>CM073130.1:45733504-46471004 GCA_037039145.1 Fundulus diaphanus
GGTTTCACGCATTCCAGATAGTATCTCCAGGTTCCAGTTAGCGTCGCCGATAGCTATCTCGATCAGGGTCTGGTCTGGTCTGGTCAATCACCCAGCAGGGGTTGACGCATGTTGCCCTGCGAGTCAGGCCCGATGCCCACAGAAGATGGAAATACCACTCCTCAGACGTGGCCTTGTCATTTTGGGGGCAGTCGTGTGGTTATATTTTCAGCCAACCTCGCATGTCTATCAGATACATCATTTCCAGTGCGTGCAGACTCCCCAGACATGTGTCCCTGAAATCAGTTAAAAGGAAACCGAACATTGAATATTTATATCTTGGCTTCATTTGCCTAATTATTTCATCTGTTATCTTCCATTTCGTTTCTAATATCGTCATCAGCCATGCTATGAATAATGATTAAACGAGGCATTGAAGAACGTGGAAAATGTTCTGGGGTAGCAGATTGGAATTTTATGAGGCCTGGAATAATGTACCTTCGTAAAAGCCTCTAGTGGGCCTTGATGTGTCAATGAATAAGACAGCGTTGTAGGAAAAGCGTTGAATTCATAAAAAAGTGGCTTCATAACGAATCAAAGCGTGGAGCTGAAATTTTCCACGGTTGACATTTCCTCCTGTTAGACTCTGCCATTTTCCGTTTCATGCTCCGCCGTTACCTTTATTTTATCAGGTAACTGGTGGACAGTGATCCCATTGTCTGTTTATTTTTGGTCCTCCCTCTTTCTCTCTGCAGGCTTGAGAGGTATGTATCCACCTCTAATCCAGCGCTGGGTTGCTCCTGTCCCCTGCAGGCTCAGTGTCAGCAGCTTGACTTTGATGTCAAGCCACAATTTATTCCACTGTCTCTGTGGACTCCCGTGTTGTCCTCATAATGTCTGGCAATCAATAATAATGTGACCCACAGAGCCATAGCTTGCCTACCCGCTGCTTTAGTTATTCGCCCCCTGGCTTGTAATATTCCAACGTCTGACCTGCCTATGCCCCTGAAAAGACCCTCTCCTTCCCAGCTATTCCTACTTTTACAAAGTCTAATGCCTGTTCTACTATGACAATAACCTCTATGTCTGTTACTGTGGTAACATACAGTCCCCTGAAGAAAAAAAACAACAGAAAACGAGTTAATACTAATGCATGCCATACTTTGAAGATGAATCCTTTTCCTATTGCTTTACATTGATGCACTCCTTTGTTTCTGTTTGTCATATAAGATCTGAGTAAAATAGATCGTTTGTGGTTGTAATGAGACAAAATGTGAGGAATAATCGAAGAGCTATGGATACGTCTGCAAAGCACTCCAATTGAGATTAGGCGAAGGCAGGTGTACCATTATGTTGCAGATCATCCAAGCATTCTGGAAAGTTAAAACAAGTGTGCATTTCTGCATGTTAGCAAACACCCATTACCTCGAGATGAATGTGTTGATTAATGTTTTAAATATGATGAAAGGGTGTGCAAATGAATTAGGTGAAGTATGTTAAACTTGTTTTTTCCGTCTCCTCACCCTACCCATGTATGGGTGAGAGCTATAACCCAGTACTCCTCTGTTTCCTCGTCTCTATCTTATCTTCTCGCTTGCCTCAATGTCGGTGCAGAAAATAGAAACAGGGAAGTGAAAAACCATTATTTTCCTGCGTTAAACATGTAGAAGCCATACAACAAAATGCCACACGACACAGGAGATAATGCGGCACCGTAAGAGTGTGGAAATAGGAAACCTTCGGTCGTAAATTAGGCTAAATTATAAGGTTGCTTTATCTCTTTAACGAGCTATCTGCAGAGAGATACCGCTGGCATCAGTTGGAGAAAGACATTTTTTTTTTGAAAAGCACACCCTGCATACAAATGAGAGTGCAGCTACTGCGTCTACTGCTTATGTGCATAGTCTTCGCTCTACAGCTATCTCTCAGTGTGTTGGTTGTTAGCGAGCCTCTCCAGTTCTCAGCGTCTCACCCGGTTTTACCAGCAAGTCAACCATCCATGTGGTGCCTCTCCCCACTCTAATTAAACTCTCTGTGGTTCCAAACTCCAACCAGAAAGACACAACCTCGATGCCAGACTCAGCATTTGCCTTCTGCCAAGACCCTCTACACGTTGTGTGTGTGTGTGTGTGTGTGTGTGTGTGTGTGTGTGTGTGTGTGTGTGTGTGTGTGTGTCAGAAAGCAGGATTGAGAGGGAGTGAGGGCCTGTAACCATATTTGCTTCTCATTTCACTCAGTCAAGACAAAGTGTAGAAGAGTCTGCCAAGGCACAAGGCGAGCAGCATTGGGAAAATAAATACAAATGTAGAGCCGAGACAAAGAAGGATCTACAGTAGACAGCATATTTGAATGGTTGCCTCACGGATGGAAGAGGGACTTTAGTGGATTTAGAAATCAAGCAGAAGAAGGAGCACAAAGCAGGAGAATAGTAATTAACTCTGAATTATTCTATCTCTGAGGGATCAGGGGGATTAATAGAGGCTTTGGTTTGGCTCCTGCACCTTTCTCTCTGTTGTGGCATGGCAGTCTGGCTCCTGTGCATAAACCCACATGTGTGTGCCTGTGTGTGCCCGCATGTGTCTCACCATAGTCCAGAAGGCTCCATGTGTCTATGCCAGCAGTCCTGTGACCGTATCTGCCTGCGTGCCTGCCAGCCAGCGATGGTGGGGGTATCGAGGTGTGACTTTGTACCCCCCACTTACTGAAGTTCATCCAAGCATTACAAGTTAATCCGCCATAATAGGCAAAAAACATAGTGTGGATGCGGTGGTAGTTGGGGAGGAATGAACTGAGAGTGGGATGAAGGTTGTCAGAAGGTATCTTTGCATGTAGTATAGTTTCCAGTGTGTTCTGTGTGGTAGTCAGGAGAACACAGATTTAGGGTACAAAGACTGCCTTACGTCTTGGTAGTGCAAGAGTTTATAGTAATGAAGTCAGCTCATGTGACTGAGATTAATAAATCTGTTAAGAGAACACTGATTTAGGAAGAAGCTTGCTAATAAACCGACACCAATGTGATAGAAGTGATTTACCAATAGTAGGAAGCCAGTAGAGGCCATTAATCTTTGCTGCTTAGAGACAAAAAAGGCACTTGAATGTAGTGGCTTAAAGTATTCATTCTACTTCAACATTTTCACTTTCCTCACTTAACTGCAACCAAATTGTAATTTTGTTTGACAGACCAAAGCAAAGTAGTGCATGGATATGAAGTGGAAGGAAAATAGTTCTCTAAATGAAAATGATTACAATAAACCTGATTGTTTGATATTATTTTCTTTCGTTGACTGTATGACATTGTCCTCATCACTATTTCTGAGATTTTGCATCTCGGCCTCAAAACACATAAAACAATAAAATAAAACTAAATAAATAAATAAAGTGTTTGGTATCGAAGTAAGTGTAAGTATATCCAAAAGTCAAAAAGATTACTGGCATGCAGAATTTGCATGCATTGCGCTTGAAGTATGCCCACCAAAAGTTACATCCAAGCAGCCTGTTGAGATTGTTATATTGCACACATTGATATTACGATGACAATTAGCCAAATATTAAACAATGTGCTTAATAAAGCCATTGGCTGTATTGTCTTTACCAGCTTTGACCATCTGTGGATTAGCGTTTTTGCTTATTCCTCTTCACAAAATAGCTCAAGCTCACTATGTGTCTGTGAACACAGAAGTCTCACCACAGGCCTAGACTTTGACCAAATCCTTTACAGACCCTAGCAGGTTATCTTCTGGGAGTAAGCTGGGTTTTGTCTTGTATTTAGCTCATTTAATCTTCCCATCGATTCTGACAGACTTTAATGCCCCTGATGATGAAAAGCCTCCAAATAACATGATGCTTCCCCCACCATGTCTACAAGAATGGAGATGGTATGTCCAGGATGACGTTCTGTGTTAGTTTTTCTCAACATATAGCTTTTCACTGGTGGGCTAAAATGTTCTGATTTATTCTCATCCGAGCGGAGCACCTTTTCTGTTTGCTATGTCCTTTACCGCATTGTCTCTCAATCCTGGTCCTCAAGGCACACTGCCCTGCATGTTATAGATGTTTCACTGCTTTAACACTTGATTCAGACGATTGTGGTTCAGAAAAAGGCCTTTAATCAGTCATCAATTTAAATAAGGTTTGCAGAGAAACCCCTAAAACATGCAGGGCAATGTGCCTTGAGGACCAGGGTTGGGAAACACTGCTCTACGTGGCTTGTTGCACGCTGCAAATGCTTTCTTTCAAGAATGGTACTCTTCTTGCCACTTTTTCCTAAACGCTCGATTTGTGAAGCTTGCACCAAAAATCCGCAGATTCTCTCACATGAGCCTTCATTCACTGCAGCTTCTCCAGAGTTACCGTGGGCCTTCTGGGTGCTGCGATTCAGTCATACTGGAGGACCTACTGATAGACTTCTGAGGGCAGTTGCTTGTACTTGATTCTACCTATAGGTACCAGGTTAAAGTGTGCTGAAATCAAATATGTCTTTTATTTGTAAAAATATCTGATAACTATGTCTCCTTTTTTGTGCACATCACAATTACAATGTACGGCTTTATGTTGGTCTGTGACAAACTCTTACAATGTTCAAGCCGCTGTAGGTAGTGACAAAAGCTGAAAGTCAAACTTCTTGCAAACAATGAGCAGGTTCAGTCTTCAGTGGGGATTTCCAGTATCTCTCTACCTCCCACTGAGTGTTACCACTGTCAACACTGTAAAGGTCTGTTTGTGCATGGTGGGAGGAGTCGGAGGTAAGGGGAGAGATGTCAGGGCTGGGGGGAAGGTGCAGCGATAATTCTCTGATGTCTGTGGTTTGAAGGTTGGCTTTGCTCAGCCTGCTTGGCGGTGGCGACTAAATTATACCGCTCATACTGTATGCCTATCTCTTCATTACTCCTATCCCCTCTTCTTTGAATTTAAGATTTCCGAGCTCTTATCATGCACTGGAGTATATTTCCAGGAATGCACACAAAATAAGGGGCATGCTCCTTCTCAAGCTCTAATTTCCACACCCCTGTGCCCTTGTCCTTCCCCTTCACCCTATCTCCCTGCCAGTGGGTTTACCCGTTCCTCTTTATCCCTCTATCTGTCCCTTACACACAGGCTTTACCAGCCTGCTGAGCATGATGGCCTGGTTTGAAAAAAATAAAATAAAGCAATGGGTGGATAAGAAAACAGCAAAAGGATAAGGGATGTAGAGAAAGAAAAGAAAGGAGGAATGAATCAAGGCGTACACCAGTGGCCTGTTATCTCATTACAGCGGCACTGGCTTGTCATGCCCGACTGACTAGGCCCCTGAGGAGCACCCTCACCCCCTTATAAGACCCTCTTTATTCAGCAAGCGCGCTCGCATTTCAGCTTGGGCACAAAGGAGGGCAATTCTCTCTGGTTTCTGAGCTCTCCACACCATATTTGTCTATCCTGGTCCAACTGAGGCGCACAATTGCACCTACAACACTGGCAAAGGCACTTCCACTGCGGCCTTGTTAGTCACTAGTTATGAAATGATGCTTGCAGATAATGGAGGCTAATGGGGAAGAGTGGATATCCATTTGTTCCACCATTTTCCTCCTATTCCAGCTCTCTAACATAATCCCATGTGGGTATTAGAAAAGAAATTCAAGAGGGAACTGCTGTCAGCTGAAGAAGTTGAAAATGGGTTTCCTCTCTCTGCTTTTTCCCTACTTTTCTGCCAAACTGAAGCCTCATTAGATGAGAAGGGAGGGCTGCTTCTAAATGAGATGGGCAGAGTGCTACTCAGCTCTGCAACAGAGAGTGAATGAGAGACAAGCAAGGGGAGGAGAGAGACACTGGAAGAGGATGCAACAGACAGAAAATGCAGACAGAGCAATTCTAACTGAAGCGGAGCCAAAATGATTTATGAAAAATACATACAATCAGTGCTAAGGTTGGTAGAATTGTACTAAATCGCATCATTTTTGAGTCTTGCTTGGGGAAAATAAGCTTCCAAGTTTTCATCTTTACCTTTTGGACACATTTTTAGATCACAGTAAAACTGCAAATCAAAACAACAGAATATTAGCAAACAGTACCACTGTTGGGCAGTTGTTTTACCTGTGGCACCCTCCGCAAAAAGGTCAGACTGCAAACTAGCTTTGTTAAAAAAAAACAGTTTACATTAAGAAAATAAATTTTGAATTTCCGTTAGCTGTAAGGCATAATCAAAATTAAGAGAAATCAGTGCTTGAGATACATCACTGTGTAATGAATCTGTATGAGTTTCCCTTTTTGAATTAGCACGATAAAATAAATGTATTTTTTGATAATGATCTAATTTATTAAAATGCACCTGCAGGTGTTAAAACTGCATACATATCTTTCCCGTTGCAGTACAACACTAATTGTATCATACATTATTTATCTTAAGCTTACAGTCACGGCTTAGTATGTGTTTAAATGATTTGCAAATGCAACCTAAAGTCATTTTCATTATCAGCTACTTTGTCCTGTCTTGTGAGGCCAGCACTGATGAATCGTTACAGCTCCATCTGATCTTAACATGATTGATCACATGGAGAATGAGAAGAAACAGGAAGCAATCACCTTTACAATGCTGCTCCATTAACGAGAGAGATGGCTAGAAAAGCCACGGCATCATGTTATTTACCTATAGGCGCTTGCTGTGTTTACCTCATCTCACACTGTTTGTGTAACCTGGCATTGCGGGGAGAGACCCCTTTGTCAGACAAAGTACACACCTGGGTGCTACAATTCAGGAGGAGATGAGAGTTGAAAGAAAAAAAGATGACAGATGGAGACTGTTTGAGAAACAGATAGGTCGAGATGTGAAGAGCAGACGTGTGTTTGTGTGTTTTAGCTGTTTGTGGTGGGAGCACCATGAGCTGGTAAATAGGTTACTGTAAATATAACCTGAGATATTCATCTCCAGTCTCATCGGTATTAAAATACACTTGGAATTGGCAGCACAGCCGGTGATATTTGACCTACCAAGAAACACAGTGGAAGACCTTTACCATTTCCCTACTCTACTGCCTATCGCAAATCTTACTTCCTCTGTCACAGACCCTGTCTTTTTATTTTTTTCAATCTAACACAACTGGAGCTGTTGTATTTTTGGAAACACAAGACACACTACTATATAGACATCCACTAATGGAGTGGGTTTTTTATTACACCAAATGGACTAAAGAGCTATTTTAATGCAGAGTATTTATCAGCACAGCATGTTTGGAAATGGCTTGCAGAATGAATTGATTCAAGGATAGATCTATTGGGGAAGCGAAAGCGACAGCAGAGGCAGCAGCACTTTGTCCTAACCCTTTTAGCGAGATTAGCTGTAATGTCTCCCCACTCATTTCTATTAAGTCAGCTTTAGTATCCTTTTTATCCTTTCTGACTGCAGGGTTATCTTCTTCTATACTTCTAGCTCAAATCCTTTATTTTGTCAATTTTTTTTTATTTTTTCGGTGTGCTGAGGTTGTATTCTCTAACTTTAAAAAGTCAGAGAAGGCAAAATAAAATGAAAGAGGGATGCAAATTAGACCCAATCTTTACAAATTGCATCCAAAGCCCATTGAAGTTGTGAAAAACAAGTGATTTGAAGTTTTTTTGTGTTCAGGTTAGTATGCATAGTCTGTAACCCATGCTCAAACTGGATGTTAAAGTTTTTTGTATCTTTGTAATGACACTTTCAATGTCAATTTCAACCCCAAATTAAGACTGATAACATTGCAAAGTGGAGTCAAAACAGCTACTGGCAAAGTGGTATGTATAAGAAGACGTTTGTTGGTCCTATAAGTTTGCACCACTTGTGTAAGTGTGTGGCTTCTATTCTGAGCCACACACAATGACCACAGAAAGTACGTTGGGGGCTGCGCTGCTCTGCAGGTAGCCAATGGAAGGGACGTGTAACCTCCAAGCTGCATCTGATCAGTGGAAAATAAAACTGCCTAAGTCTTTACCAAGCTTCAGGCTGAAGTGTCAGTTTTCATTTTGACTGGTTGAGATGATTGCTCACTGAGTGTGGGGAAATTGAATTGTGAATTTGAGTTACCCAAAACAATTACCTGTCAGAGTCTAAGTCCAGCAAAAAAATAAAATAAAAAGATATCTGCATTTCTTATTCTAATCCTGAATCAGGAAATAATGTAGAGATTGATAATCTTTGGTTGAAGTAGCGAACAGATGGTTGTCCAATGTGTGGGTAGTCAATAGTTGTAAGCAGAAATTCAACATATTTACCAGAAATAAGGGTTTAAAAAAGTTTGTGTGTAATTAACGTTTCATTTAGTGGGCTGAGTCACTGAAATACATTTAATAAATTAAACTTTTCAATAATATTGAGTATGACTCTAATGCCACTCGGCAAAGAATTAGCTAAGAAAGACCAGGTGACTGTTTTTAGTTGTTGACTCGTATCAGTGGTTCATTCTGAGGAAACCTGTACCCACAGTGAAGAGGAATCACTCCTGTTTACCAGGAAGAAACCAGGTTCAGTAAGAACGACCATCTGCAGGAAGGGGCTCAGGGTTGAGAGGACCGAAGGGGGACACAGGAAAAAAGAAGACATAAAAGCACTGTGCCAGAAGTAGTTTGTATGAAAAAAGCAAAGTACAAAAAGTAAAGGGCAGAAATAGCTCCACCACTGGCTTTCTTCAGAAAAAGAGATATCACAAAACAGATTCACTAGGGATACTTTTTATGGAAAAACAGACAGCTCTGCATCTCTTACACAACTAAACATGGAAGCACTGGAGCAGGTGTACCTTCTATAGGAAGACAAAAACAGAGAGCATAAACTGGCTACGATAATTGCAAATAAGGCATAAATAAAAAGCATTAGGAGAAAATGACAAATTCAAGAAAAGTGGTAACTAGATCCTTCTGTAGTCTAAGCAGAGGACAGCACGACTAAAGAGATCATATATTCTCTGATTTTTAACATTATCCAATGAAAGCACAACATACTTAATCAGTAAGAGGGTTGCTACCATGTTTTCCTTCTGAATATGTGAGACAAATAAAGTAGTTTTCTCCTTTTGATGATCAATTCGTTCCTCCATCATCTTCCCTGTGCGGTCTTACATTTTGCATTTGGTCCCGTGGGCAATTTATAGTTTTTTCAGCCTCTTCCATCACTGAATGCAACTCATTAGGACGGCCCATTTTGGGCACCTGCAAGATTAGCGGCAACATATGCAAGCAGATTACCTCTGCCAAACACTGCATATTATTGTGGCCCATTAAGGAAAGTCATTTACTTTGATAAATGGGTAGAGGCAGAGTGGAATTGAAAACGCACAGGGGACCCTCATGCTCTCACTTCATCTTCCTCCTTCTTGTTTGTTTCAGCTACGCCTTGTCATTTCTCTTCTGCATATGTTTGTGGCTTTGCGACACGTTTTGGCTACCTTAACTTGTTCTCACCTACATAAATGCTACTGTTCAACAAGCTATTCTTGTCATTTTTTTCTTTCCCTCCTCTCTATTCCTTGCCACTTGTCCTATTTCTAAATTCTTATTTTTTTTCTTTTGCTGTTGGCTGTATTTCAAGGAAGGAAAGTAATGGTAAGAAATACTCGGAGAGAGATAGTGGGGTAAGAACAGGACAGGGTATGTTAATTAGAGGGCCTGCGGCAAGACATAGAGGATCCCCTGATTCTGGGGCCCCCGAAACATTAAATATTAACACATTTTTCACATCTCGGCCCCTTTAGTGACATCCACTGATTGGGTTCTCTAGGTCGGTCAGAGTACACACACATGCACACACACACAGCCACATTCGTTTCTCCTTTTCAATCTTTTTTTTTTCTAAATTGAGTTCCCTCTAAAAATGAAAGGCAGCCAAGATTAGATGGTTTGCTGTAATTGGAGGCCCTCTATGTTTTGGTCCCTTTGATTTATAAAGTCATAAAAGTCTATCTTATATTTTTATCCCATCTTGCATATTAGGTACCTTTATTCAGTCACCAACTTTATTTGGTCCACTTTCCTCATACTAGGTATCACTCCTTTTTGCCTTCATATTTGCCTTAAGTCTTAATGGCACAAATAGAGCCTGGAGTCTAAAACCTTCCTCAGTTTTCATTTTGGTTCATATTGTCTCAATATGAACTCAATCATGCAGTTTCATCGCATTGTTTGGTTGCACATCAATGACGTGTATCCCTTATTCCACTACATGCCAAAGACGCTTGGATTGAGATCTAGTGACTGTGGAGCTCATTGGGTTGTCGGCTCAACCCGAAGTGCAGCAAAAAATATCCTTCACACCATAACGCCGCTAACGTCTGTCCTGAAAATAATAGTTAAAATGGCTCCAAGCTTTCCTGGTGAATGTTGTTGCTGAAACAGAGACTCACCAGACCAGGAAACCTTTAATCCAATTCATTGTTGTCCAGTTTAGAAGATCCTGTGCACATTGTAGCTTTAGTTCACTTTCTTAACTGACAGAAGGGGCACAGATTGTGCTCCCCTGCTGCTGTAGCCCATCTAGTTCGACATGTGCACTCAGAGTTGGTATTACACATAATTTGGGTGCAAAACGTGATTATTTAATATGGCGCGGCCTTTCTATAATCTCAGAGAATTCTACGGACCTCTGACATCAAGACAACATTTCCGTCAAACACATCTGCTGCTCATCGGCTATTTTGAATTGTTGTGTGCAAATATCCCGGCTGGTCTACAGTTTATAAATGACTCAGACAAGCTTATTGCTTACTGACCATGGCCCATTTTAATCCACTTGGTCCTCATCCTGATCCTGGGTTTGAACTTCTGATAGTCCTGTTCAGTATGCGTAGATACATAAAAGTATAGAGTTTCTGCCATATGGATGTCCGTTTCCCTATTGGTGTTAACAAGCTATTTAATTGGTGTACCCAGTAAAATGGCCGGTACGTGTACGTTTTTAATCTCGTACCTTTTGGGCTTCATTCATATGTAACAGAAGCAAGACAATGGCTTTCGTTCTTACTCACTACTAAGGGAATCGGTTAAGGGCACCAGATTGTGTCAGCTGAAGCATATTAGCTTTATGAATCAATTAAATATTCTTTGCAAGAGATGAGTGGGGTTTTACTCAGCTAATTTTAATGATGAAGGACACTTTGGTCTATCACCAAGGCAACATATCAAAGTGACTTTTCCAGGAACGCTTAGACAGCACTAAAATTCCCCAGACTCACAGATTCTTTGGTCTATTTTTTATCTCTTACTTGGGCGTATTGCTTTTGTTTTATTTTTACAACTGTTGCTTGCCCCAGGGAGGACGGTAAACTGCAGTGTCAGCTGGCAGATTTATATTCTTCTTGTGGACTCCTGTCTGTCTTCCATCTCTCCTTGTCCAGACTTTCTCCTTCCAACTTGCTCGTTTATGTCTGAAGAGGACAAACACGCCCTCTGCCATGCATGCGCAAATCTTCTTTACTTCACGGCTCCAAACTCGTTTATTTGAATGGAGTTGACTTCTCACCCCGTTGCCAGGGCAGCAAGACTGATGAGGGGGAATCTCTCAGTGGACAAAGGGGTGCATAATGGGCCGACCTTGTAGCCCACTTCACACTGTTTGTCTTGAGCTTCTAAACCGTCATGAGATGATACAGCACACAAAGTCGTAAAGCTGTGACTTCTCTGTCATGGAGACACACTGTGATCTAACCTCTTTGCCCAAACTCCAACACAGCAGACTCAGGGCCATTCCCTCGCTCCTAAAGGAAACAAGAGTCTTAACTCATGTCTCTGAGGTCAGAATCCAGATCTGGCAACAATGTCTTACAGGGCTTCACAACATTTCTGTCATGATCTTGATGCATTTGTGTTTTGATTTTGTTATGTCCCTGGATCATGCTTTCTTTAGTTACTTTTCCTTTGGTTTCTGTTTATCATTTCCTTATTTGTGGACCGGTTAGTATTAGTTATGTATTAGATTTTTGAATCTGTCTTGTTTGTTTGGTCAGATTTTGTTCTTGCGTTTTCCTCCATGTCTGCCTCTGCTTTCGTTCTTCATCAGTTCCCTTCACCTTGATAGCTCTCACCTGTCACCCATTATTATCGGATTGCTTTCACCTGCTCTCTATGCCTTAAGCTCCCTCTCCTCTCCACTGTATAAGAACCCTGTCTAGTTTCCAGTCAATAGTTCATCTGTTTTCTTTCCTGTTTTCTTGCCTGTTTTTCCTGCCTGGTTTCTCTTTCTCCATTTTATCTTAGTCCCATGCCTCGTCATCCTGTAAGTTCTATTTATTCATCAAATCCCTCATCGCCATCACGCTCTGCACTTGGGTTGTCATTCATCGCATCATAACCATTTCAGGTACAATCTTGAAAAAAGCAGGATTTGCCTTTTTTTTCTTTTCTATATAGTACCAATTCACATCACAGGTCGTCCCTAGGCACTTTACAAAGTCAGTTTAATTGAATCTCGCTGACAAAGTGGTTTAAAAAATTCTAACTAACACAACTTAGCAGATTGCATTGTGTCCTTGACTTTGCAGCAATCCCTCATATAGAGCATGCATGTAGCTACAGTGAAAAGGAAAACTCCCTTTTAACAGGAAGAAACCTCCAGGAGACCAGGCTCAGTGTGAACGGCCATTTGTCACGACCAACTGGGGGTTTGAGTAGACAGAGCAGAAACACAAACATAAACAAACCCAAAAGCACTGATCTAGGACTTTCTATGTCAGAGAAGTAGAAATGTAATGGCAGTAGAGGCTGCTATAGTGGCTTCATCTAGAAGAGAAATACAGCTAAGCAGATAAGCTCTGAGTCAGTATTAAAGTCTATAGGATGAAAAAGAGTATGTGCAGGTAGTTGCAGCAAAGGCTCAGCCAATAGCTGTATCTAGGGTCAACCACTGAAAGACAGAGCCAAATCATCATCCATAAAAGGAGAACCAGAAGTTGTTCACAGCAGTAGTTCATCCAATGCCGCCCAGGAATCTGTCTCAGATAAACAGAACAATGTAAACGTGCGAGAAGATGAAGTTAGAAGTTAAAATAGAAGAATAATAGTAAAAATTGCACAGTAGTAGCAGAATGCTGCAGAGTGAGAGATATTTAGAGATTCAGAAAAGTCCTGAAAGCTTTGTGTTTGATTCTCCATGCAGTATATGTACGGGCCCATCACAGATGTGCGACTGGATTGAGATCCGGAAATTTGGAGCCCAAGTCAACACCTCAAACTCTGGTTGTGCTCCTGAAGCTGTTCCTAAACCATTTCTGCTTTGTTGCAAGGTGCATTATTTTACTAAACGAGGCTGCAGCCATTAGGGCATACTGTTTCCATGAACAAGTATGGTTCCTTGTTGCATCTCAAAGTAACATCTGCATGAGTGTTAATACCAATGGTTTCTCATTACAACATTCATCATAGCATACATCTGCCAGCTTCTACAATCTAAATTTTTGCCCCTTAGTCCAGCTAAAAAAAACACTAATTTAGAGCTGCAAATGTTACATGAGATTTTGAAAAAAGACAACTTAGACTAGTATAGGACATTTGTTGTCTTTTTTTATAGTGTTTAAAGTATAGACAAAACTAAACCTTTGCAAAAAGAGGATCGATGCATTTTCTTTGATAGGATGTTGATAGCTGAAAAAATGAAAAAAAGCACGTACTGTACATTCTGCAGCAATGTGTGTGTGTTGGGGGGGGGGGGGATACTACTGTTGCTTCCTTGGAGCTCTTTTCTTAGATACTTACCCCCAACTATGAAGAGCTGCATTTTCTTGGCCCTACCCGGTTCTGTAGCTTACACAGATTGGCCCTTTGTCGAACTCGCATTATTTCTGACACCAATGTTTCCTCCTTCTAAAGCACCAACTTTGTGGACAAGATGTTTACCTACTGCCCGTTATATCCCACCCACTAATAGGTGGCATGAGGAGAAGACAATAAGTGTTATTTACTTTAGCTGTCAGTAGACATTGTTATTTGCATGATAGTGTTCACTGTCTTTGCTTATATTGATATGTGAACATGATGCATAACTGTATCATATTTGTCAGGAACTTCCGTTTATCTGTAAAGCCATGAGGCTTTGCTCAGCTACAGTGGAGATCTAAAAATCCTTATAAGGGTACTGCTGTACACACATTTGCAGAGTCATCAAACATTGCATAAACTTGTCGCCCTGCATTTACAGCATTGATGCAGATGTGAAAACCATAGCGCCTTATGTCAATATGGGGGGGGGGGGGAGCAATGCAGTCTCAGCCCATTGCTAATTGACTGGTGTTTGACTCAGCAGCATTACGTCAACATGAAGTCCCCAAGAAGATTCAACCTTCCAAACTCATTTCTGTGTTCCCTTCCTCCTGCCCCGTCCTCCGCCTCGTTTTGCTTGTTTGAAAGGAAGCTCGACCTCTAGATCATCAGAAAATGAAACGTGTTTTAAGTGCTAATCAAATTGGTTCCATTGAAAGTGTGTTTTGCACTTCAGACACAGGAGATGAAACAGATTTTAACCATGGGGGTTGATCTAAGGGCTATAAAATTGCACCCTAAGAGAGGAAACAAATTAAGCGAACACTAAACCTTCACGTTAAAAGGTTACTGAAACCCTAACTTATGTGGGATTGAATCCTCGGTCGCATCAGCTTTTATCTCCTGTGTTTGTGAAGACATAGGTGTTTGGGCACTTTCTTTTGATTTCAATAAACGATTAATATGGGATAAAAAAGTCTGATAACCTTCAGCTATGACCATGAAATCCATGTAAATGTGTGTGTGACTGCAGGGTCCCAGGTGTGAGTTTTATCTCTAGTCGAATGCAGCTTGGGAACAAGCACAGACAGGAAGACCAGCAGACCATCGTTTATCCTGTAATTGTTGGGGGGGGGCTAGCAGGTGGCATCAGAGTAATAGCCGGGATCCTTTTATCTCACCTTTAATCAACAATCCTTCTTCCGAAGACACACGGATATGACACCTCACCCTCATAAAATACAGGAAATCCACTGAAAATGAGGGTACCTGCTTTCAACGTGCAAAATGCGAGAGCCAAACATGTAATCCTGTTTGACTCCAATTAGGGGCCCAGATACCGTCTATGACGCACATTAAATCTCCACCATCCAGTCAGCGTTATGAGAAGAGAGGCTTTTAAACGGCCTGTGGATATCAGATAAGATTTATAAGGCTGAAGCTGAATTTCAGATTGCTGTAATTGGGACTTTAGAGAGCTGCTGTCAATGCTCTGCTCAGCAAGGATCTTCAAAAAAAAAGTTTTCATCTGAGAACTTTTCTAAATATCACTTTATTTAATCCGCGGGTGTTTGATCGAACATGTTTATAAGGATTTACACAACGTTCAGAGTCTTCAAATTCAAAACTAGAAGTTTCTGCCTTTGGAGAAATTGCGGTGAATTTTCCCTAATCCTAAATCACAGTTCTATGATTGCCCTGCACTATAAAACAGTTAAATAAACATTCAGTTGAAACCTGTCACTTGCACACATTAAAATAAGACTTTTTTTTATCTTGCTGGCATTAAATCTTTTTTTTTTTTGTTTAAGGTTCAGTTAGGGATTTAACCCTTGTTTCTGTAGTGATAGCTCAACTGATCATAGATAATGGGAGGGGCACAAACAGCGACAATGAGTTTGTCTTCCATTAATGACTTACCTGCTGTTCGTGGTCTTTCCATCCCATCGGAAAATACACCGCTACATCACATAGCAGGGTCTCTCTGATTGGTTGAGGCTTAGCGTCCAGCTGCAAAAGTTCAGATTTTCCAACTCTAGCGTCTGCCGCTTCAGACGCTCAGACGTTTGATAGCTCAAAACACACCACACCCAACAGTTGGAACGCGCTACAGGACCTCTTGATGTTCCTAGATGCACGTCCACCATGGACTTTGCATGTAAAACAGATGCCCCTGACACTCAGAACGTGTTCGTTATGAACACAGCATTAGGATCTTTGTCCACTGGGAAGGCCGATTTGTGCTTAAGCTTGAACTTCCTGCCTGATAGTGTGAGATGTTGCTTCAGTATTTTCAAATAATATTCTGTCTTCATGATGCTATCTATTTTGGGAAGGCCACCACCCAACCTGATGCTGCCATTCCCAGATGGGATGCTGTTTTCAGGCATTTAAACTTTCCCCCTTTTTTTCTCCAAATGTAAGAAGGGTTGTTTTGTCCAAAGACATTTCACAGCAATCTAGCTTTAACCCCTGAAACCCAGAACCTGTCTCTTTCTTGAACCTGTAATGTTAGTGCAAACCTCTGACTTTGCAGTTTCTTACCATTATGGAATTTAACACGAATAAATAGTTTAGCGTTCCTAATTTACAAAGGAATGGAAAAAGCAAACAAACTCAGATTTAATGTCAATCAGTGGGACACAAGTTATGTGTCCTTTTATAAAGTGTATGTGATATCTGGTAGTATGTATGATAAAGTCTGGCTTCAATTGTGCCTCCACAATTGAAGCCATGGAGAAGATTTGCAAGGATATCAAAAACTCTGAAAGTCTTCCACTTTAGAAACCATAATAGTCACTCCTAAAACCGGAGCGGTGCTCTTCATCTTGTTCTGCTTTCTGCCATCAGGTGCTCATAGTATCATCAATTCATACTCAGCTTGGGGATCTTTTGTACCTGCTCTGACAACCAATGATTTAAAGTAATCTGTTACAATCTACTTATAGTCTAGTGTGTGTATATGACTCCAGCAATTAATATCTACCAGCAGGATTCACATTTCAAACGGCTGCTGGCCCAAATGTGGATTATCAACCAGTTAAAAGAGGGAGTAATATAAACCTACTGAACATAATATCCATCCACCCATCGCTATACCCACTCATTCTCAAAGGGTCATTGGTTCCTACCTCCAGCACTCATTGGATGAGTGGGTGATAGCCATCAATTGAACCTCTTTTCAGTCTTAATATTTGTTTTAATTCCAGTTGATGAATTTGGCGAACATCTGTGAAATTCTAAATATAGTTACCAGTAATTTGATCTTGGAGGTCAACATTTAGCAAGAAAACAGCAAAGTCCACTGTGCACATAGCCGTTACCTTTATACATTTCCAAAGGATCTACTTGTTGTGTGTTTTTGTCTCCTAGGTCACTAAAAGCTTTACTTCTCCAAACAGTATGACGTGTTTTTTTTTTTCAGTCACGTTACTTCCCCTCTCTCTCTGCTTGTCTGTCATCTGTATGGTTCGAGGATTCTCACTCTCTTCCAAGTGGCTCTCTATGTGGCCCTCATTGTTGGTCTGTGGATTGTGAGTCTGCTGCACGCAGGTCACAGCAGCTGCCGTTCCCAGTGCTGCACCTGTTCCTGCCTCATCACTCAGGCGTTGATGGACCCCATGCCTTACAAGGTCCCACCCTGACACAGGCGGTCTGGCCCAGCAGGGCGCGCACACACACACACACACACACACACACACACACACACACACACGCACACAAACACACACACACAGACACACGCGCGCCATGTGGAGTAAACCCATGCTTATTTTTGTCTCAAATTGTCACCCACTCAAACTTTAAGAGCTTTAAGAGGAAATAACTGATAAAAAAAAAAAGATTTTAATCTGTCATGGTACTGAAACATTACCTGATAGCTTTGACTTTTTTATTCTTTCTCTTCTATAAATACATTAATCAACCACTGCCAGGATGCAGTAAGTTTTTGCAGCTTGAAGAAACGTCACCTTTACTTTGAGAACACACACATGAACACTTTCGTGTCTACTTCTTTTACTTGGTCAGACCTCGACGTCTGGGGTAAATTTCTGAGATGGATCAAGTTTGGCTTCCCAAACTGAAACTCCCTCAACAAACTGAATTTTCAAGCTGTTCCGATCTGGCAGGATAAGTAAATTTACGTGAGCACTTAGCAAAGGAGGGCCATAAAAACAAGATTTGAAATGGTCAGTGCTATCAAGGTAAGGGGAATCTGACCTACTACTTAGCTAAAAAGATTTCTCCCTATAAGCTATGTTAGAAATCTATATTTAGTGAATGGGAAACTGCCTTGTGCTTCTGATATTTTCTTTGTTGAAATTAATGGACAGTCTTGCAATCAATTTCATCCCCTGGTGGCTTCAAATCAGAATATTCTGGGCTTTGTGGCTAAAAGATAAGCATGTGAAATGTGCTTTGTCCCAGTTCCAGCTGAATGCACATCTGAATATTAGTTTTCATTAGCATAGATTTCACTGGGCAAATGTGTTCAAATGCAAAAGAAAAGACGGCTGTTCACAGCTGTAAAAACTACAACGGGACATGCATACCAAAAAAGGAAACAGATGCTAAGTCACAACATGAAAAAACTGTGGTGGAAAACTCAAAGCAAAGCAAACTAAGTGAAGCGTAGAAGAAACTGCTGCAATTTCATAGAGAGCTAAGTGGATTTCAGCATGTGGTAATCAGAAAGGCGTGATGCAACTTCCAGTATTCAACACTTTCGACTGATCAGCAACTCCTTGAGTATATTTAGAAAGATTTTTCCATCTTATAACAATTGATGAACCATTGCAAAAACCTCAAAGTATTCATACCCTTTTAACATTTTCATATTTTGTCTCCTGACAAACCCAAAGTGAATAAAAAAAAAATAAAAACCTGGTTTACCTTTTTACCAATAAAAATCTGAAATGTGTGGTTTGCATTTACATCTCCTCGTTAGCCCTAGATCAAAACCAGTACAGAATAAGATAATCACCTTCAAAAGTCCCTTTATCAGTAAATAGAGCTCACCTGTGTAATTTAATTTCATGCCACCAAGACATGACCATCAACGGCGAAAGTCGCGTAGGAGTTAGGGAGTTCCTCCTGAAATTACCAGGTTGTCAGTTCAATTCCCCCACTTCGTTTCTGCTGTGTCCCTGGGCAAGACACTTCACCTGCTTGTGGTCAGAGGGTCCGGCAGTGCCATTGTACGGTCAAAAAAAAAGGTTAGGGTTAGGGTTAGGGAAGCTGGTCAGAGTTGATGGGGATATAAATGAAGCTAATTACAGGGTGGTCATTAAAAAAAATCACATTTTAGATCCTGCAAAAGACTTGCAGGATCTAAGCTCTATATTCTTCTTCTAGCACCTTAGACACACAACAAAAGCTACACTGTAATGGTTTAGACCGGAGAACATTCATGTGTCAGAATGGTCCAGAGTTCAGACCTAAACCCATTTTGGAATTTGTGGCAGGAAAATAGATATTTTCTATACATTTTTGACTCAGAGGTGCTAGATATGAAGGCATGCATGACTTAAAGAGACTTGTGTGTTACAAACACGTCTCATTTTCCTTCTTCACAATTATGCACAATTTGGTTTCCCTCTATTCCATAATATCCAAATAAAATACATTGAAGCTGGTGGTTGACATAATGTAAAAAGGTTCAAGAACTGCGAATACTTTCGTAAGCCACTCTATAAACTACAGAAATATATACACGGGGCTGTTGGCTTGTGTTTTCGCTGTTAGCTTGATTACCTCATACTGTAGGTGATTAAGTCCTCCATGACATTGACGCAGTGTCTCCTAGCTCTGTTTGCTTTGCCAACTTTCAAATCCACTAATCCTGTCTGAGTTTCGGACCACACACACACACACACACACACACACACACACACACACACACACACACACACACACACACACACACACACACACACACACACACACACACTGTCACGCAAACACCCACTGACATTCACCGTTCTTCAGGTACCACGTTGTGTGCGTGCTGCCCTTCCCCAAGTTTGCCTCACAGTAATCTTCTGTACACTTGCCGTAGCAGTGTTGATGCAGGGTTTTATGATCCATCACTGCAATATATGCAGTCTGAAGTCTAAGTCCCCTCTTCCAGACCTCTGGCTGTATCATGCAGAGTTACACAGGGCTCTGACTTACAGATCATCCTTCACTTTTCACAAGAGCTGTGTTTGGGTTTGCAAGGGACACCAGCGGGCGATATCAATGCTATAAAGAGTATATGGTGGCTTCATTTGTTATAGCTGACTGCTGTTACAGCACAGTGCGTTCCTTTTCCTCTTTCCATCCATCACCCTTTCTTTTTTTGGTTTATTATATGGCTAACTTGCAAATCCAGTTGTAAGTAAAAGACTTGAGCATACACTGGATATTAAAAGATGCTCTTTGAGATTGAGGGATAAAAGAAGGCATGCCGAAGTGAAAGAGGCTCCCAGTATGATGGCCAGAATACAACAGTAGGTGAGGCAAAAACAAGAGAAGAGAAAGAGGACAAGAGAGAGAGAGAGGATCCAGCTGGCTCTTTTTATAATGAGAGGCACCCTCTTCCCTGTCTCCCTCCATGTGTGTGTGTGTGTGTGTGTGTGTGTGTTTGAGGGGAAAAAAGAAAGAGGCAGAAGAGAGACGAGGCAGACAGGAGGGTTTTAAAGTTGGTTTCACATTAACTTTTCAGTAGATGTGGGACTGACACAACCCTCTGGGTCTCCACTCTGCTTCTGCTGCAGACTTTGGATGCTTTTCCACACACAATGTACTTAGCCAGAGCTTTTTTAGAGGATTTAGGACGCTCATAAATATCCCATGCATTATCGATGTACTGTAAGGGTGTGTGTGTGTGTGTGTGTGTGTGTTTATGTTTTACGTGGGTGTGTACAGGTCACAGTCTGACCATCTTGTTCCCATCTGTCTTTCTATTTGGTCTAACACACCTCACACACACACACTTTCCCTCTCTTTGGCAAAATCCGATTATAAGGCCTGCGTCAGCTAACGAGGCCCCTCCACCACCACCACACAACCACCCACACAGCCCGCCCGCCCGTCCATACACTCCCACTGCTCCCCCTTATTTTCCTCCTCTCACACACAAACCGATAGCCATCAGCGTGTTTCTGTAAATACACAAACTGTAGCGCGCGCCCACATGCTGCTTCAGGCTCAGATTGGATGGAGGACTCCCTAATTATTATTTAATTGCCCTTCTCTGTCTGTCCAGCTGCCCTGTGTGTATAAAAACACAGACGGGCGGCCTGATTGATCACCCCGGACTCAACATATTGCGAATGACACCAAAAGGTGCGTCTGTCAGGGAGGAAAAAGGCACGAGAGAGACAAGGAATAAAATCAATGAGTGGAGAGTTGGCAAAAGAAGCAGATGGACTCTGCTGGTTTATATTTCCACGCTTTATTATTGCCTCCTACCAGACATCAACACCACCTAATCATCCTGAATGGATTGTTTGTTCTGTAAATTATGCTAACAGTCTCATGCCGAATCTCTTAATTTTTAACAGTTTTACAACATTATACAGTAAATATTTAAAAAAAGCAGTTGTAAACACATTATGTTTGGCGAATTTGAACAATCTACTTAATGTGTGATGCAAGAGTAAGTCACAGACGTTGCTGTTTTTCCTCGTGAGTGGAAACTGGATCTCTATGGTATGTCTTGCATTGGGAAAAATGAGCCATCAGCCGATGCTATACGAATCTTTAATCAGCATCCTCAAATAAGCAGTCAAGAAGCCTCACATTTGCATGGGAAAACGCTGTATCTCCCTTTTCCCCAATGAGGTATTGTTGTATGAAGTCTTCTTTCCCCTTATTGCATCAATGCTTAGGTTTTTCTGCCAATCCTTTATTTATTTAAAACCTTTCTCAATTTATTCTGCTCATGCAGCAACAGTAACTCTCAAAATACAAAAAAAGTCAGAACAAAGTCATCCAGTCTAAGCACTGCTGAAGAAAAATGAAAATATTCTTGGCTTGCTGGGTTGGGCGGCATCCAGCTTTTATATAACTTAAAATATAGAGCAGTATGAGGTAGAATGACTACTTATCAAGGCGTGTGTGTTGTCTTCTTACTGTATGCAAATTAAGGAATTTTAAATATTTGTAAAACATTTTTAACCTTGTTTACAGATTAAGGTTGGTGCTATTTTTTTACTGTTAAGTACAGGTGTAGCAGGGGCGCAGCTATGGGTGGGCCTAGGTGGATCTAGGCCCACCCACTTTGTGTCGGGGCCCACCCAATCAAGTGGCTTTAATTTGAAAAAAAAAAAAAAAACATTTTCAGGGTGTCACTTAAGGTCATCATAAATATCATCATAAAATAAAATAAAATGAAGCGGAATGAAATTGAATTTATGCCTGTCCCAAACATGAAAACAGCAAGCTTCATGTTCTAGTTCAGGGGTCACGAATTAAAAATCAGCGGGGTCCGAATAAAGAAAATCAACAACCAGTAAAGGTCCGGACACATTTGTAATTACAATCCGTTACTTCAAACAGTATTTAACACTGAAATAAAATGTTTATGCATCCACAAAAAATAACATAAAAATAGAACGTTTTTCTATTTTAAAATCCAAAGTGCTTTTTGAAATAGAGAACCACAATCTTTCACAGTTTGGTATATAGACAATTTCATGACTTTCACATCTTTTATAAAACAACTGAACTTTTTTTAATTTCTTTTTTATGGCTTAATGAGACAAGTGAGCTTTAGGCTGCCCTGCAAGGGTTTTAAACCTGAGTTTGATTGGCAACAAAGCCAACCTCAAGCACATATCAAGGTGCTCCCTGTCACATTCAATATAAACCAATTTTATGATCATACAAGGCCAAACACAACCTTGGAAATGCAGGACACATCACCAACACTATCATGACATAATACATTTTAATTTGACACAGATTGCTTTGCCCGTTATTGTTCACCAATTAATAATTACAGTTTATAAAAAGGCATGATTTAACTTTTTTGAAGTTTAATAAAATGGTTATATTTTAGCCCAGTGACTGGAGACCTGTCCAGGATGAACCCTGTGTCCGCGCTCCACTTTAACTTCATAAAAAAACTCCCTGAGAATCGCCTTTCTCTGGCCTCACCCAGTTAGAACCCGTTCTCCAGTCCATGTTGTAGCTGCAGTTTATTTGTTTTATCTTTTTGATGTAGTTTTCTTAACAATCTGTAAGCATCAAAATCCTTGTCATTTTATTTAGTGTCCTGGAGCGCAGCTGCTCATCGGGTGATCACTGCTGCATACCGACAGCAGATACAGCTCTGCCTTCTTTGTTTCAGAACAGCGCAGGGTTTTTTTTTTTTACTTTTTCCGAATCGGACCCAGTCAAATGCGGGACATTGTTTCACATTCCGACTCTTGTTCTTCAAGGATCATGCTAAATTAGCCTGAGCTAGCGCGTTACTCTTCTTTGTGTTTTAAATTAAACATAATAGCGAGATCCCTGGTTGGTCGCCGCGTTTATCAGCGAGGAAATAAACGCTGACAGACGACATGGCCACAGGTGGAAATAACTCATTGATTAACTGCAGGAGCAGATTGACGCTTACCGAGGGAAGTTGTTGTCAGCTGCTGAACTTTCTGACCGGCTGGTTCGCATTAATCCAAAGAAACCTTTGACCACCGCTACTTTCATTCATACCATCTGTGGCCAGTTTAAAATGCTCTCCCAAAAGTTAAAATGATGAACACCGATAAACCTCACACTGGCCATGTCCGCTTTGGAAAGACCCGCCCTGCTCTCATTCTGATTGGCTAATGTCTTGCCTCTGCCAGGTTTGATTGGTTGAGAGCAGCTTCAGATTATAACCTTGAATTAAAACCGCAAGCGGTGATGATCGGCCCTCGCAGCCAAGCGCCGCTCTGGCCTATGGGCCACCGCTAGGGTATGCGCACCTCCCGCCGCCAGCCACCGCAGAAGCTGTCGCGCATTTTCCTCACCCGTCCACCATGCAATACACACGTATGCGTTGGGCAGCGCTCCCCCACGACTCACAAAAAATCTGGTGCACATCGGTCGATGCACCGAGGAGACACAGCCGTTGAATAATGAAAATGCATTTGGCCACCGGGCCGGACTAAATCGTTCGGCGGGCCAGATCCGGCCCGCAGGCCGTACGTTTGACACCCCTGGTTTAAACATTAGTATACCTATTTAATTAAAGGTATCTTACTAGCTGTTAATCCAGCTTCATGTGAAAAGTTAACAAAACCTTTTTAGCTATTTAAAGTTAATTGTTATTTCATGTGTTAAGGGTTTCGTTTCTTGCATTAAGACAGCTGTTATGAAAGTTTGACATCTAAATTGGTGAATACACACCCAAAAGTAATAATGTAAAACTAACACTTTAGCAATTGGAATATTGCTAAAGTAACACGTTAGCAATATTCCACATGTGTATGTTGTGTACAAACTTTAGTAATTTCTAACAGACCACTTCACTCTCAGAAAGCAGGTCTGCTGGTGGTTCCTAAAGTCTGTAAAACCAGAATGGTAGGCAGATCCTTTAGCTATCATGCTCCTCTCCAGTGGAACCAACTCCCAGTTTTGGTCCGTGACGCAGACACCCTGTCTACTTTTAAGACTAATCCTAAAACTTTCCTTTTTCCATCCATCCATCGTCTTCCGCTTATCCGGGGTCAGGTCGCGGGGGTAGCAGCTTCAAGAGGGAGGCCCAGACCTTCCTCTCCCCAGCCACTTGGGCCACTTCCTCTGGGGGAATCCCAAAGCGTTCCCAGGCGAGTAGAGTCTCTCCAGCGTGTCCTGGGTCTTCCCCTGGGCCTCCTCCCGGTGGGACGTGCCCAGAACACCTCACCAGGGAGGCGTCCAGGAGGCATCCTAACCAGATGCCCGAGCCACCTCAACTGGCTCCTCTCAATGTGGAGGAGCAGCGGCTCTACTCTGAGTCCTCCCCGGATGACTGAGCTCCTCACCCTATCTCTAAGGGAGAGCCCAGACACACTATGGAGAAAACTCATTTTGGCCGCTTGTATCCGGGATCTCGTTCTTTCGGTCACGACCCAAAGCTCATGACCATAGATGAGGGTAGGAACGTAGATCGACTGGTAAATCGAGAGCTTGGCCTTTTGGCTCACCTCTCTCTTCACCACAACGGATCGGTACAGCGCCCGCTTCACAGCAGACGTCGCACCAATCCGCCTGTCGATCTCCCGCTCCATCTTCCCCTCATTCGTGAACAAGACCCCAAGATACTTGAACTCCTCCACTAGAAGCTGGCTCTTGGGACTTTCCTTTTTGACAAAGCTTATAGTTAGAGTGGTTCATTTTACCCCGAGCTACCTCTATAGTTATGCTGCTATAGGCTTAGGCTGCTGGAGGACATCAGGGTCTATTGTTCTTCAATTTTGCATGACTGTTGTCATTTCAGCTTTTAACTTTTTGTTTTTTCTATTTTTTCTTCATAGTAGGTACACCTGGTCTGGCGTTCTGTTAGCTGTGACATCATCCAGGGAAGACAGATCACCTGTTATTACCATCTAATGTAAAACAGATTACTGGATCAATGTGTGCTTCTGTGTCAAACTGTGTCAAACTGACTGACATGTTCCCAACAGCAGGCCTTCATCTGCTCCGGTGTCTGATGTAAAATATAGTGGTGGTGGTGGTTGTAGTCAGTGATGTGCGGTAGGGTTCATAGCTGGTGAGGCACTGACGTCATCAGAGTCAGATTTACAAATATATACACTCTACAGAGTAGACTCGTTGCAAAGTGCTGAAGGAGACTGATTGAGCCAAATAAATTCACCAAGATACATGGAAAAATATTGGTTCTTTGATGAAAAAAAATTGTCATTTGATTGGTAACAGTTTATGAGTTATGATGGATTTCTGCATTTGTAACACATTCTAAAACTATAACCCATATTACGCACATTTTATCACAAAAACAAAACATGAATAAGTATCGCTGTCTTACCTCTACTTATAATTTAAGTCCATGTGGCGCTCTTTCTGAACAAAAATATCATCATTTTCCGGTAAAAGTTCTCTTTATCTTCTTCAGATTTAAAACTCTCTTAGTCTCAGTGGAGCTCACTGCCAGGGAGGAAAGCCTTCCCTGATCAGTCCTGTTCCAGCTGTATGTTTAGAGTCTTTATAGTGCTTTACTTGTTTAGCAAAACTCGCTAATAGAACATCAATAACTTGTTTTGACTCTACTATTTGGGGATCACGAGCGGTGCCCCTTGAGCGCCCCCTGCCTAGTGGCCAAGGAACTGCCGGCCTCACCTACAACCAGTTCTTTGCTGTTTATGATCGGCCAGCACCAGGAAAACATGTTATCTGCACACAGTTTGATGACCAAAACACAATTCGTAATCCACATATATTAAATTGTGGAAAATCAGTTCATAACTGTTTGAACAATTGAATTTATGATCTAGAGACAGGAAGATGCATTCACAGAATGGAAGTCAGCGCAGTTAACATGGGATTGCGCAATCCCAGGGGAGGCCAAGCTCGCTGCGGCCTCACCGGCTTCCCTATGAAGCGCCACCAAGAATTTACATGAAAAATAGCGAAAAGTCTGCGATTTTAAAGAAAATATGATCAAAAATTAGGAAATTAGATAAATAAAATACTTATTACAAATGACTGAGTAAATCAAAATTTATATTATGTTATTATATATTTTCTTTCTTTCCATGATGACAAGTGAGGCATTTCTCTGGTTCATTTTGTCATTGGCATCCTTTTTTACACAGTGAGTGCACATTAGTCCAATGTTACCCTACAGTATCTGGAAGACGGAATAGATCTGATGAGCAACTTACAATAACTTCTTATAATGATGTAACGTGATAATATGTGTGATTGACCGTGACACCTCTCTTTCTCTCTCTCTCTCTGATCTAAGAATAGTTGCTGTGCTGTGGTGGAGTTTACATTTTACAGTGTTAATAAATTAAGATTTTGGAAGTATTTTAAGTGTCCACTCTCTCTAATTTCCATTATCCTGACTTCAAGGTATTGCACAGTTGGTATACACATTCAGTACACAAAAAAAATGTGGTGGGCCAGTCTAATCCAAAATGCCAGGGCCGATTTTTTTGTTCCAATCCACCCCTGATGACATGTTTCATGATTTTGGCGCTATATAAATAAAAACTGAAATGTATTGAACAAGAGTTTGTCAGTTTTCAAGCAGGATTTGTATATCTGTTCAATTTAAATATATAAGGAAACCAAAGAGTTAAGATCACTTACTTACCAAGAGAGATTCCTTTGGGGTTTATTTGTGGTCTCTTGCTGCCCCCTGCTGGACAAGTATGATCAAATACATATGCTTTACATGTCAACTTGGTATCAAAATTCAGATTTCAATCTAAAATGGCTTACTTCCTGTGATACTTGCAGTATGACATTAATTGTAAATTCTGAGCGTCTTGCTGAGATCTACAACTGTACAAAATTTCATTACTCTACGATGAAGTAAGTGAATAGCAAAAGGTCCTTTGAAAATTGCTTGGTGGCGCTATAGAGAAACTAAGTCCTGCTCACTAAAGTTTGTTATGGATTCCTGTTGGGGGGTGGATAAGGATGCATCCAAATGAGTTTTAGGCAGCTCGGCCCAAAACTGTGGAATTCAGAGCCAAACGTATGACAGCAGCGTTTGAGGTGAATATGCCACGCCGCCACGCCCCCCTGCTCCATCGAATCCAGTTGAGCCTGAAATCCACAACATACCAACATGTGTTCTGTCTGTGGACACAATTTCATGTTGATTAGCTCAGAGGGGTAACATAGCGACCGCTTACAACAAAACATGACACTTCCTGTTGTCAGGGGGCGTGGCCTAAGCAATGTCATCATTTGACCATTGGATATTATAGGAGACCTGATGATGATCAATCACAGAAAGTTTGGTGCCTCTGTGTGTTTCTGTGTAGGAGATATAACACTTTTATTTTTTGTGGCGAATAGGTGAACTTTGACCCCTACCAACGCCCCTTCAGCATGCTCAAAAACTCACCGTTTTGATAACATTTGATTGGCCATGCCTTATGATCAGACTGCCCGAGTTTCAAGCCGATCGCTCGATATCTCTAGGAGGAGTTAGATCTTATACCAATGCTGTAACTGTCAAAATTGAGGTCAAAATCAGACTTTCAGTCTAAAATGGCCGACTTCCTGTGATACTTGCATTATGACAATAATTGTAAATTCTGAGCGTCTTGTTGAGCTCTACAACTGTACCAAATCTCATGTCTCTACGACGAAGTAAGTGAATAGCAAAGGGTCCTTTGAAAATTTCTAGGTGGCGCCGTTGAGGCATTTTTCTTTAGATTTTTGTGACGACCTTAAAATACAAAATTTTTAAACAGTCACCATGCATCTGCAAAGTTTGGTGAGTTTTTGAATATGATAAAGCCCCCAAAAAGGCCCCTCTTTAGGGGGGCAGAATAATAATAATAAGAATAAGAATAAGAATAATAATTAACACTACAGATACAATAGGCCTTCGCAGCGCTTAGCTGCTCGGGCCTAATAAAAAGTCTAGACGGAACGTTTTGCGCTCAATTTCCAAATGACGGAAATCCGTCGCAGCGACGGAGAACTTTAACCCCTGAGTTAGACACTGCCGTCGGACAACATGCAGTAATATATAAATGTTTTAAATCAGGTTGGGTCCGGATTAGGTAGCAGCTGGGTCCGGATCCGGACCGTGGTCCGCTAATCCGTGACCTCTGTTCTAGTTGATGGCACAGAGGAAGTCATGCGCATAAGAGCCACGGGACTGTAAGTAAGCCAAATGCAGGGAGATGATGGGAACATCAAATTTGTTGAGAAACCGTCAGCATGTGAAGGTGGTGTTAGATATTTTCATGATGTGCGCCAAACGGGACTCTCCTCTTAGTGGGCACCGAGAAACCCCCCGATGTTTATCTCTCGCGCACAGCACAGCACTGAAAAGAAGAGTTGTTTCTGCTCCCCTGATCGCCTCAACCAGGTATCATTGGACATAAATTATGCTGAGACCAGACAATCAGTTCCCAAATAGCCTGTTGTTTTTCTATAGCCATCTAGGCTGTGTAGAAAAGTGAGACGCACTGAAGCGCAGAGCCTAAAGGGCTATGCCTATACTTATAGCATTGGGGGTTACGATACATAAATAAAAGTGTTATTTCCTGTAGGCTTAAGACTATTGCTACTGGGCCTCACTGGGTCCGTTTGGAGCACAAATATGAAACATCTGCTCGGAAAACAACTTCAAACTCAGCCTTCGGCATTCGTAATTACGTACTTAGAGGCGCCCTGTGCGACACAGGAGAAATAATGTCTGGTCAGGGTGGAGGTTAAGATGACAAACATGTCGCTGTGAAAGGTGACGACAAGGGTTATGAAATGTAACAATCTCCAAGAGCAGGAGCAGATCAGAGGAAAACTCAGCAGCAGGAGCATGTGTAAAGACTCAGCGGCACTTGAAGCATGCGGCCAGCCGTATTTTCCCCTTTTTAACTGTTAACTGTAATATTGTGTTTAATAAAAGAAAAAAGCAGAAGAACATTTTTTTGTGTGTCCTGGCTCTTACTTACTGGCGTTGCGTTCAGAAACATAAATATTTGACTTTTACATGCTGCCGCAGTTGAAATGATCCAGAAGTTACACTGCAGTGTTTGTGGGTCTAAATCCTCTCATAGGTGATGGGTCCTGAATATTTTGTTCGCTGTCAATTCAACGATGTTCACTTGATCAGAGAAGGTCTTTTCTCCTTCTCCTCAGCCTGTATCTTCTCCATAGAGAACCTACAAACGTGCAACTTACAAATAAACTTACTTTCACCTGTAATTATTTGGCCCACCCATTTTTTATTAGGCCCGGCCTCAAAGCAATTTCTGGCTACGCCACTGAACTGGAGATTCACCAATCAAAATTTTGTGTGGTTTTCGACTGAGCTTTCCTGCTGTGACGGGTCATTAATTATTTACCTTAGATGTAGAGGCGACGTCATGCTGTGTGTGTGGAAGAGAGGGTATGTGGTGTAAAACGGGGCTTTAAAAAAAAAAGATAAAGTTGAGACTTTTCCCCTAGAATTAGCATTTTACTTGCAATTAGTTTGGGTAATGGTTAGCACAGCTAGCATCACAAACACTGGGGTCTTTGTGTATTCTAGAAACAGTCAAAGCTTACCCTGACTTTGAGATCTCCATAAAGGTGTCTTATATTTCCAGATCTCATAATGCTCCATCCAAGACAAAAGATGAAACCCTGAAATGATAAAATAGTTCACCGTTCCTGTCCTTACTTCAGCCTTCTGTGCTGCTTGCTCAAAGTCTCACTCTCTCTCACCTTCTTGCAGACGGAGTGAGCCACAGACATGTCTTAATATGTCAAATATATATTTTCTTTTTGAATAGCTGCATGCTCCTAAAGCTAAAGTCCTACTGCATAGTGGGAAATCAATATCTAAATGCATATGAAAAATGTTTGACAAGAACACAGAGATAATATGTGTCCCATGCTTTTTTGGCAAAACAATCAAGAAAGCATGTTAGCCAATAGTCAGTCCATATAAAAAAAATAATTTCACAAGCTTTGTAATCGCTTACAGCCACACTACACTGCATTTCCACTGCCTCTCATTTCATTTGACTGATTTTGAAAACAGCTCACATTATTGTCTTCTTCTTTATTCAGTAACAATGTCCACACAATGGAGTGTTGTTAATGCCACCAGGTAGCAGCTAGTATGCAGGCTGACCTTAAAGGATTGTAATTTTCAGTTTCCAACGAGCTGCTCACCAGTCAGGGTCAGTCAAACTATAAAATCCAAAATTTCCAGTCATCAGTCCACTTTCTGGTGTATCTATAACTTCAGTATTGCAAAGGTTATTTCATCCACACTAAATGTTAACTTTGCTGTCTGAAATTGCGCTATCATCGTTTTTTTTTGTCCTATCATGCCTGATCTGAGTATGCAACAGAGTTTGAAGCTCTAAAGACCTAATTGGAAGATTTGCTTGCGGCACACCTCTAAGGAAGCAGGCTGTTTTATTTCCACTGGCAGCTCTTCTGCAGCCTATTCTTGCGCAATGTGTCCCACTGCCTCTGGCAAACCATTTTCTATTAAAACGCACTTTGCAACATTCATGGTCTTGCTGGTTTCTTTTTCCTTGTGCATCTTCCTCCTTTTTTTTGGTCAGGTTCTCTTTTAAACAGCAGGTGATGCTGAAGAGAAAATACTTCTGCACCAGAAGAAGAGTATGCCCATTTTTTACATATCTGTGTACATTCTGCAAAAGCAGGGTTTTAAAAGCCAACAGTCAAAGAAATGTCGTTTTTGGGATGCCAGACCTGCTGGTATCAAGTAGAGCCTAAAACAAGCTTCAAACGTTTTAACACAAATTACGGCTATTAATTTAAAGCATTCCTTCATCACTATAAATCTAAGATCAGTGCTGACAGAGGCAAAACGGAAACTTAAAAGAAGTCCAATTATCTCACTATGTAAAGAGTTAAACCTCCTGTCCATATGCCAGAACGTCTTTTGTTTTAATGCTGTGTATGTGACAATGTGTATTTTTCCCATGTACCACTCAGTGGGACACTCAAACCCTAAGTGCTTTTAAAAAGCTCTGCGCTTCATTTGCTCAAACATTCCCGTACATTTGGCAGGCTGCCTTGCTGTTTGTTTTGGCGTAAAAAACTGAATATTTTTAGCGTCTTTCCCCTTTCCCAAACACAGGCCATGAGTAACAGTTTGCGAAAGCAGTCTTCGGCAGATTGACTAATTTCATGAGGAGTGGCAAAAGAGAGAAGATGAAAAATAGACGCATAGGAAGTGAAAAAGTTATCGAGCAACTTAAGTCCGTGAGTGAAATGTCGGATGGACACGTGACGTCTTTTCATTAGATGTCAGCACATCACTGATCTTTGACCCCCTCTGTGGTTTGTGGGTTGTGGTGAACCACAGTGGAATGTGTCTCACTAACAGCGCAAAGCTCAAATAGTGTTTAAAACACAGCATCCTATTATTGCCTCCAAACCTTTTTTTATGCTTCCTTCTATTTACCTTCTATTCTTCAGACTGATAACAAGACGTCCATCGCTCGGCTCCTCTCATCTCTCTGTAGACATTTCACGCAAACTCTTTCATCCTCCTCGTCTCCATTTCTCTGCCTCAATAAAACTAGCCTGTCAAACAGCTACACTTCCCAGAAGTCTCTATTCTCCCGACTCTTGGCAGATTTTCACAACCAATGAATTATTCAGCGGTGGATTTTGTAGTCTAGAAATTGATGGCATGATTAATTTATGTGATCATACAGAATATTGGGTCTATGTATTTTAATAGCTGTTTGTAAGCCTGCAGTGTAAATATTAACTTTCAATTTCTTGTTCTTTTATAAAAACGGGTTTTTGGAGCATTTTGGATTATCAACTATGCTATACATTAAATAAACTATGTCTTTATGGTTAGATGCTTAGTTTAATCGTAAACATGACTCACACCCAACAGGATTTTGTTTTATTTACTTAGGTGTTGAATTAGTTTAACATAAGTAGTATTGACAAGCCTGGAAATTGTGCATCTAATTTTGGAATTACAAAAGGTAGTTGTTTTTATCGACCGATTTTTAATGAAACACAGCATGATAACTATCTAAGCCTTTTATAATGGTGTCCTTTTCTTTTCTGTTGTTGTCATTCAAAACATTTGCACGCTGGTGGATTGTGTTAGCAGAAATTGAGCTTTTTTTCTCCCTCCTTTCCTGTTTGTCAGCATCTCCTATTTGTAAGCCAGTCTACTTGGATAATAGGTTAGTTCTATAGGTGGATATACCAAAAGTGTAGAGCGCTATAGTGTTGTCGGTCCCTCGAGAAAGTAGCTAAGGCTTGTTCTGTTCCTGAGCTGCATAGCCTTGCATAGAAATCTGGGACACTGGGTGCATCCTAATGTCTGTTGAAATGGGAGCACACCAGTCCCAAGGGCTCCATCACTTCTCCCGGGGGTACCTTAACAATGTGGATGTGCCGTTCTTGCATTAAAGAACTGCTGCAGCCCTAATATACCGCTTATATGCTTGGAAAACAAAATCAGGAGTGATTAGAAACTTTAAAGCGTTTTAACCTTCTGACATTGTGGAAATATTGCCATATATGTCTTTGAGTCTTACTGAATAGATCTTTATGTGGAATAGTACCTTTGAATACCAGTTTAAATTATCCTATTTGCTCCTTTTCCGTGTAGGTTTATCACTGTTTCTCAACACATTTTTATTAGAAAAACAAAATGGGCAAAAACAAAATGCAATCAAAAATATTTTATTTATTTAAAAATGGGCTTTCCAAACCAACCTGACACTATGTGAAAAGGTAATTGCCGTTTAAGCCTAATAAACAGTTGGCAGCAACAACTGTAATCAGGGGCTTGAGATAAGTGGGAAGGAGTCTTTTAAATCACTTTGGAGGAAATTTTGCCCACTTGCTTTGCCTAATTGTTTTAATTTAGCCACTTTGTTTTTTCATGCATGAACAGCTTCTTTGAACTCGTGCCATTAAATCTCAATCGGATTTATGTCTAGACTTTGACTGGGCTCCTCCATAACCTTTGTTTGGTGTTGTGTGTGTCTGTGTGTGTGTTTGAGCCTTTCAGAAGTGAACTTACTGGTTCACTTTGGATCATTGTCCTGCTGCATAATCTGAGTATGTTTGACCTCAAGGTCACAAGGTTATGCCTGCATGTTCTCCCTCAGGATTTTTTGGTTGACAACAGAATTTGTGGTTCTGTCAATCAGAGTAAGTCATTTAGGTCCCAAAGCAGCTCCAGACCATCACACTAACGCCACCATGTTCTTTTTGTGAAGAACAAACTTGTCAGTGTGCTGAATATTTCCCCAGCATCTTGGGGATTATTAAGTATTTTCTGGCAACTGCCTTTTTTTTCTGGCCAGTAGTGGTTGGCTCATCTGAATTCTTCTAGGGATGCCATTTTTGCTCAAGTTTTTTGTTCCCTAGCAATTGTATCACAAACACTGTCCTTAACTAAGTTAAGTGAGGTTTTAGTTAAGGTTTCAAAATTTGGGGTTGGGGGATTCTTCTGTAACCCCCTGGGTGAGTTGTCAGTACAGTCCCTAGAAGGTCTACCTGTATAATTTCTCCATTTGTGGATAATGGCTCTCAGGGTGGTTCACTGAAGTTCTGAAGGCTTAGAAATGGTTTCCTGACTGATAGATGTCACTAAATGTGTTTTTTTATGAAGTCCACATTTATGTACTAAAAGGTTTTTTCTTTGTTGGTCTTCTGTAAAACCCTAATAGTCTTAAATGTTGTGGTGTCATTTGCTGTAAGCAGAAAACCATCATATTTAACAGAAATAAAGGCTTTAAAATATTAGTCTGTGTAATTAATTTCTATATGTGTGTTTCACTTGGTGAATTGAGTTATTAAAAAAAGCCAAAAAACTTTTTGATATTATTCTAATTTATTGTCTGGTTCTGTAAATATGTGGGATAACTTGTTTAATCTACAGTTTTTCTTTTGCTTGTTGTTTTTCCAGTTTGCTGTGGGGCGATAATTGTGAAGGTGGATCCTAAGGTGGAGGTGAACAGAGGCAACACAGCCAGACTGCCTTGTGCCTATTCTGGCACGACCTTAGACGATATTTTGGTTAATTGGTATATTGTGAGTAGATTTTCAACCGTATCATAATAGTTTTTCCATAACATTTTTACACATTTTTCATCATGGTTTTCTTTCATCTTCCCGTTTTATCTTAGGCAAAGGAAGAATCCGACCCAAGAATACGCGTGGCTTTTCGTAAAACGTCTGGACACCAAGATAGCGACTCTGATACTCCTCTTTCCGGACGAGTCAGCATTGCAGAGGACTTCACCTTGACCATCACGTCTGTGAAACCCACCGATCAGCTCACCTACTACTGTCAGGTCATTGCTGGAAAGGATGGATCTGAAGAAGCCAGCACTAAGCTTGAGGTCTTTGGTAAGTAGACCAACGCTTTCTAATCTGCTTTTTTGGCATTTTGAAAACACACTCAATGTTCCTCCTGTCCTTCAAAAGAAATCTGTTACTTGAGTTATTTTTTTTGTCATGTCCAAAAATGTTTCTGAGCTGTGAGGTCTATGTGTGTGCACTTGTTCATGCATGCATTAGGGTAATCACATTATATTCATGTTTTTGATTGGATTTCACGCGTCTATACATTAACACTTAGGACTCTTAAATTAGCGACAGTGATATTTGTTGCAATAGTCTGCACCTTTCAGGAACTAAAAGTTTAGTTTTTGCATATGTATTTTGGATATGTTTTTTTTTTATGTATCGGTAAGAATCTTACGCTTTCTTTTATCCTAAATTCCCAAATTTCTTTGACAACTTCCTCAGAGGTCAATTAACCACGATTTAATGGCTCCAGGCATAATTGACGAATAGTTCAATCACACTTGTCAAGTCTCATATATCTCTTCCTAATAAGAGTCAGGATTTATCACCATCATGGAAAGGCCTGACTCTGGTGCCGACTGGTGTTTCCCTGCCCATCCCTTGACATGTAGTCTCAAATAAAAAGCCGTTATTTGTGTCTTGTATGGGTCTCTCAGTTGATCCTTAAAGGGAAGAATTTTATTTCCAAGTACAGGAAAACAACCATAATTTTAGTCATACAGCCTCTTCAAAAGGAAACCATAAATTGTTCCATTACATGCAGGCCATCAGAATAACACAAGTTGTTGCAGGATTATACCTGTCGTGCAAACCAGCAATTATTTTGTGAAAAGGTCTCAGGTATGAGATTCTGAGAGTATAATTGAGTATAAATATTATGGCTTCATTTTATAATGGTTTTACATATTATGATATGTAATATAACAAACTCATACACCATATGAATTATTACAGTTAATATTAATTGTTCCGGTTATAATACTGTAACAATAATGTAATAGTGTTATTTGATTGGTCAGAGATTCTCCTAACCAGGATTTTTGGATTCCAATCTGAGCCAAATTTCTGAATAAACCTCAGAAGAGTCATTTCAGGCTTATATTGATATCTTTTTCAGCTGCAGAGCTACTAAATCTGAATACAGACAACTGAAAGGAAGACGGGGACAGAGGAGCACAACAAATCTCAAGACATAATGGAGTTTAAAAAGCTTCTTCCCATTATATTATTCAGTTTAAATATAAGTCTATCCATCCATCCATCCATTTTCTAACACGTTTACCCCTTGTGGGGTCGTAAGGGGTAAACTAACCGGATACATAAACACTAGAAGTACACATGCACAGCCAGAAAGCGGAAACCAAGAAAAGAACAGATATGCACATTGGCATTACGTGAACACATCAGAATGATTGCCATTTGGGAGAACCAATAGATTCCTCTGGAACTTTAAGGACACAAGTGGGTGAGAGCAGGACCAAAACTCTGACAAATCCCTGCCGTTCGGTCTGAATGGTTAGAGATTTTGCAGGCGTGCAGCTTTCACAGAGATCTAATTTTCTGACCTCCTTTTTGTGAATACATAATGTATTGACTACTGTCAGGCTAGAAGGACCATTTCACCCAACATAACAAAAAGTGTTTCTGAACAGGATTACCAACTATAGCTCTAAACTTAACTGTAAATTTCATGTATTTTACCATTTATCTCTCTGCAGAATAAATATACCGTTTTTTCTCCTCTATCCAAACGGCACCAATTTTCTATGAATTAGAGTAGCCCACAGAAAACACACAATTAAAGCTTCTGATTTTTGGTAAAAAGATTAATTTATATTTGCTAGGGCAGATGATATGAACTTAGTTGCACTTCTATTGTCCAGAGTATAAACAGCGCTCAACGACATTTGAAAAAGCATTACAAAAAAACGCTCCCAGTTTCCCATTTACTTGGCCTGTCAACACTTTTGAAGAGTCCTTGAGAGGGTAGAGGTCCTTCACCATGGATCAACAAAGGAAAGAAGGTCCATCTTGAGGGCTTAGTTTCCAAAAAAAAAAAAAGTCCCTTTCTCTCCAAACGCTTAAACCAAACAGTGGGTTTGGTTGAAGCGTGAGCGACAAGGAGGGGATTGGAAATGTAGTTTTCAGTGAAGGATTGAGACAAAGAAAGAATTCCAATCTACTGTTTATTTTCATGCACGGTCGACTGCTGCAGGGGGAGATAAGATGGCCTTGAACAAGTGAGCCTGTAAGGCAGCGAAACAAACACTCGCACCTGTGGCTGAATGTGTGGATGTTTGTGGCAAGTAGGGAGTATCAAGTGGGAGTTTTTTTTCCCCCAGTTTGACCCTTATCTGCTGAGATAAACCAGGTCACTAAGAAATACTGTGAAGGAGGTTATTTACTTCTAGATATAATTAACAAGGTCAGAGGGTGTGTGCCTTGGAAAGAAATATGGAAAGTCACTGATCATGAGTGTTTGCATATCACATTTAACAATATCTCTTTCTCGATGTAGCATAATGATTAATAACTGTTTTCTTTTTTATCTCAGTTGCTCCCCAGAAACCAGAAATCAAAACACCATCTTCTCAGGCCATCTCAGTGGGAGCTAGCAGCAGCTCAGAGGTTTGTAATTAATTATGTGTGTTTGCATGTTCTTGGGTTCTGAAGTCGCGATGAGAGATGCACCCATTAGGGATTTGTGCCTGCATTCAATTGTCTGTTTTTTTTATAAAGCTCTGACCGGTGAATAACAATTTTAGCAAATTTAAGCATTAGGTATGGAATGTTCTCTGATTGGAAAAACGTTTCCAACCGGCCTATCGCAGCATTTAGAAACTTTCTTTCTGGCCTGCCTGCCATGAGTGATCATTTAAATTGTTGGCAGAAGTCTCTGAACAGGTTTTTACTTATTCAAAACAAAGACAAACTTATACTGACTTGATCTTAAAGCAGCTTCAACGTCTTTTGGAAGTAATGAGTTAAATTAGCATTGCTAGCATTCCTCATTCACATGAGTATAGGTCACCAACTGGCAGACGGCAGTCTGGGTCTGGACCTAAATTCAGTTTTCTCTGAATAGAGTGTAATGGGCAACAAGGTTATATCTTGCACACTTTTACCATGTTTTACATATTTTTACACTGCAAAACATTTGGCATAGTTGCTTTGTGGCAGCTTTTGATTGCTTACGACAATGCTCAGGTCACTGCACACACACACAGACGAAATGCATCAAGCATAAAACAAACTAAATGCTAAATTACATTGTTGGTAAGGATGGATAATTGTCATGGATTGACATGGAAAATTGAACTTTTCAATAACAGTGGCTAGGCTCCTACATTCCAGGGTTATCATATTGGAAAAATATCTGATTTTCTTTTGGTTTCAAACCTCCTTTCACCTGACAGAGACAGGCAAGCTGAAAACCGACACAATCTGGTCAGCAGCTTGTTTCTCTGTGCATCTCTGGTTTCACTTTAGCTTATATCATTTGTTTCGGTTTTCTCCCACCTGAATCAGATTGGGACCTGCACAACAATGAATGGGTTCCCCGCTCCAAGGATCATCTGGTTCAAAGACAACATGCCTCTTCCGGAGGTCAAAGACAAAAAAGAGAGTATGTGTGATCTGGATCATGGGGCTTGGTAGTATTTTGTAAATGTATTTTGTAATGTGATGATGCATAGTTTCACTCTTCTCTGCCAGACACCTACATGGTTCCCTCTACGGTGAAGGAGGCTTCGGGTCTGTTCACCATAAAGAGCGTCCTGTACATGAAACCCACGAAGGCGGATAAGGACTCTCTGTTTCATTGTACTGTGGAGTACAGCATGGCGGGAGAGCAGAACAAGAACATCCAGATGAAGTCTGACCCCATGAAAATTGTACTTCACTGTGAGTGGAGATCTGGGAGCAGAAGGGTTGGGTGAATACAGAAAGACTCCCACATTAAGGGGATTTTGTTATTTTATTTATTTGCTTTTGAATGACAACAGGGCACAATGCACATTTTTATCAAATTTAGATTTACTAGTCACCCTAACGTGATTGCATTTTGACTCTCACATGAATAGGACACTCGTGCACTCACTGCCTTTTAAGTTTCAAAAGGACGTTTTAAAGTAATTCATGCTTCCTTCTGCTGACAGAATTTATCATGATCTTGCTCCAAGTAAATGACCATGGTATCCTCTACCATGCCCCCAGCATGGTCGGATGTAAAACATACAGAGAATCTAAGGAGTATATTTAAGAGGAAGATGGCAGACACCAGACCCAACGATTCAGATATGCCCGAAGGCCGCTATTAAGTTAACCCGGGCTTTACTTAATACTTCAGTCGTTGATCTCCTGTATGCCAAAGGATCCCTGACCAAATGTTGAGTGCAGATACAATACTGTACATAGACATATGTACTTTTAAGTAGGCTGATATTTCTGCATTAAAAGTCTTTTTTTAGGTAGTCTAATGCAATATTCCAGTTTTCTTTATCCACATCATATTCTTAAAAGTTAACAGAAATAAACACTCAATATACATTACTCAGTGTCTAAAGGATTTACATGGGAGTTTTGACCTTTTTAGCTGAATTAGTGAAATAAATGAGCAGTTAAAAAAATTATAATCCTATATTCAGGGCTTTGAACCGATTTTTTTTCCCAATCGATTTGTTCCGAACAGAAACGGAATTATAACGTTTCCGGTTATGAGTTCCACCAATAAATTGACGTTCCCGAACCGGTTAGAACAAAAAATACTGTTCCCGGAACGGTTAATTTCGTTCCCGTCAGCTGTTTAATGCTATAGAATTATGTCACATCTTTCTCAGCGTTTTACTTAACGATGTATTGTAATTTACCTCTTATTTAAGATGTGTAGCTCTAGTGGAGACACCGCTCTCTCTCCATTCAGTCAGCGAATGTGTGATGTGATGTCACACAGGAAGTGAACCTCAGCCGTCATGGTAACGTGCGCAGGAAAATAATAACTTTTTTTTTTAGTTAATTAGGCAACGAAAACTTTGAGGAACGAAATAAAACCGGTATTAACCGGTTACCATTATTTTTCCAGTTCCAGAACATAAAAAATAATAACGTTTCCGGTTTCGTTTCTGTTCCCTGTAAAATACAAAACGTTCCTGGTTTTCGTTTTCGTTCCTTGAACTGGTTCAAAGCCCTGCCTATATTACACATTATAAACGCATACCAGTAATGAATGGCCCCTTTGTTGGTTGTATGCTGCTAAAAAAACAACTAAATACAACCAGCCCCAATAGTTTAGGTTCTGTTACAGACAGAAATGATGCCAACTCTAGTGGAATGAGTTTTGTAGCTATAGAAAAAAATAACACCCATTAAAAGAGGAGGTGCAGGGCAAGGGGTTTCATCTGGAATGCAGTAGCCATCTCTGATCATTTATATACAGTATACCAAGGTATATCTAGGCTTTGAAGGAATTTTTACCTGTTTCTTATCGTCTGCTCTTGCTCATCCAGATCCTTTTGAACACGTGATGTTTGGTCTTCTCAATGCTACTGATGTCAAAGAGGGTGATGACGTCACCTTAAAATGTGAGACTGATGGAAACCCTCAGCCTTTCTTCGACTTTTACAAACAAGTACGTGAGCACATCAAGACTATCAATTCTTCACATGCATGACTAACATCATGTTAGCCATTTTAATCGCTCTGGCCTTAAATGTGTGATTCCAGGTGCAGAGCGAGGCCAAAAAGATCGAAGGTACGGATAGTCTTCTGACACTAAAATCGGTGAAGCGTACGGATTCCGGTAATTACACCTGCACCGCCACGGACTTTGAATTAAACGAAAAGAGTGCCTACAAGGTCCTTGTCGTCAACTGTGAGTAAAACACACACACACACACACACACACACAGACAACTGCACACACAACCGCACACCGAAGGTATAATAAATTAAGAAAATTGACCCTATATTTGTGAACATTCACCCTGACAATGAGTCTTTCATCCAAAAACATTTTTTTGTTCCTGTTTGAGTTTTAGATCCTTAGAATAAAAAAAGAAATATTGGTGTATAATTAGCTTTAATGGAATCCTTTAGAGGGGGCCGACATCTGCTATAGTTTTTTACAGTTCACCTGTCACTTTAATGCTTTCTCAATCACACACACTAAGCGTTGATAGCCTTGAAAAATTCTTAACCTGGCCTTTAGCGTTGAAGTAAATTCAGAGCGAGAGTGTGATTCATTATTCACCTGTGTATGTTTGGAGTCGTATTACATGGCTGTTAAATGGATGAGTGGCTTTTTTGATTTTTTTTTTTTTACCTCTCCTTACCTCCTTTGTATCAAGCCTCAGGTTTCCAGGTGTCTCCATCCACGTCGTTTAGCTGCTGTCTGTTTTCTTTTCTGCAGACATCGACCAGATGAGCGTGACCCCAGCTGAGCCCAAAAGTGTCAAGTTGGGCGACAAGGTGGAGTGGCAGTGTAAGACCAAGGCATCTAAACCGCACACTGTTCAATGGAAAAAGGTACATGACGTCTTCAGTAACCTTCTTCCTTTATAGTACAGAATCCCGTAAGACCCTTCATGACACATATGTTTTTAAATGTCTGAATTGTCACAGCAGATCGGGATTAAATCGCCCCAGAATTGTCTCAACAATTTTTTTTCGCCTTTTAGCATTTTAGCAGGCACTGTTGAAAAGGATCATGACACATTCACTACCTAGCCTGGAAACCAAGCTGATGTTTCACTCATTTACCCAAACATTCGCATTATACAGTTCAATAAATGGTATTTGTTTAATGTTTCTTTAAATATCGTCTTCCACAACAGCTTCCTCAGATGTTGTTTTTATTTCAACTTTTAACTTTTGGTTCTCACTGCCTTTTTTCCCCCCTCATAGTAGGGACATGATATCTGGTGCTCTTTTAGCTTTGACACCATCCAGGGGGACCAGATCATCCGCTATTACCCTATAACATAGAAAGGATTCCTTGATCAATGTGTGCTTCTGTGCTCTTTTGTGTCTCTGCTCTGTCTTCTCTAACCCCCAGGCGGTCGAGGCAGATAGCTGTTCACACTGAGCCTGATTCTGCTGGAGGTTTTTCCTCCCTGTTAAAAGGGGAGTTTTCCTCTCCACTGTCACTTTATGCATGCTTAGTATGAGGGATTTCTGCAAAGCCATCAACAATGCAGATGACTGTCCCTGTGGCTCTACGCTCTTTCAGGAGGAGTGAATGCTGCTTGTCAAGACTTGATGCAATCTAATGGGTTTCCTTAGATAGGAAACTTTTTGACCAATCTGTCCGGATGATTTGGTTCAATTTGACTTTGTAAAGTCCCATGAGATGACATGCGTTATGAATTGCCGCTATATAAATAACATTTAATTGAACTGACTTGAATGGAAAATTCGGAAGATGCAAGCCGGCAATACATAATGTAGGACAAAGTGTAGGTATCAAGTATCATATTGTCCCCAACATTATCACATTTATCTGACATCATTCAGCCCTAGACATAATCATATATATTATTTCTTAAATCACAAAGTTGTTTTCAGTAACTATAGTCTGTTACCTGCCCACTAAAGGAGTACTTGCGTTTTCTTACAGTATTTGAAACATCTGTTCAATTAATATGAACACACACACTATAACACTTTAATGTCCTGTTATTCATCCTTACCTCTCCTCTTGTTTTGTGTGCCATGTTCCTGCAGCATTGGGCCTGCTGTTGTTCTAGTCTTATTATCTTTTGTTGTGTCTCCCGGGTGTGATAGAAACTGTGTTGGGAATATGTTGTTCTGAGTTAGAAAGATTCCTATGAGAAGAAGAGGAGATGTATTGCAAGCGAAAGGTTTATCACTGAGTATGATCTGTTTTCACTGCGCTGTCCTCCCCTTCTTTCCCAACCCAGCACCGAGCCTTTCGTCTCCATATTCTCTCTGCTCTTCTGCTTTCAATTTTAAACAGAGGGAGCAGAAAGAATGAAAGAGATTACAGTGTGAGTCCAACCGGTTTCATGACAGCATTTCTCTGTTCCTCAGGGCTCCACTGTGCTTTCTCAAGACGGGACCCTATCAATCGAAAGTGTTACCTATGAAAACGCTGGAGAGTATGTGTGTGTTGGAGCTGTTTCAGATGTCCCGGGACTCACCGCCCAGGCCAGTGTAAACCTGACTGTGACAGGTAACAACACTCACAGGATTTATACATATTCGTCCAAATCTTGCTGATTCAGTCTGAGAAAAAGGTTAAAAAAGAAATTATATCGACTCTCCTCAAAATGTTTACAGAAAACTCCCCAAATGAGTCAGCAGTCAGTTACACCTGTCTCATCCGTCCATCTACCTGTCCTTTCATCGGTCCGTCCTATCCTCACCCTACAGAAGTAGCTAATTTCAGCTGCTTTTAGCTTTTACTTATTTTGGTCAGAACCCATATCTGCTGTCCATATGTGAGACCTGGAAGAAAGACAGAGCAATCATTTTAGAGCTTTGTTCTTCGTTTCTTTGGCTCAGCTCTCTCTTCACCACAACAGACTGGAGCAGAGCTCACATTGTTTAAGATGAGGCTCCAGTCTGTCTGTCCATCTCCCACTCCATCTTACCATCACTATTAAAAGACATACTTGAAACTGCTCTGCTTGAGGCTAAAAACTCACCTCCAACACAGAGGGAGCAATCCAACTTTTATCAATTGAAGACCATGGCCTCAGACTTAGATCATGAGGCTCCCACACCAGACACCCCTCTTTCTATGACTACATCTTCAGATTGTGTCCTCGAACACCGCAAACATCGGAGACAAGGACCAGCTCTGTCAGACTCTGTCCATCCCACACTGGGTGGACAGGACCAAGCCAAACTGCTCCACCTGAGGCGTGACAATTTTTTTTGAGCCTCTTTTTCCATACCTCAGAGTAAGCTTCATAAGAATGTAATCCCTCAATAGCTGGAATACAGTCCACTGTCTTCAAGATTGAAACTACCGCTCTGGTCAGAAAAACCACAGATGTCATGGCAATCCTCCCTGCAGGTTTGATAAGACAGTCCCATAATGTTCAAAGACGTCAGCAACTCTGGTTGAATCTCTACCGACCTCTGTCACAATAATGGATTGCGGGTCCTTGCTCTGGTTCCTCTGCAAGGGACATAATAACTGGATTAAGGATATCCTCAAAATGGTCCTTTCACTTTCCGGCAATATCCTAAGTCTGGACCCTCAGTCATCCAATTCCTTTAGAGCGTTATGTCACTGGGAGCAGAATTATGAAGCAGCAGTCCATTACAAAAACTATTCTTACCCCTTGAATATTTTCAGATTTAGTTTCCATAAAAAAGTAATTTCTTACACTAAAAACAAAGTCTGTACTGAATGGGCTGCGACTGATCCGTTCACTGAACCGTCTGTTCAGAGCTCAGTCTAAGCCCCGCCTTGTGCGGAGCTGTTACGGCTTTTCTCACAGCTTGGTGGGCATCTGTAGTTCCTGCTGACACACACACACCACCAGTCCCACCCCCAAATGGGCTAGAAATGGCTGCTTGTTCACTGGCTAAAGTTTTCTGGCCATACTAGTAGTGTACTAGTTGCCTAGTATAGTACTAATATTATGGTGCTGTGTTTTTAGTGACTGTAGAGTAAAAAACAAGCCCAAAGTTGCTTATAATGAGTGGACTAAATGCAACACTGAAGCTCACATAAACAGCCCTCATGGATCGTTGGATGTTTTCATTCCGCTGAGAAAAAGCCACATAACCGTAGCCTACCTGCACAGATGCTGCAGTCGCTGGTTTTAGGTCTGGATATTCAAGTGTTGGCTCCAGAAAATGTAGAGACCACATTTAGGTGTCTTTGGTCAGATTCCATAATAAAGTCCTCTTGGTTACAAGCTCGTATCCAACACTGACATTTCTCATCAATCTGTCGGGGTACTAAATTTAGTAATTTGATGTCACTTGAGGAATGCCCTATAGAAACAAACTTTTTGGACTTTTATTTGTTAAAACATTTGAAAAAAAATTATACTACCTTATTTTTCTTTTACCTCACATTTAAAATTAATAAATCATTAAAAAAATACATTGAAGATCGTGGGTTGTAACGTGGCAAAGTGTGAAAATGTTAATGAATACTCTTGAACAACGCTGTTGTCTCCAAAGGGTGGCATCAAATTTAAACTGCCCAGGTGTTTTAAAAATGGTCTCAACATATAGGGTTCAACAGATCTGGAAATAATAATAATGTCACAGTCATTTTATGAACATTGGATTGATCAAATAGTTCTATATACAACATGTACAGTATGTGCTGACAACAGTAATATAAGGCAAAAACTGATGAGTTTATCACATCATCCCTCATGTGGTCTTTAGCTCTCAAATTCTTCCTGCATTGGTGACCCTGTCCCACCCATACGCTCACCATACAACAATGATCATTATTACAGAGTTCTGGGTATTGTTCTAGTTAAAAGAGGTATGTTATATGTTTGGTGAAAGCAGTATAGAGCAAACATTGCTAACTTCCTGTCATTCTTTAAATCAAGAGATTAAACAATGTGTGCTTGGCTGGATACTTTGCTGTACTGTTTCCTTTAATCACATCCTCTCTCTGCTCAGGAAAACCACAGATTGAGAATCCTGCAGTTGGGGAGGTGACAAAGGAAGGAGAAGAAGTGACTCTGAAGTGTTCGGCATATGGCTACCCCAGCCCTAAGTTTACCTGGAAGCCCTCAGCAAAAGAGGTAACCATGCCCAGACAGACAGAAATAAATAAAAAGAAATATCTTTGCACTGTGTGCTTTTGCCTTCTGCTGGATTAATTAGAAATCTGAAAGCACAGCTGGTTTCCTGCAAGGGATAACACTTTTTGCCATTTTTGTCAGTTTGGAAATTTAAAGGTTTTATTTTTTATAACGTCCTCACATGTTTATCCTTGACTGCTTGAAAAAAAAATCTAATATAAGAAAGAATTCATAAAATATCACCCATGAAGCAGCTAAAAACTTCCACAGGGAGCCCAGCTTCATTATTTAAATATTACAAAGAGTGATGAAATAAGATCAAAATTTAATGATCCTGGATAATTTCAGATGAAAATAATCATGCATGCTAGATCAAAGTTGGTAAAGCTATTACTCGCTGAAGTGGTCATTTGTAACAGCGGATGCATGGGAGAAATGGAGAGGAATAACTTATTGCACTCTATTTTTACACTGTATTTTTATTTTTTTTTACAACATGCAATGAGCAGGATTCAGTTCAACTGACTTCAGTTTATTAGGCTTGGTCAGAGGTTCTCAAACTTACCGTAACAAGGGCCACCCACCCTTAAACCACTGATGTTCAAAGTAAGTGGATGTTTCCCTGGCTCAGAACACTTGAGTCAAATGACTGGTTCCTTACCAGTCCTCTGCAGAATTTGATGGCACACTAAGCAGGTAATTCAGCTGCGACACATCTAAAACAAGCAGGAAACTAGCATTTGAGGGTTGGAGTTGGATACCCCTGCCTTAAACAGGTAATTTCATTGAAAAACCCTATAAAGTAGCTGAATTGATTTAATCTTTGTTTACCTAGGTGAGACGATTGAGAACAATTCTTATTTACAACACCATCCTGGGCAAGAGACGAAAAGTAAAAGCAAATAGTACAAACGTGATAAATTACGAGGGCGCACTTATAATACAGAATAATGAAATAAATAACTTACATACAATATATGCATATCAGAAGCAGGCACATCGATCAGAAACTTGGTAATTATTGAAAGTAGAGATTGGTATGAAGGAACAAAGCTTAAGCATTTTGTTTTGCGACTCGTTCCAGTTTTTTTGGGACAACACACTGAAATGAGGCATTGCAGATGTTTGGAAAAGTAACGGAGTGTAACCTTCAGCAGTAACTGGAAACTATGATAAGCATGTGAAGGTAGAGGAGTTTTGACAATGGTTGTCTTGTAAATAAACTGGGACAAACCTGTTGTACTGGAGTGAGCGCCAGCTGACAAGAAAGTGAAGACTACAGTGCTGAATGTCCCATTCTGGCATTAATACCAGAATGGGACTCATTTATTAATTGAGTTAAAATGTTATTCAGTGTAAAAAAAGATTTCTGTTTGCACTTCTGACAACTTTTATCTCATGAATTGGGTCCCACACGCTGTACTCTTTTAATGAACATAGTGTTTGAAAGTGAATAAAAATGCACAATGTTTTGTTGGTTGATTGTACTGTTATTAGCTGTTAGCCTGGTCAGTAATTATATCACTGATTAAATTCCCCTTGTGTTTTTAGCCTGGAACTAGAAAGTTAAGTCTGTATGATGCAAGTTTGTACTGCAGCAAAAGTAGTCGTTATCCCTTTTTACTCAACTACATAACCACTTAGTACATTTGCTTTTACCTTGCAAAAAATAATTACCAACATTTGCTCTGAGTGCCTCTAAGGGCAGTCCAGGTACCACCAGTGGTACCATAGTTTGGGAACCATGGAGCTAGATAAAACAATTAATTGAAATCTTAACAATAGGTTTCCTCTCACTACTCCTGTTCTTCCTTTTTTCTTCCTATTAGACAATCTCCAGGGAAGATAACAAGATAGTGAGCACAGCTACTTTCGAAGCTACGGCTGACATCATGGAGAACGGGGTGACCTGCGAGGTCTCCAACGAATACGGAAAAGATAGCAAGACCCTCTTTGTAACTGTCAAACGAGGTAAGTGTGAAGATTTTCCCCCCCTACTTAAACACACATTTATTATATTTACCTGAAAAAAGATGTCATTGCACTACATTAGAAACAAGGAAAACCATAATTTGCACATGCTCTTTTTAAATAACTTTTCATCTCATCATTTTTTTCCCCAAAATGAAAATTGCCATCAGTGAGCCTCATTTCACTATATCTATTTACACAACTCTGGACTCTGCACCAACAGACAACTTTCAGTTGATAAACATTATTTTTCCATGGAAAATGAAAATATAAAATATTTCACATCAAACAACAGTTTTTTTCAGTTGTGCAATATATACAGTACTGTTTTTTTCTATTATATTCACTGGGTGCTATTTATTTTGCCCCTTCTGCTTTTCATACCTTGTAGTTTTGGTCATTTCATACCAATTTACAATGATTCATACCGACCATAGAGGCCCCTCTTGCTCACGTTGACAACTGATTATTTCAAGTTTTCACTATTGTTATAATAGCCTACTTAGAGGAAATGTGGCTATATGACTTCAGTAGATAATAGATTATGACCCCTATGACCCCTGCATAGTCTGTCATATTCCACTTATCATCTGGCCAAATCAGGGTTCAGAACCAGAATAAATGGAAACAATGTGCGATACAATATTTTAAACTGATTTACAATTTAGTTTTATGTGAGATTTTTGCATATTTATGACCATTTGAAATTGAGTTGTTGGTACAAAATAGAAGTAGGAAGGAATGAAATTTCAAGTGAAGTGGGGGGGGGGACTAAAATTTTTACATATGCATTTAGTATCTTGGCTTTAATATACATTCGCTGCATGCTCAGAGAACAGAAGATTGTTTCGTTTGTTTAGATCTTATAGGAACTAAATTCTCACGGAGGGATTAAATAAATCCTAATGTTTCTGACATTAATGGTCTTAAATAAGCATAACTTTATGATACTAATTCCTGTAAATTCTGAATACACAGAAGAGCTCACTTTTTTATTTTTTGAAAGAAAATTAGTTTTGAGTAGAACAACCTTGAATTAAAAACCATTTAACTATTGATACAAAAGCAGACGTGTCTGTATGCTGTTGAACATACATATAAAAAATTGTTTGCTAAAAAGCTCAGTGGCTTGAAATCTTATGTAATTATTTAGAAAATCAAAGAGATTAAAACGTTGACATTGCTATTTCAGTCTCAGGAGAAGCTTGGAATAGGAGAAGAAGACATCTTTTTGTTTGCTCTCTCAGAGCAGTTCGCTTTTAGCCCCTTTTTCCTTAAACTAAGATTTTATAGCTTATATTGTCAACCTTGTATTTCATTGCACATTGCGTTTACATTTTTTGTCAATTTTATTTTGTATTGTATTTGTTTTTCACCGGCATAGCATACTGGTTGCCTTTTGGTTTAATTTATTTATAATGTGCTCTATAAATAAATAAATGAATAACAAATGAAAAAAATAGAATAAATAAAGCTTTATGACAGCAAATTCCTTTCGACAGCAATGCAAGTAGATTATATACTACTAACAGTTTGACATTGGTTTAAATTTGGCAACTAAAATGTCTTTAATGGGTGTTAAAATTGCTTCAGTTTTGTAAGTCTTAACAGAATCTGTATGAATCCAGCTACTATACCAGAGTTGCTTTGTAGCTCAGCTTCTTTCTTCCACTATGTCACTTGTGACATTTGTGTATCTATAATCCAGCAAGGTATCTCAGACTTGGGAGTTGATTTACTAACCATTGCTGCCACCTAATTATAGTCCGCCATGTTTCAGCAGCATAAGCCCCAACCTTTCTCCTGTTTCTTCTTCTCTCTTGCAGCAAACACAGCTCAAGGTAGAGCCTTCTCCCTCCTTCTCCTCCTCTCCTCACTTCTTCTCTCAGGACTCTTTGTTGTACAGACCCTGTAATCTAGAAACCTCTCATCCATCCGTCTCCTGTTGCCCCAGCCCCTTCATCTTTCACAAACATACACACAAACACACTCTCAGAATTACACCTCTTCCTCTGCCGTACTGTAATCTTGTATATTTGCCCTCTTGCTACCGAACACTGTGGATATTGTATATTGTTATTTTTCTTCTGTTGTCACCTTTGTATGATGTCTGTCCTATATTTTCTGGATGCTACTAAGTTTTTGTGGCCCCTTGGGGACAATAAAGAATTTTATTCTATTCTATTCCTACTATTCCTCTCCTTTTTTCCCTGACTGTGTCTTTTTGGTCACCCCCTTTTTTTCCAACTGCACACTTTTCTGCTCTTCTCCTTTTCCTGGTGCTGTGCGTAGATGTAGTCACTGTTGGCTTTTTTGTGCGGATGCTCTCAGTGCTGTGTGTGTTTTGGTTGTTGCTCTGCTATGCAATGGGACTGAAAACTCTCTTTCTTTCAAAGTGCTGCTCTCTGGAAACCCTGTGCTTACGTCAGGTCTGTATGGCTAACCCTACTGACATGTCGTGCTTTTGCTGTTCGTCTAGACCTGCAAGTTGCTGTGTGTATTGATGTCTGTTTACACACACAGGTTAATGTATTTATGTTTAGCACTCTTTGTTGTTTTTGTGTATCTGTAGCCTATTTGTTTTACTGTAGTTGCGAGGACAATGGAAGTTGTACATTATAAATAGGATAAATAGATTTTTGCTGGTATGGTGTACAGCTTTAAGTTTAATTGGCCTTTAATCATTTCGCTTAGCATTTAATCATGTAGGCAAATAATTATTTTTTTATATAAAGGTATGTTGTCTAAAGTATAAATAATTTCCTTTTGTTTGAATCTTGCATTTCGAGTCTTAAAAATAAAGAAACAAAAGTTAACGTGAAAAATTTTAGATAAATCATATAAACTTTTTTTAATATTTTGGACATTTTGTTTTGTGAATACACTGTTCGTTCTAAAATGAGATTGAAAATGATGACATACCTACAAAATATATTAAACTAATAATAAAATCAATTAATCTTTTATGATAAGTACACTGAAAAAAAATCTAAATCAAATAGAAAATGTATTTATTTAGTGGAAGGATGAAAAAAAAAATCCCACTTTTTTACAAAATTACCAACGGTGTAATTATTGGTACTTCTACCGTTTCCTATAATATAAGCACATAAGAGTGTCTGGGAAATTGTGATTAGTAATCCATGACTTGTTACTTCCCAAAAATATAAATACAATGTGACAGAAGGCCATTCCTTCTAGTCATTCTTCAAAATTGGAAAGGCAAGAGAACATTCTGATAAGCCGATATATGCTGATCTTCGTAAATCAGGAAACTCCAAGAACATTGTAACCTGCTTTGCCATATCTGTAGTCTGAGCAACAATTAAAACAACTGTAAGAATCAAAGCTGGAGGATGACTGAGTTTTAGCTTGTGACCACAGTCAGGTAGATGGATGTTAAAAGGAGGTAAACAATCTTCAAAGAACACATTTAGAGAACTGCAGAAGTTTATTTTAGTGTAATATTATGCTACTGCATTGAAAGCATGGAGTTATTTTCAGATTCCTTACACAATTTTTCCAAGGTGCCAATAAATGCTGCATTAAATTATCCTAAGAAGTCTTGGATCAAAATTTTAATGTTTGACTCTAAAATAAAATCATAAGACTATGTTGTGATTAGTATGAACACACAAATTTTGCAGCTTTATTTGGCAGAAAATTAAACTGGTTTTAGGTGTCGTCTTAAAATTCAATTAGGTCATTGACTATTGAGATGTTCATAAACTGTTTGTGAAACGTTTCCCTTAAATAAATAATCCATGACAGAGTTTTAACGTACACCTGAAAAAATAGTTTGCATAAAATCACACCAAAAAGTGCATTTCCACTGCAGGGTCCTTTATCCAGGAACCTTAGTAGTTTCCATTAGTTTCTTATTTTTTTATCCCTGTATTTACACTGAACCAGGACTAAACAGATTTCAATAGTTAAAATTTACACCAAACAGCCCTGGAAGGGAGTATGTTTATTTATAGATGGACTCGTATGTATAGCTGAAGCTTTGTGATAAGAAGCTGCTGAAAACTTCTGACTGGATGAATATTTCTAGTATTATGTTTCTCCCAGTTAAATTCCTGTAGAGCTTATATATTTGTTTACATTTAAGTAACGCAACAGGATTAATTAGTATTCTTGTGTGCAAACAATATTCAAATCTAGCCACATACTGCTTATTTGAAATGTTTTGCAGCACAAACATCAAAATATATTAATAAAATTGACTAATCTAAGTGGAAGTATTGATTAAATTAAGTGTGGACTCCTTCTTTTAGCCATCTGTGGAAGCTGTGGAGTAACGCTCTTGTCAAAGCCATTTTTAGGGTTTTCAGCAAGTAAAATTGTGATTTTTGACTGCTTACAGTTAACGTTGTGCTGTTTGCAGCTTTCATGTACCAAGATACATACATATTTTTTTAAAAATCAGAAAATCTAGGACTGTGTATAATTAGTTGAGTTTAAGTTTGAAAGACTGACAAATTTGTTGAGAAGTTGCTGCTGCTTTGTGTCTGCTGTTAATGCTTCTTATGGTTGCCTTACTTAGGTCTTAATGGTTAAGCATTGATACATGTTACAAACTATCTGTCTGTGAAGTTATTGAAATGCAGTTTTAGAGAGTAACTGCAGGGAAATGCTCACAAGTTATGGCTATAGAGCACAGGGTCACAATGCCAACTGTTTCAAAGTGAGTAGATCCCTTAAAGTTTGGTATGTGAACACCTTTTCAAAAGCTTTGGATTGACTCTACATAAGCTATAGAGTGTAATAGCTTTGACAGAATAATCTGTTACCAGATATCAGAGCTTTTATTTTGCCATCTGAAACTGCTGTCCCCTCTGTCACACACTCAGTTAATTTAAAATAAACTGTATTTATACCCTTGGAGGGACTTCCATTAGCTTTTAAACCATAACTGTTTTTAAATAATCTAGTTTTAATGCTGCATTAGTCTGACTTTACTGTTTATAATCATATTCTGCACTCTACTCTTGTGGTTGGTGCATGTAATTGACATAAACAGGCTGGTTTTGGACCCCACAGTGGAAATGCACACAGTTGATTGCAAGGATAAAACAGAGGGTTCTGGGAAATTGTGTTCTGAGAAAAAAATGTTCTAGGTCGCCTAGCCAAAACAACACCTTACTGTACAACCACCATGTTCTTTGTTTTGACTATTCATTTCAACAGAAACGTCTAAGACATAAGCCCCCAAATTGTCCTTAAGCCATGTTTATTGTTCCTTATTCCTTGTGATATGTTAAAAGTAATTTCATTAGTTAAGAAATCAACACAGATCCAGTTCATCTAAAAACATTCAGCCAACATTTGTCTCAAAAATACTCCTTTGGAAATGCAGCTAACGTCTTTCTGGTTTGTTGATGAGAGAAAATTCCTAACCAGTTATTTACTTGAGGAAAGCCCACAGAACCTAATAAAAAATCTCATAATGTTTCACAACCAGAAGCAGAAATTTAGCTGGAGTTTTGTCTTTAATGAGTGGTTGCCAGGCAAACAGATGAGATGCCAGAACGTCAACGCTGCAAGCCAAGAAACAGTCCATCATCGAACCCATTATAAAGCCACTCCAAAAAAAGAAAGTGCATTTCTCAATTTACCAAGAGAAAAAGTCCAAAAGCACTAAAAGTTACAATAAAAGTCCATTTCCACTTTTGCCCAGACAGGGTAAAGTCAGCTTAAAAGCACGTCTGTCATGTCTTGCCACGTCATGCCTTGTCCTCAAAATTATAGTAATACAAGTGTAAAGCGACGGGTGAGTATGTTCAGTGTCGTTTTCTGGCTCTGGTCAGCTGTGTGTGTTTTTCCTCTTGAGGAACAAGGCCCTGTGTCTGGGTCCCATCACATTTCAGTCATTGCATTCAGAAGTTAGTCTAACGCCACATCCCGATCCCCACCCCTTTATTACCTCCACCCTCCCACCCGCCCGCCTATTAACTCTTTTCACCTGGATTCCATCCACCCCCATTCTCTCCCTTTCAATCCATTCCAATAATCAAATACCCCTCCCCACACGCTCTCCCCCCCTCCATCAACTCACAAATCAAACACCCATCATGCTGCTTCTCTCCCCCTGCAAATCAAAAACTCCTCCTTTCCTCCCCCTCCCACCCCACCTTCTTCACTTTGATCATCCCTCCATCCCCCCACCCCCCCACTTCTACCTTTAAATCTGCTCCCCACTGTCCCACAAACCCTCCACCCCACCACCCTCCCCCTCCATCATTCCCTCTATTGTGGCGCTGTAGCCGACAAGCAGCAGGGAGGCCCCAGCGCTGTCGTCGTGGCTGTGGTGGTCTGCGTTCTGCTTCTTCTACTGCTGGTTTCCCTCATCTACTTCCTGAGCAAGAAGACCACAATGTGCAGCAAGAAGGACAACAAGGAGCCGTGAGTAGATGCCAGGAGAGAAAACACGGAATGAATGATAACCTTAATCATCTCGTGCTTTGTCTGCCCTGTGAGCAAGATTATCAGTGCAGTCTTCTGTGATCAGTTTGGTAGGGATTTTAAGAAGCAAACCAAATTATGTCATCTCGTCAATCGTGGACTTATACTGAGGGTTTTCCCCTGCTGTTTTAATGTTTTTCTCTTTTCAGGGCCAGTAGTAATGTTAACGACATTGTGGTGGAGATGAAGTCGGATAAGGCCAATGAAGAGGCCGGTCTACTCAACAAAAAAGTGAGCACAGAACAGGTGAGACCAGGGAGGGACTAAAGTGATCTGGGTTCATAGATCTCCCATGCAGTGGCAGCAACATTTATTGGTGCTGTTGGTAAAGATGTGTAAAAAGTCTTAAAATAAGGACATTTAGGATATTGATTTGTCTTTCAAAATAACTTATTGGAAGGTTGTAAGCACACAGAGCAAGGGATCTCTGACCAATCCTCTTTGCCCAGTCTTTAGATTGTCCAGAGTCCTTGGTTTGCAAAGAGGCAAGATATAAATATGGGACCTGGTCCATTATAGTGGCCAGCATCAAAAAGAAAACGGTTGTTTTTATGGTGCGCTCCATTGGTCCTCGGTAGTCGTAATTGTCGTCCTCCGAGTCAGAAATTCTAACTGGAGCAGCAAAGCCTAAAGTCGGTATTATGAGTCGGAAGGTCATTGCGACAAGATGGTACCCGACTTTGGTATTAATGATGGCTGCTACTTGCAGCAACATTGAGTAAAGCCTCATACTTTGACTGTTTTTAGCAGCTCTCTATTATTTATGTAGTGTTTAGTCAGTCATACAGGTGTCACCTTTCAGTGTTCAATAGACGGTATCTTTCAGCACTGTTTATTTGCACAAAATACCACCTAGAACAGCGCTACTGTCATTGTTTTAACAACAGCAGCCATATTGGCCAAACCTGCATTGAAGCATCGCCACCTACTGTTGTTTAATGTTTCATGTTCAGTCAAACAGTTCAGCACGGCTTCAGAAAAGACAAAGATTTTGCAATAAATTGTGACTTTAAAACGCATTTTGCGACTTACGTTGGCTTTATTTGTGCGGCTAACGATGGCTTTGTGCTCAACAAGGATCACGGGAATGGGATGCAAAAAGGGGGAGATGACGTAATCTGCGACTCGTTAGTTTTGACCTCCGAGGCAAAAGGAATGCACCATTATACCCCAAGGAATAAGAAAATTAAAGTTTAACAACTACAGGTTAAAATTCTAAAACATTTAAAGTAAAGCAAATAATCTTAATTACCTTTATTTTAAAGGGATTTTTATGGATACCAATTGTTTGTGTCACTGGTTATTTTGTTAAAATCATTTTTGTCTTAATGTGTGATTTTTTTCATGTATAAATGTTTTCAGATTAAATGTAGGATATAGTTTTATTTGGCAGTGCATCACTTCTGTAATAAATAAAAAGAATAAATTTCAAGTTTTTATACATTTTTACCAGGTGTTGCAGTAAATGTGGCCGTCACTGAAAGTTTAGCAGATAATTGCCTTGCAGGTTATTTTTCATCTTAAATGAGCGCATGAGTCTGACAGCTGCTAGGAGCAGATAATCACCGCAAACATTTCATCCTAGGCATAAAGTTGAGTTAATTTTAAAGCCAGCTTTAATGAGTCTCGTTTCATTTGCACCCCTAGCGTCAAACTGAAGGACATTTGAGCAAATGCAAGGAGATTAGGCATGCGTTTTTCTTTGCTTTGTATACAAAGCATGGCATTTCAAACACTACTAAGTGAGGTTTACTTGCTGAATTCTAATTACGAGTAAAGTAAATCAGTCAGCTGTTTTCTAAAACCTTGCAGACCAAATGGATTGTCTTGGTTTAGCGAGTAAAGTGATGATTTTTGACTGCTTACAGGAGGCCAATTCCCAAATGACAACAGTTTCTACCCTAAAATATACATGACAAATACTGCATAACCAGATGTCAAGATTACTTATAATACTTACATCTTTTTCCAAATTGTGAAATGACATGCTTAAGTGTGATTGCAGCTCCTTGTTTTTTCATAAAGTTGTGTGGCATGTTTAACACTACGATACATTGCACTTTGTTACATTCAGTCATGTAGCTACCACTTTTTGTCTAAGATAATTGTGCTGCCCTGAGCTGAATGTATCTAAATAGCACAAACTAAATGTTGTTTGATGTAGTTAGGGAGCCAAATACGCTTTTTTAAGAGATGGCAACTATAACGTTGAGACTTTATAAAGATAGAAAACAATCTGGCCTGGTACTGCACTCACATCAGGATCAAAGTCCCATAAAGCATACTTAAGAAGGACATTTAAAGTCTGTACCCCTGAGTTTAGAAAGCTGGCTTTAGAAACCGTACTACTTCTTTAACTAATACTTGAAAAAAATATTCAGCTAGTTGGTTGGGCTTTTAAGAAGCAAATACAAGCATACAGTTTTGACCAGAAGTTGACATGCAGTCATTATGAGTAAAAATATCATAATGATGTTTGGCTTTTAATGGTTTGTTTGAACCATTCTTTTTCTAGGGCTAAATTATTGTAATAACCTCTGAATGTATTATGAATTCTCTTTAATTCACACATGGTCAAGGTTACACATATGCTGTAGGCACACACCCACCAATATTTTATGTATACTTGTACGACCGTTTGGTTTTTCTAGACATCAAGAATCTCAAGGCATCATTCAGCTTGGATATTTGAGCCCTTATCATGGCGGAATTGGTTTAGTACATTTAAATTGTTGTCTTTCCTGCAACGGACCTGGCTTTAAAGAGTCCAAAAGCATAGTGTCAGCCTACTTTATACATTTCAGCCCAAACTGTGTCAACGTGTCATTTATCTGAATGATTTTGTACCTCTCAGATCAAAGGAAATTTGCTAGGCTGTTCATGAGCATTCCAGTAACAACCAAGTGTCTCAGTGCAGTGAAGCCGGTTTAATGTCAGCATCCCATGAAAAATACCATCCAAGATGAAATTGGCCTCAAGGGGAAGATTTGGAAGGGCCAATTTGAGACTCTTGAACCCAAGAACTGTCAACCATGTTGGTGGCAGCATCATGCTGATGGGTCTACTTCGTTATTGGTGGTGCTGGGGCTTTGCACAAAGTTCTTGAATAATGAAGACTGAACACTGCCTCCAAGTTCATAAATGTTAAGTCAAATAAACAGCTAGATAATGGAACCTTGGATACGACTTGGTGTTTGATCGGGACCAACACAAATCAGAGTTTGAAAGCATAATTAAAAGCTCGACATTAATCAACATTCAAGCTGAGCTGAGTGTTTTAAACTTCAGAATAGAATTTTATGTATTTTCAGTGTTACTCACACATGAAGATCTTTTTTTTTGACTCTGGTGACGTCAGCCATCTTCTACGGTGTAGTTTGTTGGAAGAGCATCTTATCTACAGCTGAGAAGATGTGTTGGACAAGCTCCTCAGGAAGGTCAGCTCTTATTTAGGATGCGCCCAATGGAGGTGCTGGGAAGGAGAAGGACTCTGGCAAAAATAACATCACTGTTGGACAATATCTCCCAACCCCTGTGCTTGAAGCTGCTGTAGAGCTGGAGAGCTCCTAAATGCACAAAGGAGCGTTATCACAGCTCCTTCCTCACAGCAGCTGGTACTACTTAAAACCATCACGGACCTCAACAAACTCAATAACTGTTTACATCCCTGCAGTTTTTCTCATTATTCTAAATAGTCTCTTGGTGTTTTTTATGCTTACTGTATGTATATATTCATGTTTTGCACATTTTTTAAAACCAGCCTGCTCAGTTGCACACTTCTTACATTTTTTTTATATGCAATTTTTAATGTTTACAGTTTATTGTAAATTTGCCTTTACTTTACAGTCTCTGATTCTTGAGACACTGTGGAACAATGAAGAATATTTCTATTCTATTCTGTTCTATTGTAAACCCGACAATTTACCCGTTTATAAATTTGTATGTTCTGGTATGTAACATATTCCTGTTATTTATCATTTATGTTGACTTGGACATGAAAGGGAAAAAACAGTTTAGAATTTGTTTGCAACTATTAATAAAAGCCCATACATACTTCTAATAATTTTATTGTTTTCCTTGTATTTTTCTTTTTAGTAATCAGACCGGATGATCGAAATAACTCTGACGGCCGAATGAATGAGGATGACAGTTTGGAGGACAACAGGACATTTTTTTTGGTTTCTGACTCATGATTGTGATGGGGACAACAATCGGCGGTGTTGGGAGATGGATGCATGTTCATAGCTTCATGGATCACCATAATTAGCTTTGGCTATGCTTGTTTTCCATCATAGGCTAGATCAGCTGAGTGGACATTCTCTACTTTTTTTTTTGTTTGCTATATAAATACGATTGTTAAAGAACTCCATCCAACTCAGAGTTTTAAAATAACCCATACGAAATCAAAATGCTTCACCGGATAACATGATCAAGGTTTTTTTTTTTTCCAGTCACATTATTTCATTAACCCACTGTGTCTTCTTCTGTTTTGGGTCTTCATTCAGTGATTACGCTGTTAAGCTTCTGTGCTTTGCAGTCTGAGCTTAAATTATTGCTGGGAATGTTGGGAAAAACTATAACCTACTGTCACTACTGTTGGAAGACTTTCACTCACAAAATGTAATCCTTCAATCGCACCATTTGTCTGTTAAATCTTTGCTTAAGACTCTTAAAACTTGCTTAAAACTTTGCTTGTGTCTTTTACTGATGTTTTACAGCGTTTTTACTTACCTGGTTATGTTTTGCATTTGTTTGTCTTCAAGATCCATGCGTAGCTTTTAATAGAAACGGGACAGGTATTTAATAACTGTTTAGAATCACTTACAGTTTTAAATTCTGTTCAAAAGACACCAAACAAGCCAGCATTAAGGTTGTACAATTTTATTTTTTTTACTATGTATATTATGTGCATTGTCTGTTTTGTTTTGGGTTTTCTTTTCTTTACTTTTTTTTGATGCTTTGCTATAAACCCTCCCTGTAAGTTCAGAAACAGACTTTCCTGTTAGAGAACATGGTGAAAGCGGCTGCTAACCTGGTGTTATATTCATCTCAAATTCTGGGAATGACATCACCTCTAAGTTAAAGGGGTTTTAGTGGCAAGTTGGTGAAACTGTTGAATTAGCCTGGAATTGTCCTAAGTGACTGCGCTATTAGTGGTAGGTACAAGCTGATTAGAAAATTAGTTTTTTCTCTCTCCGCGTTATGCATTCAAACAGAAACATGCTCAAAAATAGTACAAATAATACCATAACTCCACAGGTTTAGGGAAATATACGGTAAGCTGTCAGAAGTGAAAACAAACAGTTATTCCCGCAGCTTTAGCTATGTTTTATTTATGCCGCCATATTGAATAAGAGCTCGAGATCGGCTGGGGACTTCTGGCTCTCCAAGTCAGATTTCCAGCTTGCTTAATTCAAAATTTCTGATGTAGAACAGAAAATTTTGACTTCAGAATACAAGTAGTTGCTGGGTACCATTTGTTAAAATTGGTGAAAGGCCAGGAAAATCTTTCTTGCATCTTGAGCTCTAAAAATCATCCAGACAAGGAAAACCAGTTTGAAACAAGGAGGGAAGAGAGAAATCAAGTGAGAGAGTTATTTCAGAATAGGTGATGTTTCTTTCCCCGCCTTGTTTACCAGTTTAAATGTGTTGATAGACATCTTATTGTCAGTGTTTAGGTACGTAATTCAGACATTGTTTTCTTTCTGTGTCAGCAGGCCAAAAAAGGTTGGATAGCAGGTTGAATCCATTTTTTTTACTTTGTTATACACTGGAACATATGACCTGAATTTCCTTAAAAAAAGGTCACCTCAAACCACTATCTGTGGCCAGAAAACTTGTTTTTTTCCAATGTTTGTTGTAATTGTTCAACAGACCTAAGACTTTGACCACTGTCTTTGTTTTTTATAATTTTTGACTTGTTATATGAGAATGCTGTGTTATATCATTTGTTTTTGTTTTTTTTTAGAAAGGGGATTCTTAACTTTGGAACTACTGAGTTTTCCTTTTTCCAGACTTTTTCGCTCGCTGAGAAAAATACAATTGTTTGGGACTTTTTTTGTATTTGTATTTTCTTTTTTAAATAAGATATTCTCAATGCTTTATTTCTCTCTCTATTTTTATTGTATACTGTATATTTTGTGGTACACTGTTTGTGATTAATGTGGTGTGTTGATGTATCTTGTTTTTATTTTCGTTCCTGCTGTTTAGAATTTATAATGAAACAGAAAAAAACCTCAAGAAAGCCAATCACACCCCAATACTCGGTGGTTTTATTTCTCCTTTAGTATATTGTGGTTTTATAATAACTAACATAACATTTCCATATGAATTTGGTAACTAGGCAATGGAATTTTCATAACATAATTATCTCTAAAATACAGGTGCATCTTAATTCATTAAGGCCTTGTAGTAACTCAGTTTTTTTATTGTGCTAATTTCTATAAATGTTGATGATTCATTCGATGCTAGGCCTGGTCTTAAGGTTCCAGTTATCCCTGTTCAATGTACGCATTTTTCAACCAAACGTCTTCCTTCCATTGAACTTTCCATCAAAATACGGTGCTCTGTGGACAGCCAGCTTTGTTAGCATTTACATTTTGTGGCCATTCAGTGAGTATCTGCAGGACAACTGTCAAGTCAGCAGTGTTTCCAACAACTCAGTAGACCATAAAATAACATTTATATGAAAAATCCATATTCAAATTTGCAGAGAAACTGAATATTAAGTTTTCATTAGCTGGTTGCCGCAATCACCCAAAATTTAAAAGATAAAGTGATATATAAAGTATATCGCTCTTAATCAGTGGTGCTCAATGTGTGGCCGGTGGGGTATTGTGGCCCCTGGACTGATTTTGTGCGGCCTCCAACTACAATCCAAGAATGATTTGGTCCACCAGCACATATAGTTGATGCACATGGAGACTTTTTATTTATAATTAGGCAGAAATTACTATTGACGAGTTAAAATACTCGTACAACGGAAAATGTTAGGAACAACACAAAGTATTCATCTTTTAATAACCACACTTTAAACTTTTTATTTAATTTCATAGTATTTAGAACCACATCTATGAAATAAACTTTACATCAATGCAGAGTTTGGTGCACCACAATCTGCTTTTAATTCATTTAATAAAATCGGCTAGATACAGGAAGCATTTTCAATGAAAGACTCAATCAAATCCTGTTCTTATTGCCAAGAATAGAGATATAAGTTTGTCTTCAATCGAAACCAAAAGAATTTGCAAATGGCATGACCATCTTTATTGACAGAAATCTGCTTAACCTATTTAGGTTTTGGATCTACAGTGGTTTACACATCCTACAGAAAGCCTTAATTGTTCAATATTGCACACTAATATTTTGTGGAGGAAGTTAAAAAAAGATCACAGTATTAAGTTTTGGCCGATTTTAGTTTTTTTAATTATATATTTTGGCGCTCGAGTATTTTTGACATGACATTTCTGGCCCAGGTTTGGACACCCCTGCTTTAAATCATAGAGTTTCATGTTTTTTATTGAATTACTGAAATAAAATTAGTTTCTATGATATTCTATCTTAGTGAGATGCACCTGTCCCTTCACATGCCAGCGATCAAATCTCTCCAGACATAATTCAGGTTTTTTTCTTTCACTTTCTAGAAAAAATATATCTAAATTGATTTCCATCATCCTCCAGATTTTAATATCTCTGATTTACCCACATTATGCAAATCTTTACCTTCAGTGACTGATCTCATGATTTACTCTGACAGAATGGATAAACGGGGGAATGCATTTTGAATCCGTGATGTATTTATGGATTTTCTTGCTGCTAAATTTTATGATGCAGGCTACTCCCATCACACCATTATTTCCAGAAATTAGTTTCATCAATCATGCACAAATTGTTCTGTTGCTTTGTGCATAAAGCAGTAGGAGACAGCAGGATGATTTTTGGAAATGACTTAACTCCTGATCTAATTCTTCCATTAAAAAAATCAGCAATAACAAATACACAAAATGAACAAAATCTTAAGAATGTTGAAACTATGGATGATTCTTCACCTCTAATATCCCATTAGAGTTTCTCATATTATACCAGGAGAGTGACGTTCACCCGTCACCTCCATATGCAATTCTGGTACACATGTATTACAAACAACTATCATGAGCAAATATATTAATTTAAAACTGTATTTACACTGTTCATTTAAGGATTAATATGATAACGCAACAATACGTTTTAAAAAGAAGAATAGAGTCTAAAAGACTGAATCCCTTATGAATCTTTTCTAATTGACGCTAGGTCAAAATTGTACTTCCAGTCTGATATATATATATATATATATATATATATATATATATATATATATATATATATACACTTGGATAAATGCCCCCCGGTGAGTTGTTGAAAAGACAGTCTATTTAGTTAATTTCTATTCACTGAACTAACATTTAGGCTTACTGCAGAAACAAGCTTCCTATGTGGAGAAGGGGTGGCCTCGTGGTTAGAGCAGCACACTTGTGCTCTGAGAAGGTTGCAAGTACCTGGGTCAATCCCCACAGACTGCCACTATAGGTCCCTGAGCAAGACTCTTAGCCCCAGATTGCTCCCCGCTGTAAAGGCTGCCGATTGCTCCCTAGGGGATGAATGAAACAAATTTTGTTGGAATGGACATTCGTTCTGTATGTACCCTGTACATACAAAATGACAAATAAAGTTGTCTAAGTCTAAGTCTATGTACAATTGCAATGACAAAGATTTCTTCTTCTTCTAATAAGATAAGAGATTTGATAAGAATTCCTTTATTGTCCCACAATGGGGAAATTCAGGCGTGACAGTGGAAATTCGGGCGTGACACGCACACTGTCACTGTGCGTGACAGTGTGCGCACAGACAAGCAATGAGAAAAAAAGAGAAGAAGAAAAAGAGCAAACCGGTCTAATCTAAAGTTAGCTCTCAAGAAACACCAAGCGTAGAAGATCCTAAAATAAATACCAGAAATACCAGCGTGAATATTGAACAAAGGGGGGGGGGGGATTTGCCAGTGGGAAAAAACTCCAGCCTATTTACATAACATACGATAATACAATATGAATAATAGTGCAGCAGCATCCCTAGCAAAGGCGTGTGCAAGTTACCTTAGCATCTGGGAACAGTGTAAACAATGGTTGGATCAGAACCTGTGCAACAATTAGTATTATGTAAACAGTTATTATGTCTGTTGGGAGCAGCCAAGATTATAAAGTTTTACTGCAACCGGGGGGAACGACCTGCGGAAGCGCTCCTTGGAGCATCTAGGATGCAGCAGTCACTAAGAGCTCTCCAGCTCAGCAACAGCTCCATGCATGGATATGGAGACATTTTCCATCAGTGATGTGATTTTCCTCAGTCCTTCTATCTCCCACCACCTGCACTGGGTCCAGGGGGCATCCTAGGACAGAGCTGGCCCTCTTGATGAGCTTATCCAGCCTCATCCTCTCAGCTACAGATCAGCTTCTGCTCCAACAGACCACACCATAGAAGATGGCTGATGCCACCACAGAGTTAAAGAAGGTCTTCAGGAGCTTCTTTTGCACTCAGAAAGACCTCAGCCTCCACAGCAGGTAGAGTCTGCTCTGACTCTTCCTGTAAAGAGCATTAGTGTTATGAGTCCATTCAAGTTTATGGTTTAGGTGAACACCCAGGTACTTATAAGAGTCCACCACCTCAAAATCAGTTCCCTGGATGCTCACCTGTGTCAGTGAGGTGGGTCTGCACCTGCGAAGGTCCACCACCAGCTATTTTGTTTTCGCTCCATTTAGCATGAGGTGGTTCTGCTGGCACCAGTCTATAAAGCTCTGGATCCACTGTCTGCACTGTAACTGATCCTCACCTGTGATGACACCGACTATGGTGGAGTCATCAGAGAACTTCTGAGCGTGGCAGCCTGGTGAGCTGGTGGAGAAGTCTGCAGTGTAGAGGGTGAACAGAATCAGTTCCCTGCTGTGTTCCCGTGCTGCAGACCTCTCAGAGTCACAGCCCTGTATCCTCACATACTGCATCAACCAGTGAGGTAATCCAGTACCCACTGGGACAGGTGGTGGTCCATTCCTGACTGCTCCAGCTTGTCCTTCAGGAGTCCTGGTTGGATTGTATTGAACGCACTGGAGAAATCAAAGAACATGATCCTCACAGTGCTTCCATGATTCTCCAGATGGGCCAGATCTCGGTGCAGCAGGTAGATGATGGTGTCATCCACCCCAATGCCACGCTAGTAGGCAAACTGTAGGGGTTGCAGTGAAGTCCTCAGCAGGGTGCGAAGATGGTTGAGGGTCTCAAGGGTCTTCATCAGATGTGACGTTAGTGCTACCAGCCTGTAGCTGTTGAGGTCTTTGGGGTGTGCATAACTTCTTAGGCACTGGTACCATACAGGAGGTTTTCCACAGCTGTGGTACTCTCCTCTGCCTCAGGCTGATTTTGAAGATGTGCTCCATGATACCACAAAGCTCATCCATGCAGCACATCAGAAGCCTGGAGCTGATGCCATCCGGACCTGCAGCCTGCCACGCTTTGGTCTACCGCAGGATGTTCCTCACCTGGAGCGTTGAGGACAGGGTGGGCTCATTAGTGGCTTTGTCCGAAGCAGAGGGGATGGATGACAGCTCAGAGGTAAAAGATGTGAAGTTTTGGGTGGAAGAGCAGGCAGATGAGGGTTTTTGCAGCATATTAGGCTGTTTGAGGGCGGTTCTAGTTCAGCTTCACCCATCTTGAGTCACCTACAGCCTGGGCGTTCTGTTTGTGACCTGAGATTATTTTAGGCTTTTCCAGACATCACTGATGTTGTTGTCCTGCAGCTATGACTCCATTTTCTTGCTGTAATTGTTCTTTCCTTCTCTGATTTTCTTCCTCAGTCTTTTCTGTACATCTCTCAGCTCTTCTTTTTCTCCAGACCTGAAAGCCCTTTCCTTCTCCCTCAGCAACAATTTTATCTCTGGATTAATCCTAGGTTTGCTGTTGGAGAAGCACCTCACCTTCATAAGAGGAACAGCGGAGTCCACACAGAAGTTGATATAATCTGTAATGAATTCTGTTATTTGATCCAAATCCTCCCCAGGAGGATCACACAGCTCATCCCACATAGTGGAGCTGAAGCAGCCTCTCAGGGCTTCCTCTGCCTCCTCTCACCATCTCCTCACTGTGTGAGTTACCACTGGCTCTCTGAGCACCAGTGGCTTATAAACAGGTTGGAAGTACACTAACGAATGGTTGGAATGATCAGAAACAACAAATAAGCCACAAAACTAAAGCCTATCATAAAGTGGAAAATGTGGGAAATACGTCACCCTGGACTCAGAAAGTTCCAACGTACCTCAGATTTGCCGCAGTGCACATGGTCAACCTAAATAAATTTTGTTGAACGAATTTATGGTCAGACAAGACAAAGACTTAGCTTGTAGACCACAATGGAAAGATGTATGTTTGAAGATGTAGGTGTGCCGGCAGGAATTTTTGGCTACATGGCAAAAAATCTAAATCATCCCAAAAGCTCATATAAATATAAACCAAGAACACGGGTCGTCAAGCATGGTGGTGGCAGCATCCTGTTGAAGGACTGAGTCATCTGACTACATATTAGAGGGGGCTATGCGCACATATTTGACTCAATGAATTACAGAAAATCCACAAAAAAATTTTACTTTCTAAATCCAATTTTAATTTAAAAAATCTACTCCATATGAAAAGCAGTTCAAATAAATAGCTGAGAACTATAGGATTTGGTGTGCGTCAACCTCTGACCGGAACTGTACCCTGCCTTTCTGCTTAAAATCATTGTAATGTCACGCCCACTGCACCGCTGGCTTTCCATTAGGAAATGAAAACTCTTCCGTCAATGTGACCCGGTCAAATCAATCTGTGTTGTGAATACAAAGCAGCAGAAATGGAAGCAAGCAGCCAAAGAGGGAAGAGACGCAAGTGTTTTAGGGAAAACAGCACGTGTGACTGCAGCTTCTCATGCTGGCGTAATGTTGGTGATGTCATAATGTCCTCTCTACCGGCTTTATATTCAAGGAGGGTTAGGGTTACATTTAACAGCTATTTTCATAAAGAATTTCTAGCTCCTGTATGTTTTGTTTTAAATTAAAATGTTAAATAATCATGGAAATATTATATATATATATATATATATATATATATATATATATATATATATATATATATATATATATATATATATATATATAAATCCAAACCCTCACTCAAATCTCTGCAGTGTAGGAGAACAGGAAAAGGATTTAGATGTGTGATAGGAATCAAAAGAGTGTGTGTTTGTAAGTATGAGATCTTCTCAAGCTTCGTTTTAGAAAGAATGAAAGGATCATTGCTTTTTCAGTCTTCCGAACAATGACAGGGATTACTGTTACTTTTTCCAAAGTCCTTTTCTCCTTCCCCCTCCCTGCTGGGAGTCTTCCTTAACCATTCAATAGGATTTAGTAGCAATAGCTTTAAACTGATTTAATCATTTTGTATCAACCCACTAAGGAACCTCTGTCTGTCCCCTCCTTCCTTCAGGCCACGTCTCGTCGTTACTCAGCAGCTCTGGACTCAACCTCTCTACAAAGAGAAGCAGGGCCACACTTACCGTAAAAAAAAAAAAAAAAAAAAATATTTACTATTAACCAAAAAAATGTTGAGACATTTTTTTAAATAACCTACTCAACCTAAAATAAAATATGTACATTTAAAATAGCAACACTCTTTTCAAATCTGTATGTAAATTTCCCTGACGACTTCAGCTAAAATGTGCTACGAGTGGCTCAAAGCTTAAAAGCTTTGCTTGCTAGCAGGTCGGACTTTAACTTTAGCACTGTTGTTAAATGTAGGCCCCCTTATACTGTAATTTACAAGCTGTATGCAACGAAATTTCGTTCTGTATGCACTCTGTACATACAAAATGACAAATAAAGATGTCTAAGTCTAAGACTCTAATCCGATTAAAACTTTTTAAATTTTGTCTAACAAGGTAGCATGCAAACTGTTTTCTCCTGGCAACCACCTGCTGAGCAAAAGAACCAGTTTTAGACTTTGTGTTAACTCAAAAGATAAAAGAAAACACATACAGGGACGCACGAAACAAAACGTGCTGTATTTCATCTTGTTGTTATAGTTGTGATATCAATGTGAGGGAAAAATAAATCTCTGTATTTTGTTTAATTTAGAGCCAAACATAGAAATAATAGTGGTAAGTGTAAAGACATATTTACATGAAAGATCCAAAAGTAGAGGTTGATTCTGTGAAAACGTCTGACACTAGGTCGATTTCACTATCACACAAGCAAAATGTCAGATGTTCAGCAAAAATCGGAATTGGTAAATTGTAACTATTACAGTCTCATACAGAAGCAGCAGCTCCTCTGAGCCTTTGAAGTTAAGTTGCTAATTCCTTCTTGTGAAGGAGATGATGCAGCACTGATGTTACAATGGCAAATGGGGACTGGAGATGAATTTATCCCTCATAAAACTGTGGTTGGAGGTGAGAGGTCCCAACACATGACCCCGTTTTAATTGATGTACTTGTCAGTGTTGGCTAAAACATATTTACATTTACACAACACAAACATCTAAAAGCTCGATTTATATGTCTAAAATACTTTCTGTTTCAAAACAAATGCATCCAAATTTTAGCCTAGACATCTGTTGACAAATTACACTTTGTTTAGATACATGTTCATCCATTTAATGATCACTGGACCCAGCTAAGATGCACCATTCATTTACAGCAACAGCTTTAAGCCATCAACAAAGGCTTGCAACTTATAGCAAGTTTGACTTTAGCTGTTTTTTAATCATCATCACATTTATTGTGATGATGCATGATGCATGACGCATCATCACAATAAATGATGCATTTATTGTGATGATGCATCCTCCAATGTATGTTGTGCCCAGGATCTGGGGTTAAGGGTCTTGCTCAGGGACCCAATCTGGGGTTAAGGGTCTTGCTCAGGGACCCAGAATGGCAGTCTGTGGGAGTTGAACCCAGAACCTCTGGGACAAAAGTACAGTGCTCTAACCAGTAGGTTAGAGCACTGTACTTTGTGCCACTAACAGTGGTGGCCTAACCAGTAGGCCACCACTGTCCTTTGGACTGTGAGAAGAAGCCAGAGTTCCAACCCATGCATGGAGTGAGAACATTAAATCTCCATGTAGGCCTGGATTCGAACCCAGAACCTTCTTGCTGCAACACAACAATCCTGGCAACTGTGCCAATTTGCTACACTTATCTAACATGGTGGAATGTGAACTTTGTGAACAAGCACAGCTGGTCTGACATTTTTGTACTAACGATTAGCTATAGGCTAAGTCCCTCTAGCTTGTAGCAGGGTAAGTGCACATCTTTGAGGGTATATATGGGGGACCTGGGTTCAAATCCCGGTTATGTCAGGACGGGCATCAGGTTTAAACGCTGTGCCAAGTCTGTGTGCAAGTCGAGCTGACTTGCTGTGCCGGCCTCTAAATGGGCTCACTTGGTTTTAGCTGCAAAGTCGGCACTGTTTAATCTGGCAAGTCATGCTGATGATGTGCAGCACTTTACGTTCTGGTCATTATCAGTCTGGGACTGCTCCATTTTAATCTATTTGGGGAAAGGAGGGAGATTCAGCAGAATTTTCTGAGCTAATTGGTCGAAGTGATACCTAGTGCCCGCCTACCAAAGGTGTGTTTTAGCCAAACATGGTATAACATTAAATCTTAAGCAGCAGAAGTCATGAGCAACCACAAACAGGTAAACTAGTCAAGGTTAGTATATGGATGTGTGTGGGGCTGGTGACTGTATGGAGCTGCTGCAGATACTTCTACCACCGAAGGTCGATGCATTTTTTGAGCCTTGTAAGACTCACTAAAAACGGAACTGGCCAGGTTCCTTTGTTCCCATATATTGGGTGGTGAGCTAGAGACAGGCCTCGTGCCTCAGCCCGGAAAGAAGCCGACTGCAACTCCCATCAGTGCGGTAGGAGGCACTGCAGCTCGCTTCCCCCAACCCACATACATCCATATACTAACCTTTCAATATCATTCAATCCTTTGCTCATAATCAACCTTTTTGAACAATAATACAGCCTTGTGGGACTATATGAAGTAGAAATTGCAGACCACAGTTCAGTGACCAATTCTGTATTTATTCATTTGAAAAAACTGAACTGGCTTGTTTGTACTTTTTGTGTACAACTGTAAATATTGTAAATATTTTTCTTTTCATATATTACACCATTCTTTGCACCTGAATTCTGCGTTGAGTCTTATTAAGCACACCTCCAACATTCTCCAAGAGCTGAACTTAGACCTTCTGATGTTCTGATGATTATAGCTTTTATTGCATTTTTATATAGGCATTTTCATAGTAAAATGGCTACACACTGTTAGCACTGTTGCTAAACTAAGTAAACATCTTGTGACGATTCTTAACTTTTAAAAACTTGATATTTAAAAAAACTAATCTGCAAGAAATCATTGGAAATTTAAATAATTATATGGCTAATGTTTAGCACCATGTAAAATTCCCTTTTAAAGTATTCTAAAATTTACGTACTTTGGGTTAGGGATGACTCCATGTTGGACAAGGTCCTACAGACACTATGCACTCCATCCTCCTGCATAATGAGCGGCTTGCAGAACCTCAACAAACAAACAAGGCAAGATAAAGATAAGCATGTGTGTCGAGATTAATAACAGGCTGCATATGTCAAGGGAAGAATGTTATCGATGCAGAGGCTGTAAAAAAAAGTAGCAATTCAAGAAGGAAAGGGAATCAAGTTTAGGTGGGGGGAGGAATACCTGTTGAGATGGCAGGAAATGAAAGTAGTGATTGTTGTTTAATGTTTGTTAATATGTCATAAATCTGGGTAACACAAATGCAGGCTGGGGAGGAAGTTGGATGGAGGAAGGGAGAGGGGGGAGGTGTGTTGAACAGAGATAAAGAATGAAAGAACCTGTGATAAATGTGTTTATCTGGTTTGGGCTTTAGGTTTCATATCCTGTGTGCCCCAACTGTGTTTGCTGCTCGAATGTGGTTATGAAACGGAACAGAGAAGCTGGTGTCTGTGTATCTTGGGTCTGCAATTCTTATATCCATCTTATGGAAATGTGTTACATCACCAGGTTTGTCAGTAAGGCAAGCGGCGTCTGCTCTCCCACAGCCAGAGTTTCATCATGTGTGCGCGAGGTGTCAGTCAGGACTTCCAGGCCTCCTGTGGGATGTTTGGTTATTAAGGCGCAGCTGGGTGTTCTTTCATTTTAATTGGCTATGTTGTGCTGTGTCTGAGGGAATGAGATACAAATGCAGTGGATAGAAATACATTTCCAGAAGGGGTTTGAAGACAAAAGCAATAAAAATGCAAAAATCGCTATGTCAAAAACTTGGAACACTAGAAAACACGCCTATCTTTAAGTCATTTAGAGAGCAGGTCCAGCCTCCTGCAAAGTGTTTGAGCCACTTTAACTTGTTCAAAGTTTGTCACATCACAACCACAAGTTATAATGTGTATTTTAGGGATTTTATCTGACAGACCAACACATAGTATCACATAATTATGAGACAGTTACCAGGGAAACAAACCCAAGGACGTCTGACACACAAACACATGGACAGTTATCGTCCCTGAAGCCAAGCTCTCAGTCTAATGGTGACGTGGATCCCGAAAGACAACATGGAGTAATCGACCAATCCTAAGCAGGCTTTGCTCATCCATACAAGCTGACGTGGCCGAGAGTTGGAGACTTTGTGGCGTTGGGATATCTGCCCGTCTCGCATTGTTTTTGTATGAGAGTCCAGTACTGAAGCTGTAAACATCCCTCTGCCTTTTAGATTAAATATGTTAAGATGTAATCTCTATTTCAAGAGTCTTTTTATTACTGCAGAAGTCTACAAATAGAGAACATCACATTATTCAGACAAAGAACTTGGTAGGACCGCAACTGGATGTGGTCAATTATTAACAGTATGTTTTCTTTCTGAACAAAGTTTATACATTTAAAAACAGTGTCCTGCATTTTTATTCTGCCACCTTTACTCACCAACAAATAAAAAAAAAACACTGCAACCAATTACCTCAAAAAGTCAACTAATTAGTATCGTCAACCTGTTTATAATATAAACTCAGCATCAATAGAGCTGTTCTCTGACGATCAAATAGTCATATTATGGGAAAACAAATATTTCTGTTGAAATAAGAGAGATTATGGAACCTGGCCAAACCAAAATACATTTGAGCCGCCTCCTACCTTTGGGTATCGTGCATCGGAATCGCAGAACCACAGTCCTCTAAGTATTCTGCCTGTAAATTACAGAATCTGGAGAATGTTTCATAACGCATTAGTGCTAGGCACCTCACCACCATGCCCTCATATCAAGTCTTCAAGTGCTTACCTTCTTTTTTAATAAAACAAAAACTAAAAGTGAAACAAGAATAGCATTTCTGGCAAGGTAGCAACTCTAAACATGCCTCTAAACCCACAACGGAGAACATCAAGAAGCGCAGGAGGAGGGTTTCTCATTGTAGTAACAGTTCCTTGGTCCAAAATCATGGAGAATCTGAGATATGCTTCAAAAGAACTGCACATTAAAGGCTTGGGAATTTCACCCTAAAGGAAAGAAAAGGGGAAAATCTGCATATGCTGCTAGTTCCAGCTCAAAGTTCTTGAATATATTATGCTTTACAATGTGTTTACCACCATAGAAGTTAAAATGAGTCAGTTTGATCCGATATTTAAAAGTACTTTAGTAATCAATGGGTGTGAATACTTTTGAGCTTTTCATCGCAATGTTTGCAAGTAATTAAAGTCAATGATTTTTTTCTTTTTTATTTGTTACGTTTCTCAGATGGTTCCACAGTTTCAGGGGCCTTATGTTTGCTGGCCAGTCCTCTCAAAACATGATCATACGAATACAACTTAGACACATCCTGTTTATAGACCGCAATAAGTATTTGAACACCTGCAAAGTGAAAAAAAAAGTGGAATGAATAAAAACGGAACGCACTCATGTTTGCAGACTTATTGAGCTGGATTTTAAAGCACTGCCAAAAAGCATAAAAAAAAAAAGTTCCCTGGGGTCTAGAGGAGAAATAGCGAGAGAAAGCATCAGAGAAGAAAGTTGGTGTTAAAAGAGGAGGAATGAGCAGGAGGGAAAAAAGCCTGCAGGAATGAAGAGCAGCTGTTGAGCGTTGCTCCCTCCTCTGAGAACTTCTATACATGCTACAGGCTCCTCACACTGGCTAACGTTACATTACAGCAGCTGTCTGAATAAAGCACACTTGCACAGCCGTGCCTCTGTTGATGATCTGCACATTAGAAGACATTATCCACACATAGGGACTGCACCTCTGCTCCTGCCTTTAACATATATGACAAAATCAAGACAACTAAAAATGGTGAGCGTCGCTGGAAGCGTGTTGAGCTCTGCAACTTAATGAAAGGGTATAGCGCATTCTTTGCACTTGACCTTTGTTGCCCGACGCTCACGGTAAAAAATGTACATTTCAAAACTCGCTCAACTGCCTGAGGTTAGATGCACACAGGTGGCAGACAAAAAAACATGTTTACATCAGGCGGCGATGCTTGCTCGTATCCCTCCTACGCGTCTCTACGTGCCGTCTTTCTCTCCCTTGTGTGTTGTAACAGTAATAGCAGTGACAGTTAGAGCAACTTAGAGACGTCCCAGGAGTGCGCCTGATAATTACTTTCTTATGCTTCACTGATTTACTAATGGGGCTTTGCTATTGTAGCTTCTCCTTCTTTCTTTCTGTTTCTCTCTCTCAGGTATTCACTCTCTTCTCCCTTAGCTGGAGGAGTAAACAGGATTTTGAGGTGCCTTTCCCCGGTTTTGTTGAACAAGGGCGAGCACATGAGATTTCTTCCACTGTGCTTCAACTTTAGGTCACAACTCGACTTATTTTGCTAAAATAACAATAAAAACCATCTGTGTAGCAATAATTATCATGAGGCCAGAAGGGTCTTCATGTGCTGTAATAGAAAAGTGTGCAATAGGCAGCTTCTGTGCATATCAGCCTTCTGTGTGAGTAAGGAGCTCTGGTACTTCTCTCAGACGGATCCTTATCAGCTTATCGGGGCCTGTCCACTTTATTTGATGCAAGATCTGAGAGCATAGCTCTGCAAAATCTCTCTCTCACACATATAGGATGAAAAATGTAAGAGCATACACGCATGGGAAAGAGCAAGTGTATCTTCCCATATTCTCAGCTACTTAAATTATTTACCTCGATAACTCCACTTCCGTCCCTCTGAGCTGCCGGGCTGTTTCTGTCTCGCCCCGCAGAATGGTGTCAAACAGTGACTTGGAAAAGTATTTGTAATTCAGTATATTTTTTTCTGGGAATTTATGTAAAAGACCAGCACAATGTAGTACATATTTGTGAAATGGAGGCAAAAGTATTCAAAGTTCATTTCTATTCAGAACCGCCTGTTGTTGCAGGTACAGTTGTAACCCTTTTGGACTAGGCCCGTTCAGCAGATCTAGTGGAATGGGGGGCAGGTTTTCAATTATTATTCTTTGCAAACAAGCTCCAACTGAGTCAGGTTGCATGGAGAGTGTTTGTGAACATTAGCGTAAATTTCTTGCCACAAATTGTATCTAGGTCTGGACTTTCATTGAGCCAACACATTTAAGCCACTCAATTACAGCTCTTGCTGCATGTTCGGGTTGTTGTTTTGTTGTCTTGCTGGATCAGCCTCAAGTCTGTTTCTGGGTTTTCTTCCCGGGTCATCCTGTTTTTGGCTCCATCTATCTTCCTCTCAACTCCATGAAGCTTCCCTGTCCCTTGTGAAAAACGTATGATGCTGCCACGACCATGTTTGATGGTGGGTGCAGCATGTTTAGGGTGATGTGAAGTATTAGTTTTTTTGCCACACATTAAATTTCTTACATTATAAAAAACGTTACATTTGGGTATTTTCTGACCAGAACACCCTCTTCAACTTCTCTCTTGTGTCCCAATTGCTTGTGGCAAAATATAAAGAGGATTTCTTATTGCTTTCATTTTGAGACTCTTCCATTAAGACCAGATCTGTGGAGTATAAATAACAGTTTTCTAGTCAACAGATTATCTGATCTGAACTCTGGATCTCTGCAGCTTCCCCAGAGCTACCATGGGCCTCTTGGCGGCTTCTCCGAAAACTCTCCTTGCGTGGCCTGTTAGCCTAAAGAGCGATATCTGCAGTTTTACTATACCTTTTTTTATTTTCAGATGATATATTGCAAAGTGTTTTGTAAGGTATTGTATGTTTCAGTTTTATAATGTTATTTGGTCTTTTGTTTTGCTGTTAATCCACTAATATCCTCCAATAAGCTTTTTAGGTCCTAACAGAATACATGTATTTAGATTAAGTAATATTGGAATTTGAATATTTCACTGTGATTTATTCAGGAGTATCAGATTAAAGGAAACAATTGTCAACCGCTGTAGCACAGAAAGACTCCAAATACAGCATTATGCAACATTATTACCCTTTCAGCTCTGGCCCAGTGTCTCCTCCAGTATGTTGGGTTTTACAACAGAATAACTTTGGTTTCTCAACAGACTCCGACTAATGGCTGAGAAATTCAGAATGTGGATATATTACTTTACAACAAGTTGCATGTTTAACTAGACATTTAAAGTATGGGGACGCTGTACTTAATAATGTGATACTGGGATAAATCTCTGTGTGATAGTAATTCTTTGTTGACACTGTTCATGTTTGATTGTAGAATTTCATAGTCAAAGACTTCAGAGGATATATTCCCTGAATGTGTGTGACAATGTCTCCCATCTAATTAGGACAGCTGAATGTAATTTTGAACTCATGTCTAATGTGTGTGTTGGTTGCTGATTTGATGTTCTTCCAAACATGATTTGGACCCCGGAAGAAAGAGACTTTTCTTGCTGAGAGTCTACAGAAACGTCAGTGTGCTGTCAGAGATCCTGACTTCAACATGCATGTGTCGTCTGCAGGTCTTTCTGATCGGTTGCTCCTTCTTGATCATTTAGAGAAACACTGTTTGCGTTTGTCGCAAACAGTCTGCAATCCATTCCATGCCATCCTGAGGAAAGAGATTCTTGTGTTCACCAAAAAAACACTCTCCTTTTTTTGATGGCCACATCAGACCAACTGTGGCCGGCGGCTTAAAACACCTGTGCTGAGAAGGACAAAGCTGTGGCTGGCCCTCTGTGAAGCGATCCCCAGACCCCACTCAGAAGACGTGCTAATTTTTCTTAGACTCTAGAGGTGCTAGAGCATCCTGGCAGCATGCTCCATTATTCTGGACAAGAGAAACTAAAGTCTTTGACCACACAGGTGGGATGGTTTATATTATTGACCTCCTTTTCCCTCAAGTCCCTATCCACTGGGAGAGAGTTAGCTTGGTAATCAGAAAAGGCAGGACACTTTCCCACACAGGCTTGAGGAAAAGTCTGAAAGGGTCTTACAGCTGTTAGAGCTTGAATTGGTTAGCTGAAAAGTTTCTGAAGGTTTATTAGCGATTCTATCATATGCTGTCAGTCGATACATACTTGTAAATATAGATTATTTTGACTAAGAATGGCCTGATGTCTGATTGAAACAAGTTACAGTGACAGAAAATACACTGTATTGCTAAAGGTATTTGCTCACCTTTCTTCACTTGCATATGAATTTAAGTGTCATCTCATTCTTAATCCATCGGGTTCAGAAGGACGTTCATCCTTTGCAGCTATAACTGCTTCAGCTCTTCTAGGATGGCTGTCCACCACCTTCTGAGGTGTGTTTTGGGGAATTTTCCTCATTGTTCCAGAAGCACATTTGTAAGGTCATTCACTGGTGTTGGACAAGAAGGCCTGGCGCTCAGTCTCCGCTCCAATTCCTCCAAAGGTGTTCTATCTGATTGAGGTCAGGATTCTGTGCAGGCCAGACAAAGGAATCCACACCAAACTCTTTCATCCATATCTTCACAGACCTCATGTTGGAAAAGGAACAGCCGTCTCCAAACTGTTCCCACAAAGTTGGAAGCTTGGAGTTGTCCAAAATCTCTTGTTATGCTGAAGGATTCAGAGTTCCTTTCACTGGAACTAAGGTGCCAAGCCTAGTTCCTGAAAAACAACCCCGTCGCCAGAATCCCCCCGCCACCAAACTTTACATTTGACTCAATAAAGTCAGATAAGTACCCTTCTCCGCACACCTGCCAAATTCATACTTGTCTATCAGATTCCCAGATTCATCCCTCCAGAGAGCATGCCTTCAATGCTCAAAAGCCCAGTGAAGCTGTGCTTTACACCACTGCGTTGCACTGGATGATGGTTGGCTTGGATGCAGCTGCTCTGCCATGAAAACACATTCAACCAAGCTCTTTATGCACTGTTATGTAACTAACCTGAAGGTTTGGAGGTTTGGAGTGTTTGACTCTGTAGAAAGTCAGTGACCTCTGCACACCTCAGGATCCAGCTACCATTTTGTGGCAGAGTTGCTGTCATTTACCTATCACTTTCACAACTGACAGTTGACTTTGGAATATTTAGGAGCAATGACATTTTACAATTGGATTTGTTGCACTCACAAATGTTTGTAGAAGCAGTATGCATTAAATGGTAAGTAGACTAAATTTGTAGAGGGCTTTTTTTACTCAATCGTACTCACTGATGCACACAAATTCATACACCAATACACAGATTGGTAGGCAACTTGGGGTCAGGTATCTTGCTCACACACACATGTGAAATGGAACCCACAACCTCTCGATTGAAAGATGGCAACTCTACACACTGAGCCACAGTTTGCCAGCCCTGTGATGGACTGGCAACCTGTCCAGGGTGTACGCCTCTCGCCCAATGACTGCTGAAGATACGTAGGCACCAGCTTCCCCGCAACCGTGCACGGATAAGTGGATACAGACAATGGATGAATGGGTGTTTCTTTTTGCTTCCTCATAATTTATTCACTACTTTGTGTACTTAAGTCAAAGCTCGATAAGATATATCGAACTTCATGTTTATAAGCTTACATTGGAAAAATGCTATAAATACTTTTGCAAGACACCACATATATATCTCTCAAGCTCAGAACTATAAAAGGAAATTAACTTTTTTTAATGGAGGCTGAGTTAGAAGTCGGAGAGGGGAGCTAACATTCCTTACTAATTGTATGTGCCCTACATCCCTCTCTTCTCCCAGCATGTGCGTGTATGTATGCCTCATTGTGTTGAATAGTTTGGAAAACTGCCACAAAGACTTACATATGGGAAGCTGAACTTTGCCATGCAGGAGTCAGAGCTGGGGTCATGTACCATGTTACAAGGTTTAGCTGTTATGCTGCAGCTACAGTCTCTAAGGTGCTCTCTGGATTTATTCACTGCACATACTGCAAGAAATGAAGCTCAATACATTTGATCTATTTTCACATTATGAAGTATTTTACTTTTGTTTCCTAGCCTGCAGGGAATCAAATCCTGAAGAGCAAAAACCTCTTGCACAGGAAATGATCCATAGCACGGTTGTAGAAAAAGCACGGCACTCTATGCAGACAATTTCTGAATTCAAAAAAGCCAACAATGTCATAGACAAAGGCAATCAAAGAACACGAATATGCATATATGTTATATGATATATTGTGCTTTGTGCGGATTATGTACCAAGTAAAAACTTTCTATCTGCATTAGAGCAGTTTACGGCTGAGTGTGAAACAGCCAGGATAAAATCAAGCTCCTTTATGTCTGAAACCATAGTTTCATAGTAAATGCTAGCTCTAGCTACAACATAAAAAGGTCTATTACTGGAGATCAGTCTTTGCTTCAAGCAGAGAAGTTCAAGTATCGTGGTGTCTTGTTCACAAGTGATGGCATGGAGTAATGAAGCAGGAGATGGATAGACCCAATTGGGTCTCATCTGCAGCAGTGAGATTACTGCTCTGACCTGTAGTACTGAAGAAAGACTTTGGTTAAAAAGCAAAGCACTCAATGTTCATCTGCATTCCCATCCTAATCTGAGACATGGATCATGACTGACAAAAGATTAGCTGAAATGAAAATCTTTCATTGGCAGCGCCAACCCTTAGAGAGCGGGTGAAGAGCTTCATAAGGAACTTTTAGGGTTCTTCCCCCTAAGCAATTTCAGGTGCTAGAGTATGTTCTTAGTGTATTTACAGGTTCTATGAAAGAACTGATCTGGTCTTCCACAACCACAGTGACAAATTTCTACTATATTATTTTACTTAAAAGGGTCTCTTGCAATAATTGTTTGATCCTCCCTCTGTTTTATTTTAAATTAGGGAGGAGGGTTGCAGTGAAATTAAACTGTTTAACTTCACAATTTTTTTATTGAAGTGGGGTTTCGACAAATGTTTTGAATGTTTCACAACCCTGACCAGTAGTGGTGCAAGAATTAGTTAAACAGAATGTTGTCAGTCTTGAAGACCTGAGCCAGAAATTTTGTTTGTGGATGCAGTGTAAAATATAATATCGTTAAGCGCAGTTTACGCCTCCCATAGAACAAATCAAAATCTGATAGATGATGTCGACGTGCACATTAAGGAGAGGCAGTAAGCTGATGTTATTCCACTGCCCCCGATTCATCCCTTCTGGCCTGGGAACACCTGCAAATCCCTCAGAAAGAGTGGGAGAGTGCTGCTAAGGAGACCCATCATCTCAGATAAGCAGCAGACGATGGATCAAAAGATGGAGGGATGCTAACAATTATCATTTCTTTTTCCTAACACATTTTAATTCTGAAACCCGAATCTGACTGAAGAAGTGGAGCTGAATGTTCTACATTCTGAGAAATCTCCGCTCACTTTTTCTGCTGTAGCTGTAATTTATTTATCTCCTGAATTTCAGATTATTAAAGTGTCCCACTGGTTTTTCTTTATCTTGCCAGAGTTTTCATCCAGATTCTTTGGAAATAAACTAAAAATGCTTAGAAACAAAGGCAGCAGCAGGACCGTGAAGGTGGACATGATTTAGAGGCTTTTTCGGTAAATCAGTTGCTCACTGCACAGACTGGATCATTTATTTTAATGTCTTTTTGCTATTTTCTGAGCAACACGATCCAAAGTAATTCAATGTTTATGCATCTGTGTCAAATCCTTTTTTACAGCAGAACTGCTGAGATTAAATAGGCATTGACTGACTAAACATTTCACCAGTTTTGCTTTGGTGAGCTCTCAGATAAGTAAAAGTGTTTGTGGTGTCATTTCCAGTCTTTTGTGGGCAATTTTTCTTCTGCAGGTGGGGACTTTTCAGTTTTGCAGAGATATATGAGTCGACTGCTGTGTGACAGGCCTATCAGTGAGTCCCAGCTTAGCTTAGGGGGAGTTTGTCAGGCTCCCCTGGTGTTCGCTGTGGGACATCTCATTCTGCCCGAGCCTGAGACGATTTGTATGTCTGTGCATGAAAGACGTGCATTAGACTCTATGTGACCATGTGGTAAGAACTGGCATTTTTATGTGTTTAGATAGCATCGTTGTCTGTTGTTTTTCTGTCTCCGAGGTGTAAAGTATGCCCCCCAGGTAATATTTTTACATACATACCTCACGCATTTTCAAAGACAACAAATTTTTTCGTACGGGAAACAACCTGTTGTGGCACGTAGAATGCGTCATATCAATCCTTCCAGAGCAACGTATCTGAACTGGAACAATTTCTACATACAAAGGATGAGTGAATTCTCAAGCATGCATGGCAGAGGCACCTGTCTATCCAAAGTGTGGTAGTGATTGTAAAGGAAACCATATGGAGTCCCTCTGGGGTCACGTCTTTTATGTTGTAGCTAGAGCTAGCATTTACTATGAATACATGGATGCCAGTACTTCTCTGCATGTTTGATAGCACTGTCAGTACCGATGCAAGATCAGAGAGCAGTGTCATCTCCTTCTATCTGATTATCCTAAGATTGTCAGATAGATGTATTCCAATTACCGCAATCCACTTCAATTGCAACTTTAGATGTTTTTCTCCATTCCTTTTGGGATTTTTGTTCCACACAACCTCCTTCACCTGCACCTGTATCAGAGAAAACATTGAGTTAAGAAACTGTTTCTTGAATGCAAAGATAAGTAAGAGATTATGAAACAAAAGTCCCATGTGTGCGCTCATCCCTGTAAAAGAGATTCCAGAGATTGCCAAAACAATGATTTTCAATGAAAACAAACAACAAATAACCCACCTTTGTCATTTGTAAGGCGTTTGTGATTTTGACTCTGGATGATAGGGTGGTTATGTAACCGTTTTATCCTTCTTTTCGGTTTATTTGTGTGTTTTTACATCTCTCTAGGGTCCTATGTAACATATTTAGATTCATATCATTTTTATTGCCTCTTTTTCTCATGCGTTTGCGGTTCATATCTTTGTGATATTTCCCTTTTCTGTAATCTCTTTATAGTCATTTTGCCTCTCTTCCTGAAACAAACACATTGTATTAAAGAATCTGCAAGACTAAGAAGACTGGAATATGCTTGCTTAAAGATTATCAGCAACCTCAGAGGTAAAAAGTTACCTATTTGAATCTCTTCTATGTACAGATTTTTCATGTTCTCATCATCCATATTATAGTCCAAAAGCGTGTTTATTTATTTTATTAATGAGTCAAAATGTGCTTTTTTGATCATTAACACAAGCATTGATCCATTTTATTGTTTGTTTGTTTTGATACAATAGGCCAGTGTAAAGCAATGCATAGTTATGCAGTAGAAGGAATATTAGTTATGGATTTCAAGCTTCTTTTTATTTTATTTTTTTATTTTTATTTTTACAAATGGGAATTTGAAAAGTGTGGTGTACATATTTATTCGGCCTCTTTTACTCATTTACCTCCACCTGTATATATTTTAATATACTTTATAAGACTGTTCTGTAAAGGCCTCAGAGGTTTGTTTGATAATACTGGTGAGTAGACAGCATCATAAAGACCAATGAAGACAGGTAAGAAATAAAGCTGTGGAGAACTTTAAAGTAGGGTGTGTCATGTTTTATTGGTTGTATGATCAAAAATGCATACCTGAACTTCGAAGGAGCATGAGGAAGGATTTAATGATGATACAGAAAACTTACAGAACTGGAAAAAGGCTGACAGAACATTGAACACGGACAGAGTAACAGGAGAAACCAGAAAACAACAATAAAAACCAGATAGCTTGAATACTGAGGGAGGAGAGGAGGAGAGGATTCAGGCGAAAAAGTCTGCTCTTGAACTTGCTCTTGAACTTTCAAGTTTTGCTCAGTTTTCATCGACCAGTGAAATTAAAATTAAAAAATTTTCCCTTAATGAGAAATGCTATTATGTTAAAAATTGTGCAAAACATGGCACACTTATTCAGCCTGAACCCCTGTTTAGCATGGTAAACTGGGGGATATTTTAGTCACATCTATAGGCTTTCATCTACAAGCACATATGATTTGTTTGAAACATCTCCAAAATATTTGTGGATCTTAGTGGGCTAGTTAATTTCTCAAAAGCATTTTCATTTTTATAGATCATTTTGTATTCTGCAGGTTCTGTTGTATCACACTTAGAATGATCCATGTAAATATAAAGGATAACTCTAAATTCACAGTCTGAATAGTTTTATTTTAGATTTGTCCTCACTGATTTTGTTGAATAAATGATTATTGATCGTAAGTGTCAACACGTTTTACTGTTTATTGGATTCCAGTTTGAATCAATTTGAATTTTGAGAAAACACAGAAATTATGATTTTGTTTTGATTCTGTGCTTAGAAGTTATACGAAAAACTCAATGTACCGCAGTGTGCTTTGTAAAACATTTTTTTTTTTGAAAATTAACCCTTTTGTCTAAATCTGGCATATTTACATGACAGCTTAATGCACTCATGCTGATTAATATGCACTGTCCCTTATTAAATAAAATCAAATTTACTAAACTGTTTGTCTCTGGCAAAGTGCACATGCTCATTTGAATTCACAGCAATTTTCAATATGAATAGATAATTCAACCCCCTGAACCTCTATATTTTTTTCTATCCCAACTGCTGCATTTCAGTGGTTATGTGTCAAGGTTGCACTGTGCAGGAGGCTTCAGCAAACGAAAAGCTCCCCGCTAACAAGGAGCCAGGGAGCCGCGAGACTTTTTCAATGTGTTTCTGCAAACGTGTGGGTTGGAGCTTGATAGCCCCAGCGTTCATTATCTCCTCAGTTTGAATATTATCACTCTCTGTATAAATGCACACAAACACACACACACATACATAAACGCATGTATTTACAAGCCGTGATTTTAATCACTTATTCGCTTACTCACCACCTTTCCGAGACGCATCCCACATCTGCGCTCTCACCACATCCCACATGCACGTACACACTGCCGCCTCTCAGTGTGCTCTCGTAGCTATTAGGCAAGTATCATTAAAGCTCTTCAGACTAATTATCTTCCCTGATGAGCCGCAGGTCTCAATGGGACAACGGGGAGAGATCCAGCATGATTGACTTGGCCTGTGCTATCCTCTGTGAGCCTAATGCAGTGAAAGACACACACACACAGGCACCAGCTTAAGCTAATGTACTGGAAGTCAGGTCAGCGTATTAATTTTCATCTGTGTGAGAAATACTTGTCAGTTTTTTAGGGAAGAGAAAGCTTTTAATGGAGGGATGTTGGTGTAAAGGTGTGTCTGCTTTGTGCACATTTGCCCAGTTTGAGCACTTGTTTGCTGCTTTTCTGCGCTCATGAGCCAGGTGCCATGGGGGAATGCCTGGAATGTAAGCCGTCAGTGAATGATGGTGACAGTTTGCCAAAGAAATGGAGCGATGAAGGGAGAGGGGAGAATAGAGGAAGAAGCCCTGTGTTTGCTTTGCAGGAATTGTACCTATGCACCACCGATAAGCTCTGTCACAACCTGAGAAAAAAGATTTCCTCCATTTGGTCATCATTCACTTTAATTCCCTCATTCATCAGTTTCTTTTTTTACTAAGAGGGTTTGAACAAATGAGTTAGATATTTGTTTTCGCTGTAAGCCAGGCTTTTACACTTGAGTTATGGCTGCCAAAAGACAGAAGAGGAGGCTGGGAGGACCTTTAGAAACTTAGCTAAAATTTATAATCTGTTGCTTTAAAGGGGGTGTAAAGGAAATGAAAAGAGCAAAAGTTAACCATTAGTAAAGGTCAACATGTTAAGTCTAACAAGACTGAGAGATATAAGTGGAGGATTTATCACCCAGAGACATGTCTATGTGTGTGACCTGTGATCATGTTGAAGTAACCTCTGGATTAGCATGAAGGAATTTAAAGAAATGTCCATTTAAATAAAATCAATATTAACATTTGTATTGCGTTCCCACCTAATAAAAATAGCAGTCTAATTTTGGAAACTGTTGACATTTTGACACCAGTAAGGCATTTGAGACACAAGGTTCATGAAGATAACAACTGCTGGCCCAGATTTAGATTTAGAGGGCAATGTCGACTCCTGAAAGAGTCGGGTGAATGAATAGGCCTTTCATGATGCCTGCAGGCTGCATTTCAATGTTTAACGTTTCCTGACTTTCTATCTATCATCTCCAGTATTTCGTTATTAGCTGAGAAGAATGTCAAACATCTAAAATCCTGTCATAAAAGTTTCTTACAAAATCGGCGGTTATAATTCAGAGGATTCATTAATTTTCCCCAAATTTCTTCAGTGATTTAAATAAAGTTGTTCTTTGATTTAAATAGATTCCAGTGAAAAAGTATTTATACCCTTACATATTTCTTCTGCTTTTTCTTTTGTCACACTTTAAAGTTTCAGGTCATCAAACACAATTTAATATCAGCAAGGAAAATATGAGAAAATACAAAACACAATTATAGAATAACATATTTACTTACATTTAACTTTCAGTGTTTTTAATTGATGGTTTTATTCAATAAAGGTATAGTGGATAATCTTTTTTGTTCCAGGGGAATCACCTTATCTATTAGTCGTCCCACATGCCGATCATTGTGAAGTGCGTAACGTAATGCCAATGTGTGTGCTTGTTCCTTGATAGTTTCACTTTGCTGTGCGCGCACAATTCTACTGTTTATGTATCCAGTGAGCTTCGGTTTCAGCCATCAATTGTAGCTCCGCTGCTCTCCACGTATACTTAAAAAAATGGCTGAGAGTCGCAAGAAGCAAACTGTCTCACAAGTTTATGAGAACAAGAGGAAGGCTTCAGATCAAGGAAATAAGACCAGAGTGGATTTGGGAGATTCTTTCACACAATCCCCCCGAGGAGCAGAAGATGGTCTTGCGCATGCGCAGTTATTCAAATAGGGTCTTGGGCGATTCTTACCTATATTTCCAGAAAAATCGTCCATTATACCTTTAAGTAAAAAAGGAGCCAAACCAGCCTAGCCATATGTGCTTCTTGTTGTTCAGTTGAGAATTAACCTTTCACTAACCAGATAAGTTTTATGCCTGTGCAAATTCTCAGTTATCTGGGTCATTGCAACAGTGCACTGTCAAGTTCGGAACAGGACCCAGTGTTCAACCAGACAAGCAGAAAGTATGATTAAGAAGGTTTATTTGCGGACAGGTTGTGTGCTGGAACTGGGATGACAGGCTGGCAGTGAAATGAACAGGACAAGACCGAGCTCATGGTCGATAACAGTCCTTAGTCAAAAACCGGGTAAACAGAAGTGCAGAACAGTCCAGAGCAGGATCTGGGCTCAGTCAGGAAACAGATCCAGGTTCGGTATACAACTCATCGAGGTAAACAGACAGGGGTCAGGCAAGCTCAGATAGTCCAGGAACAGGCTAAGGTCAGGCAACACAGGTTAGCAGTCAGAGTAAGGCAGGATATGACTCACCGAAAGGCTCGTAATGATCTGGCAAAGAACAGAAGAGTGAGGCAGGTATAAATAGGGGACTGAACAGGTGAACGGAGTAAAGCACTAATTACAGGTAACAGGTGAGGCTGATCTGAGGAGGGGTGGTGACGAGGGGTAGAACTGAACTGATTGGTAGTGACTGGTGACAAGGGAGTGACAGGCAAACAGATTGGGTGGTGACTGAGAGGTGAAGTGAGCTGGCTGACTACTGGCAGGAGAACTGAGCTGACTGAACTGGTTAAATAAAGTAAAGTACAAAACTAAACCAAAACAAAACGCAAATCGTAACACACACAGGCTTAAATCGGAGGCAAGCGGACTTTTGTTCAGTTCTCTCTGAAAACGAGGCTTTTTAAAATTGTGGCACTTGAGTGCGTGCCACCAGACTTGACAAAGACTCCAGGATAGGTGTTGAAACATTAAGCCTGTTTGCTGTCACGTTTGTTTTAGTTCCGTTTCACAAGCAACATCGGAGCTCACCTTCTGACAATGATATTGAGATTCCAGGGAACCACAGTGAGAGCTGATGTCAACGAATTGACAAAACATGTAACAATGGTCGGTCTACCAAAATTATTCCCAGGTGCATCCACAACACATCCAGGAGGTCACAAAAGAAGCCAACAAAACTGAATAAAAGAAGTAATAAAGGGTGTTGTTAAATCCACCTTTACAGCCATAACCCTAAAAAAAATCCAGTGCAGACATAATTAGTAAATAGACTCACCCTTGATATAATTTAAGTAAAAATACAGCAGTTCTGTGAAGACCTCCAAACGTTTGTAAGAGAACATTAGAGAACAAAAACGTCATAAAGACCAATAATGAAAGCATACGGAATAAAATTGTGGAGCTTAACGCAACGTTAAATGATAAAACATTTGCCTAAACTTGGAACATGTCAAGGGGCAGTTAAACATGAAAAGAGTTTGGGTCATCCACAAATCTACCAAAAGAAGTTTGCCCACCTTACCCCAAAGTAGGGGCCAGGGGACAAGTAATCAAACAAGGAGCTGAGAGATCCATGGCGACTCTGGAGGAGATCAACTGCTCAGTTGGGAGATTTTGTCAACTATGCAACTATCATTTGTGCAGTGAACAAGTCTGACTTCTATGGAAGTGTGGCAAAGTAAGAAAGTCACAGCCTTTTACAATTTGCCCCAAGATCTGAGAAAGATACACCAGATATGGAAAGAGGTGCTCTGTTAAGATCAGAAAAAAATAAAAATGTCACCTACATGTAAAATTCCATGTGTAGAGGAAAACTAAAGACTAAAACTTTAATCTTAACAGACCAGCTCCACTGTGAAACATAGTGGTGGTAGCATCATGTTGGTGAGTGTTACTATTAAGCCTGGGCAGGGAAGCTACAGTGAAAAAGGTCAAGATCAAACCATGCTCATGTAAGGAAGTCCAAGGGCCACATGCATGAAAGGGTGTGCTGCTTTCATACTAAAAGTTGGACGTGGCAAGAAATTTTGAAACTTGCGGCGGACAAAAACCATCAGATGTATAAAACCGTGCGCAGACGTGTCACTGCATACCTTGCCTTGATAAATCCAGATGTGCAGGAAATAATGCCTAGGTTCAGGTGTATCTCTGGCCGCCCCCCACCAGACCATCTGACCACCGGCAGAAAGCAATGCAGGTGCAGTGTCTTGCCCAAGGACACAATGACCGAAACAGTCGGTTTGGGGGATTGAGCCGGCCACCTGCCAGTTGCAGGACAACCTGGGTTAAGAAAAAAACAGAAACACAAAGGTGCTTCAAATCACACAACCAATTATTACCACTCTGATTTTTGAAGAGACATCCTAGTTACCCCTCGGTTTGTTGTCCGTCTCCCACTGAGGTGCGAAAAAAGGAAAAGGAGTGTAGAGGAATGCTAAGAGCAGATGGCAGAGTTGTCCCTCTGTTTTGGGTGATTATGGACACAGCTGTCAGTCAACTTGCATGTATGTGTCTGCTTGATTCTGTGCGTTTGCGTGTGAAACTCTTACTCACCCCATGTGTTTCCCGGTTTCTGTTTATGGCTTTAACATTCTTTTGTAAATGGCTGAGCGTGTTTGCAGAGTTAAAAAAAAAAAAAGAAAAAGAAAAAAAAAAAGAAAAATGTAGGCTGTCCATCACCTGTTCACACTTTCCCTAGCTTAGATCTCTGTGCCTGTATCCTTAGGCATTACCTCCCTCTAGTTGTTCTCAATAATATTGCAGCCTTTTCACTCCAGACACAACTCATTGCTGAAGAATGAAAAGACCTTTGAGATACAGTAACTTAACAGATACAATAGTGTTCAGCAAACTATGATACATTCCCTTATTGTCTCCTGCAGAGTCTTTGTTGCTTTAATCCCATTCAGTCAAAGCAAGGCTTAAATTCAAACTATTCCCACGTTGCTTTCTCTGAGGAACAACACAATTCTTTGACACTTAGGACAAACATAACAATATGACCACCTACCTGATATAGTCATTTTCACAAGTTTGCTGTCAAAAAAAGCCCTAACCCTTTGAGGCATGGGCTCCACTAGACCAGACATCTGCAAACTGCTGCTCAGATGCACCTCAGAGCAGGCCTGTTTGGAGGGCCTGTGAGGCTAAATTAACGAGGAATTCAGACCAAAGCATTGCAGTTTCACTTTATATAGAACACAGCTGAAGGATTTAAATGTGAAAAGGAAGAACTTAGAAGCATGATATGTCCCCTTTAATTACTTTGGCTAAAAACAAAAAGGACCGACTAATGTTTTTAAATATAGATAGGCCTATTATAACAAATTTAGGTTTTAGAAGGACACTAAAAGTAACAGTAGTATTTTTCTGTATCTTTTTTCCCTTATCATTAGGTTGCTAACTATGTGTTTTTTTACTTTACATAATTTTCCACTAATGAAATCCCATACTACGACAGACTGGCGACCTGTCCAGGGTGTACCCTGCCTCTCACCCATTGAAATGCTGGAGATAGGCACCAGCACACCTCACGACCCCATGAGGAATAAGGCGAATAAGAAAATGGATGGATGGATGGATGAAATCCCATAGAAGAAAATGTATCCATCCTCTTTCTGCAAATGTTTTTTTTTATATTTTAAAACCTTATATTAGAAATAAAATAAAATAGTGTTTTTTTATGACAACACACTTCCTATTGTAGTTATAAAAAAAATCATAACAGTTGTTTTATTTAGCTAGATTGTTGGCAAAAATTACTCTTTGGCTTGTAAAGGTTGCAGTCCCCTGCACCCTGCACTAGGCCCCGCATGTAGGACCTCCAGTGATTGGATATTTTTGTGTAGCACATCCCACAGATGCACGGTTAGACTGAGATCCTGGGAATTTGGAGGCCAAGTCAATGCCTTAAACTCATTGGTGTGGCCCTCAAACAAATCCTAAACACTTTCTTTAGTCAGGGCACATTGCTCAACTAAAAGACCACAACTTTCAACTTTCACCCTTTTCATGAAAGTGTGTACATGATCAGCAACGTACTGTTGGTACAGTAGCCACATGGATGGCGGTACCCAAGCTTTCCTGGTGAATATTGCCCAGAGCGTCATTCTGTGTAAGGCTTTGAGAGACCTTTACAATGGCCAGACTTTGTTGGTTGGACTACCAGGTCAGAGTATCTCCAAAACTGCAGCCTGTGGAGTGTTCCCAATCTAGAGTGATCAGGATCTATCAAAACCGGTCCGAGTAAGGACGATTAGTAAACTGCCAGCTAGGTCATCGATGGCTAAGCTTAATCTATGCAAGTAGGGAGTGAAAGCTGGCCCTTGAGGTCTGATCCAGCACACACAAAGCTATAACTCAAATTGCTGAAATAGTTAGTGCTGGTTCTGACTGGAAAAGTGCCAGGATACATGGGGCACCACAGATTGTTCCACAAGTAGCTGCATAGCCAAAGACCAGTCTGGGTGCCTATGCTGTCCCCTGCCCAGTGCTGAAAGCGGCACCAATTAAAGCATGAGAGACATAACTACACCACAGAGCAATGGAAGAAGGTGGCCTGGTCTTATTTTCTTTTTTTTTGCACATTGACAGCCATATGCCAGAGCACTTCTTATCTGGGAAACACACGGCACTAGAATGGATTATGCAAAGAAGACAAGCAAGCACAGGCAGTGTCATGGTTTGGGCAACACCCTCCTTGGAAACATTCTATCCCGCTATCCTTGTGGCTGTTACTTTGGCACATATCACATGCCTCAACAATGTATAATCTTTCATGGAAACATTATTTCGTGGAGGCTGTGACCTCATTCAGCAGGATAAAACAGTCAAACACAAAATTATACCCATTAGACCAAGGCACTATTAGGAATAATAGGTTAAAATGTTGTGGCTGATTAGCTAATGCCCCTTTTGTCAGAGGGAACACTCCCACCCAGATTGAGCTAGATAGGAAAAAGCACATCTGGGTTTGCCTTCTTGGACTAGTTACCTTGTGATCCAGTCTCTGAAAAGCAATGTCTGAGCACTGTTGCAGCACACTTTGTCCTCTATTAGAAAGAAGCATGATTAACGACACACTTTTGGGTTATGAAATGCAGCTCAATTTGTTAATTAAAAAGCACACAGTTACATAACTCATCATTTTTTTTTATGTTCAGCTTGTGATGCGAAACAAATTAAAGTCTTTACAACTCAGATTGGAAAAAAAATACACGTTTCTTGGAAGCTGCCAGATGCGGCATTTGCTGAGGAAAAACACATGACAGCAGAACACATCTAAGTGTCTTTTATTTACATGTCAACGAACCAAATAGCAAAGGAATATCTGCAGTTGTAAAGAGCAACCTTTACAAATGTTTTCTTGTTATACTTTGTGCAAAGACACATGCCAACACTGCCTTATGTCGTCCAGGAGGGAGGGGTTGTAGCCGGGGGAGTGTACTGAGCCATCACTTTATTGATCCAGCGGCTGTAGTCACACATCTTGGTATAAACTGTGGGGTGAGCAGGATCCTGGCAGCCGTGATTGAACCATGTCAAACCCTGCAGCTCACCACCACACACCATCACGTTGCTACTTCCAGTCTAAAGAAAAGAGACAAAATACAACATTTTACTAAAGTTAAAGTGTACCTAATAGAAGACAGCACGGGAGGGCGTGAGGCAGACGGGAACAGGAACAGAATTAATCAGCATCAGTTTTGCGGCGTCGCGTCCATGCTCACCAGGCAGTTATCTGTTCTTGCTTGGCCGGCGCAGACCATGACACCCCAGAACAGATAGGGAGGAAAGGTATTCAAGCAAGTCAGATCATCCACCACAGGCACTGTTAGGCACTTCAGGCTCCCGGAGGGGTCATCTAATGTAGGTAAAGGGAGGGAAAGTTGTTACTTGGATTTATTTTTAAACTGTTCAGTTCATGCCAGTCTCTTATCTTTGTTTTGAATAGTTTAAAATCTGTGTTCCATTACTTGTCAAATTGCTACCAATTACAAATACTTAACAAAGCGATCTTTGATTTAACACAGGATTTCACAGATTATGCGGAGCATGGAGCTCTAACGCTTTAATAAATCCTGTTTTTAGAGTATACCTCTTTTAATTAGTTCTGATCACTGACTTGCTATTCTGGCAGGTGATTAGAATCTGATTAAAAATGGAAATTATATACATATATAAAAAAATCATTCCTCTTTTGGATGCTCCAGTGACCAGAATGAGAACGAGCTTCACTGTGAAAACGTTTGCATATTTTAAAGCGTTTCTGACTAAACTACCGCCATCCAGAATGAGCTAGAGAGGGTTTTTGGCCAGAAGGATGTTTGGGTTTTCCTCCTGGGCAGGTTATGTATGTGATCCTGTATTAAAAAGGTAACAGACAAAGGATGGAAGGACTATGAGCCAGTTTTGTGGCATTAGAGCTTAGAAGGTCTACAGGAAGAAAAAAACCACAAAAAATACAAATCTGAGTACCACTTTATCCTTCATAAAATCAATCTTTTTACAAATAAAAGTTATTGCTAAAGTCAAGCATTGCCTTTCTTTATTATATATTGAGAAAGTCATTCATGCTTTTCTCATATCGTCATCGTTCTTGGTCTACTAGTAATGTTTTTTTTTTTTTTTCTTTTTTTTTAATACTACACTTGTACTGAAGTCCAAACAAGACAATACAATCAAAATCCACAGGACCACCTTAAAATCCACTTACATTGGTATGGAACGGTGGAGCCCCAGCCACTGACGGAGCAGATCTCTCCAGTTTGTGGGCAGCGTGTGGGCAGAGGGATAGGCTGGACATGTTGGTTAAACTCAGCAGGCTCAGACAGACGCACCAAGGTGAGGCTGTGTAGAGGTGAGCGGTAGGGGCTGTGACGAATCGCGTCAGCAACTAAGATGTGCTGTTCTGTGCCTTCCTCCACGCTTCTGTGATGCTCGCCAAGAGAAGCAATGGTCTCATAGGATCTGCAAAGAACCAAGAGGAGCCTTTTAATTTATCAAACTCAGACAGGAAAAAGGCCAGAGAGAGAAACAGTATGTCTTAGTCAGACACAAACAGGAGGTTGATTAATGGTCTACAATTAAGCTGGGACTCAACTCAGATTTTCAACCATAGTCAGTTTTGGCTTTTCTTGCTCTGAATGAAACTATATTTGCTCACTTTTTTCACAAAATAAAGCCATGCAATATAGTTTTAACTTCCTAAAAGCTGATTTTTGACTTCTGATGCCATTGTTTGCTGAAACTTACATGGGTGCACACATAAATGAAGTCACTATCCACCATTTGTCAATGAGAGCGCCGCTGCATTCCACTCCTCCACCATGCAGCCTCACATGCCAGGGTCTAGAGTGAGGCTGGCACTCCTTTGGGTCCTCCAGAGGATATGCTCCTACAAGCCACCAATGACAGCAAGGAGAAACTATAAGTATTGTCTTAAATCTCTGAATTTTTCTTTTGTTATCTGAGCATGTTACGGAAGCCTACCTGCAAGCCCAAAGGTAACAGCCAGGAGGAGAAGATACATTCTGTTTCTCTGGGGTTCTTCCGAAGCAGAAATAATGGATACGAGGTGACCAATCGGTCAGGTTTATATTTGTAGGAATTTTAAAGGGCAGAGGGAGGAGCAAGCTGCGTAATATATTCGGTGTCATTTCTCCTTCATTCTTGTAAGCCTCGTATCTTATCAGAGTAATATCCCACACTTTCATTGTGCAACTTGTTTATTAAAGTGTCACACCTTGCTTCCCGTAAGGTTTGTTCCTGAGAACAAAGAAACCCAAACACACACCCCACCCCCCATCCCCCAGTTGTTCAGAGGTTATCTTCCCCGATAATATTTCACTGGGTTGGAGCAAACAAAAAGAGGGATCTTTGGTCATTCCGTTTTGTGCAATGTTTCTGGATCACCCAGAATCCTGGGTCATCCATTTATGATTCTCTTCAGCTCTCTTCACCCTTCAGATTTTCTATAGGATTTAGGTCTGGGGACTGAGATGAGAAGGTTGATTTTGTGGTTTTTGGACCATTATTGTGATAATTTAGTCAAATGTTTTGGATAATTTTCTCGCTGAAAGACCCGTCATTGGGTAGAGGTGATCTTCTGGTATTTGACAAGGTTCCCAGGGACCTTGGAAGAGAAACCATCCCATACATCACAGATCCTTCACCATACTTAACGGCTCCATATTCATCCTTTAGTTTTCCCACCTGATGAATCAAATAACTTATATAAATAAATAACTAAATCCTACATAAAGATTATTCCAGATAGCTGATTAGTTATTTTATAGTTAGCTGAGCCAAAATTGTATAATTAGCATTGTCACCAAAATTCGGCTTAGCATCAAAATACATTAAAGACCTGTTGTTGCTGTATCAAACTTCCAGACAACTCAGATCTTCAGGTTCTGGTCTATTCTGCATACCCAGAACCAGAACTAAACATGGAAAAGCAGCATTCAGCTTCAACAAATCTGGAACAAACTTCCAGAAAACTGCAAAAAAAGCCAGAACACTGAGTTCCTATAAATCAAGACAGAAGACCCACCTGTTTAGGGTTGCCTGTGACCTATAATAACAGGAACATTGACCAACATATTTGATGTGTATTGATGTTTTCACTTGATACAATTTAGTATCTCTTACTGGACTCACAACCAGTGATTTAAAGCACTTTGAACTTCCTTGCTGCTGAAATGTGTTATACAAATAAACCTGACTTGACTCGCTACAATCTGGGACTGCGGATGAAAATTAGCCTGTATGGCTAAATCTGGCATATTTACATGTTGAGCCTTGTTGTGAGGATGCAAATGAAAATGCAATGTCCCATTTATTCATAAATAAACTCTAAACTCTAAACAATTAGTATTTTTGGAAGGTTAAAAATAAAACATCTATAAAGCATTTTGGCAATGCGGTTTAAATGTGTTTTACTTTTACCCTCTGTGCTGTCCAAGTAACTCTGTTGCATGAATTGAGTGGCAAATTAATCCAGAAAGTGGTTTGAGGAAAACTCTTCTCAGTGCATCTTGAGTGTGTTCTCACCTGATCACTGAGGACAAATGTCTGTGACAGGTTTGGTTTAGCAAATTCCACATATTTACTACAGTGATAGTGGGACAGAGAAGCCTTTTTCTTGGTATGTGTTCTAAATAACAACCCATGTTGTTATGGAGACTTGGTGCCCCTATGAAACCACTCTTTGCTGCAATTGTTTAATGGTTGATGCGTATTTTGTTTTTACCTCAAATGGACATAATTATTAATTTCACGATAATACCAGTTTAATCGTTCATAAAATTCTTAAAAGCAAACCGAAGACATGATGTTGTGACATCACAGCACATTTAAGTAACCCAAGAGCCCACAATTCTTGACTGAACTTCCCTTCACTTGGTGATGTTAATGCATCTTTTCAGTTGCTTTTAAAACTCAGCAGAAGAACCACAAAACTATAAAATCATTGACCATTTGTATATCAACCCATGCAACAGTGCACTAATTTCACTCCGAAAAATGCCCTAGCACCTTGAATTCAGCAAGATGACTGAACATGTCCAGATTTTTAGGTTGGCTCACACTGCAGCTTTCGCACAGTTGGCTAGCCTCTTGAAGCTACTTTAGGAATATGAAAGTAATTTTAATACAGGAAGACAGAGTGCCAACAAAGCATGGTCTCTTTACAAAGTTGTAAATGTTTCACTATGTTGCAATTTTTAACAGTCGGAACTCTGATATAAATTTAAAAAAGCAAGATGCGAACAGGAAAAAAATGCTAGAGTTACATTTATTTAGTATAATTATTGGGTACAAACAACTGTACAGCATAGAATTTGATAAACCCAATTATTTTTATGATAGGATTTTTTTTCCCTCCGCTAAATACATTTACTCTAGTTTTTCATTTTCAATTTTTTTGTGATATTATATTGCTGCACAAAAAAGACCAATTTATATCAAGGCGTTTTGCAAATCTTTTCCATGGTGCAAACAAATGCGAAGGGTATTGTAGAGCAAATAGATCTGATAGTTTAGCCTGGTAATGTTTCTACTTTTAGTTTTCCATGAGCTTAATATCTTTTCTGATTGTGTAAAGATCAGCAAAGGCTAATCTTTACTAAACCCACTTTATGGTGTGTTTGTCCCCAATGAGAACTCCAAAACGAACATTAGTGTCCTAGATAAATGAACAAGGGTTTTGTGCAACTCCAGCAAGTAATAATAAAGAAGATAAGAGCTGCAACATGATTCATATGTCTCTTTATAAAGTTAATCTTTCACCATGTTGGAATTTTTTAACAGTCTTAACATGTTGCTCAGCTCTGAATGATCTTCTGAGATGTTAAAATGGTAGCATTTTTGCACAACAAACAACTACGAAATTATAGACAATTTGAAACAACGAGTGGACCAAAGTATTGAGCAGAGCAAAAGAACAAAGAGATTGTACAATAAAATATGCCAATTAAGATAAAGCAAATCCAATGAAATTAAATTCAAAGCAGTGCATAACAATAAAACAGTAATTGTGGTGACAATGGCAGCACGAAAAGAAGGCCATGGAGGAAAAAAATCTTTCACTGTGAGTGATTTAAATCGACTGGGAGTGTGAACTGCTTGAATACAGAGTGATATATTGTTTTACAGGCTGGCGACTGCTAATCAAAGGCTCAAACATGTCACAATATTTGTCCTTGTTCAAAACATCCCTTAGCATTCTTGTTTTTTGTTCCTCAAAGAAATTAGGGCAGTCATTACCAAAATGGTAAATGGCTTGTACTTGTATAACGCTTGAAATAGGCCGACGCCCCCAAAGCGCTTTACACTACAATCTGTCATTCACCCATTCACACATACACCCTGATGGTGGTGGGCAATAAGAACTGCACTCTGGGAGAGCCTGGGATATATAGTGCTCCTCCCAGGTGCAGTGACTTCACTTAATTGGAGTCACAGCAGCTGTAACTGCTCATCCCTTGATAACCTGTGCAGCACAGGGAGCAGGAGCAGGGCGTGATGTCATGGAGACTGCAGACAGGGTCTTTTCAAGCAGGGTCAGACAGAATCATTACACTTTAAAGGTAGAGTTGCCATCAGGGGATTCTGTGGCACTCTTATGGGATTTCAGTGCTCATGTAGGCAATGCTGGAACGGCCCCCCGATCTAACCCCAAGCAGTGGTTTGGTTTTGGACTTGCATGATTTGCAAGGAATGTCCATAACAAACACAATGTTCAAGCGAGTATATATATATATATATATATATATATATATATATATATATATATATATATATATGCCAGTGCCATATAACCCGGAAGTGCTGCAGGGTTGTTGCCCTCCTACGGCCTCCTCCATGTCTCTTGGTGTACTGGCCTTTCTCCTGGTAGTGCCTCCATGCTCTACACTGACAGACAGCAAACCTTCTTGCCACAGGTCGCATTGATGTGCCATTCTGAATCAGCTGCACTACCCGAGCCACTTGTGTGGGTTGTAGACTCCGTCTCATACTACCACTACAGTGAAAACACCGCCAGCATTCAAGAGTGACCAAAACATCAGCCAGAAAGCAGAGGAACTGAGAAGTGGTCTGTGGTCACCACCTGCAGAACTACTCCTTTTTTTTTGGGGGGGGGGGAGGGGTGTGGGGGGTCTTGCTAATTGCGCCTAATTTCCACCTGTGGTCTATTCCATTTGGACAACAGCAGGTGAAAGTGTTCCCTTTATTTTTTTGAGCAGTTGTATATACATACATATATATATATATATATATATATATATATATATATATATATATATATATATATATATATATATATATATATATATACACAGCTGTGTGTGTGTGCTTTCTCCATCACATTAGAAACTCTCAGAGCCTGTGCAAAGGCATAGAAATAAATATTTCATATTCACATATTCAGTTTAAAGGAGCATCATGTAACTTTTAGCCACTAGGGGGAACTACACCTGTAACTTCCAGGTTCAGCTCTGCTGAAGACCACTGGCATCACTACACTGTCGCAGAATTGACTTTCGCAAAAGCCCCACCCCCTTAGTTACTGTTGCTATGTCCGTCAAGCTTTCTTGAGCTGATAGAGTTAGTGACTTATTTTGGAGCAATACCTGCAGGATATCCTCCAGCTCTAGGCAACTGGGGTTACAGTATGCAGTGGAGGGATATATTCTAAATATTACAATTTGTAATGAAGGGGACACAACAATTCTCAAGGCTAAAGCATACCGGTCTCAATCAAAATCAGAGAAACCCCTGACCTCTACCTTAAATGCAACCAGCACACCCTTGTGGACCAGTACAGCACTGCAGTGTCTGTGTTTTGGAATCTGATAGCGGACCACTTTTGACAAGCAGATTGAGAAGTCATTGGGTTACTTGTAAAGACAAGGACACATTCATCCCTCTAGATTATCCTCAGAGTCTCCCATTTAAACAGGGAGAGGGAGGGGACGAGGCAGAGCCAGGGGAAGAGAGGAGAGCTCCAGGAGCCGTGGAAGGAAAGGACAGGGCTGACCACAGGCTTAATCATCTGATTATGAAAGGCTGCAGGAACTTCAAAAGAGGAGAAGAGCTGACAGGCAGGTTTGTGAACAATTTTTACTGCTTTTTGTTATAATAACCACGCCCATGACTAGCTCGAGGATGAGAAAAGTAGAAGCATGTAAAGTTAGCCCTTGTGTTTAAGGGGAGCTCAGACTGCTGTAAAGCGGTGCTCTAGGTCACATGACCCATTTAGCAATGGATCTGGTCCTCTCAAGTTACATAGCGGTATTTTTGAGAAGGGCAGCTTACACTGAGCATCCATACGGGCCAAGTGCTGTATATTGACCTGAAAAATAATTTAATAACTTATATCTGAAATTAGGTCAAAACTTACATATGTATTTTGAATATCCCCTCCAAAAAATTTGAAAAATGTGCATCTTTTTAAATAAAGTGCTTCTGCATTATCAATAGCAATGCCTCAAATGAATGTACCTTCCTTCTTTTAAGCTGATAATTTTTTTAATGTCTATATGAATAAGTAAATAAAACAAATTGTAATTTTAAAAAATCATTTTAATTTCTTAAAAAGAATGTAACCCTTCAGGGGTTCAAATAAGAATGAATGGGTGCACAAATAAATTTAATTACGTTAAATTAAACAGCACAAGAAGTATATATACATCTATAAATAGTTTTCTTTATTTGAATAACGGAAATGAAAACAAACAAAAGAAAAATGTGAAACCTCCAGAAGCAGCAAACTGTTTCCGTAATCTTTCCCACAAGATAGTATTCAATCAGATAACTATATTTTTATAGATAAAGCGAAATATTGAAAACGCACTGGAGTGAACCTTTCATTATGTGTATTAACTAAATACTACTGATTAGAATATAGATTTTGACCCAAAATACAGACCGTCATTCTCAGGAAGACCTGCAAAAAAACAACATAACTCATATCTAATACTTCATCAATAAAACTAGTTGGTGAGTATTTAAATGCTGCATTCATAAACATAAGCACACAGTCATACACAATACTGTTCTTTGGTTTACTGTTTATACTGTTGTACTGTCTCTGAAGAAGCAGTTCTCTTGCAGATTTAGCCTTGAATTAAAAATCATCTGTGGCCTTCTGTACAGATGAATGAAAACATTGTCTCTGTTGAGTCATCTGTGCCAGTTTTACCACGCTCGCACTTCGCTGTTCTTTTAACATCACTGATCACAGCAAAAGCTTCAGTTCTGTTTCTGCCTGAGTCCATAAAAGTCTTTGTTTATGATTGCAAATGAATAAAGACAACACACTTGATTTTGTGAGATGAAAGGAGACCAAAAACAACCACTAAGCATGTGAAACACTACAAGTCTGTCGCTGTAAATAAACTGCAGATGCATTTTATTGTATAAATATTTTATTTCAAGACATGACACAAACATTTACACTCATCAAGGGGTGGAACAGCTGATTTGGGTCAGTTAAGAGGAAATACGGTGCAAGTGGACGGCGTTGGACCATGACATTATCTGCAGGATTTTCACATTGAGTGCTCCGTGGGCTCACGACATTTGTCCATCCGTTTCCTCTAGGCAGGCTGTTAGGAGAAGAAAAAGCTCTGCAAAGAGCGCACTGTCCATCTTTTCAGTTGTGAGACTCTGTTTGATGATGAGTACAAAAAGTTAAGATGTCAAATGGTGTGTAGGCACTTTGTAGTGCGGGCTGAGCATTGTTATGCTCTTGAAAAAGGCGAGTAAGGTCAGTTTGTTTTATTTACTTTTGTATTGTCTTTTCCTAGTGGTGAAAGAAGTGGTAAAGCTGGTCTTGCACAATACCAGCGTAGGTGCTCACAACTGTGCTCGTCTCAGTGTAAAGATTCCTACAGACAGAACAAATGGAAAGGGAACAATATTTACTTTGAATTAAAATCTCTACTAAAACCTAATCAGGGAAGCTGTATTGACCAGCTCTTACTTTGCTTTCTCCTCAAGTTTCAGGCCTTTGATGCTGTCCACGTATCCGCTGACAGTATCCACAGCGCTGTCATAGTAGGACTTGACAGTGCCTGAGATCTTGGTCAGCGTCCCCTCCTCCTCCTCGGCCTGCCTCGGCAAACGAAAGCTTTCGGCGCCTGCAGGAGAGGAGGTCAGAGGAATCAGAAGTGAGTCCTTTTAATTTGCATAACAAAGTATGTTTGAAGAGGCTTCCTAATGCATTCCTAACATTAGACTTTTTTCAAATTTTGGCATGTTACGACCACAAACGTCTATTTTATTAGGGTTTTATGGGATGGACCAAGACAAATTAGTGCAGGATGTTGATGTTGAAAGAAAATGGTACATGGGTTGTATTCGGTTCTCTCTACTGATACCCTTAAGTGAAATCCAGTTTGTGATTGGTACGTGACAAAATAGAAAGGTGAAATACTTTTACAAGACACCTTACGTTTTCCGACCAGCTTAGTGAAACACTTTAAGATGACCCAGTTACATTGGATTTTTCTTTTTCACAAATAACGATTTTTATTCACTCAAAATTCCTCCGTTTTGTCTTCATTTACGTTGACCCTTACAATATTGGACTGTCAACAGAAAGAATATATCTACCTCAGATTCTTCAAATTAAATTTTCTAATCAATGTTTGCTTGTTCTTCGCCAGCTCCTTATTTTTTCACACAGAAGGCTCAGAAAGCAATGCATCACTCCAGCAGCCTTTCAACTATATAAATGATCTAATATACAATGCGCTCTTGACCCCGCTAAAATTTCATCGAGCACTTTAGTATGAATAAATTACACTTACTGAGAGCAAGAAGTGCAACGAGCACAGAAACGGCCAGCAGTTTATTCATGGTGGTGGGTATCTGAGGGCAGACAGACAGCAAAGACAAACCTTACACCTCTTTATCCACTAGGGTGAGACATTGTCAAAGATTTCCTCACACATGTTTCTGATGGGTCAATAACATAGTAACAGAACATGTTAGGTTGTTTTCCATATTCTATCAACGAAATTAAATGTTTTCTTATTTGAATATTCTGGAATATACGGCAAACTCAAACAAATCCACACTCTTAGCTCTGCTGCAGTCTCTTTTCTTTTCGGAAATGTGGCAAAAAGTTTCAGTACTCACTGTCTTCCTGTGCAGAAATGAGGAAAAGAAAACAAAGTCGGAGGCACCGCTGGCCTGAGCTGTTTATATAGGAGTGTAAATGTGTTGACTTGTCGCTCTCAGAGCCAAAGTGCACTCCACCGGGGAGATAACCCGGCAATGTTTTCTGATATGTGTTGTCCCGGAAAAGTGTGTCATTGTGTCTTGATAAAAGAAGAGATCGGGATTACATGTATGTTTGAAAAGTGACCGTAAACGCCACAACTAGACGATCATAGTCAGGTGCACTTGGACTGAAGCTGTGAGGATTTCTTACTTCTGAATCTGTTTGTGTAGACCCAAATTGAAATCAGCCTCACTCAATAATCCTTCTTATTGATTAGGTCAGGAGCTTCTGCAGCACATGCTCACAGGTCCACAGGGAGGTAACTTGTTACTTGCATAACATGAATGATGTGTTCAGTTTGGAGTACTTTTGAATTGGCCCTAGGTCGAGAGTGTGTTTTCCACGTCATCAGTCCTGAGTCTGGTTGGGCATCCTCTCAGAGAGTTGTAGATTAAATTTATTGAACTCGAACTGGAAACAAATGTCACAGTTCTGCGATGAGTTTATAAATATATATATATATAATTAAACTGCTGTGAAAAAGCATTTGCCTCCTTACGGGTGTGTTGCATTTCTTTGTTTCAGGTCAAGAAACACATTTTAGTATGATGATCAACCTTTACTGAAGGTAAAAAGGTCTCCAAACCCAGCTGGCCCAGTGTGAACAAGAACCAGACCCAAAAACTGGTTGGACCACCCTTGGTGACAAGAACTACCGTCAAGCATAGGAGTAACCTTTTTACGCCACTATGGAAGACTTTTTTTGTCTGTTCTTTTCAAAATTGTTTTAATGCATAACAAGGTTTTAAAAGATGAATGGCTTGGTTCAAGTCATCTCACAGCATCTCATTCACATTTAAGTTAGCACTTTGACTGGGCCACCTGAATTTTGTCTTTTTTAGTATGTGTTTCTTTGAGTTTCTTTTTTCTTTCTTGGTGTTGTTCTGAATATTTTCCTGTTGCATGACTGAAGTGTGCTTGAGCTTAAGGTCATGCATTGATGGTAGGCGTGATCCTTGAGGATTTTCTGCTGGAGACAATTCATGATTCTATTAGTCTGAGATGCTTGTTTCACTCCTAATGTAACCAGATGCACAACTTCTAAAAAGTGTAACTTTCCTCTCATCATTCCTCAGAATGGGGATCACCAATATGTTTTTTGGAGGGGGAAATGTAAAGCAGGCCTCTGTGTTCTTTTTGGCCAGCAGCTATTTTTCATGCTGGAACTCTCCCATAGAAGCCATTTATCTTTATAAAATCAAAAACCATGACCGTAACTGAGGCAATTGAGGCCTGCAGTGTCTTAGCTGTTGATCTGGGTTCCTTTTTTACCTCCTGGGTCAGTTGTTGTTGATGCGCCCTTGAAATAATTTGGTACATCGGCTGCTCCTGGGAAGGTTCAGCACAGTTTTATGTTTTCTCCATTTGTTGTTAATAGCTCTCACTGTAGTTTGAGGAAGTCCCAAAGTATAGAAATAAACACGTAACCTTTCCCAGACTAATAGATGTTAGTGACTTCTTTTCTCATCTGTTCTTAAATGCTGTTGTCAGAGGTTAGATTTAAGTGATTTCTTGATTCTACAGTTCTAACAGAAATCAGTTCTGAGTGGGTCAAGTAAAATAAAACTCATACATCCAAGAAAATGGGTTTAATCAGGTAATTCATTGGGATTGAATAACTTTTGTACTTAATAAATGAAAATTGTTTTTTGAAAACTGGATTTTATATTTACTGTGGTCCATTTTGTCATTTAACCAAATTTGTTAAAGAATCTCAAACATTTAAAAATCTCTAAGGTTTCTCCACCATTGTAAACGTTTAAAGGAAACGTTTAAAGAAGAAAAGAAAACATCTTTCAACTCATTCATGAACAAAAAAGTCTGAATGTCTGTACTAAACCTATGTTTTTTCTTCTATTTCTTCTATTTTAAGTAAACGGGGATAACAAGTATTCTTTTATTACAGAGAACCTAATCAGTCTCATTGTTTACTTTTGATTGTTTTTTTCCCCTTTTGGCCTTTAGACTGTGGCTGTATACTGACTGTAAATATTTAGAATCTGGTTAATATGTGCTAATGTTAGCCAATGCTAAATTCTGAGCACAATCCTTTCTTAATCTCAATTCATGGAATTTTCAGAACAACAATGAAACCATGTATGAAAAGATCAACTTTAGAGATGCTCTTAACCTAACCACCAAAATATATGATAATATGCTAGGTTTTGTGTGTAATTATATTTATATTACCTTTTAATATTAGAATTTAACTTTTTGTAAAAAAAGTAAACAACCAGAATAAAATGTTCAAATGAAAAAAGACATAATCTTGTGCATAGTTGTGATCAGTCATTTGGAGACAGAGAGAAAAACGTTTATTTTTTTTACTAACTTTAAAACTTATGGTGGCTAATCGGAACGTGTCAAAGTTGAATTGGAGAATGATCCGATAAAGTGTAGTCAATCGGAAATATACTGAAGAAAGTGAAAAAATAAAAATAAAGTTGCCCTGTGTTATAAACATGCCACACAAATGACCAACAAACAATATTATCAGTTTAACTTACAGGAAAGTGTTGATGGGGACAGTGGAGGTAATGAATTATAAAAGTGGAATAGTTGCAATAAACATCCTGGTCCACTGTCCATAAAGTAAAACAGAGTCTGTTTTACAGTATGTTTTCCTATTTACTGTTAATTCTAATTTAATTGGTAAAACTATACCATTACAACAAACCTACTTCTGCATCATCTATACATCTCCCAGAGTTCCCATAGAATTTTTTTTTTTGAAGAGATCATATCATTGCTAAGTATGGCATGTGCCCTCAAAGTATTAGCGTTTGCACTTCTCTCTGCGTTTTTCCACTTTGCTCTTCAGCTGTGCAAAGTTGTATTCTATATAACTGTAATGTTTCTTCAACTCTAGTACTTGATTTTAATTGTGATATTGAATAAAACCCAGTGCAACAAATTGCCTTCAGAGGTCGCCTGATTAGTAAATAAAATTTGCAAAAACATTTTTAAACACTTTATAGATTGCCTTTATTTTTACAGTTATGTGCTACTTTGTGTTGGTTTTTCCACATAAAATCCAAATGAAACACAATAAAGTTTGTGTTTGTAATATGAAAAAAAAGTGGAAAACCTTAAGGGGCATTAATACTTTTGCATACCACAAGTATCCTAGAGACTAAAGCATATAATATCTGCATTTATGACCATAAAACCAAATCTTGACCCCCCACAATCAGTTCCTAAAATTATGCTTTACTGTATATTTGCTTGATGTGTTCTTCAGTATAAATCTTTTGAAACTTATGAAACGTTTATTATTAAAATTCAGTATATCACAAAAACATCTGACTAAAGGCTCTAGAAACATTGAAACATTAATGTCAGTAATGGCAACAACTGTATGGATAGAAGTAATTCCCTTTAAAACAGAAAGCAGACATTTGATTTAATGTACAAATAGCAGATTGTCCCCGTGAAAACATCAGCCTTTTTTGTTGAGTTCAAGTATAAATTACCCTTTTAATTTACCCCGCCTCTCGCCCGGTGAACGCTGGAGATAGGCACCAGCAACCCCCGCAACCCCATGAGGGATTAAGCGGGTCAGAAAATGGATGGATGGATGGATGTTAACAAGCACAATTTTTAACATATTGTATTGGAATTTACAGTTACGAAGTCCTCCAGGGTAGAAAGCAGACAACCTGTGTAGATCTATCCCCACTTACTCAGGCTGCATCCGAACAGGTCTAATTGGTAAGGACTCTTTACCCAAAGCAGAAGTGTGTCAGTGTTGGCTATAAGTGTTGTTCGAAGAGCACAGTCAGTAATGATGGAGGTAGAAAAAGGAGACTGCATGCTTCCTATCATAGTTCCTCTAGCATAGGGAGCTTTGGATCGTCCCCACTCAAGAATCTTTATTGTCATCATGTGTTGCTATACTGACACTTTTGATGAGGCAGCCACTGGTTCAGAATGCACATAGTTTTGCATAACACGCAGACCCAACAAGACATAATACTTCCAAAATAGTTTTTTCTTTTTTCCTCACTGGTGCTAAGAAGCCATAAGGAATCCCACAATCCTTTGCCTGACACGATGTATAAGCACAGCCCACCTCAAAAATGTCTGGAGAGAAGAGAGCGCGCACTTTGTAGTTCTTTTTCGGAAGGCTGTAGGCCCAGATTGGACTAGAATCAACCATGTGCGTTTCCATCGCATAACAACGTACGAGTTAAACAATGTCCAAAATCGGCACAGCAGACAGAAGCTCCTTTTCTACCCATGATGGAGTTCTTACTGGAGCTCAGGGCTATAAATTAGAACATTTTGGATGCAACCTCAGCGTTTTCAGTTTCAGAACAGGTGATTTCAATCTGACAGCTTTACTCAGCGTCCAGCCAACACTGAGTTATGCCTGAGCACAAGCATGAAAGAAGAATCGCAGATAATGCAATTCACCATGGCAACGGTAGAAAATAAGAAGGCTTGAATGAAGGGTGCATTTTTTGCTAATGGAATTAGAACTCTTAATGAAGGCATAATTAACAAAAAAGAAACAATGTGACCGGGATCTGTTGCTCTCATGTCTCAGTTATACTGCATATTTTTCATCTGAGCTCAATGACTCTCCCTGTAAGTTTTCTTTTTTCACTATCATTAAAAACTGTTTTTGCCGCCGCCACCCTCTGCATTTCGGTCCTTCATTACCACAAACATGATATGATGCTGTTACCAGATAAGCCAGATATGTGGCGCATGTGGCTTTGCCCTGGGTCTTTCTGTATGGAGTTTGCATGTTCTCCCTGTGCATGTGTGGGTTCTCTCCAGGTACTCTGGCTTCCTCCCACAGTCCAAAGACATGACTGTTAAGTTCAATTCAATTCAATTCAATTTTATTTATATAGCGCCAATTCATGAAACATGTCATCTCAAGGCACTTTACAAGTTAAGTTCAATCATATTATACAGATTGGGTCAGATTATACAGATTGGTCAAAAATGTCCTATATAAGAAAACCAGTTGATTGCATCAAAGTCCCGACAAGCAGCATTCACTCCTGGAGGAGCGTAGAGCCACAGGGAGAGTCGTCTGCATTGTACATGGCTTTGCTGCAATCCCTCATACTGAGCAAGCATGAAGCAACAGTGGGAAGAAAAACTGCCCATTAACGGGAAGGAAAACCTCTAGCAGAACCGGGCTCAGTATGAACGGTCATCTGCCTCGACCGACTGGGGTTACAGAAGACAGAGCAGAGACACAACAAGACAGACAAAAAGCACAGAAGCACACATTGATCCAGTAATCTGTTCTACATTAGATGGTAATAGTCGGTGATCTGTCCTCCCTGGATGATTTCACAGTCAACAGAACGTCAGACCAGGTGTACCTACTATGAAGAAAAAAGAGAGAGAACAAAAAGTTAAAAGCTGAAATGACAACAGTCATTTCAATGTAATGCAATGCAAATCTGGAGAACAGTAGAAATCAGTAGAGTGAGAAAAATAGGCCCTGATGTCCTCCAGTAGCCTAAGCCTATAGCAGCAAAACTATAAAGGTAGCTCAGAGTAACATGAGACACTCTAGTTATAAGCTTTGTCAAAAAGGAAGGTTTTAAGATTAGTCTTAAAAGTAGACAGGGTGTCTGCTTCACGGACCAAAACTGGGAGTTGGTTCCACAGGAGAGGAGCCTGATAGCTAAAGGATCTGCCTCCCATTCTACTTTTAGAGACTCTAGGAACCACCAGCAGACCTGCAGTCTGAGAGCGAAGTGCTCTGTTAGGAACATACGGGATAATCAGAGCTCTGATATATGATGGAGCTTGATTATTAAGGGCTTTATACGTTAGAAGAAGAATTTTAAATTCTACTCTTATTTTAACAGGAAGCCAATGAAGGGAAGCTAAAATTGGAGAAATATGATCCCTCTTGTTGATTTTCATCAGAACTCTCGCTGCAGCATTTTGGATCAGCTGAAGACTTTTAACTGCATTTTGTGGACTTCCTGATAGAAAAGAATTACAATAGTCCAGCCTTGAAGTAACAAATGCATGGACTAGTTTTTCAGCATCACCCCTGGACAGAATGTTTCTAATTTTGGCGATATTCCGGAGGTGAAAAAAGGTTAATTGGCTTCTCTAAATTCTTCTTAGGTGTGAGTGTGTGAGTGAATGGTTGATTGTCCTGTCGGTCTCTGTGTTGCCCTGCGACAGACTGGCGACCTGTCCAGGGTGTACCCCGCCTCTCGCCCATTGACAGCTGGAGATAGGCACCAGTGACCCCACAAGGAATAGATGTGTTAGAAAATGGATGAATGGACAACTAATAGTTGTCCTGTAAACACATGCTTCTACTTGAGCCGTGTAACGCCTTCAGATTTAACATTGACTTTTTTTCGCTGCTCCTCTGATTAATGCTCTGCTTGTCTGCTCTGTCAGTCTAAGTGATAAACATTTGGGTGTCATTTCTAACATTCTCTTTGCATTTTGGGGATTCCAAAATGCAAAGATCCATTTACGAAATAAACGGTTTCTCTGTGAGAAACTAAAAGCCTATCATAAATCATATTTTAACACCGGACCCTGCTTTAAATTTCAACTTTATTGCTGCGCTGACCTTGCTGTTGACCTTACAAAGTGTGCACAATGTTTAATACTTGACAGATTATCTTTCCTGAGCCAGGGATCTTTGCGGCCTCTCAAGAGTTATGATGGACGTCTTGTCTGTTTCGCTGATTACTTTCCCCGTGCCCAGCCTGTCAGTTTAGGGCAGGGGCCTGCAAACTTTACAGTCCAAAGAGCCATTTTGCCTACAGTCCACTTGAATTAAACTCGTTCAGAGCTGCAAATGTTGCCTGGCCTTTTGAAAAAGGACAAGTTATAATTTTTGATAAAGATCTACTGTAGGAAATATGTTGTCATTGTTAAAGAAATGCCCTTCTATGTCTATTTTGAGGTTAAAAAAGAGGATGGATGGGATGTTGATATTTGTGGATAATGATGTAAAAGAAATCATAGTTTCCAACATAGTTTCCAACATAATTCCAAAAAAAAAAAGTAAAAAACAAAACAACTGGACTTGTTTTCCGTAGTTTAAAGACGTTTCGCTTCCTATCCAGGAAGCTTTCTCAATTCAATTCAACATAATGAAAAAATATTGATTTAAAACTTTTAGCATCATTCTGCTGTGAAAATTAAAAGCAATTCTTCCAAGAAAAAACTGCTAAAACCTGCATTTATTATCATTATTACATTTAAATATAATAATAAAAATTTAATTTGTAGCCAAAGTTATTAAGAGCCACTGTGGAAAGTCCAAAGAGCCACTTGCGGCTCCAGAGCCACAGGTTGCACACCCCTGGTTTAAGGGGTACATCCATGTCTTGGAAGGTTTGCAATACAGCCATACTCTATCCATTTTTTGATGACAAATTGCACCGTATACAGTCAGATGTTAAAAGATTGGGATATTGTCTTTTAAACTTCTTCCTAAATTCATTGTCAACCTGCCTGCTATGTTATGTGGTGTTCATGAAGCTCTTTGTCCATTAATGTTCTCTAACAAACCTCCGAGGCCTTCACCGGACCGCTATGCTAGGATCAAATTACGTTCAAACAAGTTCTATATACTAGCTATGAAACGTTTCGAAGTAATTAGATGTGCTGGATTTTACGCTGGGACTAAAGGAGCTGAATAAAAAGACTTGCCACACTGTTTCCGTTTTTATTTGTTAAAAAAAATTGAAAACATGTAGAATCTTTTTGTCCGTTTCACAATTATGCATTTTTTTGGGCTTTTACAAAACTGTTAATTAAATACTTCGAAGTTTGCATACTCTAAAAGTGGGTTGCGCTTGAAATAAAGAGCATTTTCAACATAAAAATATCCATTTGCACCATGAACTCACAGCCTTGGCTAGTTTGTAGTAGATCTGTGACAAATTAGCTGAAGAGCAAATGATGAGTTTGCAAAATACTCAAGCTGGACTTAACCGTGGAGTCCTTTTTTTCTGTAACACCTACACGTTGATCGAGGTCCGAGCAAACACTGTAGGCAATCATGCGATTCAGATTCACGTGTCATGTTGCGCGGCGCAATCTGAGTCCAGCTGGAGGGTTCAAAATGTCAGCAAGGCGGTGGGTTTGGTTCAGCCCAGCTGGTGAGCCACACTGAAGCTTCCATCGTTGTACCGTCACTATGAACAGCCGAGACGGCGCCATGTTCTGTCTTGTCTGCTGCTCGTTTTCTTGTTTGTGATGTATTGTGTAATCGCAAGCTAGGAACGCCTTGTTTGTTTTCATTTTAATGCAAGAAACAGCCTCTGTTGGGTTTTTGGTCTGAAATGAGGTGAAAAGCCACAAACCCTCTTCAGGCTGTTGCATACTGAATACATTTCTGTAGATGCAATTAAAGTGACATTTGATGCTGCTTGAACAGCTCTAGTAAAATGAGCACCCTTTAAGCAGTCACTTGTTTGTCCAAGATGTTTGTAATCTTATAATTTAGAGGTTTTTGTTGTTCTCTTCACAAACAAATAGGCTAAATATTATTCTGGAAGTGTCATCTAACTATTATTTAGTACGTCACATTTACTACCCTAATATGTTCTCTGTGTTGCCCTGCGACAGACTGGCGACCTGTCCAGGGTGTACCCTGCCTCTCGCCCATTGACAGCTGGAGATAGACTGCAGCACCCCTCGCGACCCCCACAAGGGACAAGCGTGACGGAAAATGGAAAAATGGATGGAATATGTCGTATTTAACATATAGGATTAGAATCTAATTTCTATGAAATAGGAAATTTATAAGGTAAACAGAAGTGAGAACTGATTTTGCCTCGTAGAGTAACATGGATTTGGATGAAATTTCAGTGGTACCAAAATAGTTGAGGCTTTTATAAACCATAATTATTTTTTCCGCTTATACATGAACATATTTTTACCTGTATGAATTATGCAACAGAAATGATCTGCATCATTGTTTCTGTGGAAGAGAATCTTCAATGCAGTGATTTGTGGACACATTTCATACTTTTCAGTTCATTTTATTGAACACACACACACACATCTGGACACAGTCACACACAGACTTTTGTTAGTGTATCAAACATATAATACTGTGCAGGCAGAACTTGCACACACGGTGTTGGCATGTTTGCCATGCTTGCAACTCTGCATGATCTGGCAAATGCATTGATTTAGAAACAGGCAAAAGAATCGTGTTTGCATTGAGTATTGCTCCTTTTAGCCTAACTTGGTGTAGATTCTATCAGCTATGTTCTATTATCTGACACACACTTCCCATTCAGCTGGTCCTTGTTTATACTATTAATATTATCGTTGTTTTACTCGGCGGGCATGACTTGATCCAGGAAGAGCTTGATCTGGTCAATGGCTCTGCTCAGGCCGTCTCCAACCTGGGGGCGCAGATATTGTTCGTACAAACCGAGCAGTGATGAACGTGCCCTGTCCACGATTGGCGCTGCTTCTGTGCCCAGACCACTGCAGAAGAAAGAAAAAAATAAAAATAAATATATATATATATATATATATATATATATATATATATATATATATATATATATATATATATATATATATATATATATATATATATATATATATGAAGACATGCTTGTGATGCCTAAAAGCAAAGTATAGTTTTTGAATTGAGCCGATTGAGACCACCGACCTGGCAACTTTGACGACCGCTTGCAGTTCAGGTTTGTCTTTCAGAGACTCGATAAAGTCCCTGGCCATCTGTGCTTGGTCAGTCTGGGAAACGGCACCATGCACCTTGCCATAAGCATTGAGCAGTCTCTTGTAGAAAGTCGCTTTCATGGCCTCATACTTGTCGACAAGTTCCTGGCTTGGCGCAGCAACGTCACTCAGGCTCACGGAGACTAAAAATTAAGCAAGATGGGTTAAACTAAAATTTGACCGTTTGACAGTTTAATGCCGTTTAAATAAATATCAAATCTTTCACTAGGGAACCTTTCAAAGAAACACTTCCATCTTTCTGTGTAAAAATATTACCAAGTCAGAAAAAAAACGTAAGCGTGAAACTTCAATTTCTTATCAGCACTTTGAATCGTGTTGTTACTGAAAAGTGCTTTATACATAAACTTGCATTGCCTAATCTGTAGTTCTTTGGTCATTTAGCTTATCTTTGCATCAACTGCATGCAGAATTATTCTTCAGATAGATTACACATATTGCCTTACCCTGAAGCGCGAAGACGAGCGCGAGGAGAAATTTTGTGTTCATCTCTGGAACGAGAGAGAGAGAGAGAGAGAGAAAAAAAATGCAAACTTAAAAAAAAGAAAAAGGATACAAATGCATTTACTGCAAATGATTGATTGAAATATGCCCAAAAGAAGACCGGGTCTACTCCGTTTACAAGAGCCGAGTACCTACTGTGGACGCTGGATGTACAGCTTCAAGAAGTGACAGTCTTCTCTGGAGGCGAGTTGTCTGTAAACTAGAGCTCACATCTGGGCGAGATGATATAGGGGGGGATTGCAAACAAACGTCATCTGGTGACATTACACACACACTAGCATCCGCTCATGCGCGCGGGCACACACACACACACACACACACACACACACACACACAGACACACACTCAATGGCATGCCCGTCCACCTAAACAAAGTCCAGTGTACATGGCCCTACAGAGTGCATGTGGAAATATGGCTGAGTGGTTGTGCAATGTTTCTGAAATGTACGTTTATCTGCATTCAGACGATGAGCTGCAGCAGGAGCTTCTCTGTGGAAAATAACAAAGAAAAATCTTTAAATTAGCCCATATATCATTACCTGCAGTGAAAGAAGATAATGCTGATTAGATCAGCTTTCTCTAGTCAGCATGTCTTTAACAGCACGGTGAAAAGGGTCAGCTCGGTGAGACTGGAGTGAAGTGGTCAGTCATTCTTGGCCAGTCTGGGCAAACTGTGCTGTGCCCTGAGGCTTAACTTTCAAACCTGATAACATGAAACAACCAGCTGGGAGGATAACATGTTGCTGTTTCCACATTTATTTTCTAAGCTCTTTACTTTGTGCGTTGTTTTGTGCATTGTTTCCAACATTTGTACAGTTTTGTTAGTAAGACTTAATTACTGTACCCAATGGGCAGTCATCCGTTAAACAGATAAAGGTGTTTTTTTTGGGAGGGGGGGTGGGTTTGTGGACAGGTTGTGTGCAGTCACTAGCTGAGTCTCCATTCAGTTCTCATGCGAATTTTGAACAAACTTTTAAAATATCGCGAAAAAGAAAAGGCGCATCAGGCGTATTTACTGGTTTGTAGAGAATTAACAATGTCATACGTTGATGTTGGATGTAATAAACAGGAAGTAGATGTTGCTAACTAGCACGGACAACAGATAAGTAATGGAGCAAAATAAGACCACAAAAATCCTCAAGTGACAGTGTCCACAACTTCTGAACATGTCCCTTGCCCTAAACAGCTGAATCCAATGGCTAAACTACCTGTGCAACATGCAGTCAAGCTCTGCAGAGCTCTCCTAATGAGCTCATATTGAAGTCAGTTGTTAAAGCAGAGACACATCTAATAGTTGCATGACACCAGTCCTCGAGGACTGGAGTTTGAGACCACTGTTTTAAACAGTCCCTGTCTATGCTGTGGAGCTGGAAATGCAAATGGTTGGAACTAATCTCTGTACAGACTTTTTACTTACTGAACCTGGATTACCCATCTCTGCTGAGCTGAATTGAATTTAGAATTAGGAGAAAATACCCAAAATATATTCCTCACATTTCATTAGAAAAAAATGTTTTTAAATCATTTATCGCTTTCCTTTCACACTTATATTTTACATTGCTCTGGCTGTCAAATGAAAGTATGTTCAAGTATTTGGTTGTGATGTGACAAAGCCTGGAAAGGTTCAACGTATATAAACAATTCTGCAATGTACCGAAGTTTTCTATGGGCATTTATGTTGAAGTCCATCTTGGTTGGTGGTCCATTATAAAAACACTTATGATCTTAAGCAGGACTGTCACGGGTAGGGTGCGAGGCCCTGTGCAAACTTGAAATGCGAGGCCTTGCTCTTTGATACGGATGCGTACAGTTTGCACATTACCTAACTCTATCTCTAGATAGGTTAATAGATAGAACATGGATGGATGAATGGGATGTTAAGCTTTAAAAAAGTTTATTAAAATTGTTCTAAGTTTATCAGGAAAACAAAAACAACGCTGCTGGCTTTTAAAGATCAACATTTTTTTTAAAAGCTTATTAGAAACACGTTATTAAACGTTTGGGTAAAGTTAAATATTGTTTAAGGGCTTCTGGACCTTATGTGTCTGGCAGGTATTTTTGCCTTTGAGTAAAAATGAGTCCATAGTTCGGCAGATGGCTTTTTCAGCTGTGTTTTTCTTGTGCGACTCGCTTCTACAGTGTTGCTTTACATTGCGCTCTTCTCCATGTGAAACTGGAAAAAAAAAAAAAACTTTGGTAAACTTCACACAAAGCTCTCAGAGAATCACATTTCTCTGGCCTCACCCAGCCAAAAACTGTTCCCCAGTCTTTGTAGCAGCATTTTCTTTACTTTGATGTAGTTTTGTGTATGCATCAAAGTCATTTTTCGTTTTATTTTACGAGTGTTCTGGCTCACAGCTGCTCATGAGGTGAGGCGCTGCGGCATATTTTGATTGACAGCCGACGCAGCTCTCATTGACAATAACTGCAGCTCTGCCTTCTTTATTTCAGAAAAGCGTATGTCCAATAAGTTTTGGACTTTTCCAAATCTGACTCAGTCAAATGCGGGCCATTGTTTCAGTTTGTGGGACACCGGGACAAAAATGAAAAATGTGACAAAGTACCACAAAAATCAGGACATTTGGTCACTCTAGCCTCGTCATAAAATATTTGTCAAGTACATTTACTTCATTGTGATCATCGGTGCCCACATTCCAGTCCTTCTCTTGTTTAACCTCGCTACGCTCTGCTGCCATGTCGGTGAAGCCATTTTGCCTATACAGTCCACTTGAATTAAACTCCTTCAGAGCCGCAAATGTTGCCTGGCCTTTTGAAAAAAGACAAGTTATAATTTTTGATAAAGATCTACTGTAGGAAATATGTTGTCATCGTTAAATAAACGCCATTTTATGTCTGTTTTGAGGTTTAAACAAAGAGGATGGATGGGATGTTGATATTTATGGATAATGATATAAAATAAAAATCATAGTTTTTTTATGAAATCATATTTTTTTTATGAACATAATGAAAAAATATTGATTCAAAGTTAAATATTACTGGCACTTTCAGAATCATTCTGTTGTGAAAATTAAAAGCAATTATTCCAAACCTGCATTTATTATAATTATTACATTTAAATACCATAATAAAAATATAATTTGTAGCCAAAGTTATTAAGAGCCACTGTGGATGGTCCAAAGAGCCACTTGCGGCTCCAGAGCCACAGGTTGCAGACCCCTGGCATATACAGATGCGCTATGAGCATCAGCTCAGCCACCGCATCTCTAGAAGGGTTGATAGATTTATCCAGCGATCTCCCTAGTGACCTATTGAATTCCTCTTTTTTCTTCTTTTCGTGTTCCGAGAACGAGATTTGTACTTGCAAAACTGGTCGGGTTCTCTTGCAGCTGACAAGTTGGCTTCCCCGCCTCTTCTTTCCTCTGGGATGCGTAATGACATAGAAATCATTGATATATCAATGACAGCAACACTAAAAACCCAGTAAATTTGTCAGATTTTCCTTTTCATTTTTATGTGTCCTTAACAGAAACAGACGCAATCATATGTAACAAATGCATTTATAAAAAAAATAAAATATTGCAGGCGCAAGGCAGTTGCACAGTTCGCACAGCCTGGGCAATGGCTCTGATCTTACGATAAAATCCAACTTAAGAATCTGAAGTATCCCTTTAATGAATTAGTACTTTATGGATTCTTCTTAATTTGAAATTGAATGTAATTGTAACAGTAAGTCAAAAATATCTGAACAGTTTCTCATTTTATAACTTTTTATAACATTTCTTCTCATTTATAGTTACCCCCTTCTCGCCCTCTCCCACCATAGATTCCACTCAAGAGGTAAAGTTGTTTTAGGTAAGTTTTATTTAATTTGCGCTCATTTTTCACAGTTAGCAAGGCTCAGAGGAAAACAGCAGAAATGGAGACCAAAGCAGTTAAACGCAAAAGCTGATAATAAAGCAATTCATTTTTCATTTCTTTCTCATTTTTACTGCTCGGGAGGCATGTAGTTGTCAACGGCTGTCTGAACCTTCTCCCACAGTGAACTTCTCATGTTAGAAGCCCAGTCAACGTAGCTTCCAGCCACTGGTTGGATGTGGTCTTCATAAAAAGCACCAGCAAAGCCAACAACTGTCTCTCCAATGGACGTGATTTTAGCCTTGGCTTGCCTGAACACAGACCAAAACATAAATTTTCCATGCAAACAGAACTATACCGAGACGGGTCATTTGATATTTTGTCAAAGTTTAGATGCCAAAAAAAATTGCTTTGTGAAAAAGTATAAGCAAGTGTTTGTTCTGCTTTTTCTTTTTTGTCACAATACGACAGAAAAATTAAGAGCATACAAAAATTCAATTCATTTCAATTCAATTTTATTTATATAGCGCCAATTCATGAAACATGTCATCTCAAGGCACTTTACAAAGTTAAGTTCATTCATATTATACAGATTGGGTCAGATTATACAGATTGGACAAAAATGTTCCTATATAAGGAAAAAATGACAAGAGTAAATACAAAACAATAAATAAAGAGACAAGAAACAATTTCTAACCAACCCGCTCCTATGAAATCCCCCAAAGGAAATTTGAGAATAGATGAGAAACAAAGTCTCTAAACAATTTTTGGTCTGTAAATGGTTGCAAAACCATCTCCAAGAGTGTGAAACTCAACCAAAACACAATGAGGGCCATTATCCACGAAGGGAGAGAAAAGAAGGAACATTGGTGAACCTTCCCAGGAGCGGTCATTTCACCACAATTACTCCAAGAGCGTAGAAAGAATATCCAGCTGAGTTAACATTGGTTGATGATGAAGGATAATAATCTTTAAAACACCGGCAGGTCCACTTTTAAATGCTAAAATAACAAAAAACAAAATGAAGGCTTTGAAAGGGTCTAGTTAAAGTTCGGAATAAATCTGATTAGCTGATGCAGCTAGACCTTAAACAGGCTACTCATTCTTTAAAACTATCCACTGTAGATGAATTAAATAGAACAATGGGCCAAAATTCTTCTACTGTGACAAAAAAAGAGTCATGCTAGCTATTAGAAATGCTTGATGGCCGTTGTTATGACCAAGGATAGCAGAGCAGCGGCAGTTACTTTTTCACAGTCGGGCCATGTTGATTTTTTTTTTTTTTTTAAATGAATTCATGATTTTAAATATATTTTTTTATTTACTTAGATTATTCTCATCTGATATCAAAATTGGATTATTGATCAGAAACAATTGGGTGTGAGAAAAAAGCAAAAGCAGAATAAACTAAGTCTGTAACTCTTTTCAAGCCACAGTTACTTGAAGTCAATCACTCAAAAAGAGGATTAAAGTACTTTCATGAGTGAAGTGCTTTTCAAATTCTATCCAGAATGTAAAATAAGCAAGAACATAAATAATTCACCCTGCTCTGTCTGCTAGCCTCTGCAGAATTCCTCTCGAGTCTGGCTGCTCTGGGGCGGCCGTCTGTGCCAAAGATGGTCTCCACGCTGCAGGTAAACCAAAACAAGCTGACGCATTTCACTAAATCAATTCGAACTAATACCAGAGTCATAAAATGAAAACACATAAGGAGAATTTCAAGTAATTTGTTTCATAAGTTGTACCTTGCAGGAGAAACGTGAGAATGAAGATTATCTGAAGTCTCGTTTGCTGAAAGAGAGGAGAAGCACATCCAGCAGTCAGTTTGACTTCTGCAAAAATTCTCTGAACATTAGATAAGGTCTGTTCTCTGACTAGTTCAACAATAAAATAATTTTACCCGTCCCGTGTTTTTTATAATATTAGAAACACAAATACCAAAAAAAGCTGTTCTTACCATTTTTTTCCCCCGTCTCTCACCAACAGATATTAAACGAGTCAAATGTTATCAGGCTACTGTGTTTGCATTAGACTGCGAACACTGGTTTTTACGTGATGATCATTGATCCTGCTCCTGTTTTCTTTTTTTCCCCTGCTTCAATAATTTATTGCAGAATCACAGAGTGACAGCAAAGCAACACGTCGGAGCCTGTTGCACAGAGTGGATTATTTCCCCCCATTCTTTCTCCGACAGTTTGTTTCCTCATAAACACAAAGAATGAGAATACTTTATTAGAAGTGCACAGACATTCCAAGTGACTGACAGTTCTGAGGATTTAAAAAGACTTAAATGATTTAAAAGTAAAATTGCTTTTGGAAAATTCTCATTTAATCTGCAAAGTACACATATTTTGTTAAATATGATTAGGTAAATTAGGCTGCAGATTCTGGTGGCGGTAATAATTTGGGAAATGCTATGTTTTTTGCAAAACTACTAGTTCTGAGCTGCTTCCCTCCTCTTGAGGTCTAGGTTAGCTGTCGATGTGCCCTTTGGCTTAGATATTTCACCCCATTTGGTGAATGCTGAAATGTGTACAAACCAGGCAAAGTCTCCAAAGAAGAGATACGTGTTTCAGTTAAGACGGGTACAAAAAGATCGTTCAAAGGCCAGAGTACATCTCATATTGATTTGATTTTGTAGGTTCAGGGGTTTTTCAGCCCACTTGTTTTAAACAGAAAGAACTCAGTCAGATTTTTTTTTTTTTTTTTTTTTTTTTGCTGATAATGTAGAATACTTCAAACCTTGATATCTCAGCTGTCAAACACAATTCAGAATTTATATTAAATCTTATGATGCACCCTGCAGAAAGTAATGTAAATTATTTTGAAACGATTTAGTCCTGTTGAATAAAAGTTCCTAAAAGTGCTAGTTCAACCCTGTTCCTATTTCAATGATAGTCATTTAGCATTTTTGTTCAGGTGGGGCTCCATCATTAGGTCCAGCATTCCTTCAGATAAGTTAAGAATTGTGTCATTGAAAGCTTTCTTTACCAAGATGACCAAAACGATCGTAAAGAAATCTCAACTGTGGAAGTCGTGTGATGTGACAATAATCTGTGGCCTTTGAATACAAGCGGCTGACCTCTGTCACTCTGTCCTCTTCAGTGAAAAAGATTTCATTGAACCTGGATAACTGGTGAATTATTAACTCATCATAAACAGTGACTTTATACTGGGGGGTTATGAAATGCCCAAAAGCTACCATGTTGGCATTTGCCCTTTGGTCCTTGCAATTAGAAATAAACTGTTATCTATTAGACATGTTTTATATTAGGGGTGTTTGATGTGACAGCATGATGGTCAGCCTTTGTTCTAAGCCAGTGGTTCTCACTCCGGGCCTACAGGACCTACTTTCCTGCATGTTTTAGATGTGCCTCTGGTTCAGCACAACATATTCAAGTGATTGAATTACCTCCTTAGCATGCCAGCTGCAGGAACCTGTTATTTATTGATTCCTTTAATTCAGGTGTGTGGCAGCAGCGAAACACCTAAAACAAGCTGGAAAGTGGGCCCTGAGAACAAAGACTGGTCTAAAACCATTGTAAATATGGCTGTTCATTCAGAGTAGTTGTTGGAAGGTGGATAAGGGCAATCCTAGAAGAAAACTTGTTAGTGCCTGCAAAATACTTGAGTCTGGAGCACAGAATCACTTTATCAGAAGAGCAAAGATGGCCCCCATCATCATGGCATTACTCCATGAAAATGGTACCACTGCCATATTTTATGAGTTGTTGTCAGGGTGTTAGTTTTCTGCCATTCATAACATTTTGCATGAGGTCAAAAAAAGTCATTTTTCCTTCCATGTGTTTGTTTCCCCTAATGGCTGATGGCAAACTACAAATGGACTTCAGAACTTAAAGGTGCATAGCTATGTTATTTGACTTTTTCTATATGTCAGTAGTTCACTCTGGTTGCATACAATGTTTTTATGAAAGATTATCACGTCCTGCTGGCGTATTAGCTGTTATTTTGGTGTTTTATGCTTTGTTTTTGCTCAAATTGTTAGTAAATAAAGCCTTTTGTGTTTATTTACGTACATACTGCGCATGCGCAACAGGGTTTGAACAAGGACGTGGCTAATGGCTATTAGCATCTCCCAACAAAACAATGAAGAATGTTCCATGATCCAGTGGGAAAAAAAGCACAAAAAATATGATTCCAAGAGGGAAAGACTGGAATGTGGCTGGGAATACAGTATGACCGTTGTTCACTGAATCGGACGCTAAAGATGTGACCGCAGAGTTGACTAACGTGAGTAAATATTCTGATATGAGGCTGTTAAAGTTTTTGTAGATTGGGTAATTTAATTAATAAAAGTTGGTCTTCGATCACGCCGAGCTGCCTTTTTATTGGGAGGCATTGGAGAGGGTCAGCCTCGGTCCGGCATTTTTTAAAATAGATTTATAAATTAAGGAAACCGGCATTATGATAGTTCTCCGATTCTGTCGCTAGATGTCGCCATGTCTGTTTATATTTGTTAACAATGCCCGAGAGAAAATTATTTTTCGGCAAAAACACTATCAAGATGGAGGTTTGGTGTATATAACCTTATCAAGTCATGATTAAACGCTTTTTGGTCTTTTTTTATAAGGATATTATGTGGCTATTTACCTTTAATATGGTTTTCTTTCAAAAGTTCACACAGTGTGGTTTTCTGCTATCTTAAACAAAATCTTCTGTTCTGAAAAAAAATGCTGGTCTCAGGAATAAATCAGTGGTCTGTGGTTGCCCAGCTTAAAACAGACACCAACTTATGATTAAATGCAACACAGCCAAAGACAACTGATGACAAATATTCAATAGTGTCAGAAATGTTCTCGGAAAGTCGTGCAGTGTGTCCAGTGATGTGACATAGATCATATTTTTATTGCCTTTTGCCGATTGATGAGTGTTTCCATGGTCGGCTCCTTTTCTTCATGCTAGCCCTTCCCCTTTTTGTTCCCCTTATTGTTGGACTATAGTTAATGTCAGATCTGTCTGAAGTGATTCTGCTGCAGCAACAAGTAGCGCAGTCTGGCATCTTGAATTGTGCATTGTGACAGGCATCATTGACATTGGACAGTGTGACGTGTTCAAAGTCTGTACAATTTCTGAAATTAACCATGTTATACTTACATGTTTACAAGATTTTTACACCTGAGCTGTAGATTTCTGCAGCTCCTCCACGGTTATAATATGCCTCTATGTTTATCTGATTATTGCTCTCTGTGTCTCAACTAGCTGTAACAGCCATGTCTTGGATGTTTGGAGCTGTGGAATACTCTCTCAATCTTCAGATAATGAAATCAAAACTTTGGATGTTGTTTTTTTAGGACCTAAAGCATCTTTAAACCTCTGCACAACTTTATCCCTGATCTCTCTGCTATGTTCTTTGGTCTTCATGAAGCTGTTTGTTCATTAAGGTTATCTAACAAACATCTGAGGCCTTAACAGAAAAAACAGATTTATAGTGAGATGAAACGGCACACACACTTGGACTCTCTTGACAATTTGGGTATGTCTAAATGCAAGTGGTTGCTCTGGATTTCATGTAATGGTATCAAATTAGAGAGTAGTGAATAGATATATGCAGACCAAGTATTCAGTTTCCATTGACTCTAGATTTTAAACAGTATTGGCCACTCTCCACTAAACAATAATTAAATAAGTAGGCAAAGTCATTCATATGTAGTTGACAAAATTAAAAACTACACAATTCAGTCGGTCGAGGCAGATGAGCGTTCACACTGAGCCTGGTTCTGGTTCTGCTGGAGGTTTTCCTCCCTGTTAAAGGAGAGTTTTCCTCTCCACTGTCACTTTATGCATCCTCAGTATGAGGGATTGCTGCAAAGCCATGGACAATGCAGACGACTGTCCACTGTGGCTCTACGCTCTTTCAGGAGGAGTGAATGCTGCTTGTCAAGACATGATGCAATCTGTTGGGTTTCCTTAGAGAGGAAACCTTTTGACCAATCTGTCTGATTTGATTGAATTTGACTTTGTAAAGAGCCTTGAGATGACATGAATCGTGAACTGGCGCTATATAAATAAAACAAATTTATTCTGCGAAAAAGGCCAATGGATCAATTTCAATTGGAATATAGCTTATTTAAAACCAGTTTGATTCCCAACCATAACATTATTATCGACAATGCATTTAGCCTGTTTACATTTCACTGCAGCAATCAGGAAGCCATAATTCCCCTGATTCTGGTATCATTTGTCTTCCAACATCATCACTTTTGTTATCAGTTGTCTGGGTGGCTTAATGTCTTCTGTATATTTGAAATAATTCTTGGCAAACTCTATCAAAGAAATATATTGAAGAAATATATTGACAGTATAACATAATATTTTATTCTGTATTTTATTGCACTTATGCACAGTTTTTCCCAAAAAAGATTACAGGCAACAAAGTTGACAGAAGAGGTTAGCTTTGGCCATTTTGTTGAGCAACGTGACTTCAGCCTTCAGATGGTGTTGAAGTGGGTCAGCTGCCAGCGTGGGCGTTGGGGTCAGGGGGTCAGGTCGTTGACCGGACCACCAGTTTACTGGGAGATTTCATCTATCTTGGTCTTGAGCTTCTGAAACTGTTCAGTGAACCAGTTCCTGTGAGGGTCAGAAATGTGATCTTGAGTTATACACTATAAAAAAAGAACTTAAACACTTGTTTTTTAATGTACGGTGTATTGTCCTGCCTGGTGTTCTCTGCAAACTCGCTGTTGCTAATGGTGTCAAAGTGGGTCTTGGCCTTATCAGCCACATTCTTGCCAAACTCTGTGATCTGATCCCCGAAGTTGGAGAACTTGTCTGTGAGTGAGTCATCCTGAGCCTCTGTGGGTCAGTGAAACAACAAGGACAATGAGAATCTTCATACAAGATAATAAGAGAAAGAAAAACTGTAAGATTTTCATGTAGAAAAGCACAAGGATGAACCTGTGTATGCGACAAAAGCCAGCAACAGAACAGCAGCTGCAAGATACAGTCTCATCTTGGATTTTTGTGCCTGAGGAGAAAAGGAAGAGAATTATACATTTTTATGAATTTGCATCCAATTGAAGGCCCAGATGTTCTTTAAAGATCAACTCCTTAAACTGAAAGTAAGAAAATATTTTTTTCTCTGCCTTTTTTCTTCTGTCTAAGAGACCTAAAAGCCTGCAAGCATTTTATTTTATCCAAAATGAAAGATCATTCATCAAAGACTAAACTTTCCAAAAAGCAGCAACTCTTTTTAATTCTCTGCATATGTTTATGTTCTGTACCACAGCAACACCACAAATCACTTGTGTGTAAGATACTTTGTCATTAAATTGAATTCTGATTCTTCATTATATTTCAATGTTGCTTTACCTTTGTTTATTCACAAAGTTACAGAAAATCTTCTTTCTAAGTGATAAAAAGTAAAACATACCTCTTTTCCGTCTCTTAGGAGAAAAAAAAATAGTGTGCCTTGGATCGTCAATGTGTCCCTGCTTTTTATAAGCCTTCCCCCGTTTCAGGAGTGTTATGCAAAACGGCGGATTTAGGTCAACATGCAAAGGCGACGGCCTTGAGGAATCCCTGCCCATTTCATTGATCTGGACTCATCTAATTGCATTAAAAAGCTGACTGATGAAACAGTGCCTGATGTAAATAAAATGTTGCACAACTGGCATGAGGCTGATAAAGAGATCATCGGCCGCAGTCTTTTGGGTCCGATTCACAGATAAACAGCAAATAATAATTGGTGATTAAAGAGAAGAATATAGGGAAGGGGGATTAAATTCTCATCTGAACATTCAGCAAAAAAAAGTGGTGTGAAGAGATAAGCAGGGAGGTGATGCAGAAGAACAGAGTTTACTGCTGATAGAGTTACAGACACGAGCCATCTTTAAGTTACTTTGGACCTGGATAGTTGCTCAAGAGTTAACTCTGTGTCAAAAAGCTCCACATTTGGATGACATGACAAGATTTTGGTGGACTTTACTGGTTTTAGTGCTACAGAACTAGATGTTGGCACTGCTTATGCACTTTCAAATTGCCAATTTAAAAATACTGTACTTATTCCAATGTTTATTCTTTTGTTACATGAAGGGTTGTTAAGTAGACTCTGTGCTTAATTTAAAACATACTTTTGTATTTTTCACACTTGCAGATTACAAAAGACTAATAGATACGTATAAACTCAAAGGTTCTAAAGTCAAGTCCAGTTAAAATGTTTTGTTTCTTTCTAAAGCTACCTTTGTATTTGTCCTTTTCATAAAACCTCCTTTATGAAACACAGCGTAATTTCTGGAAATGCCTCGGTCCATACAAGAAAAGAACCTAAAATGTTGCAGTAGCCAAGCCAGGACAGTGCCACTGAACTACATGAAAAAGTAAGACGAATGAGTGGATTACAGCTTACTTTTGCCACATTTGACAGGCTTGGAGTCAAGTGTTAAGCTTGTTTTTTGCAAATATCCTTTTTAAATAGCAGCATATAGTATCTACATAAAAATAAACAATAGAATCGCTCATGTACAAAAAATATGAAATGATAATGGTATAACAACTAAATAAAATGACTATCAAGCATTTGGATGTTAATTTATCTCTGTAATTCATGAAAACCCATAACTATAATGCTGTAGTTTAAGCACATATGTACAAACTTTGTTTTACAGTTACAAAGTAGGAAAGTTGGAAAGGTGTAAATTGTAATGCATTGCTACAAAATCGGTGTACAACTTGGTGAAGTGGCAAGGTGACCCAGAACCCTTTTTGTTGCTTTAGTAGTTTTCCATTTACCGTTCCAATTAGAAAGGCCATTGCCCCATTTACTGTCTGGTTAGTGCAGACCTTCCTTTTTTAAAAAGGGAAATGATAAAGACGGAACAACTTGGCCTAATTTTCCAGTCAGCTTGTGACTGAAAAGTCGTGCACAGTTGACGCAGTGCAGAAACCAACGATTAAAGCTGGGTTTTTTTATCATACTTGACAAATCAAACAGCCAATCTTGATTCAAAATATCCTGATCTATGTGACGATGGTAAATTCACTGCTGATCGCTAGCATCCAGCCGGTTCTATTATTATGATGAAAAACCCACAATTTAAAAACTAGCATTACAAATAAGGTCCTAAAGTAGTACATTTCCATGTCTTTTGTTATTAAGTGGAAAATTAGGTTCTAATATGGGGCACAGCATTACATGCGTACAAGCCCCTCTTAAATAATTGTAGGAGGCACTAGGTGTGAACGTGGGTGTCTGCTGTGCTCCTAATTTGCAATAACGAGCTTAAGAAAGGCCTGTTTTTGTGTTTTACCATGCAGGCCCCTGTGGAGACCAGTGTTGTGTGCCAGCACTGAAAAACTGAAGTGAAGAAAGAGGTGGCAAAAATACCACTGGGGTGTTTCAGGAGAGGTTACTAGCAGTCGCTGACTAGCTACCACCTGCTTATTTTCTGTTGTTTTTTTCCCTGGGTTGTCGCTGTTCTTGGGCAGTTCTCAAAGTGCAGACACCCTATAGGAACAGACGGAGCAGAAGTGCTGAACAAGCAGCCCAATTGTGGATTTCCTGTTTTTGTACCATTCGTGAGTAATCCTCAAAACAACTGGCAGCTTACTGTAGGAGTTTTCACTCGCCTGCCAGAAAATAAGCACAGCTTCCCTAAAGACAGTGATTTCATGAGTGATAAACAGCTGCTCATAGAGTTAGTCATTCTTTCACTTTGCACAAGGTGCCTTTTTACACAGAAAGAAACCGTAAACATGTTTTCATGATCTTGTGAAATGCTTTTGAGAGAAACAAAACGTTTGCGGTATATAAGACATCATTTTTTTCAACGTTATATCAGGAGGTTGCCGTCTTAGCCTTAATTTAGGACAAATAAAAGCAACTTCAGCCTTTTTTTTTTACATGTTGAACTGCAGAAATTATTCACAACAGTACCTTGCAAATGTATCCATGCCTCTTGAAGATTTTTTTTTACATTTTGTCAATATCCAAAAATATTCCCAGAAGGGATTTTATCTGACAGACAAACACAAAGGGGTACATTATTGTGAAGCAGGAAAAAAAGTGATAAATGGTTTGTTGAACTTTTCAAATAAATATAAGAAATGTGGAATAGATTTTTATTTTTTGCTGAAACACTTTTCATTGCAAATGCAGCTGCAGGTCTAACTAACTGTGCATATTTAGAGACTGAGCACATTCGTGTTGCATGGAATGTCTAAAGCTCGTTCTTTTCAATCAAAGATCCTCCATTTAATTTAGTTTAAGCCCATTCCCTCTTGAGGAAAAGCATCCCCAGGTAGTGCTACCCCCGTGTTTCAGGAGATAGTGCTTAGGGGGATAGAAGTAGTTTTCCTCCACATGTAAGATTTTGTATTCAGACCTAAAGGTTAAAATGTAGTCCGTTCTAACCAGAATACCTCTTTCCCCACATTTGCATTGGCTTTCTTTCAACAATCAAGAGAGTGCACCGGGACTAATAATTATGCTGTCAGTATTTCCTTGAGTTACCATGGGTACTTCTCCAACTTATGAATAAACAGCTCTGTGCAATATTGTTTTACAACCTATCCAGATGTGTTGCGTGTGGACAGTAAATTTCCTGTGAACAGTATCTCCCACCTGAGCAGCGGATCTTGGCAGCTCCTTCAGAACGACAATGGGCCTTTGCTGCTTCTCTGACGAATGCTCTCTCTGTCCGCTTAGTCAGTTTAGGTAGACATGTCTTGGGTGGTGCCAAATTTTCTCCATTTTTCCAGATGACAGATTGAACCAAATTCTGTGAGATGCTCAATGTTCTGGAAAATGTATGTGTGTTATGACCCATCCGTGCTCCACAACGTTATCCCTGATCTGTCTGCTTTGTTCATTTGTCTCCGTGATGCTTTTTGTTCACTGATGTGCTTGAACAAACCTCTGAGGCATTCACAGAACAGCTGTATTTATACTGAGGTTAAACTACATACCCACACACTGTGTTTATTATTTAAGCAACTTCCAAAGGCATTTTTTTTTATTTTAGTTACAGAGTAAAGGGGGTTAAACACATGCAAAATATGAAACATTTAAAAGAGTATGTAAATGGCAACTTGGGCTATTTTGAAACATTTTAAGTCATGTTTAATTTTCCTTTCATGAAGCTTAATTTTTGTGTCTTTTTTTTATGAGGCCTATATAGTTTATCCAACTCCCCAACAAAGAAAACACAGCTGCAACTTTGTGCAGCCCAGATCCGGCCAGAGGGGGGTCAGAGGACGGATGGTGGACAGTGAAGGGGGCGAAGGGTGTCCCCTACTGGCCTCCGCTCTGAACTTCAAAGACAAAACCCTGCTGAGTTTGACAGACATAAAGAGGTTATCAAACTCAGCGGGCGCAAATGCTTAGTTTGATGTTACATGCATGCAGCACAGCAGAAACCAGTAAAACGGTTCGGAAAATGTGCCGAGATTATTATTATTTTTTGACATATCATCTTATGTAACAGGCGATCGTGTTCAGGCACAGAAATTTAATTAAAAGGTGAAACAGCATGACGTGGAAAAATAGAGCTCGTCCCCAAAAATCAAATGAGAGCATTTATGAGACCAGAGGATTTGTTGATGTGAGTGGCACATCTGTTCCTGCATAGGAGAAGATAAAGGCGAAACGGGTACAATATCACTGTAAATGGCACAGCTTGCTCCCAAATTACCCACTGGGCTCAAGAGAAAGGAATCTGGAAGAAAATCTGAACAAGTCTGAACTGGACTAGAAAAAACAAGAACAGAAAAAAATAAAGGTGGGTTGACCCATGCAGGGATGGCACACAAGAAATGAAGAAACTACAAGGAGGAAAAGCCTTCATTTTGGGGTTTAATCTTAGATTTTATCTCAAATTCTTTATTCTTCCTTCATGCAGTGGACGTCGGACAACAGGTTGATACGATCTGGTAACTCGGTCACTGCAAAGAATGTTTTGCACTCTGAAATGAAGCAGTCATGAAGCAAAATGCTTTGCTCGATTGCAATGAGGTTACTGGATCATCCTAAAATGAGGAGATATTTATCAGCGGCTGCTGTTTTATGATCCAGTGAATGGTACTTATCTTATTCACATCGGTATATTTTTTATTGGTACCTCTCTGAAGTGAGAGTGTAACCGGAGCTACGTAATCTCAAACAGTACGTCACTCTTGAACGTTTACTGAGAGATAAAAAAAACACAACAATCCGTACAGCGGAAAATATCGTCTGAATTCTTTATTCACTCAAACCTGGAGGTTACATTGACAGAGAGCAGCATTGTGGGCTTACACCATGGGGAAGAGCAGGCAAGTTGTTGCAGTAAGAGACTGCCTGTCACGCATAAAGTCATTTCATTGTCCACTCTTTTACGAAGTACTGGATGACAATACATAGACTTGGGCGGTTCGGCTCTGCCTGCATGCAAAAAAATCAGCTGACACCTTTGCTGTGTGTGAATCCAACATTTATTCAGTGCATTTATTGAAATGAATGACAGTCGTGTTTGTTGCATTCAAACCCAGCAGCAAAATGTAAAAAATAGGGGGAAAAAAAACATTTTGAATGCAAAGCTAACGAAGATAAACAGCAGTAAAGTAGAAAAAAAGCAAAGTAGTCGTCTTTTGTGGACTGTGAGATATACTGTTGGTGGCTAAGATACTTGCATTCAGTGTAAAGGGAGTGGACAAGAGAATAAAGAAGGGAGATCATCTACCTCTCCTCTAGTCAATCCCCTCTATCCTGAATATAAGAGCACAAAATGTACATCATCAGTAACTTTCATCTTCCTCCTTTTGCTTCCTTATCAAGGTTTAAACAAAGCATTCCTCCTTCTAATACCACCAATCATTTACAACCTTAAGAACCACTTTTCTTTATGCGACGGCAGTCTCCTTGACCTTCTGCATGACGTTCTCGAGGTGCTCGCGGACCTGGGTGGCGTACGGGGAGATCAGGTCCGTCAACTCCTCCAGCTTGCTGTCCATGGAGGTGCTGAGCTCCTTCATGCTGCTCTCCAGCTGGGTCTTGATGGTCTCAGCCTGGCTCTCCAGCATGGTGGAGATGTCCTTCAGCTTTTGGGCGGCGGAGTCGCTGGCCTGCTGGACGTAGGGCTCAACGTTCTCCCTCATGGCCTCCACGTTCTGGTTGGTACGGGACTGGATCTCCCCCATGTAGGTGGCCACGGTGCTTAGAGTGAAAACAAAGAGGAGGGGCACATTTAAATGTCATGTAGATAAAAAAAAACTTGAGAGACAGATAGCCTAAACCAAGCTTACTCTCTGATCTCTTCAGTGTCTTTGTTCAGGCGCTTCCTCAGCTTGGTGGTGTAGGCGGTGATGCGGCCGCGGACGTCGTCTGTGTTCTGCTCAACCATGCCTTTGAGCTCATTCAGGTACACGGTGCTGCGCTCCTTGGCATCTGTCATGTCCTTCTGCAGCTTGTTAGCCAGAAGCTGCAGGTCCTCAGAGATCTGGCCAGTGGGGGTTGAAGTGTAGGGGGCCAGCTTGCTCTGGATCTCATCTCTGTATGTCGCCAGCTCGCCCATGGTGTCGGTGATCAGCGTTCTATAGGAATCAGACCAAACATCAAAACACTGTGGTCCCAAAAGATAGGGAAGAGCATGCAACGGGAAGCCATCAAGAACCACACTCACTCCAACTCCCTGCTGAGCTGGGGGATCTTGAGGTTATCCAGGACTCCATCGGCCTGTTGGTTCAGGTCTGTGATGTACTGCACGAATCGTCCCACGCTGTTCTCCAGGCGGGTGGTGGAGGTGTCGACTTGCGGCACAGCACGGCCATTGCAGCCTATGGTTGACATGAGCACAGGGCATTAATAATCAGAAGAAACAAAACATAGCGCATTGTGTTTTTTTTTTTTTTTTAGGAGGCAAAGCAGAACAAAACCTACCAGTGATGACTGCCAGGGCGAGGATCAGAGCTACAGCCTTCATGGTTGCTGAACGGAGGGATACACCTGGAAAATAGACAAGAAAAACTCAGAAACAGAAAAAAAAAAAAAAAGTAAATAAAAGAAATTGCAGCTGAAATCAACTATGTCAGAAAATCAGAGCAAGACCAACACGTTGGGTTAGGGTTTTTGTTTATCACGTCTCTGTTGCATCACTCACCTGAGAGGTTGAGCTTCGTCCGTGCTCCCAGCATTGTGGCTGGGGCTTTTTATAGTCCCAGGACGCCGCTGCCGCTCCGCGTGGTATGGGTGGGTGAGGGGAGGGGGCTGATGGGGCTTTTGGCGTGTGTGGATGCTCGCGCTCTCGCTCGCGCGCGTTTCATGGCGTGATGGTGATTTGTCTGCACACATCCTCGTGTCTTTGCACGCAACGTGCCGCCAACCAACGCTGCGTCCGAAGTTCTCCGCGGTTTGCGCGGCTGCTCAGAGGCGCTGTGGCACGAAACTAACGAGGTGAAAGTTAAAACCCGCAGCGGGGGGATTACATTTCCCCGCAATAGACCTTTCTATGTCGCTTTTTTTGTCACAAACTTGACAAGTCAGTCATTCATGAGATCCAGAGCTACTGTCTATTAATACAGTATGTTTACTGCTGAGGAGGGTATTAAAAGGCTGGCTTCTGCCATATTACCCCCCTATTTAAATATTTATTATATTTTAATTTTTTTCTTCTCAACATTTAGCATTTTAATGCCCATATGTTATGCTGGTGAAGATTCTCAGTCATCCAGGTCATGGTCATTCTAAAAAAGTTAAAAAACAAAACAACTGGACTTTTTTCCGAAGTTTGAAGACGTTTCGCTGCGAAACGTCTTCAAACTTCGGAAAAAAGTCCAGTTGTTTTGTTTTTGTTTTTTAACTTTTTTAAATGCCCATATGTTATCATCAACAAGTTAAATTACTTAATTAATTCATCCCAAACAGTGAAACGTGTTTACGTGTTTATATAGATTCATTATGCACACATTTTGATGGTTGTGGTTTAAAGCGAATGAAAACCAGCTTTCTCTGAAAAAGAGAAATTTACATCACCCAAGTAAAAAAATAAATTTTAATGCAGAAATCTAACGGCTAACACAATTATGTGAAAAGCTGACTCAACAGTTTTCCAGCAGAAAACTCATTGACGCCCTCCGCTACGGCGGTAAAAAGGCCATTGCTAAAGATGCAGGCTGTTTTCAGAGAGCTTTTATTTCATCTTATTAATGGAAAGTTAAGTTAAAGCAAAAAGTGTAGCAGAAGAAGGTACACAAGCAACATATCTGGCTTTGCTTCACAATGCTTCTTGAAAGAAAAAAAACATGAACCAAAGCCCCTTCAAGAGTTTTTCCACAAGACGTGAACTGCAGCTGGAGTCGGTGTGGCCAAAGTCACAACACAAAGACCCACCAGTACATAGGCTAAAACTAAGCAAAAACAGGACTTCCCATACACCGATCACCTCCATGATGTACAGTACAGATTGATATCTTTGTCTTAAAGACGTTTTTATATGTGCCTTATATATTGTCATTTTCTGAGATCCTGAATTTTGTGTTTGAAATATATTACTCTTTGTGTCATGAACCTATGCTATACGTGAGTTTCACTTTTTCAAAGTGAACTACTGAAATAAATACATTTGTAACAACATTTGATCTTACACTAGTAAGTTTAAAAAGAGGTTTGCACCATCACTTTTTCCAGTTCTGAGAAAAAGCAAAGTGAAAGAAGTTAAATACATCACCCAGAGTTTATTTTCTCCAATTGTTGCACTACTTTTTATCGTTTTTGTATTTTTTGTCTTTACATTAATATTTTACTCAACAACTTTCTCTGCTGTTCTTTATTTCAGGTTTATGCTACTAAGCTTGTTTTTTCCTCCCTAATTGTTCTCACTTCAGTTCACAACAGAAAAAGATTGTCTGGCACCAGAATGTAAGGCAGCCTTTCACATCCACATTTCAATTCAAATGATCCATCAGCATTTGCATCAATCACCATTGCATGGCTATGCAACTGCCTTAAACACAAATAGTCCCCTTTGTACACCAATCTCATGTTTAAAACTGTTGATGTGCCGTTCTCAAACAAACAGAATGACCGCATGACATGATGGGCACGCTTAGGCTTGTGGGAAGGCAATCCACTGTACAAAAGAAGGATTAAAAGGGATGAATCAGGGAAGATTAAGTATGGATACCAACCAAAAGAGATACATTACGCAAAGAATAAAATAAATGGCACTTAATCGACTATACGTAAAAGGGTGTAGCAGGAAAGAAATCTGCAAGGTTTTTACTGTTGATCTAAAAGAAATAATGAGAGGTTTGTGGTTGAAAGAAAGTACTTATCACAACTTGCCGAGCACTAAATATTTGTGTTGCTGTACAAATGTGTCATGGACTGTGGTGGTACTTTGATCATACTCCTATTAGACATGCCTACTCTTTCAGTCAGACATGCCTGTAATTTCACAGCTCCAATTAGAGCCGGAAAACACTGTTGTTGCTTCATCTGCAAAACACAAGTGGAACAAAAAGACACAAGATCCATAAACAAGAATTAGATATTAAGTGCGCAGCTGAAGTGATTTGTTAAATGATTTCAAAGAGAAACATAATTGAGCTGTGGTGCTTTGCAGTCATAAGTTTATTCTTTTTTTTTTTTTTTTTTTTTACTTTGATTAAATGTCAAAGCAGTAAATTGTTTTAGTGTAACCTGCTGCAGGCGTTTATTTGGCCTGTGCAGCCCTGACTGCCTCTTTGGCCATGTGGAAACACGTTTACCCTTTAGAACTTGACCGCTTTGTCGTTAACTCTGAGTTTCTGTTTAGTGTTATTTTCTCAGACACCCAGTTTACACAGGAACGTTTAAAAGTGTTGGCTTGTTCAGGTAATTAGGCCAAGACTGTGATAACATCATCATGTTACAACTTAATGACATCACTTCAACTATGTAGTGATTGGTTGACTGTAATAAATTGTCTGACTGTATTCTAATGAGGAGACTTTACTTTATTTGAAACGTGGGAGCTAGGAGACAGAGCTAAAGCCCTTTGATCCCAATGTTCCAACACAATAGTGAAATACAAACCATGTAATACAAACAACCATGTAAACTCGTCTATTCTTGTTTGGGGACACAAAGAAAAATCCTATTTGTAGCCCCAAGAACATGTAAAATGTTGTGTGAACCTCTGTTCGATTAAAGATGAGTTTTATCCATGTGAACTGACACTTTTCCCTTAAAACGTCATTTTTCAGAACCTTTTATTTCATCCTGTCCATCAGTTTTATCGGGCTCAACTGTAGGGTCCAAAACCAGGCTGTTTCTATTCCATCTTCTGATGCTAAGAGGGTCCTCCTCCTTCACCTTCAGTGATTTGAAAAAATACATATCAGCCTTACTCAAAAGCAGTGTCCAGAATGCAATTAAAACAGGAAAATCAAACAAAACACCAATATTCTCAGATTGTTTTATAGCAGTTATGGTCCAACAACAAAATAAAGCCGCTCGAAACTCTACAGATACAGTATGTGTAACTAGAACAGATTCCCAAACAAACACACAGATCCCAACTGTACAGGAGTCAGGAAAGGAGTTCTAGTCCAGGCTGTAATAAAACAGGATTTTGCAAAATAAACTCAGGGCTAACAGATGATTCTGGTACCACAATTTAATATTATAACCTATGTACAATGAGTCCGGACATTTTGGACAGGTGTTACTGTAACAAACAAATTAAATTAACTACATTTTACCAATACAAACTCCCATAAATACTCCCTTTTGAAGTGAAAGGAAAAGAGAAGAGGATTCAGTATTCTACAGTCATAACTTGGGATAATTTCATGGCAGTTATCTTCTAAACCCGAATTAAAATCAATTCTGACTCAGAGGAAGCTTGTAATACTAAACAGGATTTAATTAATTAAACTGTGTGATAGACAACCCAAAGAAGCGTTATCCACATGTAGAAGCTGTGTGTCTGTCTCTTACTTGCCATTGATTTATTTTGTATGAGGTAACAAATATGTTGTAAAACATTTTAAAGTTACTGGTTTAAATCTGTATGAAAATGACTTCTGAAAGAGCATTACTCCCTAAGTCCCTAAAGATGGCTGAAAGCGGAAGCCCACGCCTGATTGAATTATATTAATTATTATGAATACTGAGGTTAGGTGGTTGTAAAAATGTATTTGATTGTAAACACTGGAAAAAGACACTTTTCGACCACCAAACATTTTTGTACAAGAACTTTAATTTCCCCAAGATGTTCTTTTGTCAGCATTTCCACTTTGAAGTCCTAACCACAGTCCCTACGACATCCGATGCTCAGCGATAATTTCTCCTACTGACTTTGAAGGACATCTTTCTTGGTGGCTGAGTGTGAAGAAGAGACTTTTTTTTTTATCAAAATGATTTTCCGAAATAAAACTAAAACTGATGATTCTGCCACAAGTCACACAAAAAGTCCACAGAAAAGTGTAACTGTGATTATTTTAAAAGAAGTTCCTGCACATGGCTATGCCAATGGCTAGTTTTACTCCCTACCTTTAACCCAGGGTGAGGTGTCCACACTTGATTGTTTTTATTTATGTATTCATTTGTTTTAAGGCACTGTTGAGCACTTTGGTCCTCCTTGGCTGAATTTTGTAAGATTCTTTAAAAGTGGCATCTCACACAGGCCTTTGTCTGAGGTAAAATTCTACAATGGTTTTACCCTGATAAATGCAGTAGACATACTGGGAGAGTAATAATAGCCCCACAAAAGAACCGAGGCTTCTGAAAAAGCTTTTGAGTGTGGACAAAAGAAACCAAAGCAGCAATTTGGTGACTATATTGTGTAAGAGGAATGTGATACCTTCAGCACACAACACACAAGTAAGTCAGAGTTTAGATGGGCTGATCATTTAGGATGGAATACTCCCCTTTTGTTAGGGCTTTCAGGAAAAAAGGACTGTGAAATACAGGGAACTGAAAGAGACAGAAGATATGTGAGGTAATACAGTGAGAATCTGTGAGAGTCATCAAATCTGTGGTTTCTTCTCCTTTTGCTCCACAAAAACACCAAGTTTCTGATGTCAGGGGTTAGCATGCAGGGCACTGAACAAAAGTAACCGCTAGAATCTGCTTTTTGGTTGATAGGATGTCACAACCTGACCAGATGGCAACTGTTTGGCCCAATTTATTTACCTGTGAAAACCTTAGTTTTCACAGGTAAATAAAAGCTATGAGAAGCGCACACTTGCTTTAATTTAGATTGCCATATTTGATTCCAACACAGGAAGTGGCACAAAATGTGAAAGCATTCTTTAAGCTTACCTCGTTTCATCTTGCAAAAATGCCCTCAAATAACATCTTACCATCTGATTCTGAGTCAGATGTATCAGCTGATGGGAGCAGAATGAGAGCAGAACAGAACTGCTGAGTTTGTAATTGTTGTGAGCACACTTAACCTCTGCAGTTATGTGTAATCAACAAGACTAACATGGGAAAACTCCACAAAATGTGTGAATAATTGCCTTTATTTGGACAAAACTATTTACAACTTTAAATATGTGCTAAGGAAATACATTTTTTAAATCAGTTCTTTTGAGTCTTTTGGCATTTTTAAAGGAACTATACATTTTCAATTCAATTCTATTTATATAGCGCCAATTCATGAAACTTGTCATCTCAAGGCACTTTCCAAAATCAAGATTTAATCAGATTATACAGATTGGGTCAGATTATACTGATCAAAAAAATGTCCTATCTAAGCAAACCCAGTAGATTGCATCAAGTCTTGACAGGCAGCATTCACTGTGTCCGGCGGCGCCCCTGGCGGCAGCAGCCGAACACAGCTCCTGTACCAACTCGCGGACTTTTTGCATAAAAATGCATAAAAATGCCGCCAAACTCGCTGGAAACCACTCATCTACCCAGCCGATCAGTACTTGACCGCGAGCGCCTGTTGGAGTTACGATCAAGTTGTGTTTTTGGACTTTTAAATACCACGCTTGATTGCTTACGTGACTGTGGCGTCCTACGGAGACCAGCCCCGGAGGCCTGTGAAGCGGCGGCCTCGACGAGCAGCTCACGCCGGTGGAGAGCGACGCGAAAGCGGTGTAGCCGGCCGAAGAAGCGCGGTTGCCGAGGAGGCTTAGCAGCGAGGCTAAAGGCTAACCCATTCAGACCGCCGCTCCCGTCCATCTGGCTTTCCAACGTTCGCTCACTGGACAACAAAATGGACCACTTACAACTCGAGCTCTCTGCAAAGAGGGAGTTTAGAGACTGCTGCGCTCTCATTCTGACCGAAACATGGCTCACCTCATCAATCCCGGACAACGCCGTTAGCCTGGAGGGGCTAGCTACTTTCCGCGCCGACAGACAAACAGAACTCTGCGGTAAGACCCGAGGTGGAGGACTCTGCGTTTACATTAATAACTCCTGGTGTAAAAATGCTAGATTAGTCACAAGTTTCTGCTCTCCGGACATTGAGCTTCTGACTGTTAGCTGCAGACCTTTTTATCTGCCTAGAGAGTTCACTGTTGTTATCATCGCAGCGGTTTACGTCCCTCCCAGCGCTAATACTAAAGATGCTATGGGTGTTCTCTATCGGACTATCTCTGAGCTGCAATCTGCACACACAGAGGGTGTTTTCATCATTGCTGGGGATTTTAACCAGGCAAATATGAAAACTGTTCTCCCTCATTTTTACCAACACGTGGATTTTGCAACTCGGGGAGAGAACACTCTAGACTTAGTCTACACAAATATAAAAGGAGCATTCAGAGCAGCCCCCCGCCCCCACCTGGGCTCTTCAGATCACCTTTCTGTGATGCTATTCCCAGCATACAGGCCCCTGCTGATCAGAGCAAAACCAACAGCGAGGCAGGTGAGGGTGTGGACTGAGGGAGCAATGGAGGCGCTCCAGGACTGTTTTGAGTGCTCTGACTGGAACATGTTCAAAGCTGCTGCAACTTATGAGGACAAGATCAACATTGATGAGTACGCCATGACTGTGTCAGCCTACATCAACAAATGCATTGAGGACGTCAGCACCACCAAGACCATCATCACCCGAGCCAACCAACGACCCTGGATTACTGCGGAGGTCCGTCAAGCGCTGAAAGCACGGAACTCAGCCTTCAAGTCTGGAGACAAGGAGGCACTGAGGACAGCGAGAGCCAACCTGAACCGTGCCATCAGGCTAGCGAAGCGGAACCACAGTCAGAAAATCCAGGAGCTTTTCCATGACGCCAGCAACACCAGGAGCATGTGGAAAGGCATCCGGGCGATCACTGAATACAACACCCCCTCCCCCCCGGTGGGTGAAGTTGATGCTGACTTCCTCAATGGACTAAATAACTTCTTTGGGAGGTTTGAGGCACTAAACAGCACACCAGCAGTGAAGGCTGTTCCCCATCAGGAAGAGGAGGTCCTCTGCCTTGACACCGCCGACGTGTGAAAGACTCTGAGGAGAGTCAACCCGCGGAAGGCCCCAGGCCCCGACAACATACCTGGGCAGGTGCTCAAGGAGTGTGCAGGTCAGCTGGCTGGTGTCCTCACAGACATTTTTAACACCTCATTGGACCAAGCCATAGTGCCAGCATGCTTCAAGTCTGCCTCCATCATTCCGGTGCCAAAGAAACCTCAAGTCACCTGTTTCAACGACTACCGGCCTGTTGCACTGACTCCCATCATGATGAAGTGCTTTGAAAGGCTGGTAAAGGAACACATCGTCTCCAGTCTCCCCCCAACACTCGACCCGTTCCAGTTTGCCTACCGACGGAACCGCTCCACTGAGGACGCCATCTCCTCTGCTCTTCACCTGAGCCTGGCACACCTGGAGGAGAAGAACACGCACGTGCGGATGCTGTTCCTGGACTTCAGTTCAGCGTTCAACACCATCATCCCACAACATCTGGTGGCAAAACTAGAGCATCTGGGCTTCAACACACCCCTACGAAACTGGCTGCTAGACTTCCTCACCAACAGACCTCAGTCAGTCCGGGTCGGACAGAACACCTCTGATGTCATCACCCTCAGCACGGGCTCCCCTCAGGGCTGCGTCCTGAGCCCCCTGCTGTTCACCCTGATGACTCATGACTGCGTCCCCAGGTTCACCACCAATCACATCGTGAAGTTTGCAGACGACACAACGGTGGTGGGCCTGATCAGAGACGACAACGACCAGGACTACAGAGAGGAGGTGGAGCAGCTGGTGGGCTGGTGCAGAGACAACAGTCTGATCCTGAACGTGGAGAAGACGAAGGAGATCATCGTCGACTTCAGGAAAAACCGGCCTCACCAGGCTCCACTGCTCATCAACAACTCAGCGGTGGAGGTGGTCAGCAGCACCAAGTTCCTGGGGGTGCACATCACGGACAACCTCACCTGGACTGTGAACACCACGTCACTGGTGAAGAGGGCACAGAAACGACTGTACTTTCTGCGGAGGATGAGGAGAGCCCGCCTGCCCCCGCCCATCCTCACGACCTTCTATAGAAGCACCATAGAGAGTATTCTGACCAGCTGTCTCTCTGTGTGGTGTGGAGGCTGCAGTGCCTCCGACTGGAAGAACGCGAGGAGAGTGGTGAGGACAGCAGAAGGGATCATCGGGGCTCCTCTTCCCTCCATAAAAGACATTTCATCGCAGCGCTGTGTGTCTCGAGCCCGTAACATCATCAGGGACCCCTCACACCCCCACCACAGACTATTCTCCCTGCTGCCCTCTGGAAAGAGGTTTCGCAGCATCCGCTGCAGGTCCACTAGGTTCTGTAAAAGCTTTTTCCCTGCTGCCATCAGACTGTTGAACTGCTGAACTGCTAAAGTACAAAAACGGACTGTGTACCACATTCGATTCGCTGATTTGCACATTTGCACACTTGCACATTGTATTAAATTGCTGCTGCACCTTAGCGGGAAACGCACTGCAAAACTGTGTACAATGCAACTGTCTACTTTTTAAATCACTGCTGCACCTTACTGCATATTTGTTTACATTTGTTTTACACTGTTTACATTTCAACTGCCTACTGTTCACTGCTGCACTTCCGGAAGCCAATTGAAACTTATCCTGTAAGTGACTGCGATTTATCACTGCACTTTATCCTGTACTGTAATTCACCGCAAGGTATCCTGTAGAGTTACTGCAATCTTTCTGAGCTGTGTGAAAACGAAATTTCGTTCTGTATGCACTCTGTGTATACAAAATGACAATAAAGAAAGTCTAAGTCTAAGTCTAAGTCTAAGTCTAAGTCTAAGTCTAAGTCTAAGTCTTCACTCCTCCTGAAGAAGCGTAGAGCCACAGAGAGAGTCGTCTGCATTGTCCCTGGCTTTGCAGCAATCCCTCATACTGAGCAAGCATGAAGCAACAGTGGAAAGAAAAGCTCCCCTCTAGGGGAACGAAAAACCTCCAGCAGAACCAAAACCAGGCTCAGTATGACCAGTCGTCTGCCTCGACCAACTGGGGGTTAGAGAACACAGAGCAGAGACACAACCAGAGAGACAAAAAAGCACACCTTGACACCTTGTGGCTCAAATTGGTACAACAGCTTGCCAATTACAACACGTTAATATATGGTTTTTAAATGGTGTGTTGCTGTTGTGAATTTTTACTTACACAGGGCAGGTATATGATGTTGTATTCTGTTCTAGTGCAGGTCTGCTCATCTTACTGGCTGCCATGTTTGCAGGCTGCTGCTCTTTTGCCAAGATAAAATACCAGATACTGCGCTCTGTTTTGGGAACCCTGGGAAATCTCATATGATTGGCTGAGTAACCAGGAAGTAAATACGGGCTACACTCTGTACCAAAGTATTTCCGCACCGTACCTCTAACGCTCTATCCGAAAACCCTTATTTAGCAAGGGCTCTTTAGCCAAAGTGGAAGTGCGCTATGATCAATGGCTGTCCGAATAGTGACGGCAGTAAAGAAGGAGATAGCAAAAGAAGTCTGTATGCTCCCTCCCATGGCTAGTTTTGCTGAGGAACCCAGCGACCTCCCTTACCGGTGCTAAGAACCGTTTAGATATCCTACAGTTCTTTGCGTGACATGACGTATCAGCACAGAACCCCCAACGAAAATGTCCAGGGAGAAGAGAGTGCGCGCTTTGTAGGCCCGTATTTGACTCGCATCATCCATGTGCGTTTCCGTCACGTAATCACGTGGGAGTTAAAGGCTGTCCGAATTCTGCACAGCAGTCCGATTCTTTCCTACACGCGATAAAGTTCTTACTGTTGACCCTATGAAAGGTCAAGGAACAGGAGCTAGGAGCAGGAGGTAAAAACTATCATTAAGGGTAATCAGATGGAGCCGAGGTTTGAAAGGAGAAAAACATGACTCAGACATTGTTGACGGAGGAGACCGATTGTTTATAGGGAATGTTACTCAAAATTATGAAAATTATTTCGGTTGATTTCACAGTAAATATCTTATATATAGCTCCTTTAACATACATGTGTATTTTTCTGAAATATACGGCGATAAAAAGTCAGAGCAATTAGCAATTTCTGTTTCTGCTAATCAACATAGAAGCATTAAAATAACGGAAACATAGTGTGTTTTAACTAATTAATTACTTTAGTTGGTTTTGCTAAAAAATTCAGTATTCAGACCTTTTCAAACTTTTTTCACATTTTAGAATAAACTAGAATTCAATTCAATTCAAAAATACTTTATTAGTCCCAAAGGGAAATTAAATGCTGGTGTAACTCATATTTCAATAGAATGGAAATATCTCTTATTGTCCCATAGTAGGGAAATGTAGGTGTGCCAGCAGCATTGTTGTTGAATTTTGCATTACAATGTTTATATCAAACAAAATAAAGGGGACAACCTGATATTGTCTATTCAATTCAATTCAATTTTCAATTCAATTGTATTTATATAGCGCCAATTCATGAAACATGTCATCTCAAGGCACTTTACAAAGTTAAGTTCAATCATATTATACAGATTGGGTCAGATTATACAGATCGGTCAAAAATGTTCCTATATAAGGAATGTCTAATAAAACTTTTACTGACAGTCGAATTTGAAAAACAGAAAAATCCTAGCCAGCATACAATTTAACTTTATGAGCAATTATTTGGTCAGAGTTTAACATGATGAACATAGCAAGCACTAGCATGCACTACCTAACTATTTCATTCTGCAGAAGGGATTCAACAGCGTCTGATCAGGCTGTTGTGCAGTCCAACCTGCCGGTGTGTAAATAAAAATCAGCTTTCTCTTATAGCTACTATTCTAACCCACCAAAATGGTTTTAATTTTGGACCCAATGTTTGCATAAAATTACCCAACTTCTGCCAGGATATTGGATCTCGGTACCAGAAAGCTATAAAAAAAAAGAACACAAACTGATTTTAACCATCTTGTCTGTATTATTCAATTGATTTGACTTTGTAAAGTACCTTGATGTGACGTGTTGTGAATTGCCTTTATATAAAAAAGTTGAGTCGAACGGAATTGAAGATGAACTAGAGCTGTTTTCATGTGCTTGTTTGAGTGCACGGTGTTCAGGTTCCTGAGACAGCTGGGGGCAGAACAGAGGAATGTTGTTTGCCACTGGGTAAGTCAGCGTGGGAGTAATCTTGCTGAAAGTTTAGAGGCACGAAAAGAGAAGTGATTTAGAACAAAAAAACAAGGAAGGATCAGGATATGTTTGCAAACATCCCGACTTGCAGATAAAAACGAATTTGAACATGCCCTCCTCAGTACACAACAGAATCGTACGAGGGTGTGGACATGTGAGGTGGGGGGAGCTTTGGTAAGCAGGACATAAAAAAGCTGTGTTACAAAAAAAATGCATTTAGGATATAATATAATAGAAAAAAAACGTTATTGTCCCATAGGGGGAAATTCAGGTGTGACAGTTCCAAAAACAATCGTGTTTATGTATTTGATGTAAAAAAAAAAAACTTTTTGCACATAGATTTCTGTTAATAACAAGCCTTGGAAATGATTATTTTATGATTTTGACAGTTCCATTTGGTGTTAACAAACCAGGTTTTTACTTGAGATGCAAGGTATCCATCACATACTGTACTTTAAACATAACAGTTCAGAGTTTAATTTGATCTTAAAATCCAATAGGCCTGCAAAGTGCAGGAGTTGTTGATCATATTCTAGATAGCTCCTTAGCAGGGCAAACATTTGTATAGTTTAATTTTGTTAATTTAACATTTTTTGCATGTATTCCTTCTCTCTTGTACAAAAGGGGAAATGTAAAATATTAAAAAGAACTTTTAAACTTCAACCCATTTCAGTAAAGAAATACACAAAGTTCGCCAGGTTATTTTGCTTTTGTTTTTATTTTCATAAATTAGGGAGCAGATACCGTGTGGTTACAGACAACAGACGCATTTGTTATGTATCAACTTTTTTGAAGATGGAAATATATGAAATAACAACTACAGATGGACTTAATTAAAGTTTTTGTACTGCCATGTTTCTGGCACCATGGAGAGAAGAAATAGGTTTTATTTGATGCCGTTTCTTGGTGTTCAGAGTCAGGTGGACTTTGACTTAGTTGGCTTTGATGTAGGATTCATAGAGCGAGGTGAGACGAGCCTGGAGGTCCTGGGCATAGGGGTCCAGCCTCTCCCTCAGGTTGTCCACGTATGGGGCGGCCATTTCCTTTACCTGCTGGGCTCTCTGTGTCAGCTCATCCTGGACTCTTTCAGTCAGGGGAGTGATTTTCTGCTTGAACTCTTCCAGGTGCTGGTCCACCTTCTGCTTCAGGTCGTCAGTGTAGGGCCCCAGCTGGGTCTGCAGCTCCTGTACGCTCTGCTCCAGCTGAGCCTTCAGTTCCTCGCTTTTCTGGATCACAGTGGTCCTCAGGGTCTCAGTGTCCAAGCTGTCGGCGTAGGGGGCCAGCTCCTGCTTCAGCTGCTCCACTCTCTGCTGGATCTGGACCTTCAGGTTGTCGGTGTAGGGCTGCAGCTTCTCCATGCCGAGGTTCAGGTCGTCGTTCAAGCGCTGTCTCAGAACATCAGCCTCTGTGGTGACTTTGTTGATCAGGTCCTGGGCTCCGGGGGGGAGCTGTTCCTGCAGGGTGGCTGCATACTGGCTGGCTGCCTCAGCACTCTCTGTGAGACGGGCACTGAACGAGGTGATAAGAGAGGAGAAGCAAGGCAGCGAGTTTAGAGTCTAGTCCCCGCATACTACTGAAAAAAAATCCATGCCAGATGGGATATTGCATGTACCTGATATCCTGGCCAAACTGGGTCTTTCGGATCATCTGAAGGGTGTCATCAGCTGTCTGGGTAGCTTTGCCAACATAGTCCCAGAAAGCATCAGTCATTACTTCTAGCTGGGGCTTGGGTGCATCAGCATAGAAGAGGTTGGCATTGCAGCCTGTTGGACAGAGCAAAGAATAACTTGAGCCTACAGCAGTTGTTTGAAGGATGCTTGGAAGATTGCAAATGTGCAAAGTAAATATTTAGTCAGTAACACGACTTTAAGCTTCAAGATGATTTGTGCCCAGCTTACTCACCGGTGAAAACGGCAAGGACGAGCACAGCAAGGACCTTCATGGCTCTTTGAATCTACAACAAGCAATAGAAGAAAAGTCAAAACATGGATCATCAAAGCATTTTCCTTTAGTAAGCTGAGAGGAAGAGAGTTCTCTCCATTTCCTTTTCTTACCTGAGTTTACACGAGCGTCTGTAAATCTACTCAGTTGTGCTTGTGCTGAACTGGTGAGGCTCCGCAGCTTATATAGCGAAGTCAGACAGTAATGACCCCAAAGTCCAAGATGTAGTGCTTTGCTGTCACCTTGCCTCACCCTCCTTTCCCTGCTGACGTTTTGGGCCAGATAATCTATGCAACAAGCATGTATAAGTCCCGCCTGCTACAACAATACAATCTGATTACAGGCTGGTTTTAAACACCCGTTACCACTTTAAAGAGAAATATTCAATATAAAACCCCTGTAGCACTGTTATTTCATCACCTAAAATGTGTTTGTGTTTCTTGACTATAGCAGTGAAGCTAAATCCATAGTGTTAACCCTGATTGACCATATGCTCATCTGAAAACATTCAACTCTTTAATAAAGACAGAATATATCACTTTATTATCATTCAATTCCAACTTTAAGTAGACATACAATATGTTTCCTCTATCTAATCATCAAGCACGCACCGTTTAGGGTAATAAATAGTTGTTGTTTCTGTGTCATGGCAAGGTTCAGGAGTCGTACATATCTGTCTGGCCAAAGGTTAGTACATTCAGGCACCGTCAGCCTCTGAGGGACAAAGTAGCCTCTGCTTCAGTTAGATGTGACGTAGGTCAGTTCTCACAAACACATTTTAGAGTTTTCCTTGATTTATGACCTTTTGCACTCCTAAATATTAAGGATTATTATTCATATACAGTATCAAAAGTTGCAAAAGAACACACCTCTTTGAGCTTTTTAACATGCTGTCATGTTGCAACACGAGACTTCAGTGCATTTCATATTTTATTTATGATCATATGCAATAGACAAACATAAACGCGCACATGATTTTGAAGTGTAAGGTAAAAGGTAAATTTTGAAAAATAAGCCTCTTAATCAACCCCTTAACCTGGATGCCAATAAATTGGCCTCTGCTAATAAAGTGAAAAAAAACCCAACCTTGGTATTATTTTTGATCAGGGCATGTTACTTAAATCCCATATTAAACAGGTTTCTGTGGTTTCATTTTTTCACCTTTTTTTCCTAATGCAAGGATTAGAAATATTCTGTACAGGAGTGGCGCTGAAAAACTAGTCCATGCATTTGTTACTTCAAGGCTGGACTATTGTAATTCTTTACTATCAGGAAGTCCACAAAATGCAGTTCAAAGTCTTCAGCTGATCCAAAATGCTGCAGCAAGAGTTCTGATGAAAATTAAAAAGAGAGATCATATTTCTCATAGTTTAGCTTCCCTTCATTGGCTCCCTGTAAAATCAAGAATATAATTTAAAATTCTCACATATAAAGCCCTTAATAATCAAGCTCCATCATATATCAGAGCTCTGATTACCCCGTATGTTCCTAGCACTTCGCTCTCAGACTGCAGGTCTGCTGGTGGTTCCTAGAGTCTCTAAAAGTAGAATGGGAGGCAGATCCTTTAGCTATCAGGCTCCTCTCCTGTGGAACCAAGTCCCAGTTTTGGTCCATGAAGCAGACACCCTGTCTACTTTTAAGACTAGACTTAAAACTTTCCTTTTCGACAAAGCTTCTAGTTAGAGTGGCTCATGTTACCCTGAGCTACCCCTATAGTTATGCTGCTATAGGCTTAGGCTACTGGAGGACATCAGGGTTTATTTTTCTCACTCTGCTGAGTTCTCCTGCTGTTCTCCAATTTTGCATTATTTGTTATTTCAACTTTTAACTTTATGTTCTCTTTGTCTTTTTTCTTTTCATTGTAGATACATCCAGCCTGGCGTTCTGTTAGCTGTGACTGGAGGTTTCTTCCCGTTAAAAGGGAGTTTTCCTCTCCACTGTCACTATACGTATGCACAGTATGAGGGATTGCTGCTAAGTCAGTGACAATGGAGACGACTGTCCACTGTGACTGTACGCTCTTTCAGGAGCCGTGAATGCTGCTTGTCAAGACTTGATGCAATCTGCTGGGTTTCCTTAGAGAGGAAACCTTTTGACCAATCTGTCTGTTTGGTCAAAAAGTTTCCTATTTAAGGATTTAATTTGACTTTGTTAAGTGCCTTGACATGACGTGTTGTGAATTTGCACAATATAAATAAAATTCAATCGAAAATGAAATACAGCTGATGACAGTGTGTAGGAAGGTTCTTCTTTAGTGATCTGTCTTAAAAAAGCTCTGAAGAAGCCTCTGACTAAAGACACTGCTGCTGTGTAACAATCTAACAAAGAGGATGCTCTGGATTATCCATAAAATTCTTCATTTTCTGAAGATTGCTTCCTTGTACAATCATCTAATCTTTTGTGCAGGTGAACACAAACATATTTATACTCCTCCACCACACTCACTTCTTCTCCCAAGATGGAAATAGTTTTTGACTGAATCCCAGAAACAGTATCCAGACCTCTTAACAATCCCCACAGCACTGTTCAAGCCGTCATCCAAAAACGGAAAGAGAATGGCACAGCTGCAAATCTACCAAGACATGGTCATCCGCCTAAACTGACAGGGTGGAAACACACACCACTAATTGTAGAAAACGGACAAGGGACCAAGGGTAACTCTGGAGGAGCTACATGGATTTAAAGCGCAGGTGTGGATATCAACTATAAGTTGTGCACTCCACAAATCTTACCCCCCCCCCCCCCCCCCCATTGGAAGTATTCAAGAGGAGAGCCTTTGTTGAGCTAAAAGCCAAGCGAAGTCTTAGAAGTCCAGTTTGTAGTTTGCCACAAACTATGTGGCAAACTACACAACTAACATGTTGAAAAATGCGCTTTGTAATGGCCTCACACTAATTTATTAATGTCAATAAGTCAAAGTCATAAAACCATTCCAAATAGAAATGTCCCACATTTGTTTAAAATCAAATCCTGTTTAGAAAATGAACAAAAACACTATTCAAGTGAATCCATCTTGACCCTGCTTAATTCGTGTTGCTTGACCTGAAACAAAGTCCACTAGTCGAAGTGTACAGACTAATCTTGAGTTATCGAGAGACCGGTAGTGCTGGACTATGTTGACACATTTAAAGCTGCACACTTTTAAAGCTTTCTGCAAAGGGCGCAGAGAGGAACTGAGTCCAATGAAAACCAGAGCAGATTTTCTTTTGTAGATTTTCCAGCATTCAGCTACTCTGTGAAAATATCTTAAAAAAAACAAACAAACACAGCAGATATAGAAAAAAGGAGCGGTTGTGACAGCATGGCAGGGACTCCTGGACTTTGGGCTCTTGACTACAACAGTCATCTGACTTCAGTATATATACACGGAAGCAACGCTGAGACGCAGTCACTTAAACGGTAAACCCTGAAAGATACTCAAGCCCCAAAGCAGGTGAGACAAGCACTAAACTACAGGCTACATATCTAGTTCAAAATCTAAATTGCTGATGATGTTAGTAGCACTTAATAGTCACTTATTAGATATTAATGTCTTTCAGCAGGTTGCAGCCATGAAGACGTTTGTTTTGCTAGTTGCTGCAGTGCTCTCTGGTAAGTTGCTGATATTTGAACGCAGATTCAAAAGATTTGAAATAATAAAATAAACAGGGACTGAAAATAACCCTCACTGAAATCTTTATTCTAAAGGCTGCAATGCCAACCTCTTCTATGCTGATGCACCAAAGCCACAGCTAGAAGTGTTGACGGATGCTTTCTGGGACTATATTGCCAAGGCCACACAGACAGCTGATGATACTTTGGAGATGATTAGGAAATCGCCGATTGGACAGGAAATTAAGTAAGTTGCATGACCCTTGATCAGGCCCAGGGGAGGGGAAGCGGGCGAGTGGTGCTTAGGGGTGCTCGTATTTGGAGACATGTTTCACAATCTTAGACGTTCTGACAGTCACTTTTTATTTGGTCGTTTAGTGCCCGCTTGACAGAGAGTGCTGACTTCGCTAGCAAGTATGCTGTGACCCTGCAGGAGCAGCTTTCCCCCACAGCCCAAGACCTGATGAACAAGATCACCACCGAGGCCGACATGCTTAAAGGTGTGCTGACCCAGGAGCTCAGCTCTGTCAGAGAAAAACTGGAGCCCTACACAGAGAACATGAAAGCCCAGATCCAACAGAGGGTTGAGCAGCTCAAGCAGGAGCTGGCCCCCTACGCCGACTCGCTGGACTCCGAGGCGTTGAGGTCCACCTTGATCCAAAAGAGCGAGGAGCTGAAGGCCAGCCTGGAGCAGAGCGTGAGAGACCTGCAGGCTCAACTAGGGCCTTACACAGATGACCTGAAGCAGAAGGTTGACCGGCACCTGGAAGAGTTCCAGAAGAGCGTAGCACCCATGACCGAGAAGGTCCAGGTAGAGCTAAGCCAGAGAGCCAGTCTGGTGAAGCAAATTGTGGCTCCCTATGCTGAGGACCTGAGGGAGAAACTGGACCCTTACGCCCAAGACCTCCAGTCCCAGCTCATGTCTTACTACCAGTCATTCGTTGAGGCCAACTAAGTCATCTTCAGCCTCTGCCGACATAATAAAAAAAAAATCCTGAAAATTGAGTTCCACCACCATACAGAGGATGAACTGTACATGAAATCTGTCTGGATATCCATAACTTATTTTTATGTCTTAGTACTACAACAATGAGCAAAACCCTGCACTTGTCCACATGTATTTATATGCTGTTTTTACCGTGTGTTGTGAAATGAAACTGTGAGTGTTTTTGTAATTTCTCTAAGTTATCTAAAATAAAAAAATATATAAAAATTTATGAAATCTGTCTTTTTTATTGTGTACCTGTGATTTTTTAAGAGATTACAGTGAGAAGACAATTGGCCTTCCAGATATACCACAGCTTTGATTAGCTACCTCTGAGACACGTGCAGTGTTTTTCCCAAGAGGCAAGACGTATTTTGACTTTATACCCCCGTGCCTCGACATGTCTTGGCTTGTGTCACAGTTTCGCCTTCTAGTTTCTCAACAGCCTCCCTGTTGTTCTTGCCGACGCTTGCCATGAAAGCGTCAGTTTGTTATCAAAATAAAAATCTAACTCAAAGAGACATGCCAGACCAGCACAGCTATTGGAGAAATAGAGACAATCGGATTTGCTTTCATATAAAGTCTGTTGGTAATACAGGCACTTACCTTTCATATCACATGTATGTATTTAATGCTGTTGTGAAAGATCAACAATTTTCACTCATAAAATGCAGACATTGAGCAATCGCCCTCTTTTGTAGTGCACCTTTTACCTCCCTAATGATGGTGTCAGCGTTCAACGTGGAGGGTTAGAGTCCAGTAGTGACAGCGCAAACATGCATGCACACACGTTTGTTGTCCAACAGCATCAAAATACATATTACAGAATGCTTTTGACAGTAATAATAAGATTTATGCCTTTCAACAGTATTGACACAAAATCAAGTTATTAAAAAAATTATGAATTTCAGGAGGACTGCATGAACATTTGAACCAAAAACATTAGGTTGTTTGAGGTAAATATGAAGTTTGTTCTTTTGTTCTGTCTTTAAACTGTGCAATTATCCGAAAATGTTTGCTTCAGGGAAATTCTAACATACAAGTCACACTGAAACTCTGTGAGGCTGTGGAATGGCCAGTCTTATCTACCATTTTCATGTTCCAGCGTGTTTTATTACCGATTAGAGCTTTTCATGCTGGCTTATCAGTCAATGTGAAGCATTAAGAGCTTGCTCCAAACAGCCAGGCAAAAGCAGCCGTCGACCCACAGACAAACCCCCCCCCCCCCCAGCTCCACGAAACCAGAAACCTGACTGTGCAGCCTAGTGGTAAAACATGTTGCTATTTTACATTTATGAAATAAAAATGACAACTTACAAGATGTTACACAAACAAAGGAGAACTAAAGCGCGCACCACTAGGGAATTTGTGAGAATAATAAAAAAATACTTTATTTAATAGTATTATAGTATAAAGTCAAGTAGTATAAAGTCAGTTAAAGGTCTGGAATGTTGACCTGGTCGGTTTAGTAGTAGAGGGGGTTGTTGATCAGTTTCAGCTGTTCTGGTGTTAATGAAATGGGTGGCAACTCCCAAAAACAGGAATGGTTTCACAGAGGGAAGCCACAGATATTTTTCTAATTTTTTTCAGCTTTTCAGCAGTTTTGCATTTGTCCACCATCAGTGTCACCACTGGTAGCATGAAGCCATGCCTGAACCTTTGAGGTTACACAGGTAGTCCAACTCCACAGCAATATGTGCCATTGCTAGAAAGCTTGCTGTGTCTCCCAGAACAGTCTCAAGAGCATGGAAGAGATTCCAGGAGGCAGGCATTTACTCCAGGAGAGCCGGACAGGGCCTTTGCAGGCCCTTAATGCGTCATCAGGACCGGGATCTGCTCCTTTGCGCAAGGACTGCAAAAGCTCTACAAAGTGACCTCGAGCCCTCCACTGGTGGGAATGTCTCTGACCAAGCCATTATAAACAGACTTCAAAAGGGTGGCCTGAGGGCCCGACATTCTCTAGTAGGCCCTGTGCTCACTGCCCGGCACCGTGGAGCTCAACTGTCATTGTCCAGAAGACATCTGAATTGTCCAGCACTGGTTCACTGAGTTCATGTCACAGACGTGACAAAGTCTGGAGAAGCTGCAGTGAATCAAGAATCAATAATGTTTTATTGTCACCGTAAGTTACCTTGGTGAATTTATTTTTGTTTTGAGACAGACATCGGCTCAGGATCCCCACAAACAATATATACAAGTGCACACAACAGGCACACACTTTTCTTATATAGAGAGATTAAAGGCTCCTACATACTTGGGCGTACTGTGTGCATACTGTGAGCTGCATGGACTCCGCGCTGACTCTCCGCGGACGTTTTACCTTCATAGTCGAGCGTACTATTGCCTACATTTCTTGTGGCAAATTCGCATTGCGGTACCGCGCACGTGACGTCACGGCCTTAAGAGTAACGCCCCTTTTGCCGCACCGGTAGGGCAAACAGTCGTAGAACGCACATACAAACCAGCCATTACAAGCGCAACAGAACCAGCGATATGACCGACTTTGCAGCCATTAAACTTACCAAGACGATGTCCCAGGCGCACGGTTTACTGGTCGCACTGTGGAAGAACACACCAACCTTCAGCTGAAACGGTGGCTTGAGTGTCGAGGGCTCAAAAAAACCGGAAGACGGGCCGAGTTGATTCAACGGTAAGCTTTGTTTTTTTCCCTGCTCGGCGTTCATGCCTTTGTTATGATTTCCACCGTGCTCCGTTCACGTCGGCCTTTTTTGTTTGTTTGCAATCAACGTCCAGGAATCTGTATATCTTGCCAATAGGTAGCTACAAAACGATTGTTCACATCTCAGAATCTTTCGCTTAAGAGATTCAGGGCGTTTGTTTTTGAGTAAGCTATCCCGGTTAGCGTCTGCTAACATGCTAGCCTATATGCTATCATCACCCTTTCCACCGACAAAATGCTTGCTACATATGTAGGTGAATTTGGTAACTTTTTCCGGGTTGAAATGTTGTGTAGACCGTCCGCACAAGTGTACCCAACGCACACACTTCTCCTTGGCACTCTTGAGTTTCGGGAAAGTAATGAAGAAAACATCCTTCATATGTGGCCGATCAGCGTACCTCGAGTCGCTGTTGCACGTCCCATAGCAACAATGTTTATAAACCATGGTCTTAGATGTTGGAAAAAGCAGTCGTTTACCGAGTAAAACCTAGGCTAACGCACGTCTCTTCCACACCAAAACAGCGGCGCGTTTGGGAGTTTGCCCTACTGCGTACCACGTGATGTGACGTCATCGTGACGTTGTGTTTCTAAAAATAGCTCGCGCGCGGTACCGCATTCCCACACTTTCTGCTAGTGGGACAAAGTGGCGGAACGGATGGTAAAATGTGTGATTAGCTAGCTGAGCACCTAGAGCCGTTTCTTTTCCAGCAGGCTCCCACTGCACACCTATCAGTGAGAACACAGAGGGACTGTGATCGTTGCGACCACAGACATGAATACGTAGACGCCGCGTCCTCGGTTGAGAGGCGTGCCGACAGAGCGGCCATCTTAGGTCAGACCAAGCTGCAGTCAGACAGAATACAAGTCAATACAGGAAAATGTACTTTATGTTTTCAGACACTCTGAATCCGGTGAATTCTCACCCGATTTCCAGATAAATCAACTGACTGAAAACGTCACCCCTTTAGGGGCTACATGGGACCAATTGATTGAATTAAATTATTGTCTAACTTAATAAATAATTTCGATTTTGTATTGAAAGTAAGCAAACTTCCAGAGCTACGTCCCAGGAAGCCCGACTTTTACTCCGCTTATGGGTGCGGAAATAAAAGGACACTAGGAACCAGATCCTGGGGAATTACCTTCCATAAGTAAGATTTTATGATAGATCATCCTCATGCGTTACAGTTACAGTTTTCCGGCATAAACACAATATGTGCTAATGGGTAGCAGGGATGGAAGTAGAGAAAAGTACATTAAACACCAAAAAAAAAACAAAATGGTCCTAAATTACTGGACAGACATGATTTGTGGGGGGGGGGGGGGGTAAAATATTGTACAGTTTTTACTATGATTTTGTAATGTATTTGATTCTAAGATGCGTTATTAGGTTTTTTGTTGGTTTTTTTTCCCAGATTGCGGTTTGTATTATATAATTTTTAAATGCTGTTATGGGCACCTCTGCTCTCACTTATCTGTATATAGTTTTGATCCTATTTAGATCAGTGCTGCTGTCTGTAGATCAGTGTCTGTGTATATAGCCTATATATACAGTATATATATATATATATACAGTATATATATACAGTATATATATATATATATATATATATACTGTATATATATATATATATATATATTGGAAGAAAGAGAGAGAGATTTATGTGTGTATAATCTGTGTGTATATTAGATTAATATGTAACTGCAAAATATGTAAGTGCGTGTACATTTTTCATCCAGTTTGACTTCAGTTTAAATAGTTTTGGTTCTGAATAAATATGTGTAATCTGTCTGAAAGGTCACGAGCATTGTGAACATATGATTAAAATGAGATCTGAACTGCCTCCTATTCATTTTGACAGCAGCTGTCTGATCTGTGGTCTGACCCAAGATGGCCGCCCTGTAGGCACGTCGGCCTAGCGGCCGGCAGCATACAATGGGGCGTCTACGTATATGATGTCTATGGTTGCGACCGCCTGCTTGGAGCAGCTCAGTGCATCAAGCTCTGTGTCACATATAAAACAGTTCGATGTAAAGACTTCTTGTCGCCGACCACTTTATAGTGTGACACCGCGTACGTGTACGCAGTCGTAAAAATTGAGCTCTCAATGTACCTGTATGCGCGGAGTGTGCTTTGAGTACGCCTTGAGTACACGTCGGGTACGCGCGGACCTCGGCAGAGTGAAGTACGCGTGAGTATGTGGGAGCCTTAAGCCAGTCAGTTGGCTGCACTGCCCAAACACATTTCCTGAGACGCCCAAGCATGCAAAACAATCTTTAGGGTCTGCGAAGGCTACAGTACGTTCACACTGCAGGTCTTGATGCTCAATTCCGATTTTTTGCTGAAATCAGATTTTTTTTAGGTCGCCGTTCATACTACTCTTAAATGCGGCCATCATCAGACTTCTGTCAGAAAGGTTCAAGACCGAACAGTGACCCGCATGCGCAGATAACAGAAGGAGACGTCACAGAACAGTGCACTGTGTAATTGTTTCTAGAACTGTTCAATAAAACTTTGTTTAAAAAAGATACCGGCCGGCATCTCCTTGTTATTATTAGAAAGCTGTTGAGCAATGGGAGCCAACAATATTAAGACCACATCATAGCAGGAAGAAGTAATATAAGAAGAAAGCAGCACAGCTAGTAACAATGGTCTTTTATGGAGCGCTAACTGCTACTACTGTGTGTGGATATGTAGTGAGAGACAGGAGAGTGACGTGAAAGACGGATAAAATACCACATGACTGTTCAGACTGTGGACACAAATTGGATTTTTGGGGGCGGTGAAAAGATCAGAATTGGGCCGTTCACACTGCTGTAAAAAAGACAGATGTGGGTCCCATATGGGCAAAAAGATCGGATTTGGATCGCATTTCCCTGCAATGTGAATGTAGTCTAAGACCCATACCAAGTTCCCAAAATCTGTCCTTTTTTAACGATATGAATTACTGTGATGTTGCATGAATTAATAACTCAACGTATATTTTATGGTACATTCATACCTGCAGTAAATTCTTTGCAATAAACTTAAACCTTCATATACAGAACTGTGCAATGAAAATGCCTGATAAGTTAGAGTGTGTAAATATGTATTCATAGTGGTGTTGTTAGGCCTGGAGATGGGTCAATGAGTGTCAAAAGCATTTGGCTTTAAAGCATCTTTCTTGATTTTATTGTTATTCATTTTATTTATTTTTGCATTTTACCAATGACAAAAATATCCACTTCCTAAAATCTGATGGAAAATGCTAAAGAAACATAACAGAACTTCTCCAACTTGCAGTGGGTCAGTCTTTTAAACTTACTCCAGTCTGAAATATATGACTTGGACAATTAAAAAAACAAATGCAAAATAGTTGATAATTTTATGAATCCCTGTTGTAGAGGCACTACTACTGCAACTTTATTTATTCGTAGAGCATTTTAAAACAGCCATGGCTGTGACCAAGTGCTGCACATATAAAAAATGAAAAAAATTATGCAAACAACATTTTATATAAACAATATCCCTTCGCTAACTTAAAGTGAGCTCTTCTTTAAACGAATCACAAATGCTTTACCACAGTTATATCTGAAGCAACTGAGTTTTCACAGTTTTTCTCATTGAAGACATTTTTACATCTATCCAGGAATCTCAGTCAGTTCTGGGGGCTGCCACTTGAGCAACCTGTAGTTGGAGTGCGGCTGTTTTTAAGCACCTATCGGCCCATCATCCCAGGTAATTCCAAGTCAGATGCTAAACAACGACCCATCCGTCGCGCTCCTGGATTGTTAGAGTCTGTCGTTTGGCGGAGTTTACTTGGCAACCTGAATCACGACTGCTCATGTAATTTCTTTGGAATGGGTTTCAAAGGAGGAGAAGAAGATGCAGACATAATCCCCCCCCCCCCTCTATTCAGTGTTAACTTTTCTTATTTGACAAAGATAGCTTCTCTCACCCCTCTTTCAAATCATTCGACCTTTCAGTCCAAAATCTGAACATCATGGCCATCAAAGTGTATCCTTTGCTTTTAAGGTGGAAGTGGATTGCTGTATGTAGACCCGAGCTGCTGGGGCTTCTGTGCTGCATCATACATGTAAAGTAAATTAAAGTTTTATTTTCTCTGCTTTAATAAACTACCCAATGAGTACTTACATCTTATTTTTTCACTGTTTATTCAACTCCTGAGCCAGAACTGCAGAACATTCCTTGTCCAGTAGAAAGTGTTACACTGCCACCCAGTGGTGAAATAGTAACAGAGCAGCAGTCTTTTCTTAGTTTAATCTGAACTTGCAGTCTGGCATTAGCTGTAGTTCTTACACCAAGACTGTTAGTACATAGTTAGTTACACAGTCATGTTTGAATTTCTGAAGATGTCATTCCATTGATATTTATAGGGTGTAGTTTTTTTTGTTTTAAAAATTTATTTACTTTAATACTATCCATATTATTTGTAGAACTCTGCAAAAATATTTAAAAAAAGTATTTATCATATACTGCAATGCTCCCCTATAATGAGAGACAACAATCCACCAAACTGAACAGTTTTAACTAGGAAAATGTACTGAAAACATTTCAAATAGAATTTAAACACTTATGCTTAGAGGCCAATATTTGATAGGGTCATTGCTTATTTTCCATGTTGCTTTATATCTAATACTGGTTTTCATTTAGTTCCGCCATCGTTCGATAGTGCTACGAGAGTTATTAAAGCATTAATAGGGAATATTAATGTTGCTTTAATGGTGTGTAACTTAGGTGAGCTCATCAAACTAATGTAAACACGACCAGGACGCCCTCCGACATGCGTCATTTCCGATCGTCGTCCGCTACAGCGTCTAGCTTCCCAAGTCACTAATTTGAGTCTAATTATTTCCTGGAAAAATTAGAAATTAGATTAATAAAATCAAGTGTACTAAGGGTTATTGTTTTTTATTGGGCAAATCATTCTTTAAAATGTAATTTTCTCAAACAATGCTTTATTTAACACAGATTTGCATTGTGAATGGGTTGATCACATGTACCAAATGTTGTTCCACATTAGTAAAGCTAATCGAACCTCATTCCCCATAGTTTGAGATGAACTTTGGTTCTCTAACTTAGACTTGCAGTGAACCAGGATTCACTGAATCATTCTGATGATGGTTCTCAACTATTGTATTTGTCCTTTTGTTTCTTTTGTGTGTACATAGTTTATTAGCTTATGTAGGTAAGTGAACGTTATTTATATAGCGCCTTTCACAGGATAAAACCCACAAAGTGCTTCACAACTAAAACAACCATAAAACAACACAAAATAAAAATATAAGATAAAATAGATAAAACAGAATAAATGCAACATCATAGCATAAAACTAGTTAAAAACTAGTTAAAAGCCAATCAGAACTGCTTCTTAAAAGAATAAACATAATAAAGACAGTGTAAAGATAAAGGCAACGCATTTCCCAGTCTGGGGGCCACAGCTCTAAAAGACCGATCGCCTTTGGTCCTGAAATTAGGTTGTGGAACCATTGACAGCCTTTGGCTGGAGGATCTCAAACTACAAGAAGGGGGATATGGTTGTAAAAGCTTCATAATATAAGCTGGAGCTTGGCCACTCACGGCTCTAAAGGTAAAGACTAAAATTTTAAAATGAACTCTAAAATCTACCGGTAGCCATTGTAAAGAGATTAAAACTGGGTTAATGTGCTGTCTTTTTCTTGTGTTGCTTAAGTCTTGCAGCAGAGTTCTCCAATAACTAAGATCTTTCTTATTCCAACATATAAAAAGGCTGTTACAATAGTCAAGACGAGAAATAAAAGCATGAATAATCATCTCTAATTCAGCATTTGAAAGGCTGTGCAGAGTTATTCCAGCGGGGCAGAGACAGAAGATAGGTCCAAGGTCCATTCTTGGGTCGTACACAGCAGGCTGGGCAGAGCAGAAAGGCTTGGTTGAAATGCAGGGCATGAGGTCAGTGTCCAGAGATCAGAAGTCAAGAGACATATTTGACAGGGGCCGACAAGCAGGAGCAAAACAGGAATGAGACAGGTCAATAACAGGAGGTCAATACAAGGAATGCTGGATGGTCTACTCAGACAAAGGCTTTCAAGAATCTGGCGGTTAGACACCGGGAGAGCCAGGAATACATGACATCATGGGACTGCACACAGCAGCTTCTCAGGCAGGACCAGACAGGAGTCATTACATGTGCAGACCCATGTTCTCCAGACAGAATCAGCACAGAGAGTCGTCATGAACAAGGACCGAGAAAAGGAGCCGGACAGGGAGCCATCCAAGCAGAGATACACTTTCAAGTTTTACCTTGATTTTAAATGGGCACAGTCAATATAATGTGGACAAAATAAAAACGTATAATCTTGGTCCAGAAGGACTGAACACCCTCCTCTCTACAAACAGGGGGAGGTGGTGGAGCGTGTGGACAGCATTAAATTCCTGAGCATTCACATCTCCTCTGACCTCTCCTGGACTGTGAACACCTCCCACCTGGTGAAGAGGGCCCAACAACGGCTCATCTTCCTCGGGAAACTGTAAAGGTCTGGACTTCTCACTAAACTGCTAAAGAACTTCTATAGAGCTGCCATAGAAAGTGTTTTATGTCTCAGCATAACTGTATGGTATGGGAGCTACACAGACAATAAAGACTCTTTGAATGTTTTATCTTTGAATGTTTTAAATATATTTAAATATCTAAATATCATTTCAAAATGTTTTAGACTTCTCATTTGACATTTATCCTGTACACGTCACTTGAAAAACAAAATAATCTCTATGGTGGAAAACGTTTTTCAAGGCTGATACAACCAACTCCAGGTGCAATTGTTCCAAATGGTTTAGAACCACCTTTTTTATCAACATCCTGGATCAGGACTTGGCAAATTCTGCACAATCTGCCTGGCAAAGGTTTGCCTAGTAAGAGCTTTTGCCCATAGCGCTCTATAGGTCACTTCCCAGTTTTTCTAGCAGACACTCAATGTTTTAGCTCAAAACTGATGTATTTGTTTTTACATGTAGAACCCAATCAGTATTAGACATTCAGTGCATTCAGTCCTGATGAAAGCCTCCCTCACCATTTCCGAGTGTTTATTATTATTATTATTATTATTATTATTATTATTATTATTATTATTATTGTTATTGTTATTGTTATTATTATTATTGTTATTGTTATTATTATTATTATTATTTACAGAGAAACATCCAGTAGTTGTTTACTCAAGAGAACTGAAGCTGAAACCAAATGAAAGAGTGTTTACACAAATTATTTGTTTAAAGGATTGCATACTTATACAACAGTCGTTGCAGTTTTTTCAATATGTTTTGCCTCCAAAACAAGTTTGTTTCTCAGTTGAATTTTACAGCATTTATGTCACAGTAAAGGTGGACAAAGGTGGCCATCTTTTTTAACAGTAAATTGTAGACTTTTTAAATCCACTGCATATTCAATGTGTGAATATTTCCTTGAATTTTTGGGTTATTCAGATGGAAAGATAAATGTATTTATTTGAGATTGGCATGTATATCATTATTTGTCCAACCACCCTGGAGAGGACATAGAAAAACAGGTGAGTCACCACATCTTAACACTTCCTTTATACTCAGATATTTTCACAGATATTACAGCACCATTGCTTAAGTTTCTTGAACAGTACACCTTAGCTCCAAATAACAATTTTTCTCTTTCCACAGACATCCACCCCATTTCCTAGTGAGGAGCAGCTGTGCAGAGCCTGAAGCAAAAGGCTACATGCTAATTATTAAATATCCAATAAATATTCAATAAATAGTTAAAACGTCTTATGTGCAAATGGTTATTGCTGTGCAAATCCATGCTCAAGACACAAGTTCATTGTAAGTTCATTGCAGCATATTATTGCTAAATATTTTCTATTGATTAAATTATATAATGTGTGTGACTTTTAGGTGGAGATGCAATTCTGTACTAAAATATTTACACAACAGTAAATGTGATTTTCTTTTTTACTATGTGACATTTTTACTCTTTTCTTATATAGTTTTGATTTTGTAATTTAGGTTAGTGTTAAGCATCATTAAGGAAACCTGACTATATGTCTGTTTTTGTACTTCAGCAGGAAGTTCAAGTTACTCTAAAACGATGTTGCTTTTAAACTGGGGTTTTCTGTTGTCTGGTGCAACAAGTAAGTCACAATTATGAATCATGTCATGGGAATGTTGTCAATTAACTTCTAAGATCAAACGTCTTACAAATCTTTTGTTAGGGTTTTAATTAGCTGGAAACACCAAGCTTTAGTTGTGTACTTACTTTAGAATATGACTGTAAATTAGTTCACATGAGCAGAGTTTTTACTCTTATAACAACACTTTAAACAGTTGCTGTCTGAGTGGTGTCATGAAAACAAATGTCTGACTCCCAGAATAAATGTCTGGATAAAATATTTTGGCTGTTCATGGTTACAGATGGTCAAAGAATTTTATCACAATCAATTTAGTTGAAATTCTGTATAATGGAAGCAGTATGCTGTGTAATTAAACTGGTTGGACCAAAGTTATGGAAGATGTACATTTAAGGTCTAAATGTCATGTATTTCCTCTGTCCCTCCTGAAGAAAAGCATCCCAATAGCATGATGTGCAAGCACCCTGACACAACATTGGATTACTTGAGCAAAGGGTTCCTGAATTTCCAGAGGAACCTGAATCACAAAAACATATGTTCTAAATTTAAACCCCGTTTTTTAGTTAACAGAGGAAAACCAGTCTTGTAACAGAGCAAAAAAAAAAAATGCTGATGGGCAACTTCTGAAGACAACCGGCTGTAGGTAGTAAGGTAGTAGATAGTAATCTGACAGTTGACATAACAGGTTACTGGGTGGTGTTGCACAACATTGTTGTGCAACACCACAGGTATGGAACCGAATACACTGTAATACAGAGGCTGCTTGTAGACGTGATACATGTATGTATTTATTATGGCATCATTCAATTAAGTTCAATTCATGAAACATGTCATCTCAAGGCACTTTACAAAGTCAAATTCAATCATATTATACAGATTGGGTCATATTATACAGATTGGTCAAAAATGTCCTATATAAGGAAACCAGTTGATTGCATCAAAGTCCCGACAAACAGCATTCACTCCTGGAGAAGGGTAGAGCCACAGGGAGAGTCGTCTGCATTGTTCATGGCTTTGCAGCAATCCCTCATACTGAGCAAGCATGAAGCGACAGCGGAAAGAAAAACTCTCCACTAACGGGAAGGAAAACCTCCAGCAGAACCAGAACCAGGCTCAGTATGAACGGTTATCTGCCTCGACCGACTGGGGGTTAGAGAAGACAGAGCAGAGACACAAGACAGAAAAAAAGCACAGAAGCACACATTGATCTAGTAATCTGTTCTACATTAGATGGTAATAGCATGCATAAACAACAGCAAAATGTCCCTCTGTGGACCTTCTCAAAAAAAATCAAAACACCCACTCAAACCGGGTGGAAACACCATTTTGTTAAAGAATTGACCCCGCTTTGGTCACCCCAGGTTTGTTTGCTAAATAATGTGTTGTTTGTATTGTGGACTTCTGTAGTAATAAAAAGACTATAAAACCAAAACTATATTTTACCATATCTAATCTAAAAGGCAGAGGGATGTTTACAGCTTCAGTACTGGGCTCTAATACACAACAACACAACGGGCAGATTTCTGGACGCCACAGAGCCCCGTTCATTCCTCACACAGACATTAAGTAGGAAAAATTGTGGACGCCCTTCAGGGGCATGCACAGTATGATATAATTTTTTCTTTCCTCACATTGGTGGAGAAGATCATGCTATGATGCAGATGTGTGCTAGCTGACACTAATCAGTCATACTGTCCAATCTAAGTATGTCAGACTCTGTGTCTCCAGAGTCCGTTGTCTATCTGTAATTCCATGGTAACCGACTTTGCAGTCCAGTCTCTGTAATCTCATAATACCTAAGAGATGTTAACACTTTTACCATAAAACATTTGAAATAGGTCATATTATATGAATAACATACTTTTAACGTCTGATTAAAAGAAAAGTGAGTTTTAGCTCAGTTCTTTGTTTTGTGTCCTGTTTGGGGGCAATGAAAACCAGAAACCCATGTTTGTTAACCTCATGAAAGAGGAATGTACAGCTTTTTTTGTTCTTCTCGGTATTAGCGTACAGAATTAAATCAGCATGGTGAGCACATATTTCACATTTGCAGAATTGGCAGAATGCCTTTGAGACTTTGCCCATCTGTGGTCAAATTCAATCTTTCAGAGCACTCTTTCTCCCAAGCTTTATTATATTTTTCCCCCTATTTTCCCTACTTACTGCAACTCTCCTACCGTCTCGTCACCCGTTTCCCTGTTACGCTGGGCTCTGGCATGAGTGTGTTTGGGATTTACCACGTTGCCTCCTAATTCTCTAATTTGCAAGGTCTTTCAGTAGTGCTGCATCCACCGCGCACCATTACACACAGCGTCACCACAGTATTTAAATGTTTACAGCAATAAAAGCGATTAGCTCACACCTTGTTAGAATGTATGTGTTAATCTGAGTTACATATTTCTCTGGTGTTCATTGGGGAGAGGAATCTGACAACTTTGATAAAATATGAAGACTTTTATTAATTTGAAAGGTCCTTATGTATAGTTGTGGCTCACCTGTGCAAGTATAAATAAGACAACGGTTTTGAATTCTAATGATAAAGTTGATCTAGTCTGATAAGGAAAGAAACTGAATGTCTTAGAGGAACGTTGACGCAGTGTGGCTGCAATTCACCTCCTTATCATCTGCGTGGCCAATCTCCTCCGTCTCCAAAATGAGCGTACGCATGGGTGAGAGATTGCGTGAGGGTCTGCACATTCTGACATGAAGTTTTTTTCTTTATAGATCAGTGCCACAACATTTAGTCCCCGTTTTGTGCGTACGCATGCTTTATAAATGAGACCCCTGATGTGTATCTTATCACATTTTAAAGTGGCTGTCACATGCCTACACACAGTGAAACCGGTAACACAACCTCTGCCAGTAAATACCAAAATGACACTGATGAATTGTTTCCAGTGCACGATCCCATCCTTTTTCCTCATTCTTTGTAATTATCCTTTCACAATAAATCCTCCTGACAACTTTTTAAAGTCAGCTCTCTTTAGAATTGGCCCGTCAACCTTTTGTTTGTTCCTTTAAAGTTGGGTTTCCTTCTTGGAACGAAACACAGGTTTTAAGTTAAGAAGATAAGTTTGAGTCATTCAGGTTCTCTTTTTTCATCTGAATGTTAAAAAGATAACACATCACTACGAAACATGTAATGGATTTCAGATTTTTGCTTGTGAAAGTATGTGATTTGGCAGAACACAGATGCTTATACCTGTCAAATATTGTACGTTTATATCAAATAATGTGATTTTTGCTTCCCTAAACAGATTCTAACTAAATATTTGCTTTCTCCCCAAAGACCCGGTCCCTGGCACAAAGAGAGCAATGTTGTATATGCTTTTATGGGCCAGGAGAACTGTGACCAGTTATACATCAGGGAAACTAAGTAAAAAAAATAATGGGATGACCCAGCACAAAAGAGCAACATCATCAGGTCAAGATTCTACAATTTACACTCCTCTGCAGGCCAGCGGTCGCTCTTTTAGGGATGAAGATGTTCTCATCATGGATAGAGAGGAACGCTGGTGCGAAAAGGGGGCAAAAGCAGCCATTTTTGTGAAGAGAAACCACCTGTTTCTGTTCTGAAAGAGATAATGCTGCTATTGCGATTGTCACTCAATAAGTGGCCACTAGAGCACTAACAATCGGTTCGTAGCCTGATGGTCCTCTTTGGCCAGACATTTTTCAACAGGAGAGGATATAGTGTACATAAATACATATTTAACAAAATATAACATTTAACACGTTTGCAAAATGAAATAGTATTTACGTATACAGAGAAATTTGTTCTATTTTCAAGGGGAAAATATCAGTGGGGTACCCTGGCCTTGTTGATGAGGATAGATGCAGACGGGAAGAAGCTGTTATTGTGGCAATAAGTTTTAGTCCTGATGGACCTGCTGGAGGGGATAGTCTGGAACAGTTTGTGTCCAGAGAGGGAAGTCTTCAGAGTGTTGTGCTCCAGACTGTTCTTTTTTTTCCTCCAGACTGTTCTGGCTGCACCAAGTGACCAGACGGTCAATTGCAATTTTTTTCTGGAAACGTAAGTAAGAAACACTCAAGTTGTCATGTTTTGTTATGATATGCCCGTACTCAGCCACACACAGAGAAACATTTCAAGGATTTTATTGAAGAGATGGTTATAGAGGAATGAGACCAACAATCTGTACTAGACTGGAGCAGGATGATGGAGATGGCAGGAACTGGAGGACTGGAGAGAAAGCTGGAGGACTGCGGGTGCTGCACCGAGGAACCAAGAAGCCTCCAGAGCAGGTGGGAGAGCGCAGGGGTAGAGGCAGAGCTGACAGTACAGCAGAGAGAGTTCTTGGAGCACTTGGGGTTGGAGGTAAGCCGGCAGCGCAGCAGAGTGATTACTTGGAGCGCCGGAGTAGCAGCCGAACCAGCAGCACAGCAGAGAGAGTACTTACAGGCAGGCAGGCAGGCGTAGACGAAGGGAACTCTGACAGGAAGATGTGGTTTGGGTGAAGACGAATAACTGTGCATGCACAAGACCATCCTATTTGCTCTTCCACTTGTCAGGGGGATCGTGTGAAAAAATGCCCCGAAATAAAATACACTCTGGTCTTATATCTATCTTCTGAGGCCTTTTTCTGATAAACTTTTGCAGTTTCGTTCTTGTGATTCTCAGCGATTGTCAAAGTATACGATGAGCACAGTGGAGCTAAAGTGAATGGCTGAAACCGAAGCTCACTGGACACATAAACACTAGAAGTGTGCATGTGCAGCAGGAGGAAACTAGCAAGGAATGTCCACACACATTGACATGACGTGAGTGAGTCAATCATTGAGCTCTGTCAAATGCTAAAAGAAACCAGATTTAAAATTAATACCAGTCAAGCAGGAGTGGTGGCCTAGTGGTTAGAGCAGTGCGGTTGCGCTCTGAGAAGGTTGCAAGTACCCGGTTTGATCCCCACAGCCTGCACTCTGGGTCCCTGAGCAAGACCCTTAACCCCCGATTGCTCCCAAGGCGCCGCACAGTGGGAGCCCACTGCTCCCCAAGGGGATGGGTTAAGATGCTGAAGTGAATTTCTCCATTGTGAGATCAATAAAGTTAAATTTTATTTTCATATCTCTGTTGGGTTGCTGATCAGTTTTGGGTAAGCACTTAGGGACTTACTACATCAACTTGATCTTGTGAAACCTTGATAATCCTTTACACTAAGATTTTTGATGGTCAGTATTGTCATAATTCTCCATCATCAGAGTTGTTCCAATACAGGGATCAGTAGACACCAAGGAGAGCTAAAGGGAAGTGAAGGCAAATTAATTTGCAGAGCAGCATGCATGCACTTGTGCGTACTTACTTTTCCAAATTACTGAGAAATTACCTGCCTGTCCATTTTCCAACGTTCTTAATCCACCATTGCCAATTCACCTGCCAAAAAAAGGGAGAGAATTAACAGAGGTCCATGCTGACTGCCAATGCAGCTCTCTTAGCATCAACTCACCCTTCCTCTAGATCCACCCATTTGTTTTAGAGCTTTTTTAAGTGGTAAAAACTTTGGGAAAGAAATCTCTGGGCTCTTAGTAGTCCTTAAAGAAAGAAAAGACTGTTGGATTGCTTTAACTTCATCCAACCTGCTAAGTTTCCAAAACAACATTTCCTCTTATGATGTAATGCAACAACCTACGATCTGTCAAACAACAATTAAAGCTCATCAGTCTGTTAATTGCAAAAAGTATTATACCTTGATTGGTGCTTGTCCAAAAAAATTTACAGCTTTAAATCAAACTGTCTGAACAACCTTGGCTCAGGCTCAGCGTTCCCACTTCTTCTTTTTTTTTTTTTTAATCTGATCAATGTCAGGGTGCTGCGGTGACATATGGCCGGCGCAGCTCGGCCTCTCTCTCTCCTTCTCCCGCAGGTGGCTATTGATGAACGGGGAGGTGCTGAACGCAGGTGCTCGGTGGCTGCGGGGACGGCTTAAAAGGAAACGCCTGTCAGCACTTCGGCGCCAGAGTGTTAGCCTTACCCGGTATGAGCTCAAACGGCCAGCGTCTCACGACGTCTTTTCTCTCACTAAGAGTTCTCCCTTGTGCCTTAGGTTGCTTGCTCCGAATCCCTCGTCGGAGAGCCTCACAGAAGACACACGCCTCATTTGAACTGATCCCTCTCAGTCCACTCTGCCAGGATTTTAATTTAACCTTTGCAAGTTTTCTGCAGGAATTTAAGACGGTTTTTGCTGCAGATTACGATCTGACAGAAGTATCTCGTCGCCTATTGGCCCTCCAGCGGCGCGGTCCTCCAGTGGCCGAGTTCTCTGTAGACTTTCGTACCCTGGCCGCCGCGGCTGGCTGGGAGCCCCATTCCAGGCCTTGGATGAACCTTTAAAAGACGAATTAGCTCGCCTGGAGGAACCCGCTTCCCTAGACGAGCTAATCACCCTAGTTACCAGGCTGGATAACCGGTTAAGAAATAGGAGGAGGGTCCGGGCCGACAGGCTCCTGCCGTGGCCCTCCACTCCACCTGCGGACCTTCTGCCTAACCGGCCGGCACCGGTTCCCTCGGCTCCGCTACCGCCACCCGAACCGATGCAGATTGGGCGGGTGCGTTTGTCCCTGGAGGAGCGGGCCCAACGTCGCCAACAGAACCTGTGTTTATATTGCGGCTCCTCTGAGCATTTTATCACCACCTGCCCTGTGCGGCGAAAAGATCGGGTTCGTCGGCAGTAGCGGGGAAGCCGACGGACCAGAAGAAGCCCCGGTTCCCTGATCACCCCCGTCTATGTTTGCCGGCCACCATCTTAACAACCAGCGAGAGCTTTAACCTTTCCGCCTTGGTGGACTCGAGCTGCAATTTTAATTTAATCGATCAGGCGTTTGTCCAGCAGGCCCGAATTTAGGTGGAACTGCTCCCCATGGATGGGGGATTTCTCCCCCAGGTCACGCATCGTACCAGGGCACTCGAATTGCTGGTCTCCGGCAATCATCGTGAGCAGACTTCGTTTTTTTTCCCCTGTGTTTCCTGACTGCAGCAGCATAATCCACATATAAATTGGGCCGAGCGCAGGCTAGAGGGCTGGTCCCCGCGCTGTCACTCTTTATGTTTACAGTCCGCCGTGCCCGTTATCTCTAACCCAGGGAGCCCAGTTACGGAGGACTCCCCAGACCTGTCTCTGATTCCCGAACAATACCGTGATTTAGGAGCTGTCTTTTGTAGAACAGGGCTAAGTCCCTACCTCCCCACCGGCCTTATGACTGCATGATCGACCTGCTGCCTGGCGCACCGCTGCCGGTTAGTCGCCTATATAATATATCACGGACCGAGCGACAGGCCATGGAATATTATATTTACGAGTCATTAGCCGTGGGCCTGATCCGTCCCTCTTCCTCCCCACTGGGGGCCGGTTTCTTTTTCGTTGGGAAGAAGGACGGGTCGCTCTGCCCCTGCATAGACTACCGGGAGTTAAATCAGATAACTGTTAAAAATAAATATCCCCTTCTGCTCCTTTCGTCAGCTTTAAAACCGGTCCAGAACGCCACCATTTTTACTAAGCTTGATTTGAGAAATGCCTATCATTTAGTCCATATCCGCCAGGGAGATGAGTGGAAGACTGCTTTCAAGACACCTGTGGGGCACTTTGAGTACCCGGTTATACCCTTTGGCCTCTGCAATGCCCCGTCAGTCTTCCAGGCCTTCATCAATGATGTCCTACGAGATTATCTCAACATCTTTGTTTTTGTCTATCTAGAAGACATCCTCATTTACTCCAAGAACCCCTCTGAACACCAACGTCATGTGTGCCTGGTCCTCCTGTGCGTGCTCGAGAACAAGCTCTTCGTTAAGGCAGAGAAGTGTGAATTTCATAAGGCATCCGTCTCCTTCTTGGGACTTATTCTCGAGGGTGGGCAGGTCTGATCAGACCCAGAGAAGATAAAGGCGGTGCTGGAATGGTCTGAGCCCAACTCCAGCTCCAAAGGTTCCTAGGGTTCGCAAATTTCTACCGCCGGTTCATCCGCAATTACAGGCAGGTTGCTGCCCCACTACACGCCCTGACATCTGTCCACGTTTATGTGGAACAAGGCAGCTGACTCGGCCCTCTGTGAACTGACGAGGTTCTCACAGGCACCTGTGCTCATCCATCCTGACCCATGCCGACAGTTTATTCTGGAGATTGATGCCTTGGACACCGGCGTTGGAGTGGTCCTCTCCCAACATGCTAAGGCCAATCATAAGTTGCACCCCTGCGCCTTCTTCTCCCGGCGCCTCTCTCCAGCTGAATGCAACTATGATGTGGGCGATCATTGGCCTACCTCCAGTCAGCTAGATGGCTGAACCCAGTGACGTGCGGTGGGGTTCATAGCTGGTGAGGCACTGACGTCATCAGAGTCAAATTTACAAATATATACACTCTACAGAGTAGATTCATTGCAAAGTGCTGAAGGAGACTGATTGAGCCAAATCAATTCACCAAGAGACATGGAAAAAATATTTATTCTTTGATGAAAAAAAAAAAACTAAATTATTTGTCATTTGATAGGTAACAGTTTATGAGTTATGATGGATTTCTGCATTTGTAACACATTTAAAAACTATAACACACATTACACACATTTCATTACAAAAACAAAATATGAATAATTATCGCTCTTACCTCTACTTATAAATGAAGTTCATGCGCCGCACTTTCTGCACAAAAATGTCGGTAATTTTCCGGTAAAAGTTCTCTTTATCTTTCTTCAGTTTTAAAAGTCTCTCAGTCTCAATGGAGCTCACTGCCAGGGAGGAAAGCCTTCCTTGATCAGTCCTGTTCCGGCTGTATGTTTAGAGTCTTTTTAGTTTTTTACTTGTTTAGCATAACTGGCTAATAAAACATCCATAACCATAGACATATATATAAAGAGTAGACCCCGCACCGACCGCTCTCACCAATAGGCGCTGACAAGATTTAGGGGTGCCATCGTGGGGCGGTCAACAACTCCGCTCTGTAATGTGTTAACCAGGCGCAGAATCAATTTTAGTCAACTATACTCGCTGATTATTGAACTAATTTTCATGTTGTTTTTTTCTGAAAACTTTAAAGCTATAGATATTATAACAAATGGTTCAGTGCATTTAAATGACTTAGTGTGGTTAAAAGTAATGGAATATTCTGACAGAATGTATGTATGCTGCAAAACACAGCCACTCATACACTTTAATATATATTATGTATTAAGATATATATATATATATTATGTAGTTATATATATATATATATATATATATATATATATATATATATATATATATATATATATATATATATATATATATATATATATATATATATATATATTGTTACGGCCCAAGGCCTCTTCTCTGAGTCCCTGTGTAGAGCTTCTAATTGATGCTGATTGGAAGTGGAGGCAGCTGGCCAGACTGAAGTCAGCAAGCTTCCTCACCTGACAGCCCAAGCTCCGCTCCAGCCCAAGCACCAGATGATCAACCCCAGCTGGGAGCAGCTCAGATCAGACCAGGGGTCCGTTCTTCGTACGTCGCTAACTCAGTTAGCAGGATTTCATTGTTGACGATTTGGCATCATCTTGGATCGTTTGGTTCTTCGAAAGACATCCTGCACTTGTTGTCATAGCAACATGTGCGCCAGCTCAAGCCTGCTCGAGAGCAGGCTTATTTCATGTAAACAAGATTAGATCACGGCTGTATAAGCGGAGGAGATAGGGAGGTCTGCCGCAGCCATGTCTATTTTTACGACTGCAACCTGTTGCGGAAGGTGCAAGAATAATTTGCAGAGTTTTTCGAATTAATCGCGTATTGCTCAATAGACAGGATCCTTGAGCGCAGCGCGACAGTGTAATTGTAGAGAGATTTTCTTGGTGGCTGTTATAAACAGACAAACACATCATTTAACAGTGGCTTTTAAAGAGGAAAAAGTGGTGTTGGAGCCATAAATCTAAAATATTTAAGTTATTTGTATGATGGTTTGCTTTTTATTTTTATCCTATTCAGTAAGAAGATTTGTTCGGGCCATTTTATTGTGAAGTTTAGTTTACTTTGAAAGGCTTGCTTCCTGTCGAGCCGTATATTGTATTAGAAAAAACTATGAATGGATTATCTAGCCACGGAGCAATACAGTTTTGCCGTGTAAACTGTGGATGACTTGGAAAAGGAAATTTTTCATTTTTTATGGATAAAGATTTTTTTTTTGAAAAATCCCAGTTTGCACATGTCCTTTACTTCCCGTGTCTAAGGAATGACACTGAAATTTGGATCTCTTGACATAACAAGTGCCTTTTTAAAATAAAGTAGCCTATAATAATTAAAGGCTACCATTTTGTAGAATATTCTTGTATTTCACTTTTACTTGTCCCCATGTTCTAGTGGCTCCAGTGGAGGCTCTGACATAAAAGAACAAAGTAAATATGAGATTATTAAAATGCAAAAATTCATACTGTAGAAAGTGATAGAAACATCTACCATGGACAGTATTTACGCATTAATTTGTCTGCTGCTTTTTGCCAGCCCTCTCTCCTGGCTTTAACAGATTTTGAGGTGTTTTAATTAATGACTCAAATTCGGCATAACCTTCCAAGCTCTTGTTCTGCTTGGGAGAAAAACTGTGGGCGTTCTTTGGCCATGCTGAACAGCCAATAGCAGCGTTGCTGATCAATGTTTCTACTATCGATACATTTCCCCTTTTAAACAAACGCATGAACGCGCAGTTGTCTCAGATAACTCAATCCAGCGATACTAATCCTAAACAACAGGTGTGTTCGAAGAACCCAATTAGCTATGGGGTGCCGAATGTAAAATTTCAGATAAAATTCTATAGCTGATATATTTTGATTATTTAGCTCACTTTTCTCATATTTAACTCCCTTTTCTCACATTTAAGACAGAAATTCACAATAAACAAGATCTTATATGCAATTGTCAACAATATGTTTATAAAGTAAAATAAATAGTTAAATGTTAAATCTAAATGTTAAATGTTAAATCTAAATGTTAAATCTATATCTAAATGTTAAATCTATATCTAAATGTTAAATTTAAATCTAAATGTTAAATCTATATCTAAATGTTAAATTTAAATCTAAATGCTAAATCTATATCTAAATGTTAAATTTAAATCTAAATGTTAAATCTATATCTAAATGTTAAATGTTAAATGTAAATGTTAAATCTATATCTAAATGTTAAATTTAAATCTAAATGTTAAATCTATATCTAAATGTTAAATTTAAATCTAAATGTTAAATCTATATCTAAATGTTAAATGTTAAATGTAAATGTTAAATCTATATCTAAATGCTAAATCTATATCTAAATGTTAAATCTATATCTAAATGTTAAATGTTAAATCTAAATGTTAAATCTATATCTAAATGTTAAATTTAAATCTAAATGCTAAATCTATATCTAAATGTTAAATTTAAATCTAAATGTTAAATCTATATCTAAATGTTAAATCTATATCTAAATGTTAAATGTTAAATGTAAATGTTAAATCTATTTCTAAATGTTAAATTTAAATCTAAATGTTAAATGTTAAATGTAAATGTTAAATCTATATCTAAATGCTAAATCTATATCTAAATGTTAAATCTATATCTAAATGTTAAATGTTAAATGTAAATGTTAAATCTATATCTAAATGTTAAATTTAAATCTAAATGTTAAATCTATATCTAAATGTTAAATTTAAATCTAAATGTTAAATCTATATCTAAATGTTAAATGTTAAATGTAAATGTTAAATCTATATCTAAATGTTAAATCTATATCTAAATGTTAAATTTAAATCTAAATGTTAAATCTATATCTAAATGTTAAATTTAAATCTAAATGTTAAATCTATATCTAAATGTTAAATCTATATCTAAATGTTAAATGTTAAATGTAAATGTTAAATCTATATCTAAATGTTAAATTTAAATCTAAATGTTAAATGTTAAATGTAAATGTTAAATCTATATCTAAATGCTAAATCTATATCTAAATGTTAAATGTTAAATGTAAATGTTAAATCTATATCTAAATGTTAAATTTAAATCTAAATGTTAAATCTATATCTAAATGTTAAATCTATATCTAAATGTTAAATTTAAATCTAAATGTTAAATCTATATCTAAATGTTAAATGTTAAATGTAAATGTTAAATCTATATCTAAATGTTAAATCTATATCTAAATGTTGAATCTAAATCTAAATGTTAAATTTAAATCTAAATGTTAAATCTATATCTAAATGTTAAATGTTAAATCTAAATGCTAAATCTATATCTAAATGTTAAATTTAAATCTAAATGTTAAATCTATATCTAAATGTTAAATGTTAAATGTAAATGTTAAATCTATATCTAAATGTTAAATCTATATCTAAATGTTAAATCTAAATCTAAATGTTAAATGTTATATCTAAATGTTTGGAAAATATGCAAATTGCCCACGCCCCCTATCGGGTTCTCGCCCACCCCACCGACCTTGGATCAGCCATGAGATCCATCTGTGGAGGACACGGTGAACATGCCGCACAGACGGCTGACAAGGCAACTTCCTATAACTATATAACTTTCTCCCTTTAACGGCAAAGTTTCTTGTTTTAATGAGAGACTTATCTTGCTTAAACGACATAATTTTCGTCTCATAACAACGCAACATAACCCGGCATCAGCTCGCGGGATATTTGACTGTCATGGAGGAGAGGAGAGACGGAGGGGCACCTTTTATTACTTTTTAAGAAGTCGTCATTTTTCGGAGGAATGTATTTCTGCACTGAGGAGTGACAAGGTAAGTCATAAATATACAGCAAGTCCTCTACTTGAAATTTGACCAATTCGGCAGTTATTTATAGTTAACAACTCTGCTTTGGATACACTTGCATTACTGTAGTAGCTACAGTCTCTGGCTCTGTTTACACGGTGAAAACAGGTTTGCGTTGCCTTTGTACTCTCCATTTACACACTACAAGGTTTAACTGTTGCTTAGGGGGGGGGTTTCAGCTATAGCTGTGGGTTTATTTACAACAGTTTGCAGCCGAAACAGTCCTCCGCCAGCCGCTGTTTTCTTCTTCTGGGCAATTTGACGCGGAGCTTCAGAAATCACAGCGCTACTAGTGGTGCGGCATGGGAATTGCACCGTTTAAGTACTCTGTAAACAGGGCCTGTGACTGCAAATGTTCTACATGGATGTTAATGAGATAGAGATAAGGATAAGCAGCTTAATATTTTTAAAAACATGTCATGCATTTAATCATAAATTCTGCTGTAAAGATTAATAATCATGTGCTTAAAAGAGTCTTTTTAGTTTTTTACGGTTTTTATATTAACCATAATTTCATTGTGCTTGTAGACTGACATATCAGCTATAGCAAGCATGGATGAGAGCTTGGCCATCTATATTCCCACCTATGCTGACAGAATTGCCACCCAGAGATTTTGCTTCGAGTTCCAAGGAAAAGGTGAAAGAGATGTCCTTCAACAGACGTGGCTTGAAAAACTCTTTACATGCAAATCTTCATGGAAAAAGTCCAATTTGATCTAAAATGTTTTTGGTTTCAGGTAATATCACTATGTAATATATTTAAAAAGAAAGCTTACCATTTGACTCAAAATGTGTTTTCAATATGTTTTCAAGAACATATGGAAGTGAGCCACAATAGAGTCAGTTAGCTTTTGTTTTTGCTGACAAAGATATAGAGCAAAAATACTGATTAAAAAGATTACTCCAACAACATTGTGAAATACAATTTTTTGAAGTGAAATTATTGCTGTTGCTATTAAGCTTCTTTAAGGTAAAAAAATTTAAAGCATGTGTTAAAACTGTACTTACTTTTCTTTCCATAGGGCATTATTTTTCTTTTATATTCTTTAAAGTTGATTGTAAAATAGATAAATGCTTTGAGCGCAATAGTGCCCAGATTTCTAACAATGACTTTTTTCATATGTAAAAGGATTTTCTCATGTTCAATTTTGAGATCCATGTATTTATCTTTTTAATACTCATAGATAATGTTCTAGTTAAGTCATTATCTGGAGGTAGAGAACTTCCTTTCAAAAGGATCTTTCAGAGAACTTGTTAAAGGTACTTTTAATGTATGTTCTTCTGTGAGTTGATGTAACATTGCAATATAATGTTATGTTTCTAAGGAAAGAATGAGTTGGTTTGATCACAAACCATTGCACTTTATTTTGTAATGGGTTTTTACCAAATATTCATTAAAAGTTTTCATGTTGCACATAAGCATAGGCACTTTATTTTTCATCTCATTTGACCATATCATCATTGTCAAACAGTACATAACTTGGGTCTCAGTGTTCAGTAACAGAGAACTATAAGAGTCTTGCTGTTATAAATATAAGAATTATGTCTTGAATATGAGGAGCAGTGGTGGGGTTTACAGAACATGTCATTTAAACATTTTTTGTCCTACATGACAGATTACAAGGCAAATGTGAAGTTAAATTTCTTGTTATTGTCCTAATATATTTAGTAGTGTATATTTGCTGTCACACACAACAAGAATCACACAAAATATAAAACCTGAAAACCTCTGTTTTCACTGACTCCCATGTACTTAAATGTTTCATCATGATGTACATAATAAAAATTATGTACATCATGATGAAACATTTAAGTACATGGGAGTCAGTGAAAACAGAGGTCTGTTTTTTTTTTCCTCCATCTGTATTTCTTTGACTGCTTGTCCTTTATTGGTTGTGGGGTCTGCAGCTGCCTAATTCTGACTGTGTCGGAAAGTGATAGGTTCATTCTGGACAGGCTCACAAGGTCATTTGCTCCACAAACTCTTTTTTACAAGAAAATGTCACACGTGTCACAGGTTTGTGTGTATACAAGCTCTTAAAAATACGCATAACTCAATTGTTTCATCATGTGTGGACGGTGCATGAAAGTTTTCCGTCATCAGAAGGTATGATACTTCGAACTGTCTCATAACATGTAAACGGTCCTCTGAAGACGTTGGACTGTGCAAGTTTCTGCCGCTTGCTTAGAAACCTGTTTGAGATGATCTTGTTCACCAAAACGCTGTGGAAGGGTTCACAGGTGTCAAAGTCCAGTCCTCAAGGGCCGGTGTCCTGCAACTTTTAGATATGTCACTGGTCCGACATGCCTGAGTCAAATAATCAGGTAATTACCAGGACTCTGAAGAACCTGACTGCATACTGAGGAGCTAATTGTGTCATTTGATTCAGGTGTGTGGGACCAAGGAAACCTCTAAAAGTTTCAGGACACCGGCCCTCGAGGACTGGAGCTTGACACCCCAGGTATACATCATGTAGGGCCGGCCACTTGGAGCCATTGCATCTCTAATATTACAAATGATGTTCCATAAGTGAACCACTTTTTAGAGTTGTTCCTGAAAGACAAGAAAATAAACAAGTTCTTAAAGTACATACTCCATATTTAAAAGCATGTATCATATAGTATTTATCTTTTACATTCAAACATACCTCAGTGATATTTAAACAGGTGAGCAGAATTGGCTGCTTATCCAAGAAGTCACCAGTAAAGTAATCTGTATTCTTCAGTTTTTGAAAAAGGTTCATCCAGTACTGTGCACGACGTTTCCTTAAGAAATCCCACCAGTTGTTGATGAGCTGGCTGTGGGTGATGGATCCCACAATGAAGTAGTTTTCAGGATAGCTGTCATCAAGACGCAAAAATCTTTGAATGTCTTTCATTGTACCATTCTCTGTCTCCATGTCTATATGAATTCTGGCTGTGGTACCCCCTCTGTTACTGCTGGAAGAAAATATCCAGCAGTAACTTTTGGACAGCACCATCCATGTATTCAGCTTTAGAGATGCCAACCTGTAAACACAGCAGAGATTTTGTTATTGTTTTTTCAAGTTTTTTATTTTAAACAAAATGTAAAAATAACATAATTTATTCTTTCTAAAAATTGAGCACGTTACTTATGCTAAATGTGAGAAGCTAAATATTCCAAATTCAAAGTTTTTAAATATTTAAATTTTGAGTGTCAGATCAAATGCACAGGCATTCTAAGATGTAAAAGAGAACATTCATTTTCTGGCTGTATTTTTAATGTAGCTATCTTAATACTGGTCCTCCTACCTTAATGTTTTTGTTTATGGGAATTTTAAAAAGTACTTTTACAGAATTCCCATCAGAAGGAGAATAGCTGCTGTTTAAAATTGTGATTTAAGGTTAGACTGGATCAATGTTAAAATTGCTTAAACCTAGACTGCAATGGAACAATGTTGTTGATTAAGATTTGTTTTATTTTCTGAGTAAGTTTAAAGACATTAGAAAAAACAAATGGAACAACAAATAAACTGAGAACAATGGTGCCTTGCTGCCAGGAGCTTTCATTGATAAATTCTGATATTAACTTTTGAATTTGCAGCAATGATAATCGATTATCAGTTTTTGCTTTTCCCCTTATTAAAGCATGTCAGTAGTTGACTGGGTTTATTAATGAAGTTCATATAAATAGTTGTCCTTCACTGGCTTGTGAATTGTCCCATTAGAAAGCTCTGTATTCATATCTTTGTTTTGACACAATAAAATATGGATAAATGTAGCTTTATCTAGCCTCACTTTCATTGTGTAGAATACACATACTTTTAATTAGCCTTACAAGTGTCGGATTAAAATTTATTTTAATCATATTTGATTAAAATACATAAGGGCGTAGATAGGTACATTTGCAGTCACAGGCCCTGTTTACAGAGTACTTAAACGGTGTAATTCCCATGCCGCACCACTAGTAGCGCTGTGATTTTTGAAGCTCCGGGTCAAATTGCCCAGAAGAAGAAAACAGCGGCTGGCGGAGGACTGTTTCGGCTGCAAACTGTTGTAAATAAACCCACAGCTATAGCTGAAACCCCCCCCTAAGCAACAGTTAAACCTTGTAGTGTGTAAATGGAGAGTACAAAGGCAACGCAAACCTGTTTTCACCGTGTAAACAGAGCCAGAGACTGTAGCTACTACAGTAATGCAAGTGTATCCAAAGCAGAGTTGTTAACTATAAATAACTGCCGAATTGGTCAAATTTCAAGTAGAGGACTTGCTGTATATTTATGACTTACCTTGTCACTCCTCAGTGCAGAAATACATTCCTCCGAAAAATGACGACTTCTTAAAAAGTAATAAAAGGTGCCCCTCCGTCTCTCCTCTCCTCCATGACAGTCAAATATCCCGCGAGCTGATGCCGGGTTATGTTGCGTTGTTATGAGACGAAAATTATGTCGTTTAAGCAAGATAAGTCTCTCATTAAAACAAGAAACTTTGCCGTTAAAGGGAGAAAGTTATATAGTTATAGGAAGTTGCCTTGTCAGCCGTCTGTGCGGCATGTTCACCGTGTCCTCCACAGATGGATCTCATGGCTGATCCAAGGTCGGTGGGGTGGGCGAGAACCCGATAGGGGGCGTGGGCAATTTGCATATTTTCCAAACATTTAGATATAACATTTAACATTTAGATTTAGATTTAACATTTAGATATAGATTTAACATTTAGATATAGATTTAACATTTACATTTAACATTTAACATTTAGATATAGATTTAACATTTAGATTTAAATTTAACATTTAGATATAGATTTAGCATTTAGATTTAACATTTAACATTTAGATACAGATTTAACATTTAGATTTAAATTTAACATTTAGATTTAGATTCAACATTTAGATATAGATTTAACATTTAGATATAGATTTAACATTTACATTTAACATTTAACATTTAGATATAGATTTAACATTTAGATTTAACATTTAACATTTAGATATAGATTTAACATTTAGATATAGATTTAACATTTAGATTTAAATTTAACATTTAGATATAGATTTAACATTTACATTTAACATTTAACATTTAGATATAGATTTAGCATTTAGATATAGATTTAACATTTACATTTAACATTTAACATTTAGATTTAAATTTAACATTTAGATATAGATTTAACATTTACATTTAACATTTAACATTTAGATATAGATTTAACATTTAGATATAGATTTAACATTTAGATTTAAATTTAACATTTAGATATAGATTTAACATTTAGATTTAAATTTAACATTTAGATATAGATTTAACATTTAGATATAGATTTAACATTTACATTTAACATTTAACATTTAGATATAGATTTAACATTTAGATTTAAATTTAACATTTAGATATAGATTTAACATTTAGATTTAAATTTAACATTTAGATATAGATTTAACATTTACATTTAACATTTAACATTTAGATATAGATTTAACATTTAGATATAGATTTAGCATTTAGATATAGATTTAACATTTACATTTAACATTTAACATTTAGATTTAAATTTAACATTTAGAAATAGATTTAACATTTACATTTAACATTTAACATTTAGATATAGATTTAACATTTAGATATAGATTTAACATTTAGATTTAAATTTAACATTTAGATATAGATTTAGCATTTAGATTTAAATTTAACATTTAGATATAGATTTAACATTTAGATTTAACATTTAACATTTAGATATAGATTTAACATTTAGATATAGATTTAGCATTTAGATATAGATTTAACATTTACATTTAACATTTAACATTTAGATATAGATTTAACATTTAGATTTAAATTTAACATTTAGATATAGATTTAACATTTAGATTTAAATTTAACATTTAGATATAGATTTAACATTTACATTTAACATTTAACATTTAGATATAGATTTAACATTTAGATTTAAATTTAACATTTAGATATAGATTTAGCATTTAGATTTAAATTTAACATTTAGATATAGATTTAACATTTAGATTTAAATTTAACATTTAGATATAGATTTAACATTTAGATATAGATTTAACATTTAGATTTAACATTTAACATTTAGATTTAACATTTAACTATTTATTTTACTTTATAAACATATTGTTGACAATTGCATATAAGATCTTGTTTATTGTGAATTTCTGTCTTAAATGTGAGAAAAGGGAGTTAAATATGAGAAAAGTGAGCTAAATAATCAAAATATATCAGCTATAGAATTTTATCTGAAATTTTACATTCGGCACCCCATAATTAGCCGGATCATGATTAGCCGGATGAAGTCATCTTGGATGTGTCATTTGATCTTGGATGTTTTAAGCAACGTACGAAGAACGGACCCCAGCTTGGAGGAGCTCAGCTCATTCTTTCTCTCTCTCTGCCAACTACTTCTCTCGTTCCCTCTCCTCTCCAACCAGTTATGATTTTTGTTAAATAAATCCCATTTTAAGTTATCCCATGCGGGGCTTCCCTTTGATTTGTTATGGTCCAAGAGCCAGGCCATAACAAAAAATCTATCTATCTATCTATCTATCTATCTATCTATCTATCTATCTATCTATCTAAAAAAAATGTATATATATATATATATATATATATATATATATATATATATATATATATATATATATATATATATATATATTATTCACCAATGGCTAAAGCCCTGATGCCTTCACAGAGTAGATGCAATTTTGGAGAGACTAAGTCACAAAAACTTGACATGTAGACCTGTATCTCTCTATCTAATATTAGAAAAATCACATTCTAATATAAACAATATCTTTTAATCTTACATGTGAAAAGTTATCCCTCGAGCCCTGACGTCAATAGACCGTCGATTTAAACAAAAACACGCCGCACAGTGCTGAGGTATGGGGCTAAAATGGTAGCTTTACCATTTGCAAATGTGTGTGGAGAGTTGTGTATCTGTATCTCGACTTGTGTGTCTGTATCTCGATTTGTGCGTGTGCAGTGGGATTTGTAAATGTGTGAGGAGAGTTGTGTGTCTGTACAACAATCTGCAAATGCGTAAAACTACTTGTGTGTAATCCGTTTTGCAAATGTGTAAAAAATCCACAAATCTGTATTCAGATCTGCAAATGTGTACAGAGATTTGCAAATGTGTAAAAAATCCACAAACCTGTATTCAGATCTGCAAATGTGTACAGAGATTTGCAAATGTGTAAAAAATCCACAAAGTTGTAGTCAGATCTGCAAATGTGTACAGAGATTTGCAAATGTGTAAAAAATCCACAAACCTGTATTCAGATCTGCAAATGTGTACAGAGATTTGCAAATGTGTAAAAAATCCACAAATCTGTAGTCAGATCTGCAAATGTGTAGATCAATCTGTAAGCACACACAGAAACACTTGTGTCTGAAGTATTTTCGCTTCAAGACCCAGAAATACAGACAAATCATTGGTTACAAGTCAAGCGGTTTTTCGGTTGGTTCTCTTTACACACGTGATTTTTGCTACTCTTCTGCCGCGTGAGATGCACAAATGCGTAGAAGGATTTGTATCTGTATTTTTTCGATTTGTGTCTCCTTGCGCAGACTCGCAGGCTCAAAGGCTCACATGTTGCCCTGAGCGCAGGCTCACAGGCACACAGGCTGCCTCTTCCGGCTGTGGTAGGTCACGTGACTTTCAAGGATGAACCAAAGCGTTTTGCTACCAGACCGCTGACAAGGCAACTTGTCATAACTATATAACTTTCTCCCTTTAACGACAGAAGTTTCTTGTTTTAATGAGAGACTTATCTTGCTAAAACCAGATAATTGTCTCCTCATAACAACGCAACATAACCCGGCATCAGCTCGCGGGATATTTGAGTGTCACGGAGAAGAGGAGAGACGGAGGGGCGCCTTTTATTTCTTTTTAAAAACTCATTTGTCGGAGGAATGTATTTCTGCACTGAGGAGTGACAAGGTAAGTCGTGCATATACAGCAAGTCCTCTACTTGAAATTTAATCAATTCGGCAGTTATTTATATTTAACAACTATGCTTTGGAAACACTTGTAGCACTGTAGAAAGTCTCTGGCTCTGTTTACACGGTGAAAACAGGTTTGCGTTGCCTTTGTACTCTCCATTTACACACTACAAGGTTTAACTGTTGCTTAGGGGGACTTTCAGCTATAGCTGTGGGTTTATTTACAACAGTTTGCAGCCGAAGCAGTCCTCCGCCAGCCGCTGCTTTCTTCTTCTGGGCAATTTGACCCGGAGCTTCAGAAATCACAGCGCTACTAGTGGTGCGGCATGGGAATTGCACCGTTTAAGTACTCTGTAAACAGGGCCTGTGACTGCAAATGTTCTACATGGATGTTAATGAGATAGAGTTAAGGATAAGCAGCTTAATTTTTTTTAAAAACATGTCATGCATTTAATCATAAATTCTGCTGTAAAGATTAATAATCATGTACTTAAAATAGTCTTTTTAGTTTTTTTCAGTTTTTATATTAACCATAATTTAATTGTGCTTGTAGACTGACATATCAGCTATAGCAAGCATGGATGATGAGAGCTTGGCCATCTATATTCCCACCTATGCTGACAGAATTGCCACCCAGAGATTTTGCTCCGAGTTCCAAGGAAAAGGTGAAAGAGATGCCCTTCAACAGACGTGGCTTGAAAAACTCTACATGCAAATCTTCATGGAAAAAGTCCAATTTGATCTAAAATGTTTTTGGTTTCAGGTAATACCACTATGTAATATATTTCATGTTTTCAGGAACATATGGAAGTGAGCCACAATAGTCAGTTAGCTTTTGTTTTTGTTGACAAAGATATAGAGCAAAAATACTGATTAAAAAGATTACTCCAACAACATTGTGAAATACAAGTTTTTGAAGTGAAATTATTGCTGTTGCTATTAAGCTTCTTTAAGGTTAAAAAAATTTGAAGCATGTGTTTAAACTGTACTTATTTTCCTTTTCTTTCCATAGGGCATTATATTTCTTTTATATTCTTCAAAGTTGATTGTAAAATAGATAAATGCTTTGAGCGCAATAGTGCCAAGATTTCTAACAATGACTTTTTTCATATGTAAAAGAATTTTCTCATGTTCAATTTTGAGATCCATGTATTCATCTTTTTAATACTCATAGATAATGTTCTAGTTAGGTCATTATCTGGAGGTAGAGAACTTCCTTTTAAAAGGATCTTTCAGAGAACTTGTTAAAGGTACTTTTAATGTATGTTCTTCTGTGAGTTGATGTAACATTGCAATATAATGTTATGTTTCTAAGAAAAGAATGAGTTGATTTGATCACAAACCACTGCACTTTCTTTTGTAATGGGTTTTTACCAAAGATTCATTAAAGGTTTTCATATTGAACATAAGCATAGGCACTTTATTTTTCATCTCACTTCACCATATCATCATTGTAAAACAGTGCATAACTTGGGTCTCAGTGTTCAGTAACAGAGAACTATAAGTCTTGCTGTTATAAATATAAAAAGTATGTCTTGAATATGAGGAGCAGTGGTGGGGTTTACAGAACATGTCATTTAAACATTTTTTGTCCTACATGACAGATTACAAGGCAAATGTGAAGTTAAATTTCTTGTTATTGTCCTAATATATTTAGTAGCATATATTTGCTGTCACACACAACAAGAATCACACAAAATATAAAACCTAGCACCAAAATTCAAAAAATTATGTACATCATGATGAAACATTTAAGTACATGGGAGTCAGTGAAAACAGGTCTGTTTTTTTTTCCTCCATCTGTATTTCTTTGACTGCTTTTCCTTTATTGGTTGTGGGGTCTGCAGCTGCCTATTTCTGACTGTGTGGGAAAGTGATAGGTTCATTCTGGACAGGCTCACAAGGTCATTTGCTCCACAAACTCTTTTTTACAAGAAAATGTCACACGTGTCACAGGTTTGTGTGCATATAAGCTCTTAAAAATACGCATAACTCAATTGTTTCATCATGTGTGGACGGTGCATGAAGAAAGTTTTCCGTCATCAGAAGGTATGATAGTTCAAACTGTCTCATAACATGTAAACGGTCCTCTGAAGACGTTGGACTGTGCAAGTTTCTGCCGCTTGCTTAGAAACCTGTTTGAGATGATCTTGTTCACCAAAACGCCGTGGAAGGGTTCACAGGTGTCAAAGTCCAGTCCTCAAGGGCCGGTGTCCTGCAACTTTTAGATATGTCCCTGGTCCGACACGCCTGAGTCAAATAATCAGGTAATTACCAGGACTCTGAAGAACCTGACTGCAAACTGAGGAGCTAATTGTGCCATTTGATTCAGGTGTGTGGGACCAAGGAAACCTCTAAAAGTTTCAGGACACCGGCCCTTGAGGACTGGAGCTTGACACCCCAGGTATACATCATGTAGGGCCGGCCACTTGGAGCAATTGCATCTCTAATCTTACAAATGATGTTCCATAAGTGAACCACTTTAAGAGTTCTTCCTGAAAGACAAGAAAATAAACAAGTTCTTAAAGTACATACTCCATATTTAAAAGCATGTATCATATAGTATTTATCTTTTACATTCAAACATACCTCAGTGATATTTAAACAGGTGAGCAGAATTGGCTGCTTATCCAAGAAGTCACCAGTAAAGTAATCTGTATTCTTCAGTTTTTGAAAAAGGTGCATCCAGTACTGTGCACGACGTTTCCTTAAGAAATCCCACCAGTTGTTGATGAGCTGGCTGTGGGTGCTGGATCCCACAATGAAGTAGTTTTCAGGATAGCTGTCATCAAGACGCAAAAATCTTTGAATGTCTTTCATTGTACCATTCTCTGTCTCCATGTCTATATGAATTCTGGCTGTGGTACCCCCTCTGTTACTACTGGAAGAAAATATCCAGCAGTAACTTTTGGACAGCACCATCCATGTATTCAGCTTTAGAGATGCCAACCTGTAAACACAGCAGAGATTTTGTTATAGTTTTTTCAAGTTTTTTTTATTTTAAACAAAAGGTAAAAATAACAATTCATTTATTCTTTCTAAAAATTGAGCACGTTACTTATGCTAAATGTGAGAAGCTAAATATTACAAATTCAAAGTTTTTAAGTATTTAAATTTTGAGTGTCAGATCAAATGCACAGGCATTCTAAGATGTAAAAGAGAACATTCATGATTTTCTGGCTGTATTTTTAATGTAGCTATCTTAAACCTGGTCCTCCTACCTTAATGTTTTTGTTTATGAGAATTTTAAAAAGTACTTTTACAGAATTCCCATCAGAAGGAGAATAGCTGCTGTTTAAAATTGTGATTTAAGGTTAGACTGGATCAATGTTAAAATTGCTTAAACCTAGACTGCAATGGAACAATGTTGATTAAGATTTGTTTTCTTTTCTGAGTAAGTTTAAAGACATCAGAAAAAAACAAATGGAACAACAAATAAACTGAGAACAATGGTGCTTTGCTGCCAGGTGCTTTTATTGATACATTCTGATATTAACTTTTGAATTTGCAGCAATGATAATTGATTATCAGTTTTTGCTTTTCCCCTTATTAAAGCATGTCAGTAGTTGACTGGGTTTATTAATGAAGTTCATATAAATAGTTGTCCTTCACTGGCGTGTGAATTGTCCCATTAGAAAGCTCTGTATTCATCTTTGTTTTGACACAATAAAATATGGATAAATGTAGCTTTATCTAGCCTCACTTTCATTGTGTAGAATACACATATTTTTAATTAGCCTTACAAGTGTCGAATTAAAATATATTTTAATCATATTTAATTAAAATACATAAAGGAATAGGTACATTTGCAGTCACAGGCCCTGTTTACAGAGTACTTAAACGGTGTAATTCCCATGCCGCACCACTAGTAATTCTGTGGCAATTCTGTCAGCATAGGTGGGAATATAGATGGCCAAGCTCTCATCATCCATGCTTGCTATAGCTGATATGTCAGTCTACAAGCACAATGAAATTATGGTTAATATAAAAACTGAAAAAAACTAAAAAGACTATTTTAAGTACATGATTATTAATCTTTACAGCAGAATTTATGATTAAATGCATGACATGTTTTTAAAAAAAATTAAGCTGCTTATCCTTATCTCTATCTCATTAACATCCATGTAGAACATTTGCAGTCACAGGCCGTTTCTCAATATGCGTTCTTGAGCGTTCTTGTGTGCTCGTGTGCTCGTGACACGTCATCAGCCTCAGCCCGAGCACTGTTCCAATACTGAGAACGCCAAATCGAGAACGCGCCGAATTCCCCGGATGTTGTTCTCGCCCCGCCCTCTTTATCGAGCATGCATCAGAGCAGACTTGTGCGTTCTTCAGGCTGACCGCTTTCCCAGAATGCACCGCGGCAAGATAATTTTTAGGCTTTTTAGAAATTAAAAATGTTGTTTTAAAAAAAATTGTCAATAAGATTTATTGTGGTGTAGTATATAAATAGTTTTGAATGTTAAAGAAATGCTAAAGAACTGTGCGTCTCATGACGTCACAAGTACGCTTCTGTTCCAATACACCATACGTGCTGCGTGCTCGCGTTCTTGTCAAGTCCGATCTTCCTGTGTTCTCGCCAAGACCGGACTTGACGAGAACGCGAGTCCGTACTCGCGTTCTCGTGAATTGAGAAACGGCCACAGGCCCTGTTTACAGAGTACTTAAACGGTGCAATTCCCATGCCGCACCACTAGTAGCGCTGTGATTTCTGAAGCTCCGGGTCAAATTGCCCAGAAGAAGAAAGCAGCGGCTGGCGGAGGACTGCTTCGGCTGCAAACTGTTGTAAATAAACCCACAGCTATAGCTGAAAGTCCCCCTAAGCAACAGTTAAACCTTGTAGTGTGTAAATGGAGAGTACAAAGGCAACGCAAACCTGTTTTCACCGTGTAAACAGAGCCAGAGACTTTCTACAGTGCTACAAGTGTTTCCAAAGCATAGTTGTTAAATATAAATAACTGCCGAATTGATTAAATTTCAAGTAGAGGACTTGCTGTATATGCACGACTTACCTTGTCACTCCTCAGTGCAGAAATACATTCCTCCGACAAATGAGTTTTTAAAAAGAAATAAAAGGCGCCCCTCCGTCTCTCCTCTTCTCCGTGACACTCAAATATCCCGCGAGCTGATGCCGGGTTATGTTGCGTTGTTATGAGGAGACAATTATCTGGTTTTAGCAAGATAAGTCTCTCATTAAAACAAGAAACTTCTGTCGTTAAAGGGAGAAAGTTATATAGTTATGACAAGTTGCCTTGTCAGCGGTCTGGTAGCAAAACGCTTTGGTTCATCCTTGAAAGTCACGTGACCTACCACAGCCGGAAGAGGCAGCCTGTGTGCCTGTGAGCCTGCGCTCAGGGCAACATGTGAGCCTTTGAGCCTGCGAGTCTGCGCAAGGAGACACAAATCGAAAAAATACAGATACAAATCCTTCTACGCATTTGTGCATCTCACGCGGCAGAAGAGTAGCAAAAATCACGTGTGTAAAGAGAACCAACCGAAAAACCGCTTGACTTGTAACCAATGATTTGTCTGTATTTCTGGGTCTTGAAGCGAAAATACTTCAGACACAAGTGTTTCTGTGTGTGCTTACAGATTGATCTACACATTTGCAGATCTGACTACAGATTTGTGGATTTTTTACACATTTGCAAATCTCTGTACACATTTGCAGATCTGAATACAGGTTTGTGGATTTTTTACACATTTGCAAATCTCTGTACACATTTGCAGATCTGACTACAACTTTGTGGATTTTTTACACATTTGCAAATCTCTGTACACATTTGCAGATCTGAATACAGGTTTGTGGATTTTTTACACATTTGCAAATCTCTGTACACATTTGCAGATCTGAATACAGATTTGTGGATTTTTTACACATTTGCAAAACGGATTACACACAAGTAGTTTTACGCATTTGCAGATTGTTGTACAGACACACAACTCTCCTCACACATTTACAAATCCCACTGCACACGCACAAATCGAGATACAGACACACAAGTCGAGATACAGATACACAACTCTCCACACACATTTGCAAATGGTAAAGCTACCATTTTAGCCCCATACATTTTAGCCCCATAGTCTATGTCCATAACTTGCTGTGACTCTACAGTTTTGGGATCAGGAGTGGTGCTCCTTGAGCGCCCCCTGCCTAGAGGCCAAGGAACTGCCGGCCTCACCTACAAACTCATAACTGTTTGAACAACTGAATTTATGATCTAGAGACAGGAAGATGCATTCACAGAATGGAAGCCAGCGCCGTTAACATGGTATTGCGCAATCTCAGGGGAGGCCAAGCTCGCTGCGGCCTCACCGGCTTCGCTATCAAGCGCCACCAAGAATTTGAAAATAGCGAAAAGTCTGTGATTTTAAAGAGAATCTGATCAAAAATGAGGAAATTAGATAGAAAAATTACTTATTACAAATGACTGAGTGAATCAAAATTTATATTATATTATTATATATTTTGTTTCCATGATGACAAGTGAGGCCTGGCCTCACTTGCCTCCCCTGACTGCACGTCACTGGCTGAACCCCAGCTAGATTTTTGTTTGAGAAAACAAGCACATGCTTTAATATCTGACATACCAGTAACGAGTAATGCAGAGTGACAATGACTAATGCATGTCTGAGAATGACTGCAAAAACGATCCAACATTTTTGTGTTGTGGTTGGAGCTGTTCTCAGGTTGTTTAGAATCTCATTCTAAATGAAGACGGAGATTAGAGCGGTTGATCATTAGGACACACAGAGGCAAGTGGCTTAAAGTTTAACTTGACAGAGTTAAATCTAAATATACTATTTAAATATAATCCAGAACCCACCATGAGACTGGAGAGCTGTTTTTTTCTTCTGCTGAACTTGGCAGTGTCATCAGCAGTCTCCCTCCCTACAGTAAGTAATTTTGTTCAGATTTGTTGAATTTGATAGTATCATGTATATAACATATTCTTTCATAATAAGCAAACCTCATCTGTTTTATTTGAAATAAAGTATAAGTAAATGGATGCCATGGTCGTGTTACATGTCAGTTACTGTTTAACAACTTGAAACACAGACTAACACAATGACACCAAAACCATTAGAAATTCTGGGTAACCAAACTATGAAAATTTTGGACAAGAAATCAGTATAGTTTCACCACTGTACAAAATTACAAAAAGATAACTTATTAGGTTGTGAGAACACCAACCGAAAAATTCAATTCAATTCAATTCAATTTTATTTATATAGCGCCAAATCATGAAACATGTCATCTCAAGGCACTTTACAAAATCAAGTTCAATCATATTATACAGATTGGGTCAGATTATACAGATTGGTCAAAATGTCCTATATAAGGAAACCAGTTGATTGCATCAAAGTCCCGACAAGCAGCATTCACTCCTGGGGGACCGTAGAGCCACAGGGAGAGTCGTCTGCATTGTACATGGCTTTGCTGCAATCCCTCATACTGAGCAAGCATGAAGCGACAGTGGGAAGAAAAACCACCCATTAACGGGAAAAAAAAACCTCCGGCAGAACCGGGCTCAGTATGAACGGTCATCTGCCTCGACCGACTGGGGTTACAGAAGACAGAGCAGAGACACAACAAGAGAGACAAAAAAGCACAGAAGCACACATTGATCTAGTAATCTGTTCTACATTAGATGGTAATAGTCGGTGATCTGTCCTCCCTGGATGATTTCACAGTCAACAGAACGTCAGACCAGGTGTGCCTACTATGAAGAAAAAAGAGAGAGAACAAAAAGTTAAAAGCTGAAATGACAACAGTCATTTCAATGTAATGCAATGCAAATCTGGAGAACAGTAGACTGGAGAACAGTAAAAATCAGTAGAGTGAGAAAAATAGGCCCTGATGTCCTCCAGTAGCCTAAGCCTATAGCAGCAAAACTATAAAGGTAGCTCAGAGTAACATGAGCCACTCTAGTTATAAGCTTTGTCAAAAAGGAAAGTTTTAAGATTAGTCTTAAAAGTAGACAGGGTGTCTGCTTCACGGACCAAAACTGGGAGTTGGTTCCACAGGAGAGGAGCCTGATAGCTAAAGGATCTGCCTCCCATTCTACTTTTAGAGACTCTAGGAACCACCAGCAGACCTGCAGTCTGAGAGCGAAGTGCTCTGTTAGGAACATACGGAGTAATCAGAGCTCTGATATATGATGGAGCTTGATTATTAAGGGCTTTATACGTTAGAAGAAGAATTTTAAATTCTATTCTTGATTTAACAGGAAGCCAATGAAGGGAAGCTAAAATTGGAGAAATATGATCCCTCTTGTTGATTTTCATCAGAACTCTTGCTGCAGCATTTTGGATAAGCTGGAGACTTTGAATTGCATTTTGTGGACTTCCTGATAGTAAAGAATTACAATAGTCCAGCCTTGAAGTAACAAATGCATGGACTAGTTTTTCAGCATCACTCCTGGACAGAATGTTTCTAATTTTGGCGATATTCCGGAGGTGAAAAAAGGAAACTCTGGAAACCTGTTTAATATGGGATTTAAATGACATGTCTTGGTCAAAAATAACACCAAGGTTTTTTACTTTATTACCAGAGGCCAAGTTAATGTCATCCAGATTAAGTGATTGGTTAAGAAGTTTATTTTTTGAGGACTCTGGCCCAAAGATTACAACTTCGGTCTTGTCAGAATTTAGATGCAGGAAATTTAAAGTCATCCAGCTTTTGATGTCATCAAGACATGACTGCAGTCGAAGTAATTGATTGGATTCATCAGGATTTATGGATAGATATAGCTGAGTGTCATCAGCATAACAGTGGAAATTAATCCCATGCTGTCTGATAATTTTGCCGATCGGAAGCATATATATAGTAAAGAGAATTGGTCCAAGGACTGAACCCTGTGGTACTCCACAGGTGACCCTAGAGTTTGAGGAAGATTTATTATTAACATGAACAAACTGGAATCTGTCCGACAGATAAGATTTAAACCAGCCTAATGCTTTCCCCTTAATCCCTACAGTATGTTCAAGTCTTTGTAGGAGAATATTGTGATCAACTGTATCAAATGCAGCACTAAGATCTAACAGGACAAGTACAGACACAAGTCCATTATCTGAGGCCATGAGAATATCATTGGTGACCTTCACCAGAGCCGTTTCAGTGCTATGATGAGCTCTGAAGCCTGACTGAAACTCCTCAAGTAGGTCATTGCTTTGTAAATGTTCACAAAGTTGATTAGCAACTACTTTCTCAAGAATTTTAGATAAGAAAAGAAGATTAGATATAGGTCTGTAGTTTACTAGCTCATCTTGATCAAGAGAAGGTTTCTTAAGTAAAGGTTTAATAACAGCTACTTTAAAAACCTGTGGTACATATCCATTTACTAAGGATAGATTAATCATGTCTAAAATAGGACCACTGATCAAAGGGAATACCTCCTTAAACAACTTGGTTGGGATTGGGTCTAACATACAGGTAGAAGGTTTAGATGAAGCTAAGATTTTAGATAGCTCAGAAAGCTCTACCTCTTCTAAACAGTTCAGACACAGCGCAGGTTCTAAAGATTCCTCCAATGCTGCCTTACTTACTGGGGACGAGGTAATCATGTTTGGGAGGATGCCAATTATTTTATTTTTAATGGCATCAATTTTATTTATGAAGAATCCCATAAAATCATTACTGCTGAGAGCTAAGGGAATGGTTGAATCAACAGAGCTGCAGCTCTGAGTAAGTTTGGCAACTGTACTAAAGAGAAATCTAGGATTATTTTTATTCTCTTCAATTAATGATGAAAAATATGCTGCTCTAACTCTGCGAAGGGTCTTGTTATACAACAATAGACTGTCCCTCCAGATTAAGTAGGATTCCTCTTGGTGTGTAGAGCGCCATTTTCTCTCCAATTTCCTAACATTGTGCTTCAAGGAACGCAGCTCTGAATTAAACCAGGGAGCCAGCTTCCTGTGAATTATCACCTTCTTTTTCAAGGGAGCTACATTATCTAATGCAGAACGCAATGAGGAAGTCACACTGTTAGCAAATGTATCTATTTGTGAATGGGAAGAAACAGCATTGCTGCCATCTACAGGGCATTTCTGCAATACTGAGGATATTAAGAGGGGGACAGACTCTTTAAGTTTTGATACAGCATTATCCGATAAAGATCTACTATAATGGAACCCTCTTTTGGGGGTGGAGAAATCGGTTAGATTAAACTCAAATGTTATTAAAAAATGATCAGATAGGACAGGGTTGTGAGAGAATACTGTTAATTCTTCACAATCAATGCCATATGTCAGCACAAGGTCCAAAGTATGGAGCCGAGAGTGCGTTGGCTTATGCACATTTTGAGCAAAACCAATTGAATCTAGGATAGTTTTAAAGGCTACACTAAGGTTATCACATTCAGTGTCAACATGGATGTTAAAATCACCCACTATAATAACCTTGTCAGTATTTAACACCAAATCAGATAAGAAGTCTGACAGTTGATCCAAAAACTGAGTGTAAGGGCCTGGTGGACGATACAAAACAATAAACAGAAGAGGTTTTATTGCTTTGCAGTTTGGATGAGGGAAACTGAGGGTTAAATGTTCAAAAGAACTGTAATTATTAATTGGCCTGGGACTAATTAATAAATCAGACTGAAAGATGGTTGCCACTCCTCCTCCTCTTCCCACAGATCTGGGAATGTGGAAATTTTGAAAAAGTCTCTTTTTCTGTACCAAGTCCGTGTCACACAGACCTGTTAAATTGCATTGTAAAGGAAAGGGCTAACCCATATCTGTTTGGTCTTAAATCTCATTAGAAAATCTTTTTTAAACAATAAAACAATGGATAAGCATAACAGCTAATTTGGAGAGCTGCATTTTAAAAGCCCAACGTAATTATCTGTTCTTCGCTGGTGCTAACCAGACTCTATAATACTTATAGTAACTCACACGGCATATATTACTTGTTACTTATTCTTTATTGAGTTTTCAGTGTTTACTTTTAATAGTGAACACATCTAATATATTTTTAAGACGTTTGTCTGGGAACAAAATCTTTCACATCTATCAAGCTTTCATATAAATTGTCAGTTTTAATTTAATTTTTCTTTTTGTGATTCTTGCAATATCAGGTAGAGATGGAGATAGTTGGTAAGTGCTGTATGCGTTTTCTTTCATATCTTGGCATATCATTTTTTTTCTTTTTGAGGAACTAATTTGAACTTCTAAGGAATAATGTTATTTCTTTTTTTAGATGTTGATGAACATGACAACATCAAGGAGGGTAAATTTAAATTTCTTTATTCTTTTAAATAGATTTGTGATTAGATAGTTTCTCATTTATAACCACTAACTTCCTGCCCTGATCTTAGATTTAACACTTGATGATATCCGTGAGGTAAGTTTGGTACCATAAGCAGATAGTTAAGGTGGTATTTTTAGTACATTTATGCATGCCTGTTTTTTCTTCTATAAAAATGTCTCATGCACATTTTGTTCAGCCTCCAAACCTTCAAAGGAGCACCATTCTACCTGGTAACAATCTATGGACATCCCCAGTTTCCTACGTCTTGGATAGTGGCCTGGGTACGTACTTTTTTTCTATAAAAGAAATCTTTTCAAACCATGTTTTTGCATTTTAATAGCTCCATTGTTTAAGGAAACACTCTACCGTAAACCGGTTCACTTCTAAAATCAGGTTGTGCAACTCAGTAAATGTCAGTTTAAAAGTGGCTCTTGTCAACATTTTTATGTGAAGGAAAGACAATTGGAAGTGATTCAGATTAAATTAATTTCTGCTTAAATTTTTCATATGAATATTCCCATGATTTAAAGCTCAGAGCTACACAAAAAATAATGTCATGTCTCGTGTTTTCTGTTTCACTGCTTTTAAATTGATTTTGAAATGAAAGACTTGAACGCCAAAGGAGTCATCATGAGAGCCTTTGACCAGTTCAGAGTGAAGTCATGCATCGATTTCAAACCCCGTGATTCTGAGGACTATTACCTTAAGATCCAAAAGTTAGATGGGTAGGTTCCCCATGTTTTCTTCTTATTTTGAACAAAACATACTGATCAAAACATTATGCTGTTAATGTAAACATGAGGACTCAGAAATATAATAATATTTCATACCCTAAAATATATTAATGTAAATAAATAATATTAAATCAGCAGTGTTTATCACATTCTGACCTTTGTTAGACTGTCTAATTCTCTCCTGTACCTTTTATGGATATGATTGGATCCATGAAAGATATGAGGATCCATGTCTGGTCCATGGATCCAGGGATCAGACATGGATGCTTTGTTTATCTTTTAGATTTTGAGTATTTTCTTTTGAAAGCAGAAAATAATTAGTTCATCTTGCAATGCAATTTGTAAATGAAATGTTGTCCTGGTTTGAAGATATGTTGCTGTAATCTAGTTATTTTTTGTGAAAAGACATAATCCTATCTTTCTGTTATTCAGGCTTTTAAAGCAATTTAAGGTTAATGATTTGCTTTAAATTCAAAATATTTCGACAGCTTAGGATCAGATATGACCCTAGATATTAAAGATTGCACTGACTGGAGTGATTTAGGAAACTTTGGATGGTACCATAGTTCTTGTTTTGAATTATTAACACACATTGAATAAATACTATTTTCACAACTTCAAAAACTTTCATGGTTTTTATATACTTTATTTATTTGAAGGTTCTGATTGGTGTATTTTCTATTCTAGGTGTTGGTCATATATTGGTAGAGTATTCGCCAATGGACAGGACCTCTCTATTGGTGCTGGCTGTGATACCCTTGCCACTGTTGAGCATGAGCTTCTTCATGCTCTTGGCTTCTACCATGAACAGTCTCGATTCGACAGAGATGATTATGTACAAATTGTATATGCCAACATCATGACAGGTAGAACAGATATAAGATTTTCTTTATATATTGAGATATTTTTACAGTTGTTTTGTTTTTATAAAATGGATGAGGTATGAAAGTATATCAATCAGTTAGTTATGCTGGGCTAAACATTCAGTTTCCATTCAACATTTGCACACAGGGCACCCCAATGGCTAGCACCACTCTGTGTTGTTTTAAAGGGTTTGTAATGTTCCTGTATATAGGGATTTATAATTTAATTCAAAATAATTCTGGATTCATGAAGTTTTAGTCCTTAATGCTAAAAATATACACTGCTAAAAATGCAAGAAACAATCTGAAAACACATCAGATCTTCTTTGGAAAATACATTATGCAGGATATCCATACTGATATGGATTGGGTAATCTTTTGGGAACAACGGATGCCACGCCATTTCATCAAAATGAAAATTATCGACCCAGAGAAGTTAAGCTGAAGTCACAGAAAAAGTGAAACTGAAAAACTGATGGGATAGGCTAGTCCAATTTTCTGCAATGTCATTGCAGAACCTCAAAGCGGTGTTTGGTAGTTTGTATGGTCCCCACATGCTTATATGCATGCCTGACAACTTCAGGGCATTCTCCTTTTGTTATGACTTCTCCAAGAACATAACCAGGGCCTCACTGAGCTCCTGAATAATCTGAGATGCAAAATCAGATTGCCTCTAACAATAGGTCTAATGATTTAATCCCGTTACCCGATACCATCACTGACCCAATATCCAACTGAATGTTGAAAAGTGTTGCAAGCAGCATAACCTTCACCAAAGCTTCTCCAGACCATTTCACGTGTGTCACTAAAAACTCAGACTGAACCTGCTCTCAAGTGTGAAAAGAGCCAATGGCAATTTGGGAACACGTTGTAAAGCTGTGGCAGTACTTATCCTGATCCTCCTTCCACAAAGGAAGCAATAACCTTCTGATCGGTTAAGGACCTCCACCAGCTCTGTCCAGATATCCTAGAGTAATTTCCTGCCACTTGCAATCTCCTCCATGCTGGTAAGACTGTGCTGGCAGACAAAGCAAACCTTCTGGCAAAACTCACCAAGTCCAAAACTACTGAAAAGCAATCAAATGAAATGAAGAAGAAACAAATGTCTGTGGCTTTTGCCTGCCAAACTATTCCTGTTTTTGGGGTTGTCTCATTGTTGCCCCTTTAGTGCACCTGTTGTTAATTTCAATAACACCAAAACAGGGGGCACTGTATAACAACACCCTCTCCTACTAAAATGATCAGATCAATATTCCAAAGATTTAACTAACTTGACATTATAATCTGATCAAAAAGTGTTCCCTTAACTTTTTAAGCAGTCTAAATAATATATGTTATAGACAAAAACAGCAGTAATTGAGTCCAAAGAAGCAATTTGACTTATAGCTCTGTTTATGCAACAAAGTGAAGAATTTTCAGCTAATTGGATTACCAAAATATTGTCCTTATCTACATATAGATTCTCTATTCTCTACAAAATGTCAGACCTGAGATCAGTTAATTAGAAAATGACAGATAATATATATTTATTAGTACATAAGTACATATGTGAGTATTGTTTGGCGTGTGGGTGAAGTCACATACACAATACAGATATTGAGGGGTATAAATGTCTGTGTTTCACACCATGGATCTCTTTTTTAAATATTTGCTGTCAAACTCACAGAATGATGCAAAGTTACTATGCTTCTGTATGGTCTCTGTAAGACAGCCAATACATGACAGCTAACAAATATACCAGGTCATTCCCGCCAAAGGTGGTATTAGCTAAAATAATTGCACACTAAATACTAACTTTATAAAATGTTAAACAATAATGTTACTTATTAACTAAATTATATAGGAAATAGGAAAACAGCACATAGCTGGATTTTAAATGCTAAATACCTTATACTTGTAAGCTTACAGCTCTTTATGAAGTCTGACGACCCTAAGGGCTTTACACTACATTCAGTCATTCACCCATTCACACACACATTCACACCCTGATGACGGTGGTGAGCTACATTGTAGCCACAGCTGCCCTGGGGCAGACTGACAGACATCGGGTTGGCATACAATCGGTGCCACAGGACCCTCTGACCATCAATAGCAGGCAACAGGGGTCAAGTGTCTTGCACAAGGCTGAGACAGATGGAGGAGGGTTTTAACTGGCAATCCAAGTCAAACTCCCTTCCTCCTGCTCCACTGTCACTCTACAATTAGCATATGTAAACGTTCCCAAAGTAAATGGAGTACATTGTGATTGTAACGGTTGTTGCTGGTGAACCCGAAATTCAGCCAGACACAGAGTTATGTAAAAAGGTGTTTAATGAAAAAAGGCAAAAAACAAACCAGGAGATGCAGATTTTGCTGGTATTGAGTCCAAGCTGGTGGAGCACGGAGACAGGCAGAAAAACACGGTGGCAGAATCACGAGTGCAAGGATGATGATATGACGATCTGGCAGTGAGTGAGTAAGTGAGGCAGGTATATTAAGGCAAGTGAACAGGTGAGCTGAGTTGGAACTTAATTACGGAAAACAAGTGGGAATGGTCTGGGCAGATGACTGAACTGACTGGGGAGTTAACAGGGAGGTGGCAGGGGCTGGCTGACTACTGAATGATAAACTGAGTAAATAGAGCAAAGTGCATGACAAAACCAAAACAAAAAGCAAACTGTGACAAACTAAAACAGAACCATAACTATGACAGTGAAAATATACCATATTGTCTTTATTCCCTAACAATACCCTACCAGCTCCATATGGCTGCCTTCTAAAACAGCATAAGCTAGAATGCAAATGAATTAAATCAGTGCGCTGTTGCTTAACACATCTGTGTGACTGAAATCTAAATTAGTACATGAAAAGTGTGACTAAAGAAAAACAAGAAAAAAAACCTGAAAGAAATCTGTAAGGGGGTAAATATGTTTTTTACAGCACTGTAAATGTCTGTACACTATTTTCAGTCATTCCCTTAGACATTTCATATCTCCTGTTTTTCTGTTACAAACTGAATATGGACAGCTATATTCAGTCTCTGTAAACTATAAATGAGTTATGCTTTTTAACAAACACTTTTCAGTATTTTTTTTAAGTGTAGTGTTTTCTGTGTCACCTAGGTAGAGAGCATAATTTCAGAAAGGTTGCCAGCAATGAGAGCACCGTCCATGGCACCCCATATGACTACATGTCAGTGATGCACTATGGAAAGGATGCATTCACCAATAGCAATGGCTCAACAATTATTACCATAGACCCTAAATTCCAAGATGTGATCGGTCAAAGGCTTGAGATGAGTCTTACGGATGCTAAAGAGCTGAACCTCCTCTACAGCTGCAGTGAGTGCTTACACACTGTTGAACAATATGGAGAAAATGTTGAAATAATTAAAATTTGTATATTTACTTTTTGTCCTAGGCCTAAGGTAGCACTATTCTTATCACCAAACATTCCATATATGTTTGATACAACCTTTGATTGGTAATGTATTTGTTTAGTGCCCTTTAAGTCACTTAGGACTGACCTAAATGCTTGTTGATACCCATAAATTCATACTTTTTTACTTTTTAAACTATTGGTTTAGTTTTATCGTATGGAAGGAAATTTGACCACTTTAGACTGGTCTTAACCCCTATGTTTCACTTACTAAGATATAGAAACTTAACTTATTTGAATTATACCGTTCACAATTTTTGCTTTTCATGACACACTTTGAACAGCTCCTAGAACAAACATTGTTTCTGTTTAATTTTTTAAGAATGTTTAATTTAGTGTAATTATTTTAATAATGTTATATCGTTTACCTAACCACCATCATCAAAAATTTTCAGAATTACAAGAAAATATTATATTAAAATTAGTGTTGCACCGATACCAATACCAGTATCGGATAGGGCCCCGATCCAGCACTAAAATGGTGGCATCGGTATCGGCAAGTACCAACAAATAGGGCACCGATACCATTTTGATGTTTGTATGTTACTTGAACGCAACCTTCTCTCTCCCGACTAATATTATACATGTTATATAAGTTCATGAAAGTTACACTATTTTGGCATTTGAGAGCCAAAAGTTTATTCAACTATTGTCACCCATTCCAGGTAGGCAATAAAAAGTTCTACTACCCTAAGAACTATGCAGTTCTTCATATATACACACACACATCAATTTCAAACAGATGGTATCGGTATGGTATCGGTATCGGGCAATACTGCACAGCCAGGTATCGGGTATCGGTATCGGGACCAAAAAATGGCATTGGCGCAACACTAATTAAAATCAAAACCATGCATTTATGCACATAACGTTTCACTTTTTCAGATGAAACTGTTGCTTTTAAGTTTTTTTGTGGCTTTTCTAATGGAACAATGTGCAAAATGAACCGCTGTTCAACAAGTGGAAGTGGCTGGGAAGTGGTTACAGACATTCATGGGGATCCAAGCTCTGACCACACCAGTCTACCAAGTGGAAGTGGAGATAATGGTACATTTTCCTATTTTTATGTCTTATTAATGATAATGAAAAATATGATTGTATGATTTGGTAATTTGTGCAATTTTGCCCCTGATATTTTTAATCAATGTCCATAAAAAACACATTAGATTCTTAGTCATATTTATAGGTGAATTAATTTATAACCCCCCATCCCCCCTTCCAACACCCACCTCAGATCCCCCACAAACAAGCTACGACATGCCTACACAACATGTAATTGAACACAGAAGAGTGAAAACCATGAACACATTTAAGTTTTTTTGTTTGTTTGTTCTATACTCATATTTATTACATCCCCAAACATGACAGAATAACAATTTTATTTGCATAACATCACTGCAGGTCAACAAAAGGGGTACTTCATCCATGCGAGCACGGCATCAGGTCGGGAGGGAGATTCGGCCAAACTGGAAACTGAGGTAGTGAAGCTGAACAGGGGATGTAATGTCCAGTGTCTACAGTTCTACTATTTCCACAGTGGAAATGAGTCAGATGAACTTAATATCTGGATAAGAGAGTTTGAAGATGAACAGGGCACCACAGGAACTCCTCGTCTCATGGGGCAGATTACTGGTAATGTACAATTACAACAACTGAACCATTCATGTTTTCATTAGTTGTGTACTACATTCATTTCCACTTTTACATCATGTAATATTGAAATTGTTCAACTAAATAAATTAAAAATCCTTACTCCAGGTCCACCAACAACTCACTGGAAGCTCCACCATGTTTCCTTGAATGCCACTAAGCCCTTTCAGGTTGTTTTTGAAGCTCGCAAAGGAGCAGGAAGCTCTACAGGAGGATTCTCTGTCGATGACATCAATCTCTCAGAGACAGAGTGTCCACATGTTTTCATACAGATTGATGACCTGGAGAATCGTTTGAACACAAGCAGCCCTGGAACCATAATCTACAGTCCACGACAGTACTCTAAAGACGGCTATGCGTACCGTGTAATTGCTAAACTTGAAAAACCATATGTTGGAATGTATGTGCAGCTCTTGTCTGGTGAATTTGACGACCAACTGCAGTGGCCTTGCCTCCAAAGACAAATGATTTTCCAATTGCTGGATCAAACCCCTAACAAGCAACAGCAAATGTCAAAGCAACAAACTCTCATTTCTGTTGGAACACAAGTGACAGATAGTGGTGAGTCTACAACAAGATTTTGACATTGTAAAGAAACTGAGTTAGTAAAATTAGATCAAATATTTATTCTGTAATCATCTTTGTGTCATATAAACAGGTATCCTTGCCTGGAGCAATCCGAGGGTGAATGGAACTCCAGTTTTTAATGACAAAAATGAGACAGTCTATGGTGGACCTCTTTGGGGGTACAAAACATTTGCAAACCTAGAAGAGTTGCAATCCAGAGAGTTCCTCAAGGGAGGTAGCGCCATTTTAATGTTTAACTTTCAAGGTAGGTTATATGCTGTAATGATGACACTGTTGCAAATTACCCTGATAATACTGCAATAACTTATTTTTTCTTATCTACAAAACCTGTTAACGTTCTTGGGGTACAAAATATTAAGTCTCTGATATATTAGTTAATATTTTACACTCACAGAGAACATTTTGCCAATGGGGTGGGGGGGGATTACAGTGTAAGGTTAATGGTCAAAAGTGCATGTTCAAATTGTCCAGGGATGGCTCAAACACCCCTCACATTTTAACTTCAAAGTGCAACATTTTGCCTTCTGTATGTCTGGACTATGTCTTGTCATTCAATAGGTGGGAGTGTAGGGAAAGTGGAGATATGCTAAAAAGATTATTTCACTGACATTGTATTTTCTTTTTCTATTTTTGCTTAATGTTAGATCTCACACCATTGATCAATGGAACTAGCCTACCTTGCCCTCAGTTAAGACCAGTGAAGATTACAAACCCTCCCCCGAATCTGGATGAAACTCCATGCTCAGCACGGTAAAAAAAAACAATTGTCAAATTACTGACATCTTAGGTCTAACAAGTTTGCATTTTCAGACAAAGTTATAAATATTATTGATAATCATTTGAGACTATAGAGAGATTTCAGAAATGTTGTTGAATAATGCTGTGATTTTCATAGAGTGTCCACCTTCTACAACACCAGTTTACAGGTATTCATATACAGGTGCTTCTCAAAATATTAGCATATTGTGATTAGTTAATTGTTATTAGTTCATTATTTTCCATAATGTAATGATAAAACTTGAACATTCATATATTTTAGATTAATTGCACACTAACTGAAATATTTCAGGTCTTTTATTGTCTTAATACGGATGATTTTGGCATACAGCTCATGAAAACCCAAAATTCCTATCTCATAAAATTAGCATATTTCATCTGACTAATAAAAGAAAAGTGTTCTTAATAAAAAAAAAGTCAACCTTCAAATAATTATGTACAGTTATGCACTCAATACTTGGTATTGAGTGCATAACTACCTAAATAAATACCTGCTTTAATGCGGCGTGGCATGGAGGCAATCAGCCTGTTGCACTGCTGAGGTGTTATGGAGGCCCTGGATGCTTCGATAGTGGCCTTTAGCTCATCCAGAGTGTTGGGTCTTGCGTCTCTCAACTTTCTCTTCACAATATCCCACAGATTCTCTATGGGGTTCGGGTCAGGAGAATTGGCAGGCCAATTGAGCACAGTGATACCATGGCACTGTGAGCAGGTGCCAGGTCGTGCTGAAAAATTAAATCTTCATCTCCATAAAGCTTATCAACAGATGGAAGCATGAAGTGCTCCAAAATCTCCCGATAGCTAGCTGCATTGACCCTGCCCTTGATAAAACACAGTGGACCAACACCAGCAGCTGACATGGCACCCCAGACCATCACTGACTGTTCGTACTTGACACTGGACTTCTGGCATTTTGGCATTTCCTTCTCCCCAATCTTCCTCCAGACTCTGGCACCTTGATTTCCGAATGACATGCAAAATTTGCTTTCATCCGAAAAAAGTACTTTGGACCACTGAGCAACAGTCCAGTGCTGCTTCTCTGTAGCCCAGGTCAGGCGCCTCTGCCACTGTTTCTGGTTCAAAAGTGGCTTGACCTGGGGAATGCGGCACCTGTAGCCCATTTCCTGCACACGCCTGTGCATGGTGGCTCTGGATGTTTCTACTCCAGACTCAGTCCACTGCTTCCGCAAGGTCTCTCAAGGTCTGGAATTGGCCCTTCTCCACAATCTTCCTCAGGGTCCGGTCACCTCTCGTTGTGCAGCGTTTTCTGCCACATTGTTTCCTTCCCACAGACTTCCCACTGAGATGCCTTGATACAGCACTCTGGGAATAGCCTATTCGTTCAGAAATATCTTTCTTTGTCATACCCTCTTGCTTGAGGGTGTCAATGATGGCCTTCTGGACAGCAGTCAGGTCGACAGTCTTACCCATGATTAGGGTTTTGAGTAATGAACCAGGCAGGGAGTTTTAAAGGCCTCAGGAATCTTTTGCAGGTGTTGAGAGTTAATTTGTTGATTCAGATGATTAGGTTCATAGCTCGTTTAGAGACCCTTTTCATGATATGCTAATTTTGTGAGATAGGAATTTTGGGTTTTCATGAGCTGTATGCCAAAATCATCCGTAATAAGACAATAAAAGACCTGAAATATTTCAGTTAGTGTGCAATGAATCTAAAATATATGAATGTTCAAGTTTTATCATTACATTATGGAAAATAATATTTTGAGAAGGACCTGTATTATTTAGTCAAATGTATATACATTGTAAAAAATATGATGTATCCTGTTTATTTCAATTCAATTCACTTTTTCACTTTGGGGGAAACCTTTCTGAAACTATACATTAAAGCTGGTTCACACGGCAGGATTTTTAAAATAGTGTCCGGTCAGACGACAAGCTCAACACACCACACATGAACAGATTTTTCTTAAGAACATTCAGAAATCCGACGGGAAATCCTGTGAATCCTCTCAAGATCAAACATGAGAATTTAGATGCAAACTCTAACCAAAATAAAGTCCTGAAAAGGATTGGATTAGTACAGGTCAATATTGGTTGAAAAACAGAGTCTAATTATCATTTTCCCAAACTAGTTCTATTTGTATATCTCAAGCAATTGCTCCTTTTTTACATGGAAATATATCGCAATCTTTGTAATTTGATGAAAAAAACTATTCAGGAACATTCTGTCAATCCATGATTGTGATCAGAAAGTGGATCTGCTCAGCAGAATATACAGTATAGTAACTTTCTCCAGAATAGACCTGCAAATTTGATATGTTTTTTTTAAATGAAAGAAAACAAGGTTGGCATGTTTTGATGTCTTGCCCTAAATCACATCTACAGGTGTCTCTGCTTCAACTAGAATGTTGTTTAACACCACCAGAAGGTGGTGCTGATAGCATGGCAGCAGCCCTACTGTCAGTCTGCCCCAGGACAACTGTGGCTACAATGTAGCTCACCACTGTCAGCCTGTGAATGTGTGCATGAATGGGTGAATGACTGATTGTAGAAGTATGAAACACTTTGGGGTCCTCAGACTTGTTAAAGCACGATGAGCGAAGGCCACTCACCGTTTACCATTTGTGAGAAAACGATAGACTCAGTACTAACTACTTTAGTGGCATCATCTAGGAGACAAAGATAGCTAAGAAGATTAGCGCTGAACCAGTTTCCAAGTCTACAGGATGAACAAGAGCACATACAATTAGTCGCAGAAAAGTTTAGCCAATAGCTATGTCTAGGAGAGAAATAGGGTTAATCGCTGAAAGACATTTTAAAAAAAACTGTCTAGTGATCCATGTGTATGTAAAAATAAGTTTTATGTCATGTATTAACATCAATCATGCTTCATAAATTCCTTTCTGTTTTTTTACCTATATCTTTGGTTCTAATTTTACAGGAATCCATCTACCACCCATCAATCTCCTACTGTCATGATTTGGGTTTTGTTATGGTTTATGTTTGTTATTTGATTATTAGTTATCTCTCCTGTCTTAGTATTAGCTCTGATTTTTATTATTTGCTTGTGTTCTGTTTAGTCTTAGTTTGGTTTTCTAGCTTAGGTTTGGTCTTTATGGTAATTTTGTTTCTGGATTAGTCTAGTTTAAGTTTCTGTTTTGGTTTAGTGATTCTCTTCATTTAACCAATTGTGTCATAGGTTTAGTTTCTGTTTTTAGGTTGGGTTTGTCTTGATTTATCCTGAAACTGTTTTAGTTTATCTGTTTTTCACCTGCCAGTCAATTAGTTTCAAATCAGAGTAAACATCATGTCTGTTTGCCTGTCAATCCCCTTCACCAGTCACCATCCAATCAGCTTCAGTTTACTTCTAGCCACTTTCCTCCTCCTGATCAGCTCCACCCATTCTGGTAATTGGTTTCACTCAGTTCACCTGCTCACTCCCCTACTTATACCTGCCTCTGTCCCCTGCACTCTGCCAGCTCATTGTTTATCAAAGCCTTTGGTGAGTTTTGTCCAGCATCCCTATTGTCTGTTGATTTAACCCAATTGCCTTTTTTAACTTCTGTGCCAGCCTGATCCTGATCCTGTTTTTCCTGCCTGACTTTTGCCTGTTTACCCATATACCAGACCCAGCTAGTTTTGGGATTTTTTTGAGTTTGCCTTATCCCTGCCTGTTTTTTCCTGCCCGCCTGTGTATCAACTTGGAACTGTTATTTGACCACAGAGCCTGCTTATTCCTTGTCTGATCATTTTTGAGCTTTATTAAAGCCTTCTTATTTTCACTCTTGTGTCTGGCTGAATACTGGGTCCTCAATCTCTCGATCGTGACACCTACAACATACAATAGTTATTTTGATGAGTAGTTGTTTGCAATTTTTTCAAAGTTCAGTTGTATCTACATGCAGAGCAAAGTGAAAATAAATAAAGAATTGATACTGAATACATAATCAAGAACCAAGAGGTATTTAAAATAAAGAGATCTGGAGTTACTTTGAGTTTTATTACCATCCTGGAAACTAAAAAATCCAGCACATGTGATATATGTGATCTGTCTTTCACAAACTAAATATTTGTTTTTTTGTATTTTCGGCAGTAATTCTTGGCTATTGATTAAATATTTTAACAGAAACTCTCAATATTCTGGCATTTAGAAATTACACAAAATTGTGGTAAGACTTGAGCATACGCTAGGGATTAAGGGGAAAGCATTAGGTTGGTTTAAAATCTGTCGGACAGATTCCAATTTTTTCATATTAATAATAAATCTTCAAACTAGGGTCACTTGTGGAGTACCACAGGGTTCAGTCCTTGGACCAATTCTCTTTACTATATATATATATATATATATATATATATATTAGGGCTGGGCAACGATTAAAATCTTTAATCGCGATTAATTGCATAATTTGCCTGATTAATCGCATTGTATGCGCAATCTCCAAGAATGAATTCAAAAGTAGTGTAAAGAGCACTTTTATTTTAATACTCTGCTGCCATAAGTGCTACAAATGTTACAACAAAAGTGTTGTAACATTTGTAGCACTTATCAGTAACACATATTTAGTGTAAAGCTCAACTTAAACATGTAAAACAAAAAATAGCAATAATAATAAATTAAAGCTTATTGCCACTGACAGGGAATTCTCTTTATGGGGAAAAAATCTACAAAAAACAGGCAATTTCTGAGGTAACAGCAGGGAGCAGCATTACCATTTTATGTTCAATACCAAAGTGTGAAGCACAAAAAAGGTCTACAGTAGCTATCCACTTCTTCATTACATTGGTTAGCTTCTCTGAGTCATTGAATTGTTTGGTGATGTCTACAGTGTGTTTGGCATTTAAGTGATACGTTAAGCTCAAGGTGCTCCGGTGATAAGAAAGTTTAACTTGGCAGTGGTTACAACGAACTTGTTTCTGTCATATTCGTTGCTGGAAGAACTTTAAACTGAAATGCTTGCTAACTCGATATGCTTGCATGTTTATTTGACGTTAACACGCGTTTTTTTGTTGTTGCTTTCTCGCGTGCCCCCCCGCTCCGCCAGTCATCCGCGCAAAACTTGTTCCGGCCGCCAACTCACCGCCTCGCCTAAGCAAATTCCTGCAGAAAACACCGCCTTCCCCATGTTAGCTTTGTTTTTTTCTGCGTTTTCCTTTTTCCAGCCAGCACCTTTCTTCCTGTTTAAATCCGAGGCTGGGCTGACAGCGAAGTTATTGGCGCATTATCGCCACCTACTGTTCTAATTCAAACCCCTGCACCGCAGCAACAGACCATCACAAAATAAAAGCACGTGAGCAATATGCGTTAATGCGCGATAAAGTAAATATCGCCGTTAATAGTCTAATGAATTAACGCAAAATTAACGCGTTAACTTGCCCAGCCCCAATGTATATATATATGCTTCCGATTGGCAAAATTATCAGACAGCATTGTCACGATTCGGTTCTGGTATATGTTATTTTTTTGGTTAAATTAGCTTTCCTGTCCTAGATTAGTTTGTATTGTTACTGTTTTTGTTATCCTGTCCCTGTATTAGTTCTGGTTTTCATCATGTGCTCTGTTAGTTTCTGCTTTATTTTCTATCTTAGGTTTAGTCCTTATGTTGTTTAGATTCTGTTCCCTTCCACTGGTCCTGGCAGCTCCCTCAGTCACTTCCCCACCCTTGATCACTTCCACCTGTTCTGATTAATTAGTTTCACTCTGTTTCATCTGTGCACTCCACTATATAGTTCTGCCTCAGCCTTCAGTTCTCTGCCAGATCATTTACGAGCCCATGGTGAGTTTTGTTCCAGCGTTCTCTTTTCTGATTGACCTGTCGATGCAAACCCGATTGCCTCCTGATTCTGCGCCAGCCTGACCCCTGAACCTGTTTTTCCTGCCCTGTCTGATTGATTAACCGTTTCACCGACCCAAATCTGCCTTAGGATTATCCGAGCTTGCTTTATCCCTGTCTGTACTTCTGCCTGTTTTTGGACTGCTTTTTGTGTACCGGTTTTTCGACTGCCATACTGACCATTGAGCCTGCCTGTCCCTGTCTTTCCAGTCTGAGAGCAATAAAACGTCTTTAAAACATATATTCCACTTGTTGGCCTGAATACTGAGTCCACCTGTTCAGTTCCATTCGTTACAGAATGATCTGGCCCTAACATGGATTCAACAGTGTGGGAGAGGATTTAACCTTAAAAAACAGACAGACGAGACCAGACACCGCAACTTCTCTTCAGTGACCAGCAGTGGGATTAGTTTATTCTGGACTTACAATCATCTTCATTTCATAGCAGTCCCAACAATCCCAACAATATGGGGTAACTTTCAGCCTTTATAGGGATACAGTATGACGTAAATGGGAACATGATATCTTACTGTGCACAGGCGCTGCTCCAGACCAAAAGCCCTCCCTCCCTAGTTGGAAGGGTGTGTGTGTGAAATGGTGTGTGTGCTCTTCCATTTCTAGGAAGTCTTATAAACAGATCTTTGGAAAAAGATAGTAGGAGCCAAGAGTAGTTCTACTAAAGTTCCTTTGGCCTTACTTTACCTCTGTTGTGATTCAGTGAATCATTCTAGAACTAATCATTCTTTGGGCAGTGATTTCGGTTATTAAACAGGATTCAACCTTGGCAATAATAAAAGATCAAGCTGTTCTCTTCAGTTCCATACTGATAAATTCCTCCATAACAGCTAACAAGCAGCAGAACCAGTCAGCATGAACCAGAGGCAACGACATGAACCCGCTTCCTTCTTGGAGCGTTCGCTCCGGGAGAATTGTTGTTCTCGACGCTAAAACCTTGCTCCCGGTTATAAGAAGAGAGAGTTAGTCACCCAGAGACTCCGGTGTATGCTCCGCTCATGGTTTTAATCAATGTGAGGCTGTGGAATGGCCAGTCTTTTCTACCATTTTGATGTTCCAGCGTGTTTTATTACCGATTAGAGCTGTTCATGTTGGCTTATCAGTCAATGTGAAGCATTAAGAGCATGCTCCAAACAGCCATGGCAAAGGCAGCCGTCAACCCACTGACGAAAAAAACAAACCAGCTCCACGAAACCAGAAACCCGACTGTGCAGCCTAGTGCTAAAACATGTTGCTATTTTACATTTATGAAATAAAAATGACAACTTACAAGATGTTACACAAACAAAGGAGAACTAAAGCGCGCACCACTAGGGAATTAGTGAGAATAATAAAAAAATACTTTCTTTAATAGTATTATAGTATAAAGTCAAGTAGTATAAAGTCAGTTAAAGGTCTGGAATGTTGACCTGGTCGGTTTAGTAGTAGAGGGGGTTGTTCATCAGTTTCAGCTGTTCTGGTGTTAATGAAATTAACAACAGGTGGCAACTCCCAAAAACAGGAATGGTTTTACAGAGGGAAGCCGCAGATATTTTTCTAATTTTTTCAGCTTTTCAGTAGTTTTGCATTTGTCCACCATCAGTGTCACCACTGGTAGCATGAAGCCATGCCTGAACCTTTGAGGTTACACAGGTAGTCCAACTCCACAACAATATGTGCCATTGCTAGAAAGCTTGCTGTGTCTCCCAGAACAGTCTCAAGAGCATGGAAGAGATTCCAGGAGGCAGGCATTTACTCCAGGAGAGCCGGACAAGGCCTTTGCAGGCCCTTAATGCGTCATCAGGACCGGGATCTGCTCCTTTGCGCAAGGACTGCAAAAGCTCTACAAAGTGACCTCGAGCACTCCACTGGCGGGAATGTCTCTGACCAAGCCATTATAAACAGACTTCAAAAGGGTGGCCTGAGGGCCCGACATTCTCTAGTGGGCCCTGTGCTCACTGCCCAGCACCGTGGAGCTCACCTGTCATTGTCCAGAAGACATCTGAATTGTCGAGCACTGGTTCACTGAGTTCATGTCACAGACGTGACAAAGTCTGGAGAAACTGCAGTGAATCAAGAATCAATGTTTTATTGTCACCGTAAGTTACCTTGGTGATTTTTTTTTTTGTTTTGAGACAGACATCAGCTCAGGATGCACACAAACAATATATACAGGTACACCCAACAGGTACACACCTATCAGTGAGAACACAGAGGGACTGTGATCGTTGCGACCACCTGCTTGGAGCAGCTCAGTGCATCAAGCTCGGTGTCACATATAAAACAGTTCGATGTAAAGACTTCTTGTCGCTGACCAGTTTAGACTAGACTTAGACTTAGACTTTCTTTATTGTCATTTTGTATACACAGAGTGCATACAGAACGAAATTTCGTTTTCACACAGCTCAGAAATATTGCAGTAACTCTACAGGATACCTTGCAGTGAATTACAGTACAGGATAAAGTGCAGTGATCAATCGCAGTCACTTACAGGATAAATTTCAATTGACTTCCGGATAAAGTGCAGCAGTGAACAGTAGGCAGTTGAAATGTAAACAATGTAAACCAAATGTAAACAAATATGCAGTAAGGTGCAGCAGTGATTTAAGAGTAGACAGTTGCATTGTACACAGTTTTGCAGTACGTTTCCGGTTAAGGTGCAGCAGCAATTTTGCAGGATACGATACAATGTGCAAATGTGCAAATCAGCGAATCTAGTGTGGTACACAGTCCGTTTTTATACTTCAGCAGTTCAGCAGTTCAACAGTCTGATGGCAGCAGGGAAAAAGCTTTTGCAGAACCTAGTGGACCTGCAGCGGATGCTGCGGAACCTCTTTCCAGAGGGCAGCAGGGAGAATAGTCTATGGTGGGGGTGTGAGGGGTCCCTGATGATGTTACGGGCTCGAGACACACAGCGCTGCGATGAAATGTCTTTAATGGAGGGAAGAGGAGCTCCGATGATCCCTTCTGCTGTCCTCACCACTCTCCTCACGTTCTTCCAGTCGGAGGCACTGCAGCCTCTACAACACACAGAGAGACAGCTGGTCAGAATAGTCTCTATGGTGCTTCTGTAGAAGGTCGTGAGGATGGGCGGGGGCAGGCGGGCTCTCCTCATCCTCCGCAGAAAGTACAGTCGCTTCTGTGCCCTCTTCACCAGTGACGTGGTGTTCACAGTCCAGGTGAGGTTGTCCGTGATGTGCACCCCCAGGAACTTGGTGCTGCTGACCACCTCCACCGCTGAGTTGTCGATGAGCAGTGGAGCATGGTGAGGCCGGTTTTTCCTGAAGTCGACGATGATCTCCTTCGTCTTCTCCACGTTCAGGATCAGGCTGTTGTCTCTGCACCAGCCCACCAGCTGCTCCACCTCCTCTCTGTAGTCCTGGTCGTTGTCGTCTCTGATCAGGCCCACCACCGTTGTGTCGTCTGCAAACTTCACGATGTGATTGGTGGTGAACCTGGGGACGCAGTCGTGTGTCATCAGGGTGAACAGCAGGGGGCTCAGGACGCAGCCCTGAGGGGAGCCCGTGCTGAGGGTGATGACATCAGAGATGTTCTGTCCGACCCGGACTGACTGAGGTCTGTTGGTGAGGAAGTCTAGCAGCCAGTTTCGTAGGGGTGTGTTGAAGCCCAGATGCTCCAGTTTTCCCACCAGATGTTGTGGGATGATGGTGTTGAACGCTGAACTGAAGTCCAGGAACAGCATCCGCACGTGCGTGTTCTTCTCCTCCAGGTGTGCCAGGCTCAGGTGAAGAGCAGAGGAGATGGCGTCCTCAGTGGAGCGGTTCCGTCGGTAGGCAAGTTTATAGTGTGACACCGCGTACGTGTACGCAGTCGTAAAAATTGAGCTCTGCATGTACCTGTATGCGCGGAGTGTGCTTTGAGTACGCCTTGAGTACACGTCGGGTACGCGCGGACCTCGGCAGAGTGAAGTACGCGTGAGTATGTGGGAGCCTTAAATCAGTCAGTTGGCTGCACTGCCCAAACACATTTCCTGAGACGCCCAAGCATGCAAAACATTCTTTTGGGTCCGCGAAGGCTATGTTCACACTGGAGGTCTTGATGCTCAATTCCGATTTTTTGCTGAAATCAGATTTTTTTTAGGTCGCCGTTCATACTACTCTTAAATGCGGCCATCATCAGACTTCTGTCAGAAAGGTTCAAGACCGAACAGTGACCCGCATGCGCAGATAACAGAATGAGACGTCACAGAGCAGTGCACTGTGTAATTGTTTCTAGAACTGTTCAATAAAACTTTGTTTAAAAAAAGATACCGGCCGGTCTCTCCTTGTTATTATTAGAAAGCTGTTGAGCAATGGGAGCCAACAATATTAACACCACATCATAGCAGGAAGAAGTAATATAAGAAGAAAGCAGCACAGCTAGTAACAATGGTCTTTTATGGAGCGCTAACTGCTACTACTGTGTGTGGATATGTAGTGAGAGACAGGAGAGTGACGTGAAAGACGGATAAAATACCACATGACTGTTCAGACTGTGGACACTTATATATCTGGCATCTATCCAAATTTGTACCATATATGAAAGTGGCACAAATTGGATTTTTGGGGGCGGTGAAAAGATCAGAATTGGGCCGTTCACACTGCTGTAAAAAAGACAGATGTGGGTCCCATATGGGCAAAAAGATCGGATTTGGATCGCATTTCCCTGCAATGTGAATGTAGTCTAAGACCCATACCAAGTTCCCAAAATCTGTCCTTTTTTAACGATATGAATTACTGTGATGTTGCATGAATTAATAACTCAACGTATATTTTATGGTACATTCATGCCTGCAGTAAATTCTTTGCAATGAACTTAAACCTTCATATACAGAACTGTGCAATGAAAATGCCTGATAAGTTAGAGTGTGTAAATATGTATTCATAGTGGTGTTGTTAGGCCTGGAGATGGGTCAAATGAGTGTCATAAGCATTTGGCTTTAAAGCATCTTTCTTGATTTTATTGTTATTCATTTTATGTATTTTTGCATTTTCCCAATGACAAAAATATCCACTTCCTAAAATGGAAAATGTTGAAGAAACATAGCAGAACTTTTCCCACTTGCAGTGGGTCAGTCTTTTAAACTTACTCCAGTCTGAAATATATGACTTGGACAATTAAAAAAACAAATGTAAAATAGTTGATAATTTTATGAATCCCTGTTGTAGATGCACTACTACTGCAACTTTATTTATTCGTAGAGCATTTTAAAACAGCCATGGCTGTGACAAAGTGCTGCACATATAAAAAATGCAAAAAATTATGCAAACAACATTTTATATAAACAACATCCCTTCGCTAACTTAAAGTGAGCTCTTCTTTAAACGAATCACAAATGCTTTACCACAGTTATATCTGAAGCAACTGAGTTTTCGCAGTTTTTCTCATTGAAGACATTTTGACATCTATCCAGGAATCTCAGTCAGTTCTGGGGGCTGCCACTTGAGCAACCTGTAGTTGGAGTGCGGCTGTTTTTAAGCACCTATCGGCACATCATCCCAGGTAATTCCAAGTCAGATGCTAAACAACGACCCCTCCGTCACGCTCCTGGATTGTCGTTTGGCGGAGTTTACTTGGCAAACTGAATCACGACTGCTAATGTAATTTCTTTGGAATGAGTTTCAAAGGAGGAGAAGAAGATGCAAACATAATCCCCCCCCCTCTATTCAGTGTTGACTTTTCTTATTTGACAAAGATGGCTTCTCTTAACCTGACAAAAGCCAGCTGTATGTCGCTCCGCCTAGCTCCACTCACATACATCTGGGACACCGCCATAGGAATTGCCTTTACAGAAGGCTGGGCCTTATCAAAAATTCTTGCATATGATTGGATAAGCCACTTGTCTGTCATCTTTATTGACGTGCTATTTCAACCACTCACACCGAAGCTAACCCGTGACGCTGATGATAGCGACGCAGGAAAAAAAAAAAAAAAAATAATAATAATGTGTTTGCAGCTCTAGTGGCATGCGTTTTATTGACAGTGAGCTGACAGGAAGAGGGGGGAAGACAGGCGGCAAAGCGCCGCGGGTCGGAGTCGATTCCGGGCCGACCGCGTTGAGGAATAAAGGCCTCCTAACATAGTTAGTGCTAACCGCTAACCGCTCCGGGGCGCGTCCGCGTCTGCACGTCCGCTGGCCCCGGAAAACAAAACTTGCCAAATCCGGTCGGGAGAAGGGCGAAAACATCGTTTCCACCAACAAAAGCCTTCAGAGCCGTTCTCTGATGTTCTTTTAATGAAACAATATTAGGTAGATTGGACAACACGGAAGAAATAGCAGCATCAATGTTAACGCTTGCTTCCTCGACGAGCCGCCATTGCTATGAAAACAGTCTCACATCATGGTCGCGTCTCCACTACGTCACATCTATGAAATGCCAGCCCTGCGTCCTGATTGGCCAGACCATAAATTTGGTTGGAGAAATCACTTTCTACCGGCGGTGTCCCAGATGTATGTGAGTGGAGCTAGGCGGAGCAACATACAGCTGGTTTTTTTCAGGTTAGGCTTCTGTCACCCCTCTTTCAAAACATCCGTCCTTTCAGTCCAAAATCTGAACATCATGGCCATCAAAGTGCATCCTTTGCTTTTAAGGTGGAAGTGGATTGCTGTATGTAGACCCGAGCTGCTGGGGCTTCTGTGCTGCACCATACATGTAAAGTAAATTAAAGTTTTATTTTCTCTGCTTTAATAAACTACCCAATGAGTACTTACATCTTATTTTTTCACTGTTTATTCAACTCCTGAGCCAGAACTGCAGAACATTCCTTGTCCAGTAGAAAGTGTTACACTGCCACCCAGTGGTGAAATAGTAACAGAGCAGCAGTCTTTTCTTAGTTTAATCTGAATTGGCAGTCTAACATAGTTAAGTTACACAGTCATGTTTGAATTTCTGAGGACGTCATCCCATTGATATCTATAGGTTGTAGTTTTTTTTTTAAACATTTATTTACTTTAATACTATCCATGTTATTTGTAGAACTCTGCAAACATATTTTTTAAATAAAGTATTTAACATATAATGCAATGCTCCCCTATAATGAGAGACAACAACCCATGTGTTATTGCACTATCAAACTGAACAGTTTTAACTAGGAAAATGTACTGAAAACATTTCAAATAGAATTTAAACACTTATACCATGCTTAGAGGCCAATACTTGATAGGGCCATTGTGTATTTTCCATGTTGCTTTATATCTAACGCTTGTTTTTGTTTAGCTCCGCCATCGTTCGATAGTGCTAAGAGAATTATTACAGCATTAATAGGGAATATTAATGTTGATTTAATGGTGTTTGTGTAATTTAGGTAAGCTCATCAAACTAATCTAAACACGACCAGGACGCCCTCCGACATGCGTCATTTCCGATCGTCGTCCACTACAGCGTCTAGTTTCCCAAGTCACCGATTTGACTCTAATTATTTCCTGGAGAAATTACAAATTAGATGAATAAAATCAAGTGTCCTAAGGGTTATTGTTTTTTACTGGGCAAATCATTCTTTAAAATGTAATTTCCTCAAATAACGTTTTATTTAACACAGATTTGCATTGTGAATGGGTTGATCACATGTACCAAATGTTCTAAATTAGTAAAGCTAATCGAACCTCATTCCCCATAGTTTGAGATGAACTTTGGTTCTCTAACTTAGACTTGCAGTGAACCAGGATTCACTGAATCATTCTGATGATGGTTCTCAACTATTGTATTTGTCCTTTTGTTTCTTTTGTGTGTACATAGTTCATTAGCTTCTTTTTATCTTAATTTTGCTTAGTAGTTTTGTAAGTAAGTAAGCAAGTGTTATTTCTGTAGCACCTTTCACAGGATAAAACCCACAAAGTGCTTCACAACTAAAAAAAACATAAAACAACACGAAATAAAAATATAAGATAAAAAAGATAAAACAGAATAAATGCAACATCAAAGCTAGTTAAAAGCCAATCAGAACTGCTTCTTAAAAGAATAAACATAATCAAGACAGTGTAAAGATAAAGGCAACGCATTTCCCAGTCTAGGGGCCACAGCTTTAAAAGACCGATCGCCTCTGGTCCTGAAATTAGGTCGTGGAACCATTGACAGCCTTTGGCTGGAGGATCTCAAACTACAAGAAGGGGGATATGGTTGTAAAAGCTTCATAATATAAGCTGGAGCTTGGCCACTCACGGCTCTAAAGGTAAAGACTAAAATTTTAAAATGAACTCTAAAATCTACCGGTAGCCATTGTAAAGAGATTAAAACTGGGTTAATGTGCTGTCTTTTTCTTGTGTTGCTTAAGTCTTGCAGCAGAGTTCTCCAATAACTAAGATCTTTCTTATTCAAACATATAAAAAGGCTGTTACAATAGTCAAGACGAGAAATAAAAGCATGAATAATCATCTCTAATTCAGCATTTGAAAGGCTGTGCAGAGTTATTCAAGCGGGGCAGAGACAGAAGATAGGTCCAAGGTCCATTCTTGAGTCGTACACAGCAGGCTGGGCAGAGCAGAAAGGCTTGGTTGAAATGCAAGGCATAAGGTCAGTGTCCAGAGATCAGAAGTCAAGAGACATATTTGACAGAGGCCGACAAGCAGGAGCAAAACAGGAGTGAGACAGGTCAATAACAGGAGGTCAATACAAGGAATGCTGGATGGTCTACTCAGACAAAGGCTTTCAAGAATCTGGCGGTTAGACACCGGGAGAGCCAGGAATACATGACATCATGGGACTGCACACAGCAGATTCTCAGGCAGGACCAGACAGGAGTCATTACACGTGCAGACCCATGTTCTCCAGACAGAATCAGCACAGAGAGTCGTCATGAACAAGAACCGAGACAAGGAGCCGGAGCCGGACACGGAGCCATCCAAGCAGAGATACACTTTCAAGTTTTACCTTGATTTTAAATGGACACAGTCAATTTAAAGTGGAAAAAATAAAAACTTATAAACTTGGTCCAGAAGGACTGAACACCCTCCTCTCTACATACAGGGGGAGGTGGTCGAGCGTGTGGACAGCATTAAATTCCTGAGCATTCACATCTCCTCTGACCTCTCCTGGACTGTGTACACCTCCCACCTGGTGAAGAGGGCCCAACAACGGCTCATCTTCCTCGGGAAACTGTAAAGGTCTGGACTTCTCACTAAACTGCTAAAGAACTTCTATAGAGCTACCATAGAAAGTGTTTTATGTCTCAGCATAACTGTATGGTATGGGAGCTGCACAGTTCAGGAGAGGAAGGACTTAGTATGGATGGTGGGAACATCGCAGGGGATTGTGGGATGCCGTCTGCAGAATCTAGACTCAATTTATGCAGAACGAGTCCAAAGAAGGGCCAGATGCATCTCCACTGATCCCACCCACCAAGGCAGGGGCATAGCCAGAATATTTTTACCGGGGTGGCCAACATGGGGCACAAAGCTAGCGAGGGGTGGCCAATAGAAAACCCTTTACAAACATATATACTATACTATATACAGTCGCAACCTAACCCCTTCTTGCTAACACTTAACAGGAATAAGTAGGTTTAGAAAATAGCTGAAAATGCCTGTATACATAAAATAATCGACTCAAATACTTGTTCACACAAATGTACTTTATTTAAAGTTCAAAAACAGACAGTCACAAAAAAACCACATCAAATTGTGGCATGAACCAATAAAAAAGTAATTTTATCAAGTCTTGCAGTAACCAAGACATTTTTGCTGTTACAGTTGTTAAGATGGGGTTTTACCGGCCTGCTGTTACATGTCTATTACAAACCCATCTTTCCCAGTTCCGGATTTGGCTATAAATGGGGAAGCATTAATCAGAGGTAGAACGGTTTAAATACATATTTAATTCATAGAAATTAAATATGGAGACAGAGTACATACCATTTACAAGATGTTGTTCTCACCGCGGTGGATAAATCTGTCTGTCTGTCTGAAGTAAGTTTTGAACAAAGACTCTTTTTATCAACCTTAAACTCCTCCTGCATGGCTCAGAGGGAGGATGACTGACCCCCTCTCCTGCTGACCACTCCCTCAGGGCAATAAAACTCCCTGTTATTCTACCCAGCAACAGAGAAGGGAGACACCCCCACTAAGATATATTTTTTAATTCTCAACACAGTGCTTGCGTATGAAATATTTAACAAACAGGTTATGGATTTACCTTTCTTACATATGAACTATTAAATACACAAGTACATCATTTATTTATCTTGCACATCGTTAGCCTCATTGTATAATTGACTAAGTCATATTTGAAAGCTTTTGGAAAGCAAGGACAAAATATTATAGGAAGAAGCACATATTTCATGTAACAGCAATTTCAGGGAAAACAAGGAACAACAGTCATATTTTGACTACAAGGTTATACTGTATGTGTAAGAAACAGTGATACCTTTACTTAGTCTGAAACAAAAATAATTACTTTTACAAAAATAACTTCCCAGCAAAGATCCATAGGATCCATCTCTGGTTACCAGACTCAGTTCAAGCCATTTATATGTGTTGCACCAGTCTTTAGAAAAGCATCTTCTTCTGTCCCCTTGACAGGTTCGAGGGAAGATTTTTAGTTGTGGCTGCTTGGACCGTTCTAGTCTTGACTGGGAGATATCTATAATGAAACAGGAGCGAAAGTCTGTTATTCTGACATTAAAATGATGATGACAATAACAATAAATAATAATAATACCAGCCTCCCCATAGTTATGATCATTTCTAGCTGTATTAATGGCCAATAGGCATTTCGATTCAGACAAATAAAACTAATATATACACACACAAATATATATATATATATATATATATATATATATATATATATATATATATATATATATATATATATACATATACATATATACATATATATATAACGCATAATTATTTGTTTTATTTTTTTAAGTGTATATATTTAAGTGAGTCAGTCACAATAAAAAACAAATACACTTAACAAAACATACAATTCTTCCGAGGATATTACTTTCTAGACAATTCATTAATTTCATTATTATAGCCACATGGTCATAACTTCACCTGTCGGTGCAGGAACACCTGCTTTCGCTACAGTTTTAATACACTGTACATATGTGGACACACTGTATATACCTTATGCACCTTTTCATCCTTTGGCACCTTCTTTTGTTTATTAAGCCGATGTGTGACAAGTGAATTTCTCCACTGTGAGATCAATAAAGCCCTATCTATCTATCTATCTATCTATCTATCTATCTATCTATCTATCTATCTATCTATCTATCTATCTATCTATCTATCTATCTATCTATCTATCTATCTATCTATCTATCTATCTACATGCTGCTCTATCTGTTCCTCTCCTCCATCCACCTCCTCTTTCTCCTCCTCCTCCTCCTCCCTCGTTCTCTGTTGCTCCCCTGTCATCTCTTTATCTCCTTCTGCTGTTATTTTCTTCTTAAAATAAGAAGACATGTCTGTGGACTTTCACTTCATTGTCTGGAAATTGACAAACCATACAGAAGCCCCAGCTAACAACGGTAGCTACGTAACTCTTTGAAAACTTGTGAAAAAGACACCAAAAGCCGCTGTAACAGGAGCTGATACAGTTCATATATCACCTCTTCTTTTACAAACGAATGGTTTGACTTATTTACTTACCGTTAGTCTTGTTCACTTTCCACCTTTTATCACCGTTGAAGGCGGGCACGTGCTGAGCCGTAGTTGTCTCAGAACGCAACAGCGGCTAGAAGGGAGGGGGAGGGAGAGGGAGGGCGGACGTGCGGGGGAGGGGGGAGCGGCAGGGTGAGCTACGGTGCGCAAGAAGGTCAAGAAGAGCGGCTTTGCTGCTGGCTGTGCATAATGGGATGAAATGCTAAACTGACGCTACTACCATTTACACTGGCGAGTGGGGTGGCCAGTGGGGTGGCCAGGACATCGCCAGCGGTGGCCGTGGCCACCCCTGGCCACCCCCTGGCCACGCCCCTGCACCCAGGCAATGCGCTGTTTGCCCATCTTTCATCAGGTAAACACTTCAGAAGCCTGAGAGCAAAAAGAAATAAACTTAGAAACATCTTCTTCCCAAGAGCTGTGAGGGCATTTTTTTTTATCTGTTTGTTTACTTGTCAGTTTTGGGTCTGAACTGCTCCTTCTCCCAAGAACATGTGAAGTCTTCGTTAAGGGTGGAGCCCTTCCCCCATGTTCTGCCCCCCTCTGCTGGCTGGCGCCTTGGTAGTGCTTTTGTTAAGGTTGTAGTGCTTTCGTTAATGTTGTAATGCTTTCATTAATGTTGTAATGCTTTCGTTAATGTTGTAGTGCTTTCGTTAGTGTTGTATTGCTTTCGTTAATGTTGTAGTGCTTTCGTTAGTGTTGTAATGCTTTCGCTAATGTTGTAGTGCTTTTGTAATTTGTAATTGTGCTTTTAATCTGCTGAAGTGGTTTGCACCTCAGGGCCACCGTAAAATACTCCCTGCATGAATTATAATAAAACTATTTAAATGTTTAAATCAAGCGGAGCACTCTGGCGAAAGTCGTACTGCTCCACTTGTGAAAGTAAAATCTGTTGGTGTCTTTTTGGCATTAAGACAACAATTCTTATTGCCACATTGCCAGACAGGACACTGTAAAAAAAAAAAAAGAAAAAGAAAAAAAATCAACCCACTGTTACTAGCCCTTCATGTGTTACAATTCACCTTAATGTTGTTGCCTACTGGCACACTGTCATCTAAGAATATCAAAATGCACGTTTCTGTAAATGAAGCCTCAAATCATCATTGCACAATAATCATGTTATTACCTCATTATCTCTTATCTGTGACTCATGAAGGACAACTAGTTCACACAAACTTTTGAATCATCCTCTTATTTTTTTATCTCTCTTGAACGCTTCAAAGAAACCCAAAAAACAACAAAACACTGCAACCCTTGTTCATTGCCTGTTTGTTTGTCTGTTTTCCTTCATTATGTGTACCTGAACCGGAGTGGCCGACAATAAATTTCACCACGGTAATGCGCGATGACAATAGAGACTCTTTGAATCTTTTATCTTTGAATGTTTTAAATATATTTAAATATCTAAATATCATTTCAAAATGTTTTCAACTTCTCATTTCACATTTATCCTGTACACTTCACTTGAAAAACAAAATAATCTCTATGGTGGAAAATGTTTTTCAAGGCTGATACAACCAACTCCAGGTGCAATTGTTCCAAATGGTTTAGAACCACCTTTTTTATCAACATCCTGGATCAGGACTTGGCAAATTCTGCACAATCTGCCTGGCAAAGGTTTGCCTAGTGAGAGCTTTTGCCCATAGCACTCTATAGGTCACTTCCCAGATTTTCTAGCAGACACTCAATGTTTTAGTTAAAAACTGATGTATTTGTTTTTACATGTAGAACCCAATCAGTATTAGACATTCAGTGCATTCAGTCCTGATGACAACCTCCCTCACCATTTCCGAGTGTTAATTATTATTATTGTTATTATTATTATTATTATTATTATTATTATTTATAGAGAAACATCCAGTAGTTGTTTACTCAAGAGAACTGAAGCTGAAACCGAATGAAAGAGTGTTTAAACAAATTATTTGTTTAAAGGATTGCATACTTATACAACAGTCGTTGCAGTTTTTTCAATATGATCTTACGAAGATCTCCAACACCACTAGCTGACCTGATGCCCGTAACCATTGCAGAGGCTATCGTGTTCCACAGTTGGCAGCAAACACTGGATCTCATCTTGTGACCTCCTCCTGACCCAACATTAAAGAAATAATCGAAACTTTGATCCACTCCGTAACTCTAATTTGGCAGGTGTCACATTTTCTGATCTATTTTTCAAATGTTTTTACTGCTCTCTTTGCAGCTTTTGCTCTGTCGCTTTGGTGGCCTTTTGCGGCTGGAGTTTCAGTTAGAATAATGATGATGGAAGCAGAATCAAGTGGAAGCAGCAACACATTTATTTGTGGACAGCAGCATTCAGCCTTACAGCCTCACAAACAACAACCAACTCCACTTACTTCAAAGACACAATCACAAAATACTCACAGCTGTTTAAAGGCTAAACCATTCTGCAGAAGACAATTTACTGCTTGCACCTATAACATACAGTATTATTAAACAACATACATATACACATTCCCACCTATTTTTATAAATATTTTATATTTTAGACATACACCTAAAACCTTAAAATAAATGTGCAAAAGTTCCCCCTGCTTTCCCATGGTCTCTCCCGGAACCTATAAATTGTGTCTGGACCCACGGGGAAGTATTTGTCCAAACACCCTGGAGAGGACATAGAAAAACAGGTGAGTCACCACATCCTAACACTTCCTTTATACTCACACTTTTCACAGATTTTACACCACCATTGCTTAAGTTTCTGAACAGTAGACTAGTGATGGTGAGATGAAGCCTCATGAAGCATTGAACCACTTGAGCCAACTGGTTCGAGAAAGGGTTCATTTCTTGACGCTTCATGTGCACACGACACCACCTACTGGCGAGGTGTATAATCACAGCCAGCTGTATCTTAACACGTATGATGCATTGATTGTTTGTCTATTATGGCTCTTGGGAATGACTTCACAAAAGGTGTAGGACGAAATCATTTGTCTACATAAATTTTGTATACACAAATGTGTATAATAAAATATTGTTTGAATGTATTCTCTGTCTGTAATTATTCCCAAAATAGTAGTGTCATGTGATATGGCATGTTGTGTAATAATGTTTTTCCGTGACTCTAGAAAAATGGCATGGGCTTAATCAGGCAGAGGACAGTGAAAGTGCTTATGGAACTAGGGAGGGGGTAATGAATAGGCTAATGCTTGTGTAACTTGGATGATTTCATGCATTTTTATTAAGAAACAACAATTTCTCCACAGTTTTTGGTTTCAAACGATTTCTCTTTTTTGACACTACTTCCCCAGCCTTTGAAAGGACACGCTCACAAGGCACAGATGATGCCGGGGTGCATAAATAAATAAGTGCAAGTTTGTACAGATTGGGGTACAGTGACCGATGATTAGCCCAGTACTCCAGGGGGTTTTCCAGCCTGTCCTGAATCCAACGTCATCCACAATAGTGAAAGGCTGGGTATCCTTCACTATCATGGAGACTAGAGCTTCATCCAGCTGTTGTTTTCTGGTGGCTGGTTAAAAGGGAATAAATACAGTGTCTGTTACCTGTCTTTATTTGCACAACAAGCAAACATCAGCATGCAAAAATTGTGATAGTGTGTTTGTAATATAGTAATGCGCCAATCATCCGCGCGGTTACTGGCGGGGGGGGGGGGGGGGGGGCGTCGGTGAAGTCGCTTCTCGCTTCAAAGTATCCATGTATTTTTGCCAGTTTTTTCCCTGCCATTCCCTATATGTACGCGAGAAAGCAACAACAAAAAAACGCGTGTTAACGTCAAATAAACATGCAAGAGTTTGTTTTTGTTTTTTTGGAATGTTGGCGAGGCGGTAGCGTGAGTTTGGCGAGGCGGCCGCCTCGCCAACATAGTGCTGCAGGAAACACTGCTGTGGGGTTTCTAAAGCTGTCAAACCCCGCGCCGAAATCTGAACCACTTCCCGAAGCAGTCACGTGGTACAGCCGGGCAGTGAGGCTTCGGACGTCATCGTTTTCGCCTCGATACGCGCTTTACGGAAACGCCCCCTCCATTACTCGACACACGCCTCGAAGCCTCGGCACATAACGTAACATCACTAGTTATTGCTGTGCAAATCCATGCTCAACGTGCTGTGCTAAATAACATGCTAGTTAAAGTGCAAGTTTAAAGTCCAAAAGTACACTTAAAGTGCATTACAAATTACTTTTCTAAAAACAGTCCCAGTAATGACTGTTCCCCCCTCTTCTTTTCAGATCACAGTACCTCAGTCCTCTGTTATCCTAGATAAACAGTCAGCAACCACGTTGGACTTCCCTGGCTTATACTGAACCGTGAAGTCAAATGGCTGCGGAGACAGGTACCATCCAGCAATGCGGGTGTTGGCATTCCATGCCAACACCCGCATTGCTATGTCAGACTCTGTTTCTCCAGAGTCCGTTGTCTATCTGTAATTCCATGGTAACCGACTTTGCAGTCCGGTCTCTGTAATCTCATAATCCCTAAGAGATGTTAACACTTTTACCTTAAAAACTTTTCAAATAGGTCAAATTATTTGAATAACATACTTTTAACGTCTGATTAAAAGAAAAGTACATTTTTAGCTCAGTTCTTTGTTTTGTGTCGTGTTTGGGGGCAGTGAAATCCAGAAACCCATGTTCGTCAACCTCATGAAAGAGGAATGTACAGCTTTTTTTTCTTCTCGGTATTAGCGTACAGATTTAAATCAGCATGGTGAGCACATATTTCACATTTGCAGAATTGGCAGAATGCCTTTGAGACTTTGCCCATCTGTGGTCAAATTCAATCTTTCAGTGCACTCTTTCTCCCAAGCTTTATTATATTTTTCCCCCTATTTTCCCTACTTACTGCAACCCTCCTGCCGTCTCGCCACCCGTTTCTCTGTTACGCTGGGCTCTGGCATGAGTGTGTTTGGGGTTTACCACGTTCCCTCCTAATTCTTTAATTTGCAAGGTCAGTAACTTGCACTACTTTCAGTAGTGCTGCATCCACCGCGCACCATTACACACAGCGTCACCACAGTATTTAAATGTTTACAGCAATAAAAGCGATTAGCTCACACCTTGTTAGAATGTATGTGTTAATCTGAGTTACATATTTCTCTGGTGTTCATTGGGGAGAGGAATCTGACAACTTTGATAAAATATGAAGACTTTTATTAATTTGAAAGGTCCTTATGTATAGTTGTGGCTCACCTGTGCAAGTATAAATAAGACAACGGTTTTGAATGCTAATGATAAAGTTCATCTAGTCTGATAAGGAAAGAAACTGAATGTCTGAGAGGAACATTGACGCAGTGTGGCTGCCATTCACCACTTTATCATCTGCGTGGCCAATCTCCTAATTCTCCAAAGTGAGCGTACGCATGGGTGACAGATTGCGTGAGGGTCTGCACATTCTGACATGAAGTTTTTTTCTTTATAGATCAGTGCCACAACATTTAGTCCCCGTTTTGTGCGTACGCATGCTTTATAAATGAGACCCTGATGTGTATCTTATCACATTTTAAAGTGGCTGTCACGTGCCTACACAGTGAAACCGGTAACACAACACCTGCCAGTAAATGCCAAAATGACACTGATGAATTGGTTCCAATACACGATCCCATCCTTTTTCCTCATTCTTTGTAATTATCCTTTCACAATAAATCCTCCTGACAACTTTTTAAAGTCAGCTCTTTAGAATTTGCCCGTCAACCTTTTGTTTGTTCCTTTAAAGACGGGTTGCCTTCTGGGAATGAAACACAAGATAAGTTTGAGTCATTCAGGTTCTCTTTTTTCATCTGAATGTTAAAAAGATAACACATCACTACGAAACATGTAATGGATTTCAATTCAATTCAATTCAATTCAATTTTATTTATATAGCGCCAATTCATGAAACATGTCATCTCAAGGCACTTTACAAAGTTAAATTCAATCATATTATACAGATTGGGTCAGATTATACAGATTGGTCAAAAATGTTCCTATATAAGAAAACCAGTTGATAGCATCAAAGTCCCGACAAGCAGCATTCACTCCTGGAGAAGCGTAGAGCCACAGGGAGAGTCGTCTGCATTGTACATGGCTTTGCTGCAATCCCTCATACTGAGCAAGCATGAAGCGACAGTGGAAAGAAAAAACACCCGTTAGCGGGAAGGAAAAACCTCTAGCAGAACCGGGCTCAGTATGAACGGTCATCTGCCTCGACCGACTGGGGGTTACAGAAGACAGAGCAGAGACACAACAAGAGAGACAAAAAGCACAGAAGCACACATTGATCTAGTAATCTGTTCTACATTAGATGGTAATAGTCGGTGATCTGTCCTCCCTGGATGATTTCACAGTCAACAGAACGTCAGACCAGGTGTACCTACTATGAAGAAAAAAGAGAGAGAACAAAAAGTTAAAAGCTGAAATGACAACAGTCATTTCAATGTAATGCAATGCAAATCTGGAGAACAGTAGACTGGAGAACAGTAAAAATCAGTAGAGTGAGAAAAATAGGCCCTGATGTCCTCCAGTAGACTAAGCCTATAGCAGCAAAACTATAAAGGTAGCTCAGAGTAACATGAGCCACTCTAGTTATAAGCTTTGTCAAAAAGGAAGGTTTTAAGATTAGTCTTAAAAGTAGACAGGGTGTCTGCTTCACGGACCAAAACTGGGAGTTGGTTCCACAGGAGAGGAGCCTGATAGCTAAAGGATCTGCCTCCCATTCTACTTTTAGAGACTCTAGGAACCACCAGCAGACCTGCAGTCTGAGAGCGAAGTGCTCTGTTAGGAACATACGGGGTAATCAGAGCTCTGATATATGATGGAGCTTGATTATTAAGGGCTTTATACGTTAGAAGAAGAATTTTAAATTCTATTCTTGATTTAACAGGAAGCCAATGAAGGGAAGCTAAAATTGGAGAAATATGATCCCGCTTGTTGATTTTCATCAGAACTCTTGCTGCAGCATTTTGGATCAGCTGAAGGCTTTGAACTGCATTTTGTGGACTTCCTGATAGTAAAGAATTACAATAGTCCAGCCTTGAAGTAACAAATGCATGGACTAGTTTTTCAGCATCACTCCTGGACAGAATGTTTCTAATTTTGGCAATATTCCGGAGGTGAAAAAAGGAAACTCTGGAAACCTGTTTAATATGGGATTTAAATGACATGTCTTGGTCAAAAATAACACCAAGGTTTTTTACTTTATTACCAGAGGCCAAGATAATGCCACCCAGATTAAGTGATTGGTGATGAAGTTTATTTTTTGAGGACTCTGGTCCAAAGATTACAACTTCGGTCTTGTCAGAATTTAGATGCAGGAAATTTAAAGTCATCCAGCTTTTGATATCATCAAGACATGACTGCAGTCGAAGTAATTGATTGGATTCATCAGGATTTATGGATAAATATAGAGTGTCATCAGCATAACAGTGGAAATTAATCCCATGCTGTCTGATAATTTTGCCGATCGGAAGCATATATATAGTAAAGAGAATTGGTCCAAGGACTGAACCCTGTGGTACTCCACAGGTGACCCTAGAGTTTGAGGAAGATTTATTATTAACATGAACAAACTGGAATCTGTCCGACAGATAAGATTTAAACCAGCCTAATGCTTTCCCCTTAATCCCTACTGTATGTTCAAGTCTTTGTAGGAGAATATTGTGATCAACTGTATCAAATGCAGCACTAAGATCTAACAGGACAAGTACAGACACAAGTCCATTATCTGAGGCCATGAGAATATAATTAGTGACCTTCACCAGAGCTGTTTCAGTGCTATGATGAGCTCTGAAGCCTGACTGAAACTCCTCAAGTAGGTCATTACTTTGTAAATGTTCACAAAGTTGATTAGCAACTACTTTCTCAAGAATTTTAGATAAGAAAAGAAGATTAGATATAGGTCTGTAGTTTACTAGCTCATCTTGATCAAGAGAAGGTTTCTTAAGTAAAGGTTTAATAACAGCTACTTTAAAAACCTGTGGTACATATCCATTTACTAAGGATGGATTAATCATGTCTAAAATAGGACCACTGATCAAAGGGAATACCTCCTTAAACAACTTGGTTGGGATTGGGTCTAACATACAGGTAGAAGGTTTAGATGAAGCTAAGATTTTAGATAGCTCAGAAAGCTCTACTGCTTCTAAACAGTTCAGACACAGCGCAGGTTCTAAAGATTCCTCCAATGCTGCCTTACTTACTGGGGATGAGGTAATCATGTTTGGGAGGATGCCAATTATTTTATTTTTAATGGCATCAATTTTATTTATGAAGAATCCCATAAAATCATTACTGCTAAGAGCTAAGGGAATGGATGGATCCACAGAGCTGCAGCTCTGAGTAAGTTTGGCAACTGTACTAAAGAGAAATCTAGGATTATTTTTATTCTCTTCAATTAATGATGAAAAATATGCTGCTCTAACTCTGCGAAGGGTCTTGTTATACAACAATAGACTGTCCCTCCAGATTAAGTAGGATTCCTCTTGGTGTGTAGAGCGCCATTTTCTCTCCAATTTCCTAACATTGTGTTTCAAGGAACGCAGCTCTGAATTAAACCAGGGAGCCAGCTTCCTGTGAATTATCACCTTCTTTTTTAAGGGAGCTACATTATCTAATGCAGAACGCAATGAGGAAGTCACACTGTTAGCAAATGTATCTATTTGTGAATGGGAAGAAACAGCATTGCTGCCATCCACAGGGCATTTCTGCAATACTGGGGATATTAAGAGGGGGACAGACTCTTTAAGTTTTGATACAGCATTATCCGATAAAGATCTACTATAATGGAACCCTCTTTTGGGGGTGGAGAAATCAGTTAGATTAAACTCAAATGTTATTAAAAAATGATCAGATAGAACAGGGTTGTGAGAGAATACTGTTAATTCTTCACAATCAATGCCATATGTCAGCACAAGGTCCAAAGTATGGAGCCGAGAGTGCGTTGTCTGATGCACATTTTGAGCAAAAACAATTGAATCTAGGATAGTTTTAAAGGCTACACTAAGGTTATCACATTCAGTGTCAACATGGATGTTAAAATCACCCACTATAATAACCTTGTCAGTATTTAACACCAAATCAGATAAGAAGTTTGACAGCTGATCCAAAAACTGAGTGTAAGGGCCTGGTGGACGATACAAAACAATAAACAGAAGAGGTTTTATTGCTTTGCAGTTTGGATGAGGGAAACTGAGGGTTAAATGTTCAAAAGAACTGTAATTATTAATTGGCCTGGGACTAATTAATAAATCAGACTGAAAAATGGTTGCCACTCCTCCTCCTCTTCCCACAGATCTGGGAATGTGGAAATTTGAATAACTGGAGGGAGTTGACTCATTTATACTAACGTAGTCCTCTTGTAGCCAGGTTTCTGTGAGACAAAACAAATCAATCTGATTATCAGAAATCAATTCATTAACTAACAAAGTCTTTGGAGGGAGAGACCTTATATTTAATAGACCACATTTAATTATTTTATTTTTTGGTTCAAAGTGATCCGTATGGATTTTTATTAGATTTTTATGATTTGTTCCCTTTAGATCAGTTTTTGATCTGTTAAGTTTTGGCCGTGGGAAAGACACCGTCTCAATAGGGTAATGGGTGGGTAACAGTACAGAAGCTGCAGAGAGGTGTGTTAAACTACGGCTCTGCTTCCTGGTCTGGACCCTGGGTTGTCACCATTTAGGAGAACTAATAAATCCGTCCAGATTCCTAGAAAGAAGGGCTGCACCATCCAAAGTGGGATGAATGGCGTCTCTCCTGATCAGACCAGGTTTTCCCCAGAAAGTTCGCCAGTTATCAATGTAGCCCACGTCGTTTTCTGGACACCACCTAGACAACCAGCGGTTGAATGATGACATGCGGCTAAACTTGTCATCACTGGTCAGATCAGGCAGGGGACCAGAGAAAATTACAGAGTCCGATATTGTTTTAGCAAACTCACACACAGAAGCAACAACAATTTTGGTGACCTCTGATCGGCGTGACCGGGTGTCATTACCGCCAGCGTGAATAACAATTTTGCAGTATTTACGCTTATCCTTAGCCAGCAGTTTTAGGTAGGATTCTATGTCGCCCGTTCTGGCCCCTGGCAGGCATTTAACTATAGTCCCTGGTTTCTTTAGTGCCACGTTTCTTAATACGGAGCTGCCAATAATTAAGGTCGACTCCTCGGCGAGACTGTCGCTCAGAGGGGAAAATTTATTAGAAACGCAGATGGGTTGGTGGTGATCTGGGGGCTGAAATCTAGAGCTATGCTTACTACGAACCGTCACCCAGCCGGCCTGCTTAACCGGTTGTTCGAGTGCGGCTGTTGGTTCGCTACGTGAAGTTACTCTTTGTGGCTCTTTTCAGATTTTTGCTTGTGAAAGTATGTGATTTGGCAGAACACAGATGTTTATACCTGTCAAATATTGTATATGTTTATATCAAATAATGTGATTTTTGCTTCCCTAAACAGATTCTAACTAAATATTTGCTTTTCACTGAGGAATGATCACTGTTTGCATGAAGTGACAGTGACTGTTTCCCAGATCAATAGAGGAGATTAAACAAATGTAAAGTTTCCAAAACTTCAGTCTGCGCTCAACCACGAAGCACACTGTGTCCATTGTTCAGAAGCTCAACAAAGATTAGTCATGATAAAATGCTTTGACGGTAACCATGGAAATATGGGAGCCAGAGATTTGTTTTCAAGACACGAGTCAGACAGTAACTGTTTAAAATGTTTTTATAAGAGCAAATAACTTGGCGGCTTCTCATGTGAGCTCATTTACAGACATGTTATCAAAAGGTACACCGCTCATGCTTTGCCTTTGTTTGATAAATAAAGATATGATTGTCTTAGTTTTTGAATGTCATTTTAGACTTAAGTGATTGTTTAATCCAATAAAGATCATGTTAAAGCATTGAAATTACACGGGATGTTCTTTCTTTTAAGCATGACAGTGATTATGGATCTGGCTGGGTAGGGTCACAAATTTCATGATGAGCAGTCGGATTTTGTCAAAGAATCTGAAAATGGAAACAATGGTTTCAAAAGCCAATGATGTCCCGGTTGCTTTCAAACCCCAAAACACATTACTGCAAAGACTGGTTCTCCCCAAAGACCTGGTCCCTGGCCCAAACAGAGAGCACGCCGTGCCGTGTACGCTTTTAAAGGCCAGGAGAACTGTGACCAATTATACATCAGGGAAACTAAGCAAAAAAATAAAAAATAAAGGGATGACCCAGCACAAAAGAGCAATATCATCAGGTCAAGATTCTGCAATTTACACTCCTCTGCAGGCCAGCGGTCGCTCTTTTAGGGATGAAGATGTTCTCATCATGGATAGAGAGGAACGCTGTTGCAAAAAGGGGGCAAAAGCAGCCATTTTTGTGAAGAGAAACCACCTGTTTCTGTTCTGAAAGAGATAATGCTGCTATTGCGATTGTCACTCAGCCCCCTAGGAACAATAAGTGGCCACTAGAGCACTAACGATCGGTTCGTAGCCTGATGGTCCTCTTTGGCATATGAGAAACCACTTTTGATTTTCATAGTTAAGCCTGTATATCCACTATGCAAAGGCATTTTTTATCTGTGACTAATCAGACTGAAGAAGTCTCTTGGAGAAGAGACAAAACTTTTCAGTAAAGAAGAACCTGTTCAGAGGACCTACTCTTTTTTTTTTAACCTGGCAGACATTTACATATGCATTATTCCGGGTTCCTATTGTGCAGACATTTTTCAACAGGAGAGGATATAGTGTACATAAATACATATTTAACTAAATCTAACACTTAACATGTGTGCAAAATTAAATAGTATTTGCGTATGCAGAGAAATCTGTTCTATTTTCAAGGAGAAAATATCAGTGGGGGACCCTGGCCGCTGCACCAAGTGACCAGACGGTCAATTGCAATTTTTTTCTGGAAACGTAAGTAAGAAACACTCAAGTTGTCATGTTTTGTTATGATATGCCCGTACTCAGCCACAAACAGAGAAACGTTTCAAGTATTTTATTGAAGAGATGGTTATAGAGGAATGAGACCAACAATCTGTACTAGACTGGAGCAGGATGATGGAGATGGCAGGAACTGGAGGACTGGAGAGAGAGCTGGAGGACTGCGGGTGCTGCGCCGAAGAACCAAGAAGCCTCCAGAGCAGGTGGGAGAGCGCCGGGGTAGAGGCAGAGCTGACAGTACAGCAGAGAGAGTTCTTTGAGCACTTGGGGTTGGAGGTAAGCCGGCAGCGCAGCAGAGTGATTACTTGGAGCGCCGGAGTAGCAGCCGAACCAGCAGCACAGCAGAGAGAGTACTTACAGGCAGGCAGGCAGGCGTAGACGAAGGGAACTCTGACAGGAAGATGTGGTTTGGGTGAAAACGAATAACTGTGCATGCACAAGACCATCCTATTTGCGCTTCCACTTGTCAGGGGGATCGTGTGAAAAAATGCCCAGAAATAAAATACACTCTGGTCTTATATCTATCTTCTGAGGCCTTTTTCTGATAAACTTTTGCAGTTTCGTTCTTGTGATTCTCAGCGATTGTCAAAGTATACGATGAGCACAGTGGAGCTAAAGTGAATGGCTGAAACCGAAGCTCACTGGACACATAAACACTAGAAGTGTGCATGTGCAGCAGGAGGAAACTAGCAAGGAATGTCCACACACATTGACATGACGTGAGTGAGTCAATCATTGAGCTCTGTCAAATGCTAAAAGAAACCAGATTTAAAATTAATACCAGTCAAGCAGGAGTGGTGGCCTAGTGGTTAGAGCAGTGCGGTTGCGCTCTGAGAAGGTTGCAAGTACCCGGTTTGATCCCCACAGCCTGCACTCTGGGTCCCTGAGCAAGACCCTTAACCCCCGATTGCTCCCAAGGCGCCGCACAGTGGGAGCCCAGTGCTCCCCAAGGGGATGGGTTAAGATGCTGAAGTGAATTTCTCCATTGTGAGATCAATAAAGTTAAATTTTATTTTCATATCTCTGTTGGGGTGCTGATCAGTTTTGGGTAAGCACTTAGGGACTTACTACATCAACTTGATCTTGTGAAACCTTGATAATCCTTTACACTAAGATTTTTGATGGTCAGTATTGTCATAATTCTCCATCATCAGAGTTGTTCCAATACAGGGATCAGTAGACACCAAGGAGAGCTAAAGGGAAGTGAAGGCAAATTAATTTGCAGAGCAGCATGCATGCACTTGTGCGTACTTACTTTTCCAAATTACTGAGAAATTACCTGCCTGTCCATTTTCCAACGTTCTTCATCCACCATTGCCAATTCACCTGCCAAAAAAAGGGAGAGAATTAACAGAGGTCCATGCTGACTGCCAATGCAGCTCTCTTAGCACCAACTCACCCTTCCTCTGGATCCACCCATTTGTTTTAGAGCTTTTTTAAGTGGTAAAAACTTTGGGAAAGAAATCTCTGGGCTCTTAGTAGTCCTTAAAGAAAGAAAAGACTGTTGCATTGCTTTAACTTCATCCAACCTGCTAAGTTTCCAACACAACATTTCCTCTTATGATGTAATGCAACAACCTACGATCTGTCAAACAACAATTAAAGCTCATCAGTCTGTTAATTGCAAAAAGTATTATATATTGATCTGTGCTTGTCCAAAAAAGATTTACAGCTTTAAATCAATCTATCTGAACTCAGCAACCTTGGCTCAGGCTCAGTGTTCCCACCTTTTTTTATCTGATTAATGTCAGGGTGCTGTGGTAATGTATGGCCGTATCGGCCTCTCTCTCTCCTTCTCCCGCAGGTGGCTATTGATGAGCGGGGAGGTGCCGAACGCAGGTGCTCGGCATTTGGTGGCTGCGGGGACTGCTTAAAAGGAAACGGCTGTCAGCACTTCGGCGCCAGAGTGTTAGCCTTACCCAGTATGATCTCAAACGGCCAGCGTCTCACGACGTCTTTTCTCTCACTAAGAGTTCTCCCTTTTGCCTTAGGTTGCTTGCTCCGAATCCCTCCTCGGAGAACCTCACAGAAGACACACGCCTCAGTTGAACCGATCCCTCTCAGTCCACTCTGCCAGGATTTTAATTTAACCTTCGCAAGTTTTCTGCAGGAATTTAAGACGGTTTTTGCTGCAGATTACGATCTGACAGAAGTATCTTGTCACCTATGGGCCCTCAGGCAGCACGGTCTTCCAGTGGCCGAGTTCTCTGTAGACTTTCGTACCCTGGCCGCCGCGGCTGGCTGGGAGCCCCATTCCAGGCCTTTGATGAACCTTTAAAAGACGAATTACCTCGCCTGGAGGAACCCGCTTCCCTAGACGAGCTAATCACCCTAGTTACCATGCTGGATAACCGGTTAAGAAATAGGAGGAGGGTCCGGGCCGACAGGCTCCTGCCGTGGCCCTCCACTCCACCTGCGGACCTTCTGCCTAACCGGCCGGCACCGGTTCCCTCGGCTCCGCTACCCCCACCCGAACCGATGCAGATTGGGCGGGTGCGTTTGTCCCTGGAGGAGCGGGTCCAATGTCGCCAACAGAACCTGTGTTTATATTGCGGCTCCTCTGAGCATTTTATCACCACCTGCCCTGTGCGGCCAAAAGATCGGGTTCGTCGGCAGTAGCGGGGAAGCCAATGGACCAGAAGAAGCCCCCGGTTCCCCAATCCCCCCCGTCTCTGTTTACCATCTTAACAACCAGCGAGAACTTTAACCTTTCCGCCTTGGTGGACTCGGGCTGCGATTTTAATTTAATCGATCAGGCGTTTGTCCAGCAGGCCCGAATTTAGGTGGAACCGCTCTCTATGGATGGGGGATTTCTGCCCCAGGTCACGCATCGTACCAGGGCACTCGAATTGCTGGTCTCCGGCAATTATCGCAAGCAGATTTTGTTGTTTCCCTGTTCAGCACGCTCCCGTCATTCTCGGTTTTTCCTGGCTGCAGCAGCATAACCCGCATATTAATTGCGCTGAGCGCAGGCTAGAGGGCTGGTCTCCGCGCTGTCACTCTTTATGTTTACAGTCCGCCGTGCCCGTTAGCTCTAACCCAGGGAGCCCAGTTACGGAGGACTCCCCAGATCTGTCTCTGATTCCCGAACAATACCGTGATTTAGGAGCTGTCTTTTGTAAGAACAAGTCCCTACCTCCCCACCGGCCTTATGACTGCACGATCGACCTGCTGCCTGGCGCACCGCTGCCGGTTAGTCACCTATATAATATTTCACGGACCGAGCGACAGGCCATGGAATATTATATTTACGAGTCATTAGCCGTGGGCCTGATCCATCCCTCTTCCTCCCCACTGGGGGCCGGTTTCTTTTTCGTTGGGAAGAAGGACGGGTCGCTCTGCCCCTGCATAGACTACCGGGAGTTAAATCAGATAACTGTTAAAAATAAATATCCCCTTCTGCTCCTTTCGTCAGCTTTAGAACCGGTCCAGAACGCCACCATTTTTACTAAGATTGATTTGAGAAATGCCTATCATTTAGTCCATATCTGCCAGGGAGATGAGTGGAAGACTGCTTTCAAGAGACCTGTGGGGCACTTTGAGTAACTGATTATACCCTTCGGCCTCTGCAATGCTCCGTCAGTCTTCCAGGCCTTGATGTCCTACGAGATTATCTCAACATCTTTGTTTTCGTCTATCTAGACGAGATCCTCATTTACTCCAAGAACCCCTCTGAACACCAACGTCATGTGCGCCTGGTTCTCCAGCGCCTGCTCGAGAACAAGCTCTTCGTTAAGGCGGAGAAGTGTGAATTTCATAAGGCATCCGTCTCCTTCTTGGGACTTATTCTCGAGGGTGGGCAGGTCCGATCAGACCCGGAGAAGATAAAGGCGGTGCTGGAATGGCCCGAGCCCGACTCCAAAGGTTCCTAGGGTTCGCAAATTTCTAATGCCGGTTCATCCACAAAGGTTGCTGCCCCACTACACGCCCTGACGTCTGTCCACGTTTATGTGGAACAAGGCAGCTGACTCGGCCTTCTGTGAACTGACGAGGTTCTCACAGGCACCTTTGCTCATCCATCCTGACCCATGCCGACAGTTTATTCTGGAGATTGACGCCTCGGACACCGGCGTTGGAGTGGTCCTCTCCCAACATGCTAAGGCCAATCATAAGTTGCACCCCTGCGCCTTCTTCTCCCGGCGCCTCTCTCCGGCTGAACGCAACTATGATTTGGGCGATCGTTGGCCTACCTCCAGTCAGCTAGACGACTGAAACCCAGCTAGATTTTTATCTGAGAAAACAAGCACATGCTTTCATATCTGACATACCAGTAACGGGTAATGCAGAGTGACAATGACTAATGCAAAAACCCAACATTTTTGTGTTGGGTTGGAGCTGTTCTCAGGTTGTTTAGAATCTCATTCTGAATGAAGACGGAGATTAGAGTGGTTGATCATTAGGACACACAGAGGACAAGTGGTTTAAAGTTTAACTTGACAGAGTTAGATCTAAATCCACTATTTAAATATAATCCAGAACCCACCATGAGACTGGAGTGCTGTTTTTTTCTTCTGCTGAACTTGGCAGTGTCATCAGCAGTCTCCCTCCCTACAGTAAGTAATTTTGTTCAGATTTGTTGAATTTGATAGTATCATGCATATAACATCTTCTTTCATCATAAGCAAACCTCATGTGTTTTATTTGAAATAAAGTATAAGTAAATGGATGCCATGGTCGTCTTACATGTCAGTTACTGTTTAACAACTTGGTCACAGACTAACATAATGACACCAAAACCATTAGAAATTCTGTGTAACCATACTATGAAAATATTGGACAAGAAATCAGTATAGTTTCACCACTGTACAAAATTACAAAAAGATAACTTATTAGGTTGTGAGAACACCAACCGAAAAAGTCTCTTTTTCTGTACCAAGTCCGTGTCACACAGACCTGTTAAATCGCATTGTAAAGGAAAGGGCTAACCCATATCTCCTTTGTTCTTCAAAGCTCATTAGAAAATCTTAACCAAAATCTTAAACAATAAAACAATGAATTAGCATAACAGCTAATTTGGAGAGCTGCATTTTAAAAGCCCAACGTAATTATCCGTTCTTCGCTGGTGCTAACCAGACTCTATAATACTTTAACTCTAACTTCAAGACTGCAAACTCACACGTCACATATTACTTTGTTACTTATTCTTTATTGAGTTTTCAGTGTTTACTTTAATAGTGAACACATGTAATATATTTTTAACACGTTTGTCTGGGAACAAAATCTTTCACATCTATCAAGCTTTCATATAAATTGTCAGTTTTAATTTTTCTTTTTGTGATTCTTGCAATATCAGGTAGAGATGGAGATAGTTGGTAAGTGCTGTATGCGTTTTTTTATATCTTGGCACACTATTTTTTTTTCTTTTTGAGGAACTAATTTGAACTTCTAAGGAATAATGTTATTTCTTTTTTTAGATGTTGATGAACATGGCAACATCAAGGAGGGTAAATTAAAATTTCTTTATTATTTAAAATAGATTTGTGATTAGATAGTTTCTCATTTATAACCACTAACTTCCTGCCCTGACCTTAGATTTAACGCTTGATGATATCCGTGAGGTAAGTTTGGTACCACAAGCAGATAGTTAAGGTCGTATTTTTAGTACATTTATGCATGCTTGTTTTTTCTTCTATAAAAATGTCTCATGCACATTTTGTTCAGCCTCTAAACTTTCAAAGGAGCAGCATTCTACCTGGTAACAATCTATGGACATCCCCAGTTTCCTACGTCTTGGATAGTGGCCTGGGTACGTACTTTTTTTCTATAAAAGAAATCTTTTCAAACCATGTTTTTGCATTTTAATAGCTCCATTGTTTAAGGAAACACTCTAGCGTAAATGTTCACTTCTAAAATCAGGTTGTGCAACTCAGTAAATGTCCGTTTAAAAGTGGCTCTTGTCAACATTTTTATGTGAAGGAAAAACAATTGGAAGTGATTCAGATTAAATTAATTTCTGCTTAAATTTTTCATATGAATATTCCCATGATTTAAAGCTCAGAGCTACACAAAAAAATAATGTCATGTCACGTGTTTTCTGTTTCACTGCTTTTAAATTGATTTTGAAATGAAAGACTTGAACGCCAAAGGAGTCATCATGAGAGCCTTTGACCAGTTCAGAGTGAAGTCATGCATCGATTTCAAACCCCGTGATTCTGAGGACTATTACCTTAAGATCCAAAAGTTAGATGGGTAGGTTCTCCATGTTTTCTTCTTATTTTGAACAAAACATACTGATCAAAACATTACGCTGTTAATGTAAACATGAGGACTCAGAAATATAATAATATTTCATACCCCAAAACACATTAGTGTAAATAAATAATATTAAATCAGCAGTGTTTATCACAATCTGACCTTTGAACTGTCTAATTCTCTCCTGTACCTTTTATGGATATGATTGGATCCATGAAAGATATGAGGATCCATGTCTGATCCATGGATCCATGGGTCAGACATGGATGCTTTGTTTATCTTTTAGATTTTGAGTATTTTCTTTTGAAAGCAGAAAATAATTAGTTCATCTTGCAATGCAATTTGTAAATGAAATGTTGTCCTGGTTTGAAGATATGTTGCTGTAATCTAGTTATTTTTTGTGAAAAGACATAATCCTAACTTTCTGTTATTCAGGCTTTTAAAGCAATTTAAGGTTAATGATTTGCTTTAAGTTCAAAATATTTTTGACAGCTTAGGATCAGATATGACCCTAGATATTAAAGATTGCACTGACTGGAGTGATTTAGGAAACTTTGGATGGGGTTCTTGTTTTGAATTATTAACACACATTGTATAAATACTATTTTCACAACTTCAAAAACGTTCATGGTTTTTATATACTTTATTTATTTGAAGGTTCTGATTGGTGTATTTTCTATTCTAGGTGTTGGTCATATATTGGTAGAGTATTCACCAATGGACAGGACCTCTCTATTGGTGCTGGCTGTGATACCCTTGCCACTGTTGAGCATGAGCTTCTTCATGCTCTTGGCTTCTACCATGAACAGTCTCGATACGACAGAGATGATTATGTGCAAATTGTATATGCCAACATCATGACAGGTAGAACAGATATAAGATTTTCTTTATATATTGAAATATTTTTACAGTTGTTTTGTTTTTGTAAAATGCATGAGGTATGAAAGTATATCAATCAGTTAGTTATGCTGGGCTAAACATTCAGTTTCCATTCAACATTTGCACACAGGGCACCCCAATGGCTAGCACCACTCTGTGTTGTTTTAAAGGGTTTGTAATGTTCCTTTATTCTTAATTCTGGATTCATGAAGTTTTAGTCCATCCATCCATCCATCCATTTTCTGACCCGCTTAATCCCTCTTGGGGTCGCGGGCGTTGCTGGTGCCTATCTCCAGCGGAGAGGCGGGGTACACCCTGGACAGGTCGCCAATCTGTCACAGGAAGTTTTAGTCCTTAATGCTAAAAATATACACTGCTAAAAATGCAAGGAACAATCTGAAAACACATCAGATCTTCTTTGGAAAATACATTATGCAGGATATCCATACTGATATGGATTGGGTAATTTTTTGGGAACAAAGGATGCCATGTCATTTCATGAAAATGAAAATTATCGACCCAGAGAAGTTAAGATGAGGTCACAGAAAAAGTGAAACTGAAAAACTGATGGGGTAGGCTAGTCCAATTTTCTGCAATGTCATTGCAGAACCTCAAAGCGGTGATTGGTAGTTTGTATGGTCCCCACATGCTTATATGCATGCCTGACAACTTCAGGGCATTCTCCTTTCGTCGTGACTTCTCTAAGAACATAACCAGGGCTTCACTGAGCTCCTGAATAATCTGAGATGCAAAATCAGATTGCCTCTAACAATAGGTCTAATGATTTAATCCCGATACCTAATGGCAGTCAGGATACCATTATTTAACCTGTACAGGTCTGTGTGTGCCTCTGTGGAAATGCCTCCATAGACCATCACTGACCCAATATCCAACTGAATGCTGAAAAGTGTTGCGAGCAGCATAACCTTCACCACAGCTTCTCCAGACCATTTCACGTGTGTCACTAAAAACTCAGACTGAACCTGCTCTCAAGTGTAAAAAGAGCCAATGGCCATTTGGGAACACGTTGTAAAGCTGTGGCAGTACTTATCCTGATCCTCCTTCCATAAAGGAAGCAATAACCTTCTGATCGGTTAAGGACCTCCACCAGCTCTGTCCAGATATCCTAAAGTAATTTTCTGTCACTTGCAATCTCCTCCATGCTGGTAAGACTGTGCTGGCAGACAAAGCAAACCTTCTGGTAAAACTCACCAAGTCTAAAACTACTGAAAAGCAATCAAATCAAATGAAGAAACAAATGTCTGTGGCTTTTGCCTGCCAAACTATTCCTGTTTTTGGGGTTGTCTCATTGTTGCCCCTTTGGTGCACCTCAGAATCAGAATCAGAATCAAGTGTAATCGCCAAGTAGGTTTGCACTTACAAGGAATTTGACTTGGTGTTGATGGTGCAGACAAAGAATAAAAATAAAAATACAGTAAAATAAAAAGTAAAAAAGGATATATATACAGAAGCTATATACACAGTAAACTGTGCGTTAATGTAACGCAGAAGCTTATAAGTCCTGAACGGGGAAGAGAGGCAGTGTCCAGTGTCACAGGCGGCTCTTGGCCTTGTTCATAAGGCCGGTAGCAGATGGGAAGAAACTGTTCTTGTGGCGTTAGATTTTGGTCCTGGTGGACCGCAGCCTCCTGCCAGAGGGAAGTGTCTGAAATAGTCTGTGACTGGGGTGCGAGGGATCAGCCACAATCTTCCCTGCACGCCTCAGAGTCCTGGAGGCGTACAGGTCCTGGAGAGATGGAAGATTGCAGCCAATCACCTTCTCTGCAGACCTGATGACACGCTGCAGTCTGCCCTTGTCCTTAGCGGTGGCACCAGCGTACCAGATGGTGATGGAGGAGGTGAGGATGGACTCAATGATGGAGGAGTAGAACTGCACCATCATTGTCCTTGGCAGGTTGAATTTCTTCAGCTGCCGCAGGAAGTACATCCTCTGCTGGGCTTTCTTGGTGAGGGAGTTGATGTTCAGCTCCCACTTTAGGTCCTGGGAGATGATAGTTCCCAGGAAGCGGAAAGACTCCACAGTGTCAATGGCGGAGTCACAGAGGGTGATGGGGGTAGCTGGGGCTGAGTTTTTTCCTGAAGTCCACAACCATCTCCACTGTTTTTACAGCGTTGAGCTCCAGGTTGTTGTCCCTGCACCAGGTCACCAGATGGTCAGCCTCCCACCTGTAGGCGGACTCGTCACCATCAGAGATAAGTCCGATGAGAGTGGTGTCGTCCGCAAACTTCAGGAGTTTGACAGACTGAGGACTGGAGGTGCAGCTGTTGGTGTACAGGGAGAAGAGCAGAGGAGAAAGAACACAGCCCTGGGGGGAACCAGTGCTGATGAGCTGTGAGTCAGAGTCATGTTTTCCCAGCTTCACATGCTGCTTCCTGTCATACAGGAAGTCTGTGATCCACCTGCAGGTGGGGTCGGGCACATTCAGCTGGGAGAGCTTCTCCTGAAGCAGAGCTGGGATGATTGTGTTGAAGGCAGAGCTGAAATCCACAAACAGGATCCTGGCGTAGGTTCCTGCAGAGTCCAGGTGCTGGAGGATGTGGTGGAGGGCCAGGTTGACAGCGTCGTCTGCAGATCTGTTGGCTCTGTAGGCAAACTGTAGGGGGTCCAGGAGGGGATCAGTGATGTCTTTAAGGTGTGAAAGCACAAGGCGCTCAAAGGACTTCATAACCACAGAGGTCAGAGCGACGGGTCTAAAGTCATTAAGTCCTGTGGTCCTTGGCTTCTTGGGAACAGGGATAAAGATGGAGGATTTGAAACAGGCTGGCACGTGACATGTCACCAGTGAGGTGTTAAAAATGTCTGTGAACACCGGAGACAGCTGATCAGCACAGTGCTTCAGGGTGGATGGAGAGACAGAGTCTGGTCCTGCAGCTTTCCTGGGGTTCTGTCTTCTGAAGAGTTTGTTGACATCTCTCTCATGTATGGAAAGAGTTGTCACTGAGGAGGAGGTGGAGTTGATCTGTTGGGTGGTGTCGTGGGGGATGATTGCAGGACTGTCCCTTTGTCTGTCGAAACGACAGTAGAAATTGTTCAGGTCGTTTGCTAACTGTCGATCGTTCATGGAGAGGGGGGTTTTAGGCTTGTAGTTTGTTATCTGCCTGAGACCTTTCCAGACAGAAGCAGAGTCGTTGGCTGAAAACTGGTTTTGCAGCTTCTCAGAGTACAGTCGTTTAGCCTCTTTCACCGCCCTGCTAAACTTGTATTTTGCATCTCTGAATCTGCATTTGTCCCCACTTCTGAAGGCATCTTCTTTGTCCAACCTTAGCCTTCTGAGTTTTGCTGTGAACCAGGGTTTGTCATTATTGTAACTCACCCTGGTTCGTGATGGAACACAGCAGTCCTCACAGAAGCTGATATATGATGTCACGGCCTCTGTGAACTCATCTAGACTGTCGTAGCAGTCCGGAAAACGTCCCAGTCAATAGAATCCAAATACGCCTGAAGATCTTCTACAGCCTCACTGGTCCAGTTCTTTGATGTTTTCACTACAGGTTTGCAGAGTTTTAGTTTCTGCCTGTAAGCAAGAATCAGGTGAACCATGACGTGGTCAGACTGGCCCAGTGCAGCACGGGGGACGGCGTGATAAGCGTCTCTGACTGTGGTGTAGCAGTGATCCAGAATGCTCTCCTCTCTGGTCGGGCATTTAATAAACTGTTTATATTTAGGAAGTTCGTGAGTGAGGTTTCCTTTGTTAAAGTCACCAAGAACAATAACTAAGGAGTCCGGATTCCTCTGCTCCACATTCAGTATCTGGTCTGCGAGCGTGCGCTGTGCGGCCTGCACGTTTGCGTTCGGCGCGATGTAAACACCGACCAGAATGAATGAAGCAAACTCGCGGGGTGAATAAAAAGGCTTACAGTTTATGATGAGGGATTCCAGGTCAGGAGATCAGTGCTTTTGGATCACTGCTACATCGTTGGTCCAGCCGTTGTTGGTGTAAAAACAGATTCCTCCACCCTTCGCCTTGCCGGAGAGATGTGTGTCGCGGTCGGCTCTGTGAAGTTGGAAGCCGTCCAGCTGCAGCGCGGCGTCCGGGATTTCTCCACACAGCCACGACTCAGTGAAGCAAAAAACAGCAGAAAAAACCTGGTGTTAATTTCAATAACACCAAAACAGGGGGCACTGTATAACAACACCCTCTCCTACTAAAATGATCAGATCAATATTCCAGAGATTTAACTAACTTGACATTATAATCTGATCAAAAAGTGTTCCCTTAACTTTTTGAGCAGTGTAAATAATATATGTTATAGACAAAAACAGCAGAAATTGAGTCCAAAGCAGCAATTTGACTTATAGCTATGTTTATGCAACAAAGTGAAGAATTTTCAGCTATTTGGATTACCAAAATATTATCCTTATCTAAATATAGATTCTCTATTCTCTACAAAATGTCAGACCTGAGATCAGTTAATTAGAAAATGACAGATAATATATATGTATTAGTACATAAGTACATATGTGAGTATTGTTTGGCGTGTGGGTGAAATCACATACACAATACAGACATTGAGGGGTATAAATGTCTGTGTTTCACACCATGGATTTTTTTTTAATATTTGCTGTCAAAATCACAGAAGGATGCAAAGTTACTATGCTTCTGTATGGTCTCTGTATGAGTTATAAGACAGCCAATACATGACAGCTAACAAATATACCAGGTCATTCCCGCCAAAGGTGGTATTAGCTAAAATAATTACACACTAAATACTAACTTTATAAAATGTTAAACAATAATGTAACTTATTTATAATTTATATAGGAAATAGGAAAACAGCACATAGCTGGATTTTAAATGCTAAATACCCTATACTTGTATAGCTCTTTATGAAGTCTGACAACCCTAAGGGCTTTACACTACATTCAGTCATTCACCCATTCACGCACACATTCACACCCTGATGACGGTGGTGAGCTACATTGTAGCCACAGCTGCCCTGGGGCAGGCTGACAGACACCGGGTTGGCATACAATCGGTGCCACAGGACCCTCTGACCATCAATAGCAGGCAATGCGGGTCAAGTGTCTTGCTCGAGGCTGAGACGAAAAGAAGGGGGTTTTAACTGGCAATCCAAGTCAAACTCCCTTCCTCCTGCTCCACTGTCACTCTACATTTAGCATATGTAAACGTTCCCAAAGTAAATGGAGTACATTGTGATTGTAACGGTTGTTGCTGGCAAACCCGAAATTCAGCCAGACACAGAGTTATGTAAAAAGGTGTTTAATGAAAAAAGGCAAAAAACAAACCAGGAGATGCAGATTTCACTGGTATTGAGTCCAAGCAGGTGGAGCACGGAGACAGGCAGAAAAACACGGTGGCAGAATCACGAGTGCAAGGATGATGATATGACGATCTGGCAGTGAGTGAGTAAGTGAGGCAGGTATATTAAGGCAAGTGAACAGGTGAGCTGAGTTGGAACTTAATTAGGGAAAACAAGTGGGAATGGTCTGGGCAGATGACTGAACTGACTGGGGAGTTAACAGGGAGGTGGCAGGGGCTGGCTGACTACTGAATGATAAACTGAGTAAATAGAGCAAAGTGCAAGACAAAACCAAAACAAAAAGCTAACTGTGACAAACTAAAACAGAAACGTAAATTGCGACAGAGTAAACAGAAAAAGTCCTCATAAGCCCAAAACCAAACTAAAACAGAACCATAACTGTGACAGTGAAAATATACCATATTGTCTTTATTCCCTGACAATACCCTACCAGCTCCATATGGCTGCCTTCTAAAACAGCATAAGCTAGAATGCAAATGAATTAAATCAGTGCGCTGTTGCTTAACACATCTGTGTGACTAGAATCTAAATTAGTTAAAGTACATCAAAAGTGTGACCAAAGAAAAACAAGAAAAAAAACCCAAAAGAAATCTGTAAGGGGGTAAATATGTTTTTTACAGCACTGTACTGTAAATGTCTGTACTGTACACTATTTTCAGTCATGCCCTTAGACATTTCATATCTCCTGTTTTTTTGTTACAAACTGAATATGGACAGCTATATTCAGTCTCTGTAAACTATAAATGAGTTATGCTTTTTAACAAACACTTTTCAGTAAATTTTTTAAGTGTAGTGTTTTCTGTGTCACCTAGGTAGAGAGGATAATTTCAGAAAGGTTGCCAGCAATGTGAGCACCGTCCATGGCACCCCATATGACTACATGTCAGTGATGCACTATGGAAAGGATGCGTTCACCAATGGCAATGGCTCAACAATTATTACCATAGACCCTAAATTCCAAGATGTGATCGGTCAAAGGCTTGAGATGAGTCCTACTGATGCCAAAGAGCTGAACCTCCTCTACAGCTGCAGTGAGTGCTTAAACACTGTTGAACAATATGGAGAAAATGTTGAAATAATTAAAATTTGTATATTTACTTTTTGTTCTTGGCCTAAGGTGGCACTATTCTTATCACCAAACATTCCATATATGTTTGATACAACCTTTGATTGATAATGTATTTGTTTAGTGCCCTTTAAGTCACTTAGGACTGACCTAAATGCTTGTTGATACCCATAAATTCATACTTTTTTACTTTTTAAACTATTGGTTTAGTTTTATCGTATGGAATGAAATTTGACCACTTTAGACTGGTCTTAACCCCTATGTTTCACTTACTAAGATATAACTTAGAAACTTAACTTATTTGAATTATACCGATCACAATTTTTGCTTTTCATGACACACCATGAACAGCTCTTAGAACGAACATTGTTTCTGTTTATTTTTTTATGAATGTTTAATTTAGTGTAATTATTTTAATAATGTCATATTGTTTACCTAACCACCCTCATCAGAAATGTTCAGAATTACAAGAAAATATTATATTAAAATCAAAACCTTACATTTATGCACATAACCTTTCACTTTTTCAGATGAAACTGTTGCTTTTAAGTTTTTCTGTGGCTTTTCTAATGGAACAATGTGCAAAATGAACCGCTGTTCAACAAATGGAAATGGCTGGGAAGTGGTTACAGACATTCATGGGGGTCCAAGCTCTGACCACACCAGTCTACCAAGTGGACGTGGAGATAATGGTACATTTTCCTATTTTTATGTCTTATTAATGATAATGAAAAATATGATTGTATGATTTGGTAATTTGCGCAATTTTCCCCCTGATATTTTTAATCAGTGTCTATAAAAAACGCGTTAGATTCTTAGTCATATTTATAGTTGATTTAATTTATGACCCCCCATCCCCCCTTCCAACACCCACCTCAGATCCCCCACAAACAAGCTCCTACATGCCTACACAACATGTAAATGAACACAGAAGAGTGAAAACTATAAACACTATGTTTGTTTGTTCTTTACTCATATTTATTATTGCCCAAAACATGACAGAATAACCACTTTCTTTGTATAACATCACTGCAGGTCACCAAAAGGGGTACTTCATCCATGCGAGCACAGCTTCAGGTCAGGAGGGAGATTCGGCCAAACTGGAAACTGAGGTAGTGAAGCTGAAGAGGGGATGTAATGTCCAGTGTCTACAGTTCTACTATTTCCACAGTGGAAATGAGTCAGATGAACTTAATATCTGGATAAGAGAATTTGAAGATGAACAGGGCACCACAGGAACTCCTCGTCTCATGGGGCAGATTACTGGTAATGTACAATTACAACAACTGAACCATTCATGTTATTATTAGTTGTGTACTACATTCATTTCCACTTTTACATCATGTAATATTGAAATTGTTCAACTAAATAAATTAAAAATCTTTACTCCAGGTTCACCAACATCTCACTGGAAGCTCCACCATGTTTCCTTGAACACCACCAAGCCCTTCCAAGTTGTTTTTGAAGCTCGCAAAGGAGCAGGAAGCTCTACTGGAGGATTCTCTGTCGATGACATCAATCTCTCAGAGACAGAGTGTCCACATGTTTTCATACAGATTGATGACCTGGAGAATCGTTTGAACACAAGCAGCCCTGGAACCATAATCTACAGTCCACGACAGTACTCTAAAGACGGCTATGCGTACCGTGTAGCTGCTATACTTGACAAACCATATGTTGGAATGTATGTGCAGCTCTTGTCTGGTGAATTTGACGACCAACTGCAGTGGCCTTGCCTCCAAAGACAAATGATTTTCCAATTGCTGGATCAAACCCCTAACAAGCAACAGCAAATGTCAAAGCAACAAACTTTCATTTCTGTTGGAACACAAGTGACAGATAGTGGTGAGTCTACAACACAATTTTGACATTGTAAAGAAACTAAGTTAGTAAAATTATATAAAATATTTATTCTGAATTCATCTTTGTGTCATATAAACAGGTATCCTTGCCTGGAGCAATCCAAGGGAAAATGGATCTCCAGTTTTTAATGACAAAGATGAGACAGTCTATGGTGGACCTCTTTGGGGGTACAGAACATTTGCAAACCTAGAAGAGTTGCAATCCAGAGAGTTCCTCAAGGGAGGTAGCGCCATTTTAATGTTTAACTTTCAAGGTAGGTTATATGCTGTAATGATGACACTGTTGAAAATTACCCTGATAATATTGCAACAACTTATTTTTTCTTATCTACAAAACCTGTCAACATTCTTGGGGTACAAAATATTAAGTCTCTGATATATTAGTTCATATTTTACACTCACAGAGAACATTTTGCCAATAGGGTGGGGGGGATTACATTGTAAGGCTAATAGTCAAAAGTGCATGTTCAAATTGTCCAGGGATGGCTTAAACACCCCTCACATTTTAACTTCAAAGTGCAACATTTTGCTTTCTGAATCTCTGGACTCTGTCTTGTCATTCAATAGGTGGGAGTGTAGGGAAAGTAGAGATATGCTAAAAAGATTATTTCACTGACATTGTATTTTCTTTTTCTATTTTTGCTTAATGTTAGATCTCACACCATTGATCAATGGAACTAGCCTACCTTGTCCTCAGTTAAGACCAGTGAGGATTACAAACCCTCCCCCGAATCTGGATGAAACTCCATGCTCAGCACGGTAAAAAACGATTGTCAAAATAATGATAGCTTATTTTCAGTTTTTCAGACAACGTTATAAAGATTATTGATAATGATTTATAACCTCAGAGAGATTTCAGAAATGTTGTTGAATAATGCTGTGATTTTCATAGAGTGTCCCCAACAACCAGTCCACCAGTCATATATTTGGTTACATATTATTTTGTCAAATGTATATACATTGTAAAAAATATGATGTGTCCTGTTTACTTCAATTCAATTCACTTTTTCACTTTGGGGGAAAACTTTCTGAAACTTTACATTAAGGCTGGTTCACACGGCAGGATTTTTAAAATAGTTGGCCGATTTTCAAAGCCTGAGAGACACCACACGTAACAATAAAAAATCCTAGATGAAACAGGTTTGGTCGTACAGTGTGTGGTGTCCGGTCAGACGACAAGCTCAACACACCACACATGAACAGATTTTTCTTAAGATCATTCAGAAATCCGACAGGAAATCTTGTGAATCCTCTCAAGATAAAACGTGAGAATTTAGATGCAAACTCTAACCAAAATAAAGTCCTGAAAAGGATTGGATTAGTACAGGTCAATATTGGTTGAACAACACAGAGTCTAATTATCATTTTCCCTAAAAAGTTGTATTTGTATATGTCAAGCAATTGCTCCTTTTTTACATGGAAATATATCGCAATGTTTGTAATTTGATGAAAAAAACTATTCAGGAACATTCTGTCAATCCATGATTGTGAACAGAAAGTGAATCTGCTCAGCAGAATATACAGTATAGTAACTTTCTCCAAAATAGACCTGCAAATTTGATATGTTTTTTTTTAAATGAAAGAAAACAAGGTTGGCATGTTTTGATGTCTTGCCCTAAATCACATCTACAGGTGTCTCTGCTTCAACTAGGATGTTGTGTAACACCACCAGAAGGTGGTGCTGATAGCATGGCAGCAGCCCTACTGTCAGTCTGCCCCAGGACAACTGTGGCTACAATGTAGCTCACCACTGTCAGCCTGTGAATGTGTGCATGAATGGGTGAATGACTGATTGTAGAAGTATGAAACACTTTGGGGTCCTCAGACTTGTTAAAGCACGGTGAGTGCAGGCCATTCACCGTTTACCATTTGTGAGACAACAATAGACTCAATACTAACTACTTTAGTGGCGTCATCTAGGCGACAAAGATAACTAAGAAGATTAGCGCTGAACCAGTTTTTTTTTTTTTTTTATTATTAGTTTGTTTGTCAGGGACAATGCAGCGCACATTATTACATTCATAATTGTAATAGGCAGAGCCATAACAAAAATGTGTAGATGTGTTGCATGAAAGGTTTCTAGCTAATTTGCAACCCCAGTCCCCAGTCAGGCCTTTATAAAATACATTTCCTAAAACGTAGCTCACATTGCACAATCATATATAAAATACATTATAAAAGACCACCATTAACATTTTACACAATCCTAACAACATTACACAAAACAACACCTCACATCCAACATAATCATCATGACTCAATGTTCACATATTTGATTTTCTTTCAGCCAATGTTTCACCTTTCTATTAAATGTTTTCAGGTCAGTTTCTATTTTTATTTCCGTTGGCAAATCATTCCAAAAACGGATCCCTATCACTGAGAAACTTGACTGTCCAAAAGTGGTTTTGCGCCCCTCTGCTATACAGTTGCCACCCGCTGCTCTCCTAGTGTTAACTCTCCGTGTATTTATTTTTGTCACAAAAGGACAAGTCTACAGGATGAACAAGAGCACATAGAATTAGTCGCAGATAAGTTCAGCCAATAGCTATGTCTAGGAGAGAAATAGGGTTAATCGCTGAAAGACATTTTCAAAAAATCTGTCTAGTGATCCATGTGTATGTAAAAATAAGTTCTATGTCATGTATTAACATCAATCATGCTTCATAAATTCCTTTCTGTTTTGTACCTATATCTTTGGTTCTAATTTGACAGGACTCCATCTACCACCCATCAACCTCCTAAAACATACAACAGGTATTTCCGCATTTGATGAGTAGTTTGCAAATTTTTCAAAGTTCAGTTGTATCTACATGCAGAGCAAAGTGAAAAGCATTGATACTGAATACATAATCAAGAACCAAGAGGTATTTTAAATAAAGAGATTTGGAGTTATATTGAGTTTTATTACTATCCTGGAAACGGAAAGATTCAGCACATCTGATTTATGTAATCATCCTCTCACAATATACATATTTGATAAAACTACAGATATTTTGGTATTTGTATTTTTACCAGTAATCATTGGCTATTTCTTAGGTATTGTAATAGAAACTCTCACTATTCTGGCATTTAGAAATTACAAAGAATGTTGGTAATCCTAACTGACCTAGAAAAAAAAAGTTTGGTTGGAATTAATGAGTCAGTGATAATTTAAGTTCATTGTCAAGTATTAACATCAATCATGTCGCCCTTATTTATTACTGTTTTGTACCTGAAGTTTTGGTTATAATTTTACAGGACTTACTCTACCGTCCATCAACCTCCTACAACAGACAACAGGTATTGCAGCATCTGATGACTAGCTGTTTGCAAATTTCTCAAAGTTCAGTTACATCTACATGCTGAGCATAATGAAAATAAATAAAGCCTTTTACTACCATCCTGGGAATTAAAAAATCAAGCACACATGTGATTTATGTGATGTCCCTCACACAAAGTGAATATTTTTTCTTTCTGGCCAGCTAACATAAATTATGTTTTTGTTTTGTTTTGTTTCTTAATGGCAAACAAGGATGTGATATTTTAAGGAGATGACCTAAACTGCATCTTCTGGTGTGCCTCCTTTGACTAGGATGTTGTTTATTAACATATTAGAAATTGGAATATCCCAAATTATTCAAAGGCACATTAATACAATTCAGATTATTTCTGTTGCCATCTCACAACACATGTAATCTCAAGGCACTTTATAAAGTCAATTCAACTGATTCATACGGACAGAATGTTAAAAAGATAAAAATGTGTCATGTACACAAGCCAACCGGAATATGATGATCGGATTAAACCCAATCAGAACGAAATCGTAATACAAATGAAAGGGGTGGTTTATGCCGATTGCTAATCCGATCGATGTGCATAAAAACGCTTGTCAGGCTCAAGTTATAGGGTAGTTCACGCGTGACGTAACGCGTGACGTCCGCGCTACTTCCGGGTCCCGCTGGTAGGCAAAAACAGAGCTGCTCTCGTCTACAACATGACAAAACGGGTGATTTAGAGCGTACTTTTAGTTCGTTTATTTTTGTAATCTAAGCAATGCCTACGACTTGTTGTGCTCCCGGTTGCACACAGAGGCATTCCAAATCGTTGGATGTACGTTTCTGTCGTTTACCGAAGGAGGAAGGACGCAGAAAGAATTGGATATTTTCAATGAAAAGAGCGCAGGCAGATAATCCCAATGGACTGGGGGAGCGATCATACTACGACAGAATTTGCAGTCTACACTTCATCTCCGGTAAATACAACTTTATTCTGCTCTAGTCATTGTTCTGCTTAAATAGCGGCGGAGGGGAGATGGTGATCGCTACACGGGCCGCAGAAGCGGCTGCTACAGCAGCAGCAGCCATTGTCTGAAGCAGCAGCAGCGGCTTCTCCGGCCCGAGTAGTGTTTACGCAGCAGCGGCTACAGCTTACTTACTGCTGCTTACTTACTGCAGTAAGTAAGTAAGCTGCTAGCAGCAGCTTACTTACTGCTGCTTACTTACTGCTGCTAGCAGTAAGTAAGGTGCTGCTAGCAGCAGTAGCAGCAGCAGTAGCAGCAGTAAGCTGCTGCTGCTAGTACTTCTGTGTTTACGCTGCAATGTCGCCGACCCCGCCACCCATTTTAACAAGACAAAAACACCTAAATAATCCGTAGTGAAAAATGTTTTTTTTTAACCTACCGGGCCTCTGCTGAGACGCGGTCTGTGTCCGACGCCGCTTTGTGCTGTTGCACAAACATGTCTGAACATCCATCCATCCATTTTCTGACCTCTTAATCCCTCATGGCGTCGCGGGCGTTGCTGGAGCCTTTTTCCTGATATAAAATAATTGTAGCCGTCCAGTGGTTTCAGGGGCTTTCGTGCTCTCTTGTCCGTACTGGCCTGCGTGTTTATAAAGCAGCTGTGTCGCGGTACGAAACCCCTGGCCAGCATTTCACAGACTCGCTCCGTCCCTTCAGGCTTTTGCTGTGTGGATCTGGCAATCTGATACCATCAACCATCAACTTACTCTTAAAACGATCTTGTAGTACGTTATCTAAAGAAGAAAAATACGTGGAGAACTCGTCAGTTTCTCTGTTTGCGTCGCCATTGTGTTCGTCTTTTGCCTACCGGTCCGGCGCGCATGCGCGAAAAACCCGCATCAAAACAATAGCAATGAATGTGGCAAACTGACCCGAGTGTGCATGGGCGCCCAACGTAAATTACATATTTCCACGTTATTAAGTGGCGGAAATACATCAAGAGGCATAACTATTGAGGCTCCCAATACAACCTTTCTTTTCAAAAAAATAAAAGAATTCAAAATTGTTGCTTACTCAGTAACGTTTCTAGTTTAATTAGAACATTGTGCGAGTCCAGCCTGGGCGATCAGAAGACAAATAAACTTGTTTAATACTGCTTTATTTACTATTTTTTGTAATTTAGTAAAGACGGAAGTACTTCTGTGTTTTTTTAGGGGAATTTGATAACTGCGCATGTCAGTGTGATTCTATTCTGAATATAGCCAGGTGCATATACACGCACATTATGATCGGATTAATTGAGTGCGTACCCATTTAAACAGTACAATCTGATTATTTAATCTGAATAAATTTCAATCAAATTGTGAAATTTTGTGCATGTAAACATAGCTCCTGACTTGCAGATGTCACTTCTGGGTCAACATGTAGCAACAGTGGACAGTCACTAGCATTGTTTGTTGACTTTGCAGCAATCCCTCATACCGGGCATAAATGTAGATGCAGTGTAGCTCACCACCATTAGCATGTGAATGTTTACAGATGCAAACAGTTTGTGAGAGAAGATTTGTGAAGCAGTACTAGCTACTTCAGTGGCTTCATCTAGGGGACAAAAACATCTAAGCAGATAAGCTCTGAACCAGTTTTCAAGTCTAGAGGATGAACGACAGCACATTCAGTTAGTAACAGAAAAGGTTCAGCCGATAGTTACTGTTAGGAGAGAAATAGGTTAATCATTGAAAGACATGGCCAAAAATATCTGTCTAGTCATCCATGTGTGTGTACATTTTCAAATTTGAAGAAAGTAATACAGAAATGTTCTACAAGGTTCTCTCTCTCTCAATATTCTGGTAATAATTTTAACTGAACTAGGATTAAAAGTTTGATTTGACTCAATTAGATAAATTCTATGTCAAATATTAACATTAATCATGTTTAACAAATTCATTCCTGTTTTATACCTACATCTTTGGTTATAATTTTACAGGACTTCATCTACCACCCATCCAACTCCGACAACGGACAACAGGTATTTCCACATCTGCTGCAAATTTCTCAAAGTTCAGTTGCATCTACATGCAGAGCATAATGAAAATAAATAAAGCATTGATACTGTTACAATATGTAATCAACAGCCAATAGTTATTTTAGATAAAGAGATTTGGAGTTACTTTGAGTTTTATTACCATCATGGAAACCAAAAAATCCAGCTCTTGTGATTTATGTGATGTTCCACTCACAAACTGACTATTACATAAAACTAAAGATATTTTTGATCCAGGCGAGTTGCATAGTCAACCCCTACACTGTCAAGTAGGGGTTTTAAAGTAATTTTTGAAAAGTTTATGAGGTCAGCTGAGGTTTACAGCTCTAATAATAACAAACTTCACATACAGTATTTTGCCATAAATCATATTAATAGTGTGCAAAAATAATATGCTACAATAAGGCTTTGATTTTTGCAGAATCTCAACTACCACCATACCACCACCTTCCACCACCATAGATGACAGGTAATCTGAATTATAATTATGTTGTTTGTCAGCCTTTTAGGTAGAGTGAGAGTGATGGGTCATCATATTCCTTCATTTCTGTGTAAAGTATGTATTTATTGTTTTATTTTATCATTGTGAAGTTCTTTCAGAGATTTACAAATTCTCACACATAATTAAGCCACCTGTTAGAAGAGATGATACATATGACTCAAATGACTGAAATCAATAAAATCGATTGTAAGATGATAAAAATCAAAATGGTATGATTTTGTTAATATTATAATGAACAATACCTGCAGTGCTATTTCTGACTGCTATAGCTGCTCTCATTTCAGCTTGATATGTAAACACCTCTTTTAACACTGAACATTTGTGTCACCAAGATTCAGATCACGTAGTACTTTTTTATAACAAATGTCTTTATTAGGGCTACAAACAGTGACAATTTAGTTTCATTCAAACTACAAAGGCAGAAGTGAATAGCCAATGGTGTTTGACGGTGTCCAAACAGGAACTGTTTTACAGGATAGCTAACACAAAGTCCGAGTCCAATACTTTAATAAAATGAATCAAAGTCAGTTTTATTTATGTTTGACAACTCCTTAACTTCAAAGTGCAGTAAAATAACATTGCATTTCCTAGCACTGGACTTAACTCACTTATCAACGGTGTTCCAGTCACTTTTATCTAATTTTTTTTCTTGCCATTCTTTCTATTCTTGAAAGCACCACATATCTTTTTCCAAACTAGAGTTCCTGAAGGATAGCCTCAGTACACGACTGTTTCCAAACAGTGTGAGATTGACTTCTGAGCTGGTACCATGTATTTGTAGCCAGAGCAGGTCCTGTTTGCCCATTTTACCACAAGTCATTTAGAGGTCACAACCATGTGGACGAAGGTCGTCTAGTCATATAAAACCCAAACTGCACTTTTTAGGCTACATACAAAATGTTACATGTGGTAGAAAACAACCTGCATACAACATTGCCATGAGGGAGTTTGCAAAATTTCAAAACGTAGTTACTATCCTAACTTAATTGCCTTGATTATATTATTAACTTTATCACCCAGATAAATAAATCTGAAAAGTGATGACTGAACTGATTCTGACCATGTTTTTTTCCCCCCAGCATTTTCTGCTTCTGTCCTGGTATGGTGGCTTCTCCAATCCTCACAGTCTTGCTGGCATTGATCCTTCTGTTGCAATGATGTATACTTCCCATGTAAATCTTCTGTCTGATCATAGGTAGCTAAATAATTTGAAACTTCTCTCAGGTATGCATACACCTGCTATAATGACAATGGAGGATAGCAGTTGATCTTTTGTTCTGAAACTTTAAGTTTATTTTTCAAAAGCAGTCATGGGATTGGTGATGGGACTTTATTTTCATTCTACAAGTAATTGAAGATTATAGCATAATATTGCAAAAACCTGTTTGAAGCATGGTTTTGCTTTCACAATTATAGATACACCTATTGAAAACTCTTGAAGATCTGGATCAAACCCACAATGTTCTGTTTTGCTTTTGCACATGCATTTGAACTGCATGCTAATAAACATGGATGTTTGGTGTCTTAATGGTAGGGATACTTTCTAAATCAGGTATATGTGATCTTTTGCTGATGTCCTAACTTCTTGTCATAAAAATGTGTAAGCACTGATCTGTCTAGACCTGTTTATTCTTGAAAGAACTCTTTATTCTCATAAAACCCCCAGCTAGGCTTGCTACAATAACAAATATTCTTGTAATATCATATAATTCTTGTAGATTGTCATATAAAATTCTGTGACTTCCTCACAGATTTCTTCTGTTTTGTGCCTAAATGTTTCAGATCATCAGATAATCTTTTATATCAAAGATAACCCCTTTAAATGACAAAACAAACAAGCAAAAGAAAAACTTTCAAATGATTTCATTTATTAAAGGGAAACAGCTATGCAAGTCAACCTGGCAGACCATCACGGTTTGACCTTCAGTACGATGTTATTTTTCTGAGACTATTCCAGATTTAACTGGTTGCACACCGTACAAAATGTTCCACTTCAATCTACTATTTCCCCAAAGTCTTGGAAATCATCAGGATGCTTTCCAGCAAACACGAAATGAGCATTCCTGCTCTCTTCATTTTATTTTTTTACATGTCCTGTCTGGCAGTGTGGCATTAACAATTGCTGTCTTAATGCCAAAGAGAGCCCAACAGATTTACTTTCACAAGTGGAGCAATACTGCTTTCGCCATTGTGCAAAACGCTTTATTAGATATTGTTCTCCTCCTGCTGTCTTGATATTTTACCCACAGGTTTCGTTAAGAAAGTTTTGCCTGTCGTAGCGTCTGATTCAGTTCAAATAATAAACACATCCCTCTCATCTGGTGTTTTTCCCCAGGCCATAAAAACGGCAATCACTAAACCATTGTTTAAAAAGAGCAATTTGGACAAGCTGTTACTGCAGAACTACAGGCCCATCTTAAACCTCCCCTTCATCAGTAAGATTATTGAAAAAGCAGTGTTTCAACAGATATATCTTTTTAACAGAGACCAGCTTCTTTGACGTTTTCCAGTCAGGTTTTCGTGCTCACCACAGTACTGAGACAGCCCTGGTCAAGGCGTTCAATGACATCCGTGGTAATACAGACTGTGGAAGAACCACAGTGCTGGTATTATTGGACCTCAGTGCAGCATTTGATACTGTAGATCGCTCAATTTTGAATTGAGTGAATGACTGTTTTCAATAACCTGTGACAGCTGCTGAAAGTAGATTACGCCGCGGTGCAGATCACCATTTTTAGCAGAGATTGGTTCTGAAGATGAATTTTCACGCGGTGATAACATTGCAGAAACCCATACTTTAATGCTTATTAATCTGAAGTCTCTGTATTTGACAAAAGGCTGAATCACATTGCCAAATCAAGTACCCTGGAGTTAGAGTGTCAGCATAGGCTTGGATGAACATTTAAACACATCCAATAGAGCAAAATTGAAATTAGGCATTTGGTCATGCGTTTAATTACTTGTTATAATGACCTGCTGAGGACTGAGCAAGGGTCGATACATGTCATTCCTTTGCTATCCTCTAGGTGGAGATGTTTTAAAAAAGTTCAAATGGGAAAAGTGAAACTTGATTAAAAAAAAACTTGAATTGAAATAGCTCTAGGTCAGGTCTTATATAATTACTGTTGGAACAGTGTTTGTTTTACATACATACATACACACACACACACACACACACACATATATATATATATATATATATATATATATATATATATATATATATATATATATATATATATATATATATATATATATATATATATATATAGTGTACGCCGGTGGAAATTAATATGGTCAAAAAACAAGAAAAAGGTGGACAGAAAAAACCTAAACGACAGTTCAGCTGTTTCAACTGATCTTACAGTATCAGCAATCTGTCCCATGAGTCAGACAGTTTCCAGTTGGGCTTAATCTCCCTCTTGACTTGATGCTTTACTGGTTCATAATGAGATGTATGTGTCAACTGCTGAAAGGAAAACTTTTCTTTAACAAGAAGAAGCATCCAGCAGAACCAGGCGCAGTGTGCCTGGCTATCTATCACAACCGACTGGGAATTTGAGAAGACAGAGCATACACGCACAAAGAAAAAAAAGATGTATTGATCTAGGAGTACTTTCTATTCCTCAGCAAAAATGCTTCAGAATTAAAGTTGGCATTTGTCAAAAGTATACATGTATACAAAAGCTAACCAATCACTGTAAAGTTCTTTGCTTCTATTTGTGCCATGTTTGTATACCATTTTTTTTTAAGGCAAGGCAAGTTTATTTATGTAGCACTTTTCAGTAACAAGACGATTCAAAGTGCTGTACAGTTTAAATCCACTGTGAATGGAAACCTTACAGCTTGGGTTCTAAGGTCTCCTCTGTCTTACCTCCTCAGAAAAATGTGAGCAGCTGCACTCAGGGAGGCGACGAGAGGGGCTTACTTTTGCTCCACTCTTCCCTGGTCCATCAAGGTCAATGTTTGCGTATTTTCTGTGTAGAATTGTCAATGTTTGGGTTTTGAGTTGTTTTGTCACGTCCTATGCAGCCCAGTATAGCAATTTGGAGGAGACCAGGGCGAGAAGCAGAAGAGGACAGGTTGTGGCCGAGCCAAGGGTGTGATGACTTTATCTCTGTTATGTGTCTCAATAAAACGCTAGAATTTGATGGAATCAGCTTTCATTTTATTTAATAAGCCAACTGAGGGATCAGTTATCATTCTTTCCCACAGCACCCACATACAGAACAATTCTTAGACAGTGATAACTTTAACAGATTAAATTTTTTTGAGCAACTGTAATATATAAAATAACATGAGGAATATCACTGGTACAGTCAATGCAAAGACAGAGGATGTCAATGGGAGACACATCGAGCCATGAGAAGTATCAACGCTGACACGAGGATCAGGCAAGGAGAGGCCACCATACCGGCTGAAAACCCGGAAATGCTAGATAGAGAGAAAATAACCATTATCATAGACCACAACACCAGAAAGGTATTTATGAAGGATAAAGCTGAAGAAGCACCTCTTTTTCAATTATTTTAAGTTTGAAATTTGTTTCTATTGTTTGATTCAGAAAGCATAAGACTTTTAAACTTTTAAATCACACTTCATCTTTTGTATTCCTGGTTTTAAAATGTAGAATACAAAAACTGTATTAATCTTAAATGTTACACCAAAATGCCTTTTAACATTACATGTAACTAATTTTGTAAAGTATAGGCTTGCCTATAATATTTGGATCTACAATATAATATTTAGATCAACCGTATGTACTTATGGGTGTTCAGCATGTTACTGCTATCGGGGATTTTACACATAATTATGCTACAGTGTTCTTTTGATTACAGGAATGAATGATCCATATGTATTCATACCTGTCATCTGTTGCTGATACACTGACAGAGGATGGATACCTGTAAAATACACATTATTTAACAGGGATCCTGAAACTTTTGATGTTTGTTTTAAAGTCATTATACTAATGCGATTACTAATTTGACAGATTTCATTACCGTCGTACACATGGAGATTCACTCATATTTGTAGGAAGATGAGCCCCCGGTTGTCTCACTTGAGGACACGGTAGAGTAGTTCCGTTAACCAGTGGAGTGAGATCTATTTGATACAGAATTGATAAGTAATTAAACTAATTCATTGCTCTTACAAGTAATCACATTTAACACACCACCCTGTCATTCTTGTGAAATCTAGGTCAGTCAAGATACCAGATGATTGTTACATGGTGCAATATTCTGCTAGAATTAAGCATCAGGAAAAGAGTACAAAGTGGTCATAAACACAAATAAACTACATAAATATCAAGACTAATGTTTATGTAGGTTGTGGCTTTTGATTTAATTCCAGTTGGCACTAAATTGGGCAAAATATGTCAATAATTAATCTCTTACACCATTACCCAACCACTGCCAGCCTTGACCATCCTGATACAAAGCAGGATGGATCAATGCCTTATGTTATATGTTCTCATCACATGATCTTAATGTTACAGCTGAATTAAAAACTCTGGACCAGGCAGCAATTCTTCCAATCTGACTGATTATCCAGTTTAGTGAGCCTGTGTGAATAGCAGCCTTAGCTTGCTGATAGTAGTGGTCTTCTGTAGCTGCAGCCCCTTTGTTTCAAGGGATGACAGGTTGGCCATTTAGAGATAGTAATAAACATACTTTTGGTTGTTATCAGTGCTTTTCTGGCTCCTGGTCTCCACCTACACGGACGCTTGTTTCCTCTGCTCCGTGCTGGGATTTTGTTGTGCCTTTAACTTTTTATCTCCTAGCCAAAACTACATAAAAGTTCGACAAGGCTATTTTAGATCAGTGACTGAAGGATTTACGTATTTTATTTGTACTTTTTCCCATTTGGACTCTGAGAAAAGACCAGCCAATATCAGCAAATCAGCACAGGATGCCGCTCTTCACCGCAGAGGACTTTGAGAAGCTTATACAAGAAATTGCTGTTATGGAAACGAAAATTTGTTTCCATAACAGCAAGTTGGAGGTAAACAGATATGGGAATAACGCAACTCTCCCCATGATTCCAAACAGTGACAGCCAAATCAGCAACTCCAACAAACAGATCACCAATGGAAATTGGATTAAACCCACCTGCAGCCTACCTTGGAACACCCGGGGTACAAGGCTAAAATATCAAGGAAGAACCCCACAACTAGACAAACAGAACTGGCCAATATTACAGAGAAATGCTCCTGCCTTCTCAGGGAAAATGAAACAACAATGACATGCTGTTATCATGAGTGAACTAGCTGGATATGTTGACATTCCACTCCAAAACACATTTGCCCCACTTCAACCTTGCACCCAGAAAAATAATGTGTCCCCTGACAACTATCAAAGGTCAAGTAATTTTTTTCAAAGTATGAGAAGATCTTTTTTTTTTTTTAAAGCTGAAGAAAAGATTACCTGCCTTCAAAGTTAAACATGAAAATTGCCCTTCCCTCTTTGAGGAACTTTCCAGACTGCAGTTCTTCCAAAGTTGCAAACTTTAAGAACCCCCAGAGAGATCCACCGTAGACTAACTCATCACTCTCATTAAAAAGTCTAGTTCCATTCTCACGAGGATTGTTCCATATAAGGGTACCTGTTAAAATTAAGCATTTGTGAGACTTCATATGTTTTATGTTTTTCCAGAAAATGTCAAATTTCTGTCACAGTTTCAAAAAAGTGTTTCTAACTTACCGTTTGAGGTCATATCATTTTCATTCGTGGTGAAACTCATTTGCTTAGACATTTGCAGTTGCATGTTGGAGCTTTGATCTAGCAATTGGAAGGTAATTTGCTTCTGCAGGCAAGGCCACTCCAGTTGTTCATCATATTCACCAGACAGGAGCTGCAGGAACATCCCAAAATATGTCTGGTAGAGTATAACAGCTACCCGGTACGCATAGCCTTCTCTGGAGTACTGCCGTGGACTGTACATTCTGGTTCCAGAGTCACTAGTGTTTAAAAGTTTCTCAAAATCATCCACCTGCCAGGTTAGATGTGGACACTCAGTCTCTGAGAGATTGATATCATCAATTGAGAAGCCACCTGTAGAGCTTCCTGCTCCTTTCTGAACTTCAAACACCACCTGGAACAACTTGGTGGCATCCAGAGAAACATGATAGATCTTCCAGTGAGATGTTGGGGGGCCTAGAGTGAGGAGTTTGGCATTATTATATTGTATTGTTTAAATATCACAGCATGCACAAATAAAAGCTCACTATTTCTACAAGACAAAGCTAATTCATTGCTATTTTAAATGATCTGACATTACCAGTAAGCTGACCCATGCAGCGGAGAGTTCCTGTGGTATCCTGTTGATCTTGAAACTCTCTGATCCAGATGTTGAGTTTATCAGACTCATTTCCAGTGTGGAAATAGTAGAACTGCAGACACTGGACATTACATTTCCTGCTGGGTCTCATTATGTCACTTTTCAGTTGGGTTGTATCTCCTTCTTGACCCGATGCTGTGCTGGTATGGATGAAGTATCCCTTTTTTTGATCTTCAGGGATAAAAAGGCAAGTTACATTACGGTATATGTAATTTCTTAGGCTACGTTCACACTGCAGGGAAATGCGACCCAAATCCGATCTGTTTGCCCATATGCAACCCATTTCTGTCTTTTTCACGGCAGTGTGAACGACCCAATTCCAACCTTTGCACACCCAAAAAAATCTGACCTGTGCCACTTCCATTTGTGGTACTAATTCAGATATGTGTCAGATTTTTTTTCAAAAGCATCCGCAGTCTTAATGGTCATGTTGCATCTGATCCACCTTTCACATCACTCTCCTGTCTCTCACTACACATCCACACACAGCAGTAGCAGTTAGTGCTCAATAAAAGGCCGTTGTTAATAGCTACGCTGCTTTGTTCTTACCCTACTTTGTCTTGCTATGATGTGATCTTAATATTATAGGCTCCCATAGCGTAACAACTTCCTAATAATAACAAGGATTATTTTTTTTCTTTTCAATGTTTTTTTCAACAAAACTTTATTGAACACTACTAGAAACAATTGCATTCACCATTACTTCCGCAAACAGTGTGCTGTTCTGTTACTTTCTGTTATCTGCGCATGAAGGTCGCTTTGCGATCTTGAACCGTTCAGACAGCAGAATGATGGCGGTCGCATTTAATAGTAGTATGAACGGCCACACTGATGTTTGCAGTGAAACAAATGTGTTTAATATTAAAAAAAAGTAAAAAAACAAAAAAGCATGCCATTAAGTTTACAAGAGTTATCATCATCATTATGTCTTCTAGATATTTTAGCTAAGAATTTGATTTTTCACATTAAACTAAGCGTCTGAAGGTTTTATATTCATAAATGAGTTTTCGTAACTGCAACAATATAGTTAAAAAATCCACTTAGGCATCAAAAATTGGTAAGAGACAATTGTGCTACCATACTTTTACGTGTATATTGCATATAATATATTATTTTGCAAAAATAAAAAAAGGGCTAAGGGCTATTTTTTTTACACCCACACACTTCTAATTAGATTTTTAAGTTTTGAATAATTATGCTGTGAGAACCAGTATTTTTGTCATGATGTGCAGGGCAACTCATTTACAAGATGACAGCTAAAGACTTGCATTTAGTCATATTCAATAAATTAGAAATGTGTTTGTAAGGTTGGCTTTTCATATCAAGCTGCTATTAAACATACTTTTCATTATGCCCACATGTCTATATTTAAAAATTGTTTTTATTATTATTATTAGTCTAATTTAAAAATCTGTAGTATTCTAATCTTAAATGATTTTTCATTACCTGTACAAAATCATCACGATTAATAAAGCCTTGAAAACATCATTCTGTTTTTAGTCAATATATATAATGTGAACTCAGTGAGTTCAGTTACTGAAATAAATAAACTTCTCAACGGTGGGTAGCGAGGGTGGCGTATGTGGTTGTACATCTCAAGCTTGGGTCACACATACACATATTATACACATATGGCATGGCATTTAGGAAATTATTGTTACATATATATGTTCACGAGTCTAACTATATTGAAACTTCAATATTTTGAATAAGAGTCTGAATATATGCAATGAATAGTGTGGATACACTGCATAACAGTCTTTCTAACACCATGTAGTTCTGTCATTTTAATAGAATATAGGACATATGCATGTTTTGTTGCACAAAAACCATTCAGTATATGTGACTTTAACATGTTCAAACATTTGTTAAAGTTTGTGTTTTTCTAATAATTCAGCATTTTATTACTTAAATAGTCACATATCTTATTTATTAATTCTTTAACATAACAGAAAAGTTGATTCTGTAATTGAAATAGAAAACTAAACACCTGAACAAACATAATAACCTCAGCAACATACTGTATCACGCACAGCCTTTTTTCATACCCAAGTGTGTTCTTGTGTGTTAGGCAAAGCATGTACTCGGTAAGTACAGTATGTACTTACATAGAGCACAAGGATACAGTATGATAGTTCCTGGAACAGAGCGTACTTGATTTCAATGCTCAGCTTTTTTCCAGAGTTTCAAGAGATACTTCCACTACTCCTTATGTTTGCACTGGATCCATATGTTGGAAAACTTTAAAATTATTACTTTACATTTAAGTTTTAACCAAACAGCATCTGGCCAGAATTGTTACTTATCAACTGCAGAACTCATTAATAATAACTACTAAAGACTCATTTTTCTTTTATTATCACCAGGTAAACTCATTTCAGATATCTATAGCAAAAACATGGAAAATTGTTTTCAGTAAAAAACTGTATAATACAAGCAGAAAACAGTATTATACAAGCAGAAAAAACAGACAATCAGACAGGAAGAATGTGGAATTGATACCTTGTCTGTTGAATCTTCAGCAAAAATGTATATGATATAAAAGTAAATGAGGAAGTGGAGCGGACAACAGCAGGACATGAGGGTGAGGAGGATCACTAGGAGCTGGCAAACTGCATCCAAACATGGAAATGTGGTCTCTCCTCCTGAACAGCTGTTTCCATAAACCCATAAAAATTAAAAATAATAGAGTTCACACTCCACTAAGTTAGGTTGACATCAAACGTCAAACAGATTTGATTAATGTTTTTTGTGAAAGGAAAAGTCAAAAACTTTAAGGCTTAAGGGACACTCTATATAAATATTTTTCTTACTATAAATTGTTTCAAAAATGGATTTGGAAGACTGGAAAAACATGTGGCAACAAATTATACATTATGTAAATTAAGTTGCAATATCAAAAAGGTCAGGATAAAAATAATAGACTTTTATTCTGGTACAGTTATTCACCACATCAGTGTTGATGAACTGAGTGGTCAGTGGTCTATCTTGCTTCAAACATTGTGAAACTATTTTTTGTGACAAATTACTAATGGTGTAATAGAGCTAAATCTCGCACTCACCTCAGTTTACCATTGCTGGTGGTGCCTTATGTTGTGAGACATGAGCTGACTCAAGTCCGCAAAAGGATGCATCCCCGATAAAATGGGTGGAAAAAGAAGACTTTTGGGCACATTGAGCTTACTTGCTTTGATTCTTACTTAGGGTTGGAACAGAACATGGGCTGCGGTCGAAGATTAAGTGAGTACAAACAACAAATAAGTATGCATGTTTTGAAACTACATTACCCATAATTCCTTGATGCCCCTCCGAATTTCATTCCATATAGTCAGACTTTCATTCAATATGTTCAGACTTCAATTCCATTTGTTCAAGTTTTATATATATATATATATATATATATAAATATATATATATATATGTGAAGTCGATCTGAAACCTTACCATCTTCACTAGGTGGACTGGGGTGGTCTGAGCTCAGGCCCCCATCAATCTGTGTGACCACCTCCCAGCTATTGTCACTCTGAGAGCATGTACTCATTTTACACATAGAACCATCGGAAAAGTCACAGTAAAACATGAAGGCAATGGTCGAATCTGAAAGAGTTTAAATAGAAATGGAAAATTTGCATTTTAAGATATTTACTCTCTTAAATATAACAATTTTATCAAGAGTTATGATTTACATACATTACCAATCAAAAGTTTAGACTCACCTTTGTCGTTCTATTTTTATGACTTTCAATATTGCAGATAAATAGTGAAGACATCAAAGTATGTTGGATTGTGTATCAAACACAGAATTGTGAAATAACTCAAAATGTCTTGTTTATTTTAGTTTTTTCTATACTGAACTGTATTTTGTTTTTGAAATTACACTTGAATTGAATTAGGTGAATTGTAATTCATCGGAATTTTAAGAACAGTTTAATTTGGTTGTGCATATCATCCTTATCTCAAGCTTAAAGAATTTGTTTCAGATTCAGTGTTACTGACATCAATAATGCATTGAAACATTTTTAAAATCTAAGCCAACAACTTGCAGAGGTTGAGAATAACATAAAAAAAACTAAGTAGAGCTGCTAAGGCATTAAAGGGGCTCTGAAATTCAAAAACCAATGACAGTTATAACTAATGTTATGTTGAATATATAATGTATGGGAAAGTACAACAGGGATAATGAAATAACACATAAATGTATAGATTTTGTCAATTTACACAATTTCTTCAACTTTAAAACTGTAAGTACTTACTGCAGTTGTAGAGAACGTTCAACTCTTGAACATCCCTGGGACTCATTCCCAGTCTTTGTCCAATCACCTGCTGAAATTGTGGGTCTGTAGTAATAATTGTGGAGCCATTGCCATTGGTGAATGCATCTTTGCCATAGTGCATCACTGACATGTAGTCATATGGGACTCTATGAGTGATACTCTCATTACTGCCAACTTTAATAAAATTATTCTCCTGACCTAGACAATATGAACGACAAGATTATATTCTCCACTGGAAAAATACAAGCAACCAGCACAAACTGTTAAGTTAGTAATCACTGAGCCGATAGCATGAGGAATCTGAACATAGCCGGTAAGATTTAGCATTTCCCCACCAATCTCCTTTTAATTTAACACTCATAAAATAGTTTGTATTATTTTTGCTCCACACATTTATACATATTAGGCAAATATTTATGAAACAAAAGTTTTCTACCTGTTATAATGTTTTCCAATGCAATTTGCACATAATCATCTCTGTCATATCTAGACTGTTCATGGTAAAAGCCAAGAGCATGAAGAATCTCATGTTCAACAGTGGCAAGGTTATCACAGCCTGCACCAATAGAAAGATTCTGCCCATTGGCGAATAAGCGGCCAATATTCGACCAACACCTAGGATAGAAAAAGCACCAATCATGAGTTGTTGCATCAAACCTTGAATGTATTATACCTGACTTAAAAGGCCTCATTTATGAAATCAAATGCAGAATCACAAGGCATATCCCAGGTGTGCCTTTACAGTCATTATTAAAATGTTAAAAAAATAAGGGTTTCTTTTTTTTTAATTTAGAATTAATGTATTGTTGTCATGTCACACATTGTGTGAAATTTTGGAAAAATAAATTCTTAGAATCACAGGACTTTAAAGACCTATATAAATGTGGTTCAGCAATGGGATTCAGTGACAATCTAGTTTATATGTATAGAAATACATACTAGATTGCAAATACACTATTACCTCCTAACAGTTCCAAATCACCACAGAACAGAAGCAGACCAGTAATCTGCCTCTTCTGGAGAAGTCCAGAATGGCCATCCAGTCAATGAAGCCTACCTCATAACCAAAATGTTTCGTTATAACCCTCCAACAGCCACTAACTTTCAGGGGAAGTGGCTTCTTCAGTAAAAACCATAAAAGAGGAAAAAGCATGTGTGCAGACTATACAAAATCAAGCAGGTGTGTACAATCATGTGTTTGTGTGTGCATATAAAGGCACAAATGGATGCAAAGAGAAATCAGCAAGTTATGTTCCTTTTCTACTAGTTCAAACTCAAAGCAGGCCGGATCACTTTTTCGGCTATTACGTTACTATTTTAGCACCTGCTTTCTCGTTGTCACCGGTCACTGATTGGTGAGAGAGTTGTGTAACTACATACAGCACATTTAATAACTAATATCTTCAACTGTTACATAATTTTACGCTGGGCCTATAGTATATGAGCACTATTATTGCAATCTAGCATTAGGTAGCTTTAGCAGAAGGTAGCGTTAGCTTACCTCCACATGTCCTCTAGCCAGTGGCATCTCCAATACTATATTGTCACACTTTCCAGCAGAACGTAAACATAACGTCTGCAATTCAAGTATTGTGATGCCATCTACAGGATCTTGACCTGTTTTATGCTAAGAGTCCAGAAAAGGGCCAGATGTATTGCCACAGATTCCACTCACCTGGGCAATCCACTGTTTTTCCCACTTCCATCAGGTAAACGATTCAGGAATATATATATAAAAAAAAATAATAGACTTAAAAACAGCTTCTTTCCTAAAGCTGTGAGTGTTTTCACCCCTGCTGAGAATAAAATAAACCACTAGCCCAGTTAATAATCCGCTACATGTTTACAAACCTGCAGCTGGTTACCTTGGTTCTTGTTCTTATTGAGGATTATTATATGTTCTCCCACATGCTACTGTCTATTGTACACTTTTAGTTTCTCAGGGACTGTTTGGACATCCATGTAAATTGCACAGTTCTTTAATTTGAAGATTAAATCTTTTACTAATCACTATTTGCACACTTAATCTATTAGACAAACATTCTCTGAAAATGTTTGTCTAATAGATTCATGCAATTGCACAGTATTTTACATCATCATAAACTGACTGCTACCTGTCTTTTTGACTTGAACATCATTTGAGTTGAATATTTTCATCTTGCTAATGACAATTTGCACACTTTTCGACTTCTCAAGGAGTGTTTTCTTTGATACAATTGTACAGTAATTTACATTATATGTAAAGTGTCTGCTATCTGTTTTTTCTGACTTGAAAGTTTTATTTTATCAGATGCTAAGGACTATTTGCACGCTTTTAGCTTCTCTGAATGTGTTGTTGGTGCATTCAACTTGAACGTTATGTCTTGTTTTGTGTCTGTGTGTTTTGGTTGAATTCTGAGCCGGTGTCTCAACAAAATTTCATTGCGGTTAAATAATGACAATAAAAACTCTTGATTTTTGATTTTTAATATATTGTATACATTTTAGTTTTCATTATGACAGTTTGAACTGGGTACTTCGAGTCTTAAAATGCAAGCACTTTGCTCTAACCACTAGGCCACCACTCCCACCATTTATCATTATTTGAGTATTTTTTAGGCCAGTATTTGCCCTAACTCTACATATCAAATATAATTGAATTTTTACTATTTCCGAACCATTAAATCGTTTTGATCACAAGATTACTAAGTATATTTAGTTGATGTTAAGCAAAAGAAGAAAGCAACGTTAAATATGAGAATTTACCCATCCAGCTTCTGAATCTCAATGTAATATTCCTCAGCATCCCATGGTTTGAAGTCAATGCATGATTTCACTCTGAACTGGTCAAAAGCTCTCATGATGACTCCTTTGGCATTCAAGTCTTTCATTTCACAATTAATTTTAAACATATTGGAAAAAAAACACAAACATACATAATTGTTACTTTATTTAAAAAAAATGCATACAATAGGAGGGCACATCATTACTCTGTGATGTAAATCACATTGATATTTACCGAAAGAACAAGCAAAAATGTTTCGTTTGAATTATCTGCCTTTATAATTTCATGATTTGACACTCGTAACAACTGAGTTGCAAATTAATGTTTACTGAATTGCATGCTCTCTTAAAGCAAAGGCAAAGACAATTCTCTCTATATAAGCCTTCTCAAGTAAAACAGTTAAATGCAACAATCCAAAAATATAGTTGGATAAAACGTAATAAATGTTATTTATAAATGATACATTTTTGTTATCAAAACCACAATTGTACTTACCCAGGCTTTCATCCAAGACATAGGGAACTGGGGATGTCCAGAGACCATTTCCAGGAAAAATGCTACTTCTTGGACGTATTAAAGGCTAGGCAGTATACATGAGACATGCAACATGTGAGATAAAAGCATGCATACATAAATGATGTACTGAAATTCCATGCTTCATTGTTTGCTTGTAGAAATATTAAGCCTACCTCACGAATATCATCAAGTGTTAAATCTAAGATGAGGGCATTTAGTTAGTGGAGTTCATACAGTAAATACATTTTATTCATATAGCACCTGTCTTAGGCAGCAGTCACAAAGTGCCTCATAGTAAAATACAATTTAACAAACATTAAAAAGAACATCAAAAACAGAATATGTTATCAAGGGGTCATTCACAATTTTCAGCCTCTTCACGAGCGTACAAACTGTACATCACTAACATGATGACAAATTAAATATAATATTTTAGCACATTTTGCTGTTCTCCTGCAGCAAACCTCAATAGGCAGAAATGTCAAGTCTCACGCAGCACATTGCATTCTTCACGCAGAGCAATAACAAAGTCCACTGCGAGTGATCTGTTCACTGTACTGTCAGTTCAGCCTAATCCCCACCTAGTGTTCTGTGAAACTGCCACAGCAGCTTCCAGTCGCCACCTCCACCCGCGCCTCTGACAGCTTTTTCGCTGACCGACGCGACACTTCCTGGATGTTGCAAAAGGTCTCAAATAAAATGAAAAGGAGACTAGTTGTGTGATGTTATTTTGATTAAGTTTAACAACACATCAGTGGCGGTTCTAGACTGAAAAGAAAAACAGTTCGACCACTGACCGGTTCAGCCTGAAACAGACCGGCCGGTTGGGAATCCTCCCGAACCTTCCTGGCCACGCCGCGTCATGGTGTGACTGACTTTCACCACCGTTTATAGTTGGTACTACTGGAAAATTATTCTGTTAGACCATTGCAGCCCTGTTGCCCGGTCCATTTGAGAGACCCAGCGGGGAACTGCTCCTCCCTTTGGCCTTTCCTCCTCTTATTTAGCCTCCAGCCTCTGTGCAGTGTGGGGCTCTTCTCACAGCAAGCAAGGCACCTGCAGCTGGAAGGAGCGTCAATACCTCACACAGTGATGTGATAGATAATGGGAAGCCGCTTTTGGGGCACAGATTATTTTTTTATTTCCTTTTTTTTTTTTTAAACTACTCATGCCACATGTGTGATTGAAAAAACTGCCGCCCAGGACGACTGCCCAGTTCGCCCGCGACAAAAATAGCTACTGCAACATATAACAGCTTGGGAAAAAAAAGTATGTTTTGTACATTTTTGAAAATGTTGAGAATTGTGAACGACCCCTAAATCAAATTGCCTTGAAACTATCAATTTGTCATTAAAATGTTCAAATTTATGCACTGTAACTTTACCCTCTTTGATGTTGTTACTTTCCCCGGCATCTACAAAAAATGTAAGATTTTTATTTAAAATTTTCAAAGATTCTTAAAAAGTATATACATTCTGCTCCAAAACCATTAACACTGATATGAAAAAAAAGCTAGATAGAACTTACCACCTATCTCGACATCTACCTGGATTAAATATTAGAAAAATATTAAAAATAAAACAACTATTTACATTTTACGATGCTCAAAAGAACAAGAACAACTGCTTTTTTTCTTACTCTTTTGTAGAGATGTAAACATATCCGCATGCTAATGATATCGAAAACCATTCTTACAGATGTTAAATTCAAACATACAGCCAACAACTAACATTTTTGTAGTTGAAACAGTCATGTTTTTCTTTTTTAAAGTGGAAAAGTTGTTCTCACAATAGTTAACAAAACAGTTCTGTAATTCACCAAAGTACTTACTGTGGGGATGGAGATGGGTGACGAAAGTGCAAAGTTTATTATGAGTAACATGTAGCCTTTTATCCTCATAGTGTCTTCTAGAATATACTGTTGACAAAGAAATTATTGATAAAATAGCAAATAAATTCAAATGTTAAAATACCTAAATGCAACCAATATCTGATTATGTAAATCTACCAGTACTAGTAGAAGACTATTAATCTCTTATATTTGTCTCCTGTCTGTGCTTACATTCAGTCACTGTGTTCTTTAAATAATCTTCTAAACAAGCTGAGGAAGGTTTTAAGCTCAAATGACATCATTCCAGAACATCAAAATCTTCCTGAGTAGCATTGTTTTGAGGTATGCAAAATACTTAGGAATGATGTTTTTTTAAGATAAGTAATCTCACCTTGTCTTTTCACATGTTTTAACTGTAGTTGTTGGGAGTACAAAACACATTACAGACATTAATTGTCTCAGATACCTTTTTTTTGCAGCATGCATTGCAAAGTCCCGACAGGTTCACCCAAAACAGTAAATCTTTTTCTGTTGAACACCACTGAAGGTGTAATATATAAAGCATCAAACAGAGAAAGAAGTTGGAAGTGTTGCTTGTCCTTTCAGTGATTTATTTCATATTTATATTCAGCCAATAAGACAACAGAAGATAAAATGTCGACCTTCAAAGTTAATGTAAAATATTCCACTGCAGAAAACCCCCCTACCTTTGATTAAGTGTTTAAGGTGACATATCCCTCACAATTTAAATGAAAAACTAACTAATCTGTTAGAGGGAAAATGTAAAATTATGAAAAAGCTTTACAGCCCCAGTGTGTAAAATATTCACGATGAATGAAAATTTGTCAAGGGTGTAATAACTACTACAGGAGCCACAGAGTATCATAAATAATACAGTGTCAACATGTCCTCAATGTATTTGGTACCAAGCTGCTGCTTATAGCTTTTGGCACTGTTGCCAAGTCCGCTTGTTTTTCTTCTAAAGTCACTTGTAAATTCCATGAGTCAAATTTTTTTGGGGCTCATTTCTGAAATTGGGGTTGCTTATTTGAGCTCTAAAAAAAAGCGTCTATATAAGCACGAGTAAGAGACTCGGTCCTGCTGCTGCACTACGGACACCATTAATCGGCCAACTCAAATATCGCCCCACATACACACACTCCCTGAGAGGGAGACAAGACGAACAAACTAACCATCTCTGCCGGGAGGACAGAGTAGCTGCTGGACCACACCGCCCTGTTTCTATAATGCCAAAGTAGACTTCACTGTTGTATGGAATGAAGTTAATTCAATTAACGTACTGTATATGTTCAGCAGAATGCCTGCAACCTCCACATCCCTTTTTAATCCCCGCTCCCTTATGAATTATCTCCACAAAGTAATAGATGCGCTGATATAGATTTTCATTTTCTTCCAATTTTTACTTCTTTTACTTTTCTTGGTTACTTTCTCTTCCCTCCCACTGGGCAAAGAGTATGGATGGTCCGCCATTAAAACAGAAACAGAAAATAGAATGAGCTACGGCTATCTTTGCTTGTTTATACGTCTCCTCCACTGACAGCACGTCTTCATGTAGAAGACAGATAGGGAAAACGCATATGGCTGACAGGTTTGTCTCCTTTTGGCTACTGAAATCAAATATGTCGTTCAATATGGCGCCTCCCAGTGGGTGCACCGGCAACTACAAAATTTAGAAACAATTCATTCTAAGTCATGAGAACTCTTTAATTGTTTAACTCTTAGACCTATACTTAGAGCAAGTCTTGATTCAGTTTCAACAGTTACGTAATCCTTTTGGTTACGTAACTAACAGCTATGGTAAATCTGTTTGACTGTAAATAAGGTTGAGCTGTCCTAATTAGAGTTTGTTAATATTCACCAGCTGGCATCATTTAGCTGTAGATGTAGTTTTCAGAGAGGTTACAAAGGCTAAAATGTTCTCAAGTTATAAATGTATTAGTCAGAAGAAGGCTCCCAAAAGCAAATCCACAGAACTATAGACATACAATGACACAGTAAAGACAAGTCATAAATAACTTGAGAACAACAGTGAGATTACTACAACTACATTTTTCTAAAACTGATAAAATAGGAGGTAAACTGGTTAAAAATGTTTGGAAGATTATGAAGGCAGCCGGACAGTAACGCAAAAAGTGCTGCTTAAATTTCTGTTAGTACTATTTTTCTCCTGTGACAATGACCACCTGTGTTTTCCATGTGTCCGGACTAAGAGGTAGTGTTGAGAGACACACCAAAAGGTTTTCTTCCTGGCAGGATGCCTAACCCTGGCTCCATTTTGCTCATGTAGGAGAACCTCTTATGGTTTGCGGAACCAAACTTTAACTTCTAGCCACGATTACTAAGGGAAGGTCTTGCACAAAACTAAACAGCTGATCACTTCAGTGAAACATGATGGTGGCAGCATCATGCTATGGGGTTATTTCTTTAGCTGGAAGAAACCAAGTGCAGTTTCTAGGTGCCTGTCAGTTTTGACATAAAGTCTTTGGTTTCTTCTTAAAATCTGAAGATAAAGACAGATTTTATTTTTCCAAGCGTACATTCAAATCAACTAAAGAAAATCAAAGGTTTTGAAAAGGCTCTTACCAAAGAGGAGTGATTGTTGATCAAAAGATGGATAAGGGATGCACGCTTTTATGTATCCAGGTTGTTGTTAGTTGCTTTATAAAATATTTTCTGGCTGTTTCAAAAACCTTTACAAGTGCAAACTGCTAATATCTTACATTTGTTGTGAAGGTGGACTGTTAGTGCCTAAATCCAATAAAAGTCAGCTTTAGTTAACATGGATCCAGAAATCACATTTAAGTCTTAAATTGTGCATATTTTTCAGATGTATCAACAAACTGATAGAATGTCCAACTATCGATGATTGGTTGTACCTTGGTCTAATGCAGAGGTCACGGATCTTTCCAAAGCGGACATGGCCAGTCTGTGGTTTATCGGTGTTCATCATTTTAACCTTTGGGAGAGCATTTTAAACTGGCCACAGATGGTATGAATGAAAGTAGCGGTGGTCAAAGGTTTTCTTTGGATTTATGCAAACCAGCAGGTCAGAAAGTTCAGCAGCTGACAACAACTTCCCTCGGTAAGCGTCAATCTGCTCCGGCTGTTAATTAATTAATTATTTCCACCTGTGGCCTGTCAGCGTTTATTCCCTCGCTGATAAACGCGGCGACCAACCAGGAATCTCCTCGTGATTCGCTGTTATGTTTTATTTAAACACAAAGAAGAGTAACGCGCTAGCTCAGGCTAATTTAGCATGACCCTTGAAGAACAAGAGTCGGACTGTGAAACATTAGGCCCGTTTACACTACACTTTTTTAACCGAGCCGAGACCAGTCCGAGCTCGGTAACCGAGATAACTCTTGTGTGTAAACGGTCAGCAGACTGAACCAGACCGCGCTAAACATAACCGGACCGCGCTAACTGCAGACCAGCTCTTGAGTAGGTCTCGGCCTGGTTTTATTTCTGGCCCAGTTTTTTGATAAAGAGCGCATGAGCAGACCGCGTCATCTCCTTACAGTCAGCTGACTGTCCGCGGGTTTTCCGGCAGTCTGGCTGTACGTCCCGATTCACACTCCATTCAGACAAATTTCAGACATTCATAATAATACTAGCTTCCTTACCGTGCCACACGGTTTCCAGAGATTAATCTGCTTAGCAGCGCAATGAACCTCAGCGTCTGTCGTTGTTTCCTGCATCTGTAAATCTTTATTAGACGTTCGTTTGTCTCATCCACTTCCCAAAAAAGCCAACTTTCTCAAGTAAATTCACCAATGGTTTCCTTCTTCCCCTGACTCTCCGCAAACACCGAAATATCACAATATCAAGCATAACTTCCTGAATGTTACGGGCGCCGCGCTGTTGTGTTTTGCTGCTACCGCCTTCAATCCCAGAGAGCGGTAGTACCGCAGATCGCCACTAGGGGGCGAGGAGCAACCAAGGAACCGAGATAAGCTTTGTGTGTAAACGGGTCGGCTTGTCTTGGATAACTGATCCAAGCTCGGACTGGTCTCGGCATGGCTCGGTTTTTAGGTGTAGTGTAAACGGGGCTTATGTGCCGCATTTGACTGGGTTCATTCGGAAAAAGTAAAAAAAAAAAAAACCTGCGCTGTTCTGAAACAAAGAAGGCAGAGCTGCATCGGCTGTCGGTATGCAACAGTGTTCACCTGATGAGCAGCTGCGCTCCAGGACACTAAATAAAATGACAAGGATTTTGATGCTTACAGATTGTTAAGAAAACTACATTAAAAAGATAAAACAAATAAACTGCAGCTACAACATGGACTGGAGAACGGGTTCTAACTGGGTGAGGCCAGAGAAAGGCGATTCTCAGAGAGTTTTTTTATGAAGTTAAAGTGGAGCGTGGACACAGGGTTCATCCTGGACAGGTCTCCAGTCACTGGGCTAAAATATAACCATTTTATTAAACTTCAAAAAAGTTAAATCATGCCTTTTTATAAACTGCAATGATTAATTGGTGAACAATTACGGGCAAAGCAGAGACTGAATTATTGTCATGTGCAATCTGTGTCAAATTAAAATGTATTATGATAGTGTTGGTGATGTGTCCTGCATTTCCAAGGCTGTGTTTGCCTTGTATGATCATAAAATTGGTTTATATTGAATGTGACAGGGAGCCAGTGGAGTTGATGTACAGGTGTGAAGTAGATGATGTAATGATGAAGCTGCTGTCTTTATACTAGCTGGAGTTTATGGAGGGTTTCTGGAGGACAGGGAGCTGGGATTGTAAAGTGGTCTGTGGACCAGTTTGTCAACAGTGTGAAGGAAGAACTTGATGCTGCAGAGATGAAAGTAGCCCAGATGATGATGTGGATGTGGAAAGTGATGGAGAGGCTGTCCAGGATGACGCAAAGGGTCTAAAGCTGAAAGGTGGCAGAGATACAGGAATTTTCAATGGATATTTTAAAAGTATCAGATTTAGTTGACTTTGCACACTAAGCAAGTGAGCCAACTAATGCGGCATGATGTCCACGGCCCGGGAATATATGGGCTGGTGAGAAAATGTTTTCAGTCAAACATTATTTTTGCTTCAACCCCTGTGCTAACTTCACTTGTTAATATGGCAAAGCCCTCCGGAGCGTTCCCAAACATATCCGCTTGCTCATACATACGGAGAAAATAGCTGATTTAAAGGCGCAGAACGAATGAGCACCTTGGTATGTGCTTGAGGTTGGCTTTGTTGCCAATCAAACCCAGGTGTAAAATCCTTGCAGGGCAGCCTAAAGCTCACTTCTATCATTAAGCCATAAAAAAGAAATTAAAAAAAGTTCAGGTGTTTTATAAAAGATGTGAAAGTCAAGAAATTGTCTATATACCAAACTGTGAAAGATTGTGGTTCTCTATTTCAAAAAGCACTTTGGATTTTAAAATAGAAAAACGTTCTATTTTTATGTTATTTTTTTGTTTAAAAAGTCAATGTATAAGGTGGATGCATAAACATTTTATTTCAGTGTTAAATACTGTTTAAAGTAACGGATTGTAATAAAAAATGTGTCCGGACCTTTACTGGTTGTTGATTTTCTTTATTCAGACCCCGCTGATTTTTAATTAGTGACCCCTGGCCTAATGGAAAGGTGAGTAACAGACAAAAAATGAAGCTAAAATCTGTTTAGTGGTCTTCAGGAAGTAACGACCAATCTTGCTTGTTCCCTAATGAAAGTCATAATAGATTGTGCAAAGCCAAAACAAAACCTATACACACTGTAGCTATGTTTTTATTATTATTTCAATATTGGTTGCCTTCAGCTCCACAACATTGTTTTGAAGAATGCCATTTTGATCTGACAATTCAATTCAATTCAATTTTATTTATATAGCGCCAAATCATGAAACATGTCATCTCAAGGCACTTTACAAAATCAAGTTCAATCATATTATACAGATTGGGTCAGATTACAACAAACCATCTTATCGCCTATTATGAACTCTGACGCTTACTTGCTCATCTGCGCTGTGCACAGTGATAACAGATGGAACAGACAATGACTGAAGTATTATCAGGGTTCATAGCTGGAAAGAAACAATTTACTAACATTTAAAGTGTGTGCCTGTTTGTTACGTGAGAGACTGGCCGTTCTGTCAGCAACTCTGTCTGTTTCTTTTTTTTTTTTGTCAACACATTTTATTGAAGGTTTTACAAATACTCTGTCTGTCTCTGATAGTAATTTTCTTTTTCAAGTTCAGGAAGGTTTACAAGCCCACAAGTTTTAATGTGTTATGGAAAAGCTGACATCTAGTTGCAGGATGCTGTTACTACACAGTAAAAAAAATCAACATTAATTATAGAAGGTGCAGATTTAGCCACTTTATACACTTTAAAATGACCTATACCTCTACTTTATGGCATGATATGCCTTTTTTGGCTCTTGAAGGCCGGGTTAATTGCCTTGACGGGCTGGAATTGGCCTGCAGGCCTTCAGTTTGACGCATGTCATGTAAAGTATTTCAGATTTTTGCTTGTGAAAGTATGTGATTTGGCAGAAGACTGATGTTTTTACCTGTCAAATCTGAGCAAATCTTTTGTTTGTTTGTTATCAAAGAATCACTTCAATGAACAGATTCCAACTAAATATTTGCTTTTCACTGTAGAACGCTGTGAGTGATTTTTCCCCCCCAGATGAACAGAGGGCCACAGACAGTTTACTGTTTTAGACTTGCTGAACCTAAATAGGTTTTGAAAGCCATGTATGTTACTCATTTCACGATTTTGTCTTTACCAGCACTGTCAAGCAGCTGTGACGACAGCTCAATCATGATTAGCACAGCGTCATCAGTCCAACCTGAAATAGAGTTTCTATCACCAACAGAATTCATTGTCTGAGCCTAAACAATTAATAACGGAGCCTATGCAGAAACATTGTTTTGTTTAGCGCTTAACCTTGTACAACTTATCTGTCCATGTGCGGGATTTTTAGAGCGTCTTTCACATATTACCATCATACAACAGCGAGCCTTTCTTTAAATGCCTCTGGCCATTCATTAACCCTGAGCTGAGGTAAATTCAGGGTGTTGCGACATTGTGGTAGCACATCATGCTGTTGGGATGACATAGCAGTCAGAATTGAAAAACAAACATATACGACAAAACAATGAGACCTTAAAGAAATGCAGAGGTTCCTGGTTGAACTTTAGTCCAACCAGCTCAATCGTAGAGCATGCTGCGCACATTGTTCAGGAGATCAACAAAGATTAGTTGTGATAAAATGCATTGACAGTAATGATGAAATGATGGGAACTAGACATATGTTTTTATGACGCTAGTCAAGACAGTACCTGCTTAAGGTGTTTTTATGAGTAAATACCTCTGCTGCTTCTCATGTGAGCTCATTTACAGTCATTTTATAAAAAAACATGCCTCAAAGGCTCTGCCCTTATCTGATAAATGAAGACATGACTGTGTTTTTGAATATGTTATTTTAGACTTAAAGTGCAACTCAACCTAAAATCTTTTCTTTTTTTTTCTTTTTCGCAGATTAACTGTATAAATTGAGTTTAAGGGTGCTACTTTAATGTCACTGTACAATTTTGTGAACTTGTTCAGTTCTGAAATATCTATCTATCTTAGTGCTCCACTCTTAAGATTGAATGGTGGCATTTGCAGTTAAATTTTCCGACTGGTTCCTATTTGAGTCAGCATAAAGCATCCATGTTTAACAATCTTTTAATGCATTATTACTATTTAGTAGTTACGTAATAGACTTTGAAACTGTTTGGTTTGGGGGTGCACGAGATCTCAATACAATTAAAATCAGTGTTTTAAGTATCAACGTGCAAAATCAATATTTTATGTAGCTTTAATAGCTTCCAGCTCGTAAGGAAATAGATGGCGCTGTCACAGATGAAAAGGCGTCTGGAAACTGCATTTTCCGGGTCTGCAGACACGTGCTATTGGGGATAATCAGGCAGTTTTTTGATGTGTCTTAACATTTATCAATATTCATTTCCACTCTTCTTCTAAGTCACTAAATGATTCAAGTTGTCCTTCTTTAGACTTTAAGTAGTATCAGTGTGATAAGGCAGAAAGAACAGAATAGGTTGCTCCTAATCTGCTTTCGAAGAACATAAAATAGATTTTTTTTAGGGCAAAAAAAGCAGCTTTGCTTTGGGCTTGCCTAATCACCCCACAAACATTGACAGCCTCATGAAATTAGCAGCTGCTTGTGGACTCTTACTGTTGGTGAATGTTCGTTTTAAAAAAAAAAAAACGATGATGTTGCATACAAAAATTATTTTAAACATTGAGCAAAGTCTTTTGAAATTAATTGAATAAATTTGTTTTCTGTAAAGTAATCTTCTACCAGTTATGACCCATGTCACCCCAACTGAGACTTTTAAAATAACTTTGAAAAACTTTGAAATGTGTGTTGGTATCTCTGTGATTTATTTGACTGCAAACCTAAATGCTTTCCAAAGGCTGTAAAATGCTCATTGGAATACGATTATAAAATGCATTAATTACTGAAGTTGTTCAAATGTATATGTAAATGGTATGTAAAGGCAAGAACCTGCCAGACCAGGGGTCAGCAACCCAAAATGTTTGAAGAGCCATATTGGACCAAAAAAACAAAAAACAGATCTGTCTGGAGCCGCAAAAAATTTAAAGTCTGATATAAGCCTTATAATAAAGGCAACATGTGCTGTGTCTATATTAGCTACGTTAGCCTACTATCAAATGGCTAAGTAGGCTACAAATACATAATGAGCATTCATGTTTAATTTTTATTTTCCTTGCAGCACATCCTGGAGAGAATAAAGCACCACTTGACTATACTGCTCTATGATGAGGCTTTAAATTTAACTTCCATAACAATATTAACGTATTATATTTCATTGCGTTGATGATTAATGAAGAAATTAGTTTTTTGTGTAATTTTTATGTTTGGGATTAAAAAAAAACAATGAAACATGTACAATAGGCCTCCTACAACTTCAGACCTCCCCATGGAAATAAAGTGCAGTTATCTTTATTGCTCACTAACACAACAACCCCCCCCCCCCTTATTTGGGCAACAGAGTGCAATAAAGCAGCAGTCCTTTAAAAAGGTAACGTATATAAAATAAAACAATAGAGTTTTAGCTTAATATCTGTGCATTATCCTCTTCTCTTTGGTTTTGTGCAAATTAGGCCGTGGGCCTAAATCTGTAGGATGACTTTTCGTATGAACTGTCAGGGGCAACTTTTTTCCACTTGGATCAGTTGCTACACATAGCAGTGATCTCAAAACACCAATTTTCCCACGTTTTTACTTGCATATTAATAAGTTATAGCCAATATAAAATATAAACTGTTGCGCTCCGGTTCAAGAGGTCATGTGATTCGAGTTTTGCTGCTCAGCCAATCAGATCGCTGTATTGTCAGTCGTGCAAGTTCAACCAGTTCATCATGGCTGCGCCCGTAAGGTGTTGTATCTGTTTCCAGACAAAAAATACCCCAGTTCATTCATTCATCCATCCATCCATCCATCCATCCATCCATCCATCCATCCATCCATCCATCCATCCATCCATATATCCATCCATCCATCCATCCATCCATCCATCCATCCATCCATCCATCCATCCATCCATCCATATATCCATCCATCCATCCATCCATCCATCCATCCATCCATCCATCCATCCATTTTCAAACACGTCTATCTCTTGTGGGGTCCTGAGGGGTGCCGGTGCCTATCTCCAGCTGTCAATGGGCGAGAGGCGGGGTTCACCCTGGACAGGTCACCACACAATGTTCCCCCTAATTTTTCACGTGTCTGAGCAAACACACAAACTCCCTGAGCGATCACTTGACCTCTGTGAGCAACATCACACAAGCACACTGAGGCTACATTACGCCTGTCCAAAACCTGAGGTTATATCAAGCTACATGGTTTAACAAAAGAATCAAGTTACAGCAATAATTTCTTTTAGGTTATTTAGTTTAGATAAAACTGATTTAGCTCGATTACATGAAAAAGACAAAATTCTTGGATTTTTTTAAAGAGCTGTATGGCTTATTTTTATTTCACAGTAGGGGTCCTACTAAGGAAGAACTGAGAGATGTGCCCATCTTTCAGAGTTCCACTCTTGTTTCCATTAAATTATTTACATTTTCTGCAGTGAGATTTAGCTCAAGCATGTGGTGTTGTGAAACCTCCAGGGAAGCTGTGGCTACTAACATAGCTCACCACCGTCAGGGTGTGAATGGGTGAATGATTGACCAATGTAAAGCACTTTGGGGTCCTCAGATGATTTATTTCAATATTCTCAGCCACACATCGCTTTTCTAACACAAGGAGGGAACGCTCTCAGTTCTGAAAAATTTCTTTGTGCTGCTCCTTTTTTTATATACCAACGAAAGCTTTTTAATAACATAGGAGATGCAGAAAATCTTTCAGAGACCCACAAGATTAATAACAGATCTTTACAGAATGAAAGCAATAATTTATTCTGTGTCAAATATTGGCACTTCCATTTCTACTTTTCTATTCATATATTTTAGTTTCCATTCACTTATTTTCCCCCCAACACTGTTAGTGCTACTGCACATTTATTCACTTAAATAACACTACCTTTACTTCAGCTGGAAATATACATATATAGCCTATATAAAGGCTAAATAAAGTGAGGTTGGCACAAATTAAACACAAGACAATTAATGTCAACTAATTTTTAGAAGGATGGGTGACCAAATCTTGCAAAAAGCTGAACATATCAGTTATTCAATAACTCACACCATCCCAATATTAATTGCATATGTTGAATATAGCCAATTAATGATTTAGTTGAGTATGTTTAAACATAAGAAAACTTAGGACTTAACCATACCTGATTAAACTTCATCAAGATTGGCTGCCATGTCCTTTCAATGCTTTTTGTAATCAATGCGCCCGCCCCACTTCCCCCTTTTGTGTTGAATTAGTGAAGTGGGAGAAAACAGCTTTAATTCTCCATCAAATAACTCTCATATCAAGCCAACTCGCTTTTTCAACAGCAACAGCATTATTTCTTATGGTTAAATATTCTCCATATGCCTTCATTAAAATTTTCTAATTCCACTCGCGGGAAAGGCGCACCATCGTTCCCATGGTGAAGCACGTCATCTGCGTTCCATTGATCAGGGCTTCTTTCATGCTCGCGTTGAAGTCATGGTTGGTTGGACGCTGTGTTTAGTTACCTGGCTGATATCACCTGTTCTTTATAATCAGCGTAGCTCGGTATTTTTTTCTTTAACGGAGTCCAGAACAAAGACGCACACCGCAACCTGCCCAACTATAAAGGCGTCTGCCCCACCCACCAATCAGCGGTGCGCTTCGATCAGCACCTGCGCTCACAGAGCGGGCCGCGGAACACCGTGTCAAGACTCAAGAGAGTTGCAAAATAGTATAAACAACTTAGTCTATTATTATTTTGTTTACAGTTCAGCTTGGATTTTATTTTCTGCGCATTATAGATTTGCTGTGCGCGCTGAAGCCACATGCTGTGCGCGATGGCGCACGCGCGCAGCTTAGAGGGAACACTCGCCAGTCCATCGCAGGGCAGAAATAGCCGTCTTTTGCCCAATTTGCCATGATATCGCCAATGAAAGCAAATGATTCGGTCCAAGAACTCTGTTCTCCTCAGCTATCTTTCTCTATTTCCCTTTGGGATCCATGGCTCATCACACACCCACCGGTTTGTTTACAACTGCGACCCGCCTGGCGCTACACCGAGCTGCAAGAAACGTGTGCTGCAGCTTATGACGCAAATCTCCGTTGACAGATATTTTGAAATGTAATATGTATTCTACACATTTTTCATCATTGGAAAAAATTGAGAATGTTTGTCTCGGGGATTCCCTGCTACAGAAACCACACTAAAATGGAAAATATATTTTCCCTCTCATCTTTTTCCATTTTCACACATTTTTAAAAAAGCTCCAGGGAGCCACAAGGGGGGCGCTAAAGAGCCGCATGCGGCTCTAGAGCCGCGGGTTGCCGACCCCTGTGCCAGACAATGTCCTTTTGCACAACATCACTGTAGTTTGAAGATGAACAGGAGACCACAGGAACTCCTCGTCTCATAGGGCAGATTACTGGTAATGTCCAATTATTAACAAAAACTGAACTCTTCGTGTTATCATTTCTTTTTCGGTTTGGTTGTGTGCTACATCCATTTCCCCTTTTGCATGATGTAATATTGAAAATATGCAACTAAGTGAATCAAAAATTCTTACTCCAGGTTCACCAACATCTCACTGGAAGCTCCACCGTGTTTCCTTGAATGCCACTAAGTAAACAATAAAATAATACTAATTTATTGAGATGTATTCCACAGGTGTGTTAATTAGTTTGCTATGGATTAACATGTTGGCAGGTGTGATTTTACAAATCATTCTATCTAAGGCATGGTGGTCTTAGTATGTGAACTTCTGAATGTGAAGAAAGTAATTCAAAAACTGCTAAAAGGATCTCTCTCTCTCTCTCTCTCTCTCTCTCTCCCTCCCTCTCTCTCTCTCTATCTATATATATACACTACCGTTCAAAAGTTTTGGGTCACATTGAAATGTCCTTATTTTTTAAGGAAAAACACTGTACTTTTCAATGAAGATAACTTTAAACTAGTCTTAACTTTAAAGAAATACACTCTATACATTGCTAATGTGGTAAATGACTATTCTAGCTGCAAATGTCTGGTTTTTGGTGAAATATCTACATAGGTGTATAGAGGCCCATTTCCAGCAACTATCACTCCAGTGTTCTAATGGTACAATGTGTTTGCTCATTGGCTCAGAAGGCTAATTGATGATTAGAAAACCCTTGTGTAATCATGTTCACACATCTGAAAACAGTTTAGCTCGTTACAGAAGCTACAAAACTGACCTTCCTTTGAGCAGATTGAGTTTCTGGAGTATCACGTTTGTGGGGTCAATTAAACGCTCAAAATGGCCAGAAAAAGAGAACTTTCATCTGAAACTCGACAGTCTGTTCTTGTTCTTAGAAATGAAGGCTATTCCATGCGAGAAATTGCTAAGAAGTTGAAGATTTCCTACAACGGTGTGTACTACTCCCTTCAGAGGACAGTACAAACAGGCTCTAACCAGAGTAGAAAAAGAAGTGGGAGGCCGCGTTGCACAACTGAGCAAGAAGATAAGTACATTAGAGTCTCTAGTTTGAGAAACAGACGCCTTACAGGTCCCCAACTGGCATCTTCATTAAATAGTGCCCGCAAAACACCAGTGTCAACATTGGAAGGAATTACTCGATCATGTCTCATCCATTTATTTCTGTTTTGAACCTAAATTTTTGATTATAATTTTACAGGACTGCATCTACCACCCATCCTCCTTCTACTACAGATAACAGGTATTACCTTTTATGTTTCACAGGCTCCTCTTCTAATAATGAAATGGGTGGTGCCCCATATGGGTTGCTAGATAAGGGGCAGTGCCTGCAGATTACTACAGAGAGTGGGTGTGATGGGTCTTCATGTTCTTTAACTGTTATGTAAAATATGTGTTCGACATCTAAAGTGTTCAATAAACTTTAGTCTTTATCCAGCCTTTAGGTTTTCAGTGTTTTGTTTTTTTTTACAGCACCTGTATTATGAGCACCTCAGACTACAGGTATTGCTGCATATGATAACGAGTTGTTTTCAAATTTCTCACAGCAGATGATTAATTTCAGGCTAGTTGTTTTCTCTATAGTAATTCCTTCCAATGGCAAGTAGGATGAAAAGTTGTCATTGTCTGTAAAATAAATTTTGTAAACAATAATATGTAAACAATAGAGTTAAAACTGCCTGCAGATTACTACAGAGAGTGGGTGTGATGGATGGGTGTTACAAATGTCTTTATTAGGGCTCTGTGAATTCAGTTTAATTAAAACATGACTGAAGCTACGAAGACAGAAGTGAACACCCAATGGTGTTTGATGATGTCCAAACAGGAACTGTTTTACAGGATAGCTGACACAAATTCCAATTCCAATACTTCATTCAAATGAATCAAAATCTGGTTTATTTATATGTTCAGAATCAGAATCAGACATACTTTAATAATCCCAGAGGGAAATTACTTTTGTTACATGCTCCAGACATACACACATTTTTATATATGTATTTACAACATTCCACACAAGGTAATATGATATATATATATATATATATAAGTCAATATATATATATATATATATATATATATATATATATATATATATATATATATATATATATATATATATATATATATATACACACATGTATATATATACATATGTATAACTATAAATCCAAATAAAGTGATAAATAAAGTGATATGTTTGACAGCTCCTTATCTTCAAAGTGCAGTAAAATAACACATTGTTTTTCACTAGTACTGCACTTAACTCATTTATCAATGCTGTTCCAGTCGCTCTTATCAGTTTTTTTTTTGTTATTCCTTATTTTCTTAAATGCACCAGATATTTTATCCATGCCAGAGTTTCTGAACGAGAGATTCAGTATGCTCCTTCAACAAAGGATGCAATGTTAAAGAAATATAGTATTTGCTGATGACATATTGATTAAAACACACATAGCTTCAGCATTTCTAAATACATATCTGACTGGACAGCTAAAGATTTCAATAAACTCAAGTCTTGATCCAGCCTTTTATAGGATTTCAGTGGTTTGCTTTTTTTTACAGCACTTCATCTACCACCTACTACTACCGACAACAGGTATTGCCGCATTTGATGACGAGTTGTTTGCAAATTTCTCACTGCAGATGATTCAATCCAGGCTAGTTGTTTTCTCTACAGTCATCCCTCCGATGGCAAGTAGGATGAAAAGTTGTCATTGTCTGTAAAATACTGTTTGAAAAGTTAATGAGGTCATCTGAGAATTACAGCTCTAATGATTAATTGCTTACAGACAAACCACTTTTGTTTCTGAAGACATTTTAAAAATGCAAACCGAGTGAGCAGCTATTGTAACATCAATTCATAGTGACCCATTTGTGCCTTTAATTCCGTTTTTATCCATTTTAAATGCCCACATTTTACCTGACCTGAGTTAAAACCAGCAAATAGGGTTCTTTTTTACTTTCACAATTGTTTCCAAACAGTGCATTATTGACTTCTGAGTTGGTATAATGTGTTTGTAGTCAGAGCAGGTCCTGTTTACTTATTTCACCACAAGTCATTGAAAAGGTCATGAACATGTATAGATGAAGGTGATCTGATCATATTAAACCCAAACTGCACTTTTTGGCATACATGCAAAATGTTGCATATGGTAGAAAACTAACACATTGACATCACTGCTATGAGCACATATTTTATTTGTACATTTTCCAAACTTAGATATTATTCGGATATAATGGCTTGATTTTATTAATAACATTATTACTTGGAGAAACTGGACAAGCGATGACTGAACTGACACTTCTTCTCTGCATTTCTTTTCTTTCTCTTGTAGTCCTTTGGGCTTCTGTCCTGGTATGGTGGCCTCTCCAATCTTCACAGTCCTGCTGGCATTGATCCATTTGTTGCAATGATTTAAATCTCTATTTCTTATTTGAAATGTATCTTAGGTATATATAAACTTGATTTAATTACAGTGCAGGACTGCAGTTCATATTTGGTTCTGAGGCTATAAGTTCATTCTTCAACAGCAAATCAGGAAGCTATCCAACTTTTTAAGAGATCAGCATATAAAGCCTAAACCTGTGGTTCTTATTCAACAATTTCCGGTGATGGGATTGTATTTTTGCTCACCATACAACAGCCTGTTTATTGCAGAATGTTGCAAAAGCCTGTTTGAAGCATAGATTTGTTTTCACCATTGTAGATGCACCTGTTTAAAACTCCTAAAGTTCAGAATCAAGCTCACAATATTCTGTTTCACTATATATATATATATATATATATATATATATACATATATAAGCATGGGTGATATTTTTCTTTGCACAAAGTTCAAGTATATACATATAAAGTAATTAAATGAATAAAGAAAGTCCCCACAACTTGAAATGTCTTAAATTTTTGTCAAACATTTAAGCCCTGATCTGTCTTTTTCCTGAAAGGCCTCTGTATCCTAATAAAACACCACTTAGCTTACTACAATTAACAAATAACCCAAATAAGAAGTTACATATTGAATAATTTTTTTGTAGTAATGACTCTCAAAACAGAAACTATACACTTTTAATCTAAACATGCCAGAGAAATTGTACAGATCAGTACTGAGGAATGTGTAAGAGCGAGCCACACATTATGGTTACATCTGCTTCTTAAAAATCAGTAGAGATACACCGCTGCAAGAGCAGAAAACATGTCTCCACTCCGCCTGAGAAAACTGACCTTTTAGTTTATCAGTCCCTCTGTGCATATCTACGTATGTCACATCTATGACAATCCCTGTGAATTTCAATACCTCCAGCATCCTTTATGTAATTTCTAACATCATGACTCACAGCTCTGGAGAAACAGAGGACTTTTAACACTGTGGTTGTTTAAGTGTTTGGCTATACAAATAAATACATGTCAACAATACCTTAAAACAATTGTTAGCTTATTCTATTATCTTGTTCATTTATTGGCAGCCTGAGGGGAGCAGCTAGAGACGTTAGTTATCAGAAGACCAAGTACAATTTATTTTGGCCTCATATTAAGCTGTACAGCACTTGACTATCTGTAGAATGAACACCATCACTAGAAAACTGTCATGATTTCGGCAATGATGCCTGGTCTGATCACTCATTTCACACACCTGTTTAACTCCGCCCTGTTCTCATAGCCGCTCACCTGTTCCACCAGCATATGACAGTATATATTCATCCTCCAGACCAGACAACAGTGCCAGTTTATTTTGTCCATAGTGATTGACTTATACCAGCATTCTTTACTCTGACTACCTGTTCCTGACCTGTTCTGCCCTCCGACCTCCGAGTGTGCCTGTTCCTACCTGATCCGTTTGCCTGACCTGTGTTTAGACGTCCGCCCGACCTGATTACCCGCCTGATCTCTGTCTGACCGTGTACCAAACCTTGAACTGTGACCCGACTTTGTTCTGGATTATCCCTCGGCACCTCACCGGCTCTCTGACCTCCTGGTTCCGACCACCGACTACGTTCCCAACATCAGCTCTTGCTTTACCCTCTGGATTTTCCTGCCCTCTATCGTCTGCACGGTTATGCCCTTCTGCCTGTCCGTCGATCATCGCTTCCTCCGTGCTTCGGACTCTCTGAGCTTGACAACCTGCCGCGTCGTGTTGGCAGCCCGCCAGCTGAAATCTCCTTCCGTCACCGGACCAGTACTGGACATTAAGACCAGAGGTTCCTGCTGAAAACACAGATGCCGCCCGCTCCGTTTCAGTTCTTAAACTGTTTGTTCGCCTCGAATACTGGGTCCTTCTGTTCTGTGCTTGACAGAAAACAGAACTTATTTAGGTTTTTAGGCGGAAAGACATCTTTTGTGGCACTGAAGCCTAATACCACACACCCTAAGGACTTTAACAGCTGCTGTTAAAGTCTGCTACTGACAAGAAATTAAATCATTGTTCACAACATGCGAATGGTTGCACAGTGTCTGATCTGATCATGAATCATTTACACTGTTTTCAATGCTAAAGTCCATTTGCACATGCTTTAGCTCCTTTGGGATATTGCTTTTATAATCATGCATATTACATATTTTCTCGCATCTTTGGGTAAATCAGTTGCTGTATTCCCTCTGTTTAACTTGAAAATTCCATTTTATCTGAATATGTCGTATTAATCAATAATTGTGAAATACTTTCTCCTTCCATTTTTATTTGTTGAATTTCTGATAAATTAATTCTGTGTTGCTTTAGAACATAACTATTGGTTATTTTTTTATTCATTGCTCATGTAGTGCTTGACTCTTTTTTTGCCACTGTCACAACAATCAATCAAGCCGAGAAGGTCGGGTTATGGTGGTGGTGGTACCCCCCATCTTGATTTTAGGGTTCACCTACTGGGTCCAGGGGCTGGGTACTCTTTTGGGGTGCCAGCGCCTGGACTTGAGAATATAGGATGTGTGTGGTAAGTGCGAGTGTGTGTACTGTGTCCTTTTCTTTTTTTTTTTTTTTTTAAGAGTGTTTACGTGTGGGGGAGCTAGGGTAGGAAAGAGTGAAGTTGACTGTATATGGAGTTTTCCCATCCCCTCCTTCCGTCCTGCTCCTCTCCGCTGGCTAGCGCCTTGGCCTGGTGGTGCATTGGTGGTACTCACCGGGGGGAGCGGGGTGCCCCTGAGGCCTCAGGTCCCTGGGACCCATGGCCGGATCCGCTCTGGTGTAGCTGGCTTCCGGTGGATTCCACGGGCTCGACCCCGCGGCACAGGGGGCTTCAGCAATGTGGCTGTTGAGGGGTTTCCTTGGGGCCATCTCTCTTCTTCTCTTGGGTGGGGGAGGCAGATTTCATGTGTTTTCCCTCTTAGGCACCTTTACTGTTGTCAGGGTTCTGTGTTTCGTGCTCTCTAACTCTGCTCCACAGGTGGCTGCGGTTGACGGGTGGGCGTGGCCCACACCTGCGGCTCGTTTGGTACTCTCTGCTCTGGCTTAAAAGGAGTGCTCAGACAGCTGGAAGACGCCAGAGTGTTATCCCGTTGGGGTATGTCTAGGCCATAGATCTGTCTCCTGTGCTTCGTACCTGTGAGTTTTTGAAAACCCTGTTTTGGATCTAATCTTGTCTCCTGTTCCTCTCCAGTTCGTCCTGTTTTTTGGATTTACCCACCTGTGTTGGTTCCGTGCACTGAGGACCAGTTTCCTGAATCCCTGCCTGCTCAGATCTTCCTCTGGCGTCTCCACTCTCACTCCCTTGGTGTTACCAAGCGGGGCAAGAGATTCCCCCGTCCTGGATTCACCTGGTTCGTCTGGACACACTCCGGTTCTTCCAGCTGCTCCTCCTGCCTGCCGCAGCAGTGGTGCAGTTTGGGCTCCCCGCCTGTGTTACATCTGCCAGCCCTCGTGTCATTCAGCCACCTCCTTCCATCAGAGAGTTACGGTCACAGAGCTCCTTTTCCACTCACGCCTCCCCGGATAGGTCTTCCCTACCAAGCGGTAAGCAGCGCAGCTTCTGGAGAATTTCCCCTGGTTTGATCCAAGTTAATTTATGCTCTTTCTTCCCGCAGTCATTCCTGCTCTGACGTTCCGACCTCGCCTTTTGCACATATCGTGTGCTTTCCCTTATTGAGCCTTAAATAAACATCTTTAAAACTGTTTCTGTTTCCGTCAGTGTCTGCATGTGGGCCAAACACCTTAAAACCATGACAACTGTGAAGGTCCTTTTGGGCATATGGGGTTTTGGTTCCCTTGGCGTTTGCCTCGGTGCTCTGGGGGGCTGGTCTTTGGCCCTTCACAACCGCTATTGAGCATTTTTCTCATGCATAAACCTTGCATACACAAGCGCACTCTCACAAACGTCTACAGGTGCTTGGATCCAGGTACTTACAGACTCACCTCCATACACAAAACCCCTGTTATTATCTTCAGCTGTCACTTTATACATGTCGTATTAATTAATACTGTCTATTCTTCAGGGATGGTATCAAGGTGTTACTTGATTGTATCTCCAACACTTTATCAGCTGGCTGTGCTGTTCTTTTTACATCTCTCTTTGCAGGTGAAGATCACACTGAGGATGTTGTATTGTTCTCTCTCTTTTCTCTCCTCTTTCTCTTTCACCTTTTTTCCTTTTTCTTTTCTGTTCTATCTTCTTGTTAAAGTGTCCATATAATATTCCCTGTATAAATTATAATGATGCTTCTTGCATGTATAAATCAAGTGGAGCGCTATGGTGAAAGAGGTAAGGCTTCACTTGTGAAAGTTAAATCTGTTGGGCTCTTTTTGGCATTAAGACAACAATTCTTATTGCCACATTGCCAAGTGAAAAAAAGAAATGTCGAGGGGAGGTCTTTTGTAAATTAGATACATGTCCGGGACACACATTTGCTGTTACATCCCCCTGAGGGCATGTGTGCAACGGCTGGCCAGCCTACAGTATTTGCCTAGGTTCAACAACGGAAGTATTAGAAAAAGCAAACAATTTTGTGCCGTGACTCATATTGGCTGACTACGGATGCGCCCTGCTGTGGTCAACAGGAGCGAATAGGAAAAGGTCCCGTTTCTCAGACAATGACAGCTGTCTTAAAATAAAAGGTAAGCAAAACAGGGAAGGGGATTAAGTGTCCTGGACTGAATTAAATTTGCTAATACTAAAATGGGATATACCTTGTTAATTTCGTACAACACTCTTTTGATCTCCAATGAGATGGGATATAGAAAATAAGGAAGGTTGAGATGCAGTTCCTCCGGTAATAAGTTAAACCAGTTCCTCCCATCGAAAGCGGTTGTAGATGCAGTTTCTCCTGCAACGCTGTAGAGATGCGGTTCCACCTGTAAAATTAGGACGGTTGAGAAGCAGTTCCTCATGTAAAATTAGGGTTTAAATGTAATGATGAAAATTTTATGAGGACACAAGGGTAGATTGTTATTTTCCATATTAATGTAGGGTGGTTTCCTGCCTGAGAATTCCTACCCTCTCACCGATCTCAGCTAGTGCTGTTTTGGGGGCATTAAAATAGGTAAAGGGGGAATATCTTTAGGGCGTTATATCAGTTGGTGAATTAAAATGAGTGATCAGGGTGGGTTACCCTCAACGGTCAAGCGCACAGAGCATTAGGATCTGCACAGAAGCTTCTTGACAGGGCCACCACTCGGGCACTGCACGATTTATGCACTCTAGATAATGTGCAATAACTTTTGAAATGTCACATAACATCTGAGACGGTGAGTATTACCTTAGAGCAGTAAAATCCTCTATTTAATAACTGTTCTCTGAATAGCAAATGGATCATGTGCCTATTTTGACCTTGACTCATCAGGAAACACTGCACTGACTCAGTTTAGGAAGAACAGAGGACTTTTGTCCTCTATTGTTTATTTTAGTGCTTGTCAATATAATGTCAACACTAGCTTAAAATAATTGCTAACTTTTTCTATCACCCAGTTCCCTATTGACAGCCTGAGGGAAGGAGCCAGAGCAGTTAGTAATTAGAAGCCTAAGTATGATTTAGTTTGGCTACATATTAAGCTATACAGTGCTGGACTCTATCTGCCGAAAGAACATCATCATTAGAAAACCGTACATTTTTATGTTTTTGTGCAGGCGAGCCCCATACAACAGACTGGACTTAGGCATGCAACACAGTTTAACTGGTCCTATGCAAATGCCGTGTGTATCTAATTTGCGATAGATCTGCTATTAGAACAGAGAAACCTCTATAAAGTAGTCACAGTTAGAGTACAAAGAGAGGATTGTATGAAATAACATGAAACTTACAACGTGCTACCAGGCAGAGTAACCAGTATATGGCCAGTATCATTTCAAACACAGTTAATAACCAGTATATGACTAATATAAGTTTAAACACAATTGATCACAAAAGGCCAATTTTAACAGTTTTGTATTTTGGTGTCTCCTCAGAAAAATGTGAATATTACAATTTCTACTGTTGATTGCTATTTACTCTGCAATTTCCACATCACTGATATGCGCAAATATTGACCATTCTTTATGTGGAAAACATAACATTTTGAAGAAAACATCTGCAGTTTTGCATTTTGATGATATTTCTACCAAGAAGTATGCATAATATTCTCATATTCTTTGTTCAGGGAATATAAACTATCTATTAGTTTAGCAGAAGACCTCAGTGTCTCCTTAGAAAACTCTCAGAATGTCACTTGTTCTAGCATTGTTAAGGCCGTTGCTATAGACGGCGCAGGGTTACAATATATTTAGTCTGTGATCAATCCCAGTATTTATTTTATTTTTTGGAGATTTTCCAAAAAAATCTTGACGGGGCTAGTGGCTCGCTTTTTAATGCAGTAGGCTGACAGGAAGGGGGGTGGAAGAGGGGGGAGACACATGCGGCAAAGGACCACGGGTCGGAGTGAAACCCGGGTCAACCGTGTCGAGGACTGAGGCCTCCATACATGGGTCGCGCTACCTGCTGCGCCACCAGCGCGCCCATTAATCCCGGTATTTTTAGTGGAAAAGATTTTAAGATAGTATTCTATACATTTTAATGACATTTCTAGCAAGTACAAAGTTAAAGATGCAGTAGGGAGTTCTGGTCCCTTACTGGTCCCTTTCCTTTTCACCCTGCTGCGCTACAGCTCTTCCTCTGAAACTCATCCCCCAGCAATTTCCCCTTGGGATTATTAAAGTACTTCTGATTCTGATTCTGATTCTGATCACCCATAGATGAGTCTGCCATTAATGTGGAGGCTAGTATGCTAGTAACTGTTAGAGTCTAACACTTAGACTTAGCATCAAGCTATAAAGTAAAATTTGATTTTCTCTATCAACAATGATACTGTTGCTTTTTTAGTTGTGTAGATTTTTTTAAATTAACAAATCAAGCAGAAATGTGGCTAGCTCTGCGTCTGTTTTAAATCTTTTCTGGACATGCAGTTTCCTCCACCTCTAAATAGCTACTTTTATGTTTATCCCGTATTATTTTAGGGTCGGTCTAATGCTTTCTTTTTAGCTTGCTGTTCATCATCGATCTTCTTCTTTATACCTGTCTTAGTTTTCTAAGCAGGTGTCATTCGACAACTTGGCAGTTTTCCCGTAACATTGGGTTGCTTTTCCACCAGTAGCTTCAGCACACTGGCAATCTTGAACTTGAATGATGGTATGAACTGTTGTGCAATTACACACTGTTTAAAAGTTATTTAATGTTTAATTTATAACTCTCTGTCTGTTAGTTATTGTCCGGTCGATATCAGCTCTGATATCAGGACAATAGCTGAAAGGGATGATTGCCACTGGCGATCTTTTAACAATAAAATCTGCACACACATAGAATAAGGAGTGACAACTTCTCTTCAACTTTAAGAATTTATTAACAGAAATAAAATGAACATCCAGAAAACATCACAATATAATGCTGAATTAACACTATATTTCAATGAACAAATCCTCTCTACTAGGCTAGTGAAACTTAACTAGCAAAATGAAGATAAAAAGAAGCTAAGCTAAGGAACTATGTACACACAAAAAGACACAAAAGACAAAACAAAGTGGTTGATCAGCATCATCAGAATAATTCAGTGAATCCTGGTTCACTGCAGATTTGAGTTAAAGAACCAAAGTTCCTCTTAAAGAACATGGAATGAGCTTAAATTAGCTTAACTAATTCAGAACAACATTTGGTATGTTTTCCAACCCATTTACAATGCAAATCCCGAGTTACACAAAACATTATTTGAGGAGCTCAGCTCTGTAAATCATTGCAGTATATGTGCAACCGAGAGCTAACACTAAGCTAGCTCTTGAGGAACTTTACTGCTTTGTTACTGGTCAAATGAACAGTAATCCAGAAGCAGCTATGATAATCGCTGGGGACTTTAACCATGTTAATTTAAAGGCTATGCTCCCCAAGTTCCATAAATGCATTAAGTTCCTGACCAGAGACAATAATACATTAGATCAAATTTACTAAAACATCTCAAGTGCATACAAAGCTGCCGCAGCCCCACACTTTGGTTCATCAGATCACATCTCTGTGGACCTGATTCTTGCCTACAAGCCACTGATCTGCAAAACCAGTGATACAAATCATTCAGGTTTGAACAGATGAGACGTGTCCAGCTCTACAGGACTGTTTTGAAATCACTGACTGGGATGTATTTAAAGAGGGTGCTGACTTAGAAAGCTACACATCATCTGTGCTTTCCTATATCCACTTTTGCACATACATACGTACATACATACATACATACATACATACATACATACATACATACATACATACATACATACATACATACATACATACATACATACATACATACATACATACATACATACATTCATAGCATGTGAAGTAAGCCAATTGTCAGAACTCCAGAAGGGTGCATCCACAAAAGGGAATCCCCCAGAAATGCGTCCTTCCTTTCTGACTGCTCTATTCAAACAGCACTTATCATAGCGACCGCTGACACCCTTCCTTTTTGGCTAAAGAGTTCTTGTCCTATAAGGGTATTCGGACTGAACCAATGACTCCAACCCTTGGCTGCCCAACTGAATAGATACACAAAGGAGCTAGAAGCCAGGAGAATAAGCAGGCTGGTCTTTCACTGAATCAGCTAAAGTGTACTACCAGTGGCAGGGTTATAACACATGAGCCAACCCACCAAGGCAAGAGACTGAGCAATACTGGAAAGGTATAGCAAAGAAAGAAGCATCACATAACAATGATGCACAGTGGCAAATAGATCTAAGAGCAGAGCACAATAATCTCCCTGAACAATGTCCAGTGAACATTACAATGGCAGACATCCAACAAAGATGCTCAAGTATGAAGAACTGTACAACACCAAGCCCAGATATGATCCACGCCTGCTGGCTGAAGAACCTGCCTTCTCTCCATGAACACTGAGCGGCCCAAATGAACCGGCTGCTGACGAATGTGACCCACTAGGAATGGCTGACAGAGGCCAAAACAGTCCTGAAGGGGGCGGCACCTACCAACCCATCAATAACCCATCTCTCCACAACATGGAAGCTCCAGTCAGACGTCATAGCGACTAAGATAAGTGGGCACATGGATCAACACATGACAAAGGCCCAGAAAAGCATAGGTAAAAACACCAGAGGAGCCAAACACCAGCTGCTGGTTGATAGAACAGTCAAGCAGACAAAGAAACCTGTGCACTCCCTGGACTGATTACAAGAACACCTATGATTCAATGCCACACATCTGGATCTTGGTATGCCTGATGCCGTACGTGGTCACCAGCACTCTGAGAGCCTTCATTGCCAACTGCATGAGGCTGTGGAAAACCCCCTCGAAGCCAACATCAAACCAATTGCACAAATCTCCATCAAATGTGGACTATACCAAAGAGATGTTCTGTCTCCTCTGCTGTTCTGTATAGGCCTGAACCCCCTCAGACTCAGAAAAGGGGACACTATCAGCCACCTCCTGTACATGGATGACATCAAGCTGTATGCTAAGAGAGAGCAAGACATTGACTCGCTGATCTACTCTACCAGGAGCTAGAGCTGGGACATCGGAATGTCATTCTGTCTGGAGAAATGTGGCCCGGTGGTGACAAAGACAGGGAAGGTAATCCACACAGAGGGGAGAATAGCAGATGTTGAAGAGAGCTATAAGTACCCTGGAGTACCACAAGCAAATGGCATTCATGAAGAGGCCACAAGGAAATCAGCAACAGCCAAATACCTGCAACGAGTAAGGCAAGTTCTGAGAAGTCAGCTCAAAGGCAAGAACAAGTTTTGGACAATCAACAGCTATGCCTTGCTATTAATCAGATACCCTGCTGGGATAATAAAGTTGGCCAAAGGAGGAAATCCAGACCACTGATGTTAAAACACGAAAGCTATTCAACATGCATGGTGGATTCCACCCCAAATCCAGTTTCCACAGGCTATGCCAGGCTATGCCTGTGGAAACTGCAAAGGAAGAGGCAGAGGCCTAGTAAGCATCAGAGCCACCATCGAAGATGAAACATCCAAGTTCCAACAATATATCAGGAAGATGGCCCCAAGAAATGAAACACTCAGTTAATGTCTCAAGACAGTGGAAGATGGAAGAGAAGTAGCTGAAGGAAACATTTTGGAAGGAAAAACCCTGCATGGGATGTACCACCAACAGTGGCTGAAGTGGTTGATATGAGCAAATCCTACAAATGCCTACAAAAGACTAGAGAGAGCTGGGCTGAAGGGCAGCACTTAAGGCCTGATCATGGCAGCATGACACAATCTGAGAGTGATAGGTAGAAAAAAAATAGTTTTATTGAAAATACAGACGACAGAAGAAGCATTACAGGATAGAAACCAGAAGAGGGTTGCTTGATGGAGGACAAAACAATGAGTGTGACAGAACTGGCTAAACTTATAGGGGAGGAAACAGAAGGAACAGCTGGTGCAAATTAACACAGATGAACTGAGTAAAGTTAATTAAGCTGAAAGAGAAGGAAGACAACGAAGGGAATGAACAGATCCTGACATGGAAACTATTATCAGCTTGACTGGTGCTAGCTATAAATCCAACTGTCAGAACTCAGCAAACTTGGTTCACGCTGAGTGTTCCCACCCATACTGTTAAAACAATTAATTTGATATTTCTTCAATGCATCCCTTATTTATCATGTATTCCAGGATCCACGATGAGACTGGAAGGATACTATTTTCTTTTCGTGAACTTGGCTGTTTCATCAGCACTACCCCACCCTATAGTAAGTAATTTTGTTCAGTTCTGTTGACTTTTAAAGTATTATGCATAAAACATCTTCTTTCAGTATAAGAAAACCCCAACTGGGTTGCAATAAGTAAAGTTAAAGTAAACGGAAGCTATGATACGGTGCTTTATTTTTCAATGTACATACATTGTACATACAACAAGATTTTGTAGATCAGATGGAGGACTCAAACCCAGGACCTTCTTTCTGTGAGGCAAGAGTGCTTATACCACTAAACTAAAACCATTAGAAATTCAGTATAAATAAACTATGAAAATCTAGGAAAATAAACCATTACAGTTTCACCACTGTGTAAAATTACAAAATGATAACTTAAGCGGAAGTCTGGCTATATGGAATGAATTTTGAATATCGTGAACGAAGATCTGAATTTATGTGATGAACAGTGTGCATATATTGCATAAAAGTCAATATGACACAGTCAAGTAGGCGTGTCATTTAGATTTTTAGACATGTGCAAAACACAGCAAAACCACTCAGTTTATAGGACTTTTGACCATTTTGAGAAATAATTTTAATGTTATTCTACTTATAATGACATTTCATTTCATAGTTGCATACTATTTTCATTATTTTTGTAATCTTTGAATTTTTATAAATGCGATTTAGAGCATCCTAAAGGAGAAATATAATGCAGATAAAAGTAATCTCAGGTTTTTCACAAAATAGCTGGGGTGTTGTAAGTGGTTATGACTTAAGAATTTATAAAGATCAACATCTCCACATTTTCCATTCCGCAGCATATGTAAATGCATTCTTACATGTTCAGTCCTGTATGTACCCATACTATTGTTTAACAGCTAATTTAAAACATCTAGATTTGACAAACTGGGTGAACCAATAGGCAGCATATAGAAAAAGTATTGAATCAGAGTTGTAAATGCAAGTGTTGGGGTAGAGTAAATGTGGGACTGTCTGAGACACTTAAAAATTGGAATGTAAATCCTTAACATCTTTATTCCTTTATCAAAAACACCATATGTATAGAAACTAAATGTAATGTGTTACTATATATATATATATATATATATATATATATATATATATATATACACTCAACAAAAATATAAATGCAACACTTTTGGTTTTGCTCCCATTTTTTATGAGATGAACTCAAAGATCTAAAACTTTTTCCACACACAGTACACAATATCACCATTTCCCTCAAATATTGTTCACAAGTGGCTGTGAGGAGGGTGTTGTCCAAGCTCACATCCATCATGCACAACACCTTCCACCCCCTGCACCAGACTGTAGAGGAGCTGAGCAGCTCCTTTAGTGACAGACTTAGACATCCTGTCTGTAAAAAGGAGCGCTACCGCAGGTCATTCATTCCTGCTGCTACCAGACTATACAATGCTGCACTATAACAGTAACCATAACTGTAACCATAACTGTAACTATAACTGTAATACCCTACGTGCAATAACTAATGTGCAATTCTATTTAATACACTGTGCAATAATCCTGAAAGAAGTGACTTCTGCTGCTATTACACTTGAATATATGTCGATACACATGTATATAAGTTCACCATGAATGTACATAAGATATTCTCTGCCTTATTTCTATTTTGTATTTTTATTCTTATTTTCTTATCTACTTCTTTTTGATCCACTGTATAAACGAGGACACACTGTATATACCTGATGCACATTGTCCTACTTTTGGCACCTTCTTCCGATTCTGATTACTGAGCCGATGTGACATGTGAATTTCTCCAATGTGAGATAAATAAAGCCTATCTTACAAACCAGTCTAAATCTGTGATAGTGAGCACTTCTTCTTTGCTGAGGTAATCCATCTCACCTCACAGGTGTGTCATATCAAGATGCTGATTAGACACCATGATTAGTGCACAGGTGTGCCTTAGACTGCCCACAATAAAAGGCCACTCTGAAAGGTGCAGTTTTATCACACAGCACAATGCCACAGATGTCGCAAGATTTGAGGGAGCGTGCAATTGGCATGCTGACAGCAGGAATGTCAACCAGAGCTGTTGCTCGTGTATTGAATGTTCATTTATCTACCATAAGCCATTTCCAAATGCGTTTCAGAGAATTTGGCAGTACATCCAACGAGCCTCACAACTGCAGACCAAGTGGACCACCACACAAGGACCTCTACATATCCATCATGTTCACCTCCAAAATCGTCTTAGACCAGCCACTCGGACAGCTTCTGAAACAATCGGTTTACATAACCAAAGAATTTCTGCATAAACTGTCAGAAACCGTCTCAGGGAAGCTCATCTGCATGCTCGTCAAACAATCGAGAGTAGTTGTAGTTACGAGTCCAAAAACACTAGATGACCGTAACTCCAGCAGGCACTGGCGGTCAAGTACTGATCTACCGGGTCGATGAATAGTTTGTAGCGAGTTAGGCAGCATATTTTTGTAGAAAATGCCGCAAGTTGTCTGAAGCTGCATGCAGCCGCAGCCTCTCAGGACGCCACCGTAAGAACACCAGAGCACTCAACATTTCAGCAAAAACACACACTGACTGTCATGTTTAGGGGTTAGGCTGTGGTTGGACCCAAATGCAGAGAGACCAAGGCAGGGAGTTGTTATGGGTGAGTTTAATGAACAAAATCCAAAACTTACAAATTATAGAACTCAGGAGCAAAAACAAAAACGTAACCCTGGGGTGGAACACGAGGAAGCGATGAGGCAAGGTGACAGGCAGCAGCGGGTTGGGAACAGGAAGCAGTGCAGTTGACGCAGGAGAAAGCTATAGAAACAGCAGTAACCAGCAGGGAGTGGAGAACTGAGAGGAGCTTGTATACTGGGAGGAAGGGTGCTGGAACAAAGGCAGGGGTTGATTGGTTAACAGGTCACAGGTGTGGAGAAGGAGCTGGGAGAGAATCTGAGGAGAGAGTGTTGATGGCAACAGGGGGCAAGAGAGAGCAACAAAGGAAATCAGGCTGAATGTGACTAACCAAAAACATAAAAAAATCCAGAACGATGTAAACCATGACACTGACATTTGTGATAATCATTCACATTATTCATAATTTGCACATAATTCTTTGATTCCATATATTCATACAATAGACTTTGATTCCATATATTCAGACTTGAATGAATATATTCCTCATCGTCGTCTTCAGCTTATCTGGGACCAGTTCATGGGGGCAACAGGCTCAGAGACGCCCAGACTTCCCTCAACCCAACTACCTCCCCTGGTTCCTCTGAGGGAAACCCAAGATGTCTCAGGCCATCCAAGAAACATAGTTTCTCACATGTCATTGGCCTCCTCCTAGTGGGACAGGTCTGGAACACCTCCCATGGGAAGCATCCAGTCTGCATTTGGTGCAAATGTCCAAGCAAACTCAGCTGACTCCTCTCGATATGGAGGAGCAACAGGTCTGCTCCGAGGCCCTCCCAGATGGCCGAGCTCCTCACCCTATCTCAGCCATCCTGCATTCTGAGGAATCTTATTTCAGCTGCTTGTATCTGCAATCTCGTTCATGACTCAGATTTCATGACCATAGCTGAGGGTAGAAATGTAGACTCGTTGGTAAATCAGCTCTCTCTTTTCCACAATGGATTGGAGAAGCGTACAAGTTACTGTGGTGTCGCACTGATCAGTTTGTTAATCTCTTGCTTTTTTCCTCCATCACTCATGAACACGACCCAGGCTGTTTCTCAATATGCGTACTTGAGCGTTCTCGTGTGCTCGGGACATGTCATCAGCCTCAGGCTCAGCACTGTTCCAATTGCCAAGAACACCAGATTGAGAACGGAACAAATCCCCGGATGTTGTTCTCGCCCCGCACTCTTTATCGAGCATGCATCAGAGCAGACTTGTGCGTTCTTCAGACTGACCGCTTTCCCAGAATGCACCGCAGCATAGGCTTTTTTTAGATATTAAAAATATCATTGTTTTAAAAATGTTTTCAATAAAATATGGAGTAGTGTATAAATAGTTTTGTATGTTAAAAAGGCTAAAGAACTTAAATTATAATTTATTTAACACAAAATATTACCTCTCACGTTCAACAATGAATACATTATTCATACAATTATTTCAGTTTATGATCGATATATCATATATATATATATATACATATATAATATATGATATAAGTAATAATTTATTATCATCTAAAGACTATTAATAACAGGAGGTGAAATGCAGGTCCAGACGTGCTGTGCGTGTGGTAAACATAACTGTATGTTTAATGTATAGTTTTTATGTTTAATTTTTTATTATTATTCCAGGTAGAGGTGAAGTTAGTTGGTAAGTGCTTTATGTTTTTGTTCATATCTAGGTAAATATTTCTACTAATTGTGTGTTATTATTATGAACTAATGTGAACTTACATGGGGAAATGTGTTATTTGTAGATGTCGATGAAAGCAGCACCACCAAAGAGGGTAAATTATAATATTTTAAATAGATCCATGATGAAATGGTTTCAGTTTTATAACCACTAACTTCATGCCACAATCTTAGATTTAACTCTTGATGATATTCGTGAGGTAAGTTTCACACCATAAACAAAGGAGCTATTCTTAGTACAAAATTATGCATGCATGTTTTGTCTTATATGGATATATTTCGTGTACGTTTTGTTCAGCCTCCAAACTCCCAAAAGAGCACCATTGTACTTGGCAGCAATCTGTGGACGTCCCCAGTTTCCTACGTCTTAGATAATGGCCTGGGTACTTTTATTTTTTTCTATAAAATAACATTTTAGTGTTGTTTTTTTACTAGCTGCATTGCTTGATTACATTAATGCAGAGTAAATGTTTACAGCTGAAAAAAGCTCTGCAACTTATTAAATGGCAATTTAAAAGAGGCTGTTTTCAAAAGATTTATGTAATGGAAAAAGACAATAGGAAGTGATTCAGGTTAAATTATTTTTTGTTTACATTTTTTATGAATATTCACATGATTTAATGTTTAGAGCAAAACAAAAAAATAATGTCATGTCATGTGTTTTCTATTTCACTCCTTTGGAACTGATTTTGAAATGAAAGACTTGAATGCCAAAGGAGTCATCATGAGAGCCTTTGACCAGTTTAGAGTGAAGTCATGCATTGATTTTAAACCGCGTGATTCTGAGGAATATTACCTTAAGATCCAAAAGTTAGATGGGTAAGTTCTCTAAGTTTTCTTATTCTCACTTGGAACAAAATATGCTGATCATAGCACATTTTATGCTGTTATTGGAATTATGAGGATTCAGCAATCTAAATTATACTGCATTATCATCGGATTTTAACTAAACTACTTATATCAACATAAGGGTTTTTAACCATTATTGCCCACTAAAACAGTTTTATTGTTTTAAGTTTCACAGTGGTAGATTTTTTAAATAATTGTCTATCCGTGTTTATAACAGTTTGACCTTTGAACTGTCAGAATCCCTCCTTTTTTAAATATCTTTCATTCCATGGATCACACATGGATGCTTTGTGTATAATTAGATTTTAGATAGATTTTCTTTTCAAAGCAAAAAATTATTTAATCTTCCAATGCAATTTGTAAATAAAATATTTTCCTGGCTTGCATATTTATTTGCATTGTTATTTTAGGTTTTCCACATTTTTTTATGTCAGATTTGTTTTACATACACCTCAAATTTAATATATATTTTATGAGAAAACACATGGAAGTCTGACTGGAGTGATTATGGAAATATTTAGATGGTGTTATTGTTTTGAATTATTAGTGTTTACACACACTGTGTGGCTGTTATTGGCACAACTTTAATGATTTCCACAGTATTTATATACTTTACATATTTAAAGGTTCTGATTGGTGTTTTTTTTCTATCCTAGGTGTTGGTCATATATTGGTAGAGTATTTGCCAACGGACAGAACCTCTCTATTGGTGCAGGCTGTGATAACCTTGCCACTGTTGAACATGAGATTCTTCATGCTCTTGGCTTCTACCATGAACAGTCTAGATATGACAGAGATGATTATGTGCAAATTGTCTATGCCAACATACTACCAGGTATAGAACAGATATTAGATTTTCTTTGTATTAACAAAACATTACTGCAGTTTTTTTTCTAAATTTATGAGATACAAAAGCATATCAACCCCCTTTGTGATGATATTTATGTTTACTGTGGAACATGTACAGTGTACAACAAAACCAGTACCTGTCCAGGAATATCCAAGGATTTTAAGTTCTGATCTCCTTCAGAAAATAACCACTTTGATGAATGGACATGTTTCAGTGTCAACATTCAGCTGCAGTTTCTCATGATCAAAATCTAGTTGCATGAAATGCCAGAAAATTACAGAATATAACTTTCAAAATGCTGTATTCAGACATACATTACTACACAACGTCTGTATTATCTGTCAGCGATTCCACTCCTTACAGAAGCACAATTCTACTTCTTATAGGTTGAATGAAGTACTTCACAGTCGCACACAACACATGTAAAATAAACTGTCTATTATCAACGGCAAACAAATGAATGAAAACAGTACATTAACCGTTGCTTAATACATTTGTGTGACTAAAATCAAAATTAGTTTGACATTTCATATCACCTACATTTCTGCTGTGAACATTTCCAAGAGTTTAAAAGCAATCCAAAATGATTATGTACACTATAAATGTCACTGAAACAATTTTTTTTAACCTGGAATATGCTTGGAAGTAAAAAACTGAATATTGCCAGCTATGTTCAGGCTCCATCAATTTTGAATGAGTTACACTTTTTAACAATCAATTATTGGTCAATTTTTTTTAAGTGTAGTGTTTTTTGTGTCACCTAGGTAGAGAGGATAATTTCAGAAAGGTTGCCAGCGATGAGAGCAGCGTCCATGGCACCCCATATGATTATATGTCAGTGATGCACTATGGAAAAGATGCATTCACCAATAGCAATGGCTCAACAATTATTACCATAGACCCTAAATTCCAAGATGTGATCGGTCAAAGGGTTGAGATGAGTCCTTACGATGCTCAAGAGCTGAACCTCCTCTACAGCTGCAGTGAGTGCTTACACACTGTTCAACAATATGGAGAAATAGTTGAAATTACCAAAATTCTTGTAATTACTTTGCCATTGTCCAAACGAAAGCTCACATATGTGAAACGAAAATTTCACATATGTTTGCTATAACTTTTGATTAAAACTTTGTTTTAGAGTTTAAAGCCCATTTGGTCACTCAGGATTAACCTAAGCCCAAATGTTCTTAAACATGTTTTACATTTTTAAACTACTGGTTTATATTTTTGTTCAATGTCATGGATTGAAATCTGAACACTTTAGACTGTTGCTAACCCACGTTTCTCTCCTTAAGAGATAAAAAACTGAATTTATTTTAATGATACTGTTCACAGTTTTTGCTTTTAATGACATATATTGAACAGCTCTTAAAACGGACATTGTTTCTGTGTAATTCTTTTCCATAATGTTTACCTAACCGCCATTACCAAAAATATCCAGAATTACACAAAATATATTAAAATTAAAACCGCACATAACCTTTGACTTTTTCAGGTGAAACTGTGGCTTTTAAGTTTTTCTGTGGCTTTTCTGATGGAGCAATGTGCAAAATGAACTGCTGTACAACAATTGGAAACAGCTGGGAAGTGGTTACAGATGTTCATGGGGGTCCAAGCTCTGACCACACCAGTCTACCAAATGGAAGTGGAGATAATGGTACATTTTCTAATTTACTTTCTCTTATGATAATGTAAAATCTAATTGTATGATTTGTGTATTTGTGCGATTTTTCCCCCTGATAATTTTTCAAATAGTATCCCCAAAAAATACGTTTCATAGTATTTTTATGGACGATTTTATTTTTTTAACTTCCCACATTTGCCACAGATTCCCCAATCTGTGGCAAAGGAAGAGTGTGCAAATAGGCAATAACATTAGAGTGATTGTAACTTATGATGGACCATGATTTCTCAGCAGGGGGCGATAGCTGCTCTTGGAAAGAAGCTGTTCCTGAGTTTATTAGTTCTGTTCTCACCACCCGTGCTAAATCCTTCGTCTCCTGCACAGTGCAGCTCCCTTACCACACAGTTATGCTGAGACATAAAGCACCTTCCATGGTAGCTCTGTAAATGTTTGTGTTCAGTTTAGTGTAAAGTCCCGTCCCTTTTAGTTTTCTGAAGAAGAAGAGCCATCGTTGGGCCTTTTTCACCAGGGGGCAGGTGTTCACAGACCAGGAGAGGTCGCAGGAGATGTGAATGCTCAGGAATATAATGCTGTCCACACACTCCATCACCTCTCCCTGTATGCAAAGAGGAGCGTGTTATTACCTCCTTGGAGAATCTTATTCCCATTCAATGAGTTAATGGGACTAAATTAGAGTGGACACATTAAATACTTCCAAAAAGTGCCATTCATAAACACTAAAAAAAGTAAACTACACCAATCCATCACAGTAATGAATCATAAAGCAACACTCCTCCTAAAAAGAAATAAGAGAAAGAATAGAGATGAGAACTGATAAATCAGATGCTAACTCTTATTATTACTCAAATTGTGAAATGACGCAGTCAGAACTTTGAACTTTAAGCTCTGTATATATATATATATATATATATATATATATATATATATATATATATATATATATATATATATAGAGAGAGAGAGAGAGAGAGAGAGAGAGAGAGAGAGAGAGAGAGAGAGAGAGAGAGAGAGAGAGAGAGAGAGAGAGAGTAAGTCTACCACACTTTCGTTTTCTACAAAATATTTTTCCAACCAACATCCAACATTTCCCTTGGGGCATTTTCCTTTGACCCCTATTTGACATTTGTCATCTTTTGAAATACCATGAAAGCATAAATGTGTTAGTATTCTGTTGATTTCTTTGACTGCAACCCTAAGTATTTTAAAATGTTACTAAATTCTTATTTAGCATTGCCTCAATATTAGAAAATGCATAAATTACTGAAGTTCTGCAAATTGCCTAAGTTATATGTAAATGCTATATAAATGCAAAAACCCACCACACGTCTTTCTTTTGGAAATCACTGCAGGTCAACCAAAGGGGTACTTCATCCATGCAAGCACAGCATCAGGCCAGGAGGGAGATTCAGCCAAACTGGAAACTGAGGTAGTGAAGCTGAACAGGGGATGTAATGTCCAGTGTCTACAGTTCTACTATTTCCACAGTGGAAATGAGTCAGATGAACTTAATATCTGGATAAGAGAGTTTGAAGATGAACAGGGCACCACAGGAACTCCTCGTCTCATGGGGCAGATTACTGGTAATGTCCAATTACAACAACTGAACCATTCATGTTATCATTTATTTATCTGTTAGTTGTGTACAACATTCATTTCCACTTTTACATCATGTAATATTGAAATTGTTCAACTAAATAAATTAAAAATCCTTACTCCAGGTTCACCAACATCTCACTGGAAGCTCCACCATGTCTCCTTAAATGCCACTAAGCCCTTCCAGGTTGTTTTTGAAGCTCGCAATGGAGCAGGAAACTCTACAGGAGGCTTCTCTGTCGATGACATCAATCTCTCAGAGACAGAGTGTCCACATGTTTTCATACAGATTGATGACCTGGAGAATCGTTTGAACACAAGCAGCCCTGGAACCATAATCTACAGTCCACGACAGTACTCTAAAGACGGCTATGCGTACCGTGTAGCTGTTATACTTTACATATCATATGTTGGAATGGCTGTGCAGCTCTTGTCTGGTGAATTTGACGACCAACTGCAGTGGCCTTGCCTCCAAAGACAAATGATTTTCCAATTGCTGGATCAAACTCCTAACAAGCAACTGCAAATGTCAAAGCAACAAACTTTCATTTCTGTTGGAACACAAGTGACAGATAGTGGTGAGTCTACAACACAATTTTGACATTGTAAAGAAACTAAGTTAGTAAAATTATATAAAATATTTATTCTGAATTCATCTTTGTGTCATATAAACAGGTATCCTTGCCTGGAGCAATCCAAGGGAAAATGGATCTCCAGTTTTTAATGACAAAGATGAGACAGTCTATGGTGGACCTCTTTGGGGGTACAGAACATTTGCAAACCTAGAAGAGTTGCAATCCAGAGAGTTCCTCAAGGGAGGTAGCGCCATTTTAATGTTTAACTTTCAAGGTAGGTTATATGCTGTACTGATGACATTGTTGAAAATTACCCTGATAATATTGCAACAACTTATTTTTTCTTATCTACAAAACCTGTCAACATTCTTGGGGTACAAAATATTAAGTCTCTGATATATTAGTTAATATTTTACACTCACATAGAACATTTTGCCAATAGGGTGGAGGGGATTACAGTGTAAGGTTAATAGTCAAAAGTGCATGTTCAAATTGTACAGGGCTGGCTCAACCACCCCTGACATTTTAACTTCAAAGTGCAACATTTTGCTTTCTGTATCTCTGGACTCTGTCTTGTCATTCATTAGGTAGGAGAGTAGGGAAAGTGGAGATTTGTTGATAAGATTTAATTCTGCCACAGACATTGTATTTGCTTTTCAAAACTGACCTTTTTCTTTCTTGATAGATCTCACCCCACTAATCCGTGGAACTAGTCTACCTTGTCCTCAGTTAAGACCAGTGAACATAACAAATCCTCCCCCAAATCTGGATGGGTAAGTATATGTTGTGCACAGTAAAACAAGCTGTCAAAGTCCAAGTCCAATACTTCATGAATCAGAATCAGTTTTATTTATATGTTTGACAGGATAAAAAGCTTTTATGTACTGATGACGTTTCATCTAAAACACTTCTTGTAGCTTTATATTTTTGTTTTCTAAAGACATATCTGTCTGGACATCGGAAGTCTTCAATAAAATCAAGTGTTAATCCTACCTTTTTAGGATTTCAATGGTTTCATTTAGTGATTCCAGAAAAGTAAAAAACAAAACAACTGGACTTTTTTCCGAAGTTTGTGAACTGGTACCATGTATTTGTTGTCAGAGCACGTCCTGTTTACCCATTTAAGTCATTTAAAATGTCACAAACATGTAGATGTAGGTGGTCTAGTCATATAAAACCCAAACTGCACTTTTTGGCATACGTACATGCAAAATAGTACTTGTGGTAGAAAACTAACACCCTGCACACACCACTGCCATAAGCAAATGTGTTGTTTAGAAAATTTTAGAACTTAGATATTATTAATTTATTGGTTTGATAATATTAAGAACTGTATAACATAGATAAATAAACTTGTGAAGTGATGTCTGAACTGATGCTTATTCTGAGCATGTTTTTCTTTTGTAGCATTGTCTGCTTCTGTCCTGGTATGGTGGCCTCTCCAATCCTCATAGTCCTATTGGCAGCGATCCATGTATACCTCTAATGTAAATTTTCTGTCTGTGAATAGGCAGCAAAATAGTTTGAAATTTCTCTCAGGTATGCATAAACTGGATATAATTACAGTGGAGGACTGCAGTTGATAACTGGTTCTGAAACTGCGAGTTAATTCTTCAACAGCAAACTGGAAAGCTGTACAATATTTTAAGAAATCAGCATATAATGCCTGAACTTGTGGCTCTTATTCAACCGTATTTGGTGATGGGACTGTATTTTTAATCAACACGCAACTGCAAATTATTGCATATTGCAAAAGCCTGTTTGTAGCATAATTTTATTTTAACTATTGTAGTTGAAAGATATTGAATTTCTGAATAGAATTCCTAATATTCTGTCTTGCTTTTGCACTTGGATTTGAACTGCACGCTAATAAACCCGGGTGCTTGGTGGTTTAATGCTTAAGATAATTTAAAATCAAATATGTATGATCTTTCTTGTATGAAGTTGTAGCAAATAAATATAAATAAATTAAATGAAAAAAAATTCACCAAAACGTGAAATATCTTAATTTTTTCTCAAATACATTTGTGAACCCTGATCTGTTTAGACCTGGTAATTCCTGAAAATGCCTCTTGATTCTGATAAAACAAAAGCTAGGCTTATTGCAATTAACAAAATCAATATCAAGCAATATCAATTACTGTATATATATATATATATATATATATATATATATATATATATATATATATATATATATATATATATATATATATATATACATATACACACACATATATATATATATATATATATATATATATATATATATATATATATATATATATATATTATTATCAGCTACACTACTGAAACACTCTCGCACACACTGCTGAAATGTTTTCAATTTATTATAGTCGATATACATGGTGTTTCATTAGAAACATATGTCTCAGTAAAAACCGAGTTGATAAGGGAAACTGGAAGATATTGGAGTTTAAATGAATATTAGGAACAGACAGGGAATCAGGATTAATAATTGTATTGTTTTTGTTTGTACATGATACTATTTTAAAAATAGAATATAGTACGTGGAACATATAGAACTACACACTCTTGTACAGTAGGTGGCGGTATGTACCTTAAAGTTGTTATATTTTATAATATTAGGAACAGAAAGGGATAGGAAATAAATCAGGATGATACTGAAAAAAAAAAGTGTTTTTATTTTTACATAACACTAAGTAAAAAAATATGCATCACCTGGTCTCCTGCCCTGTCCTACCTGCCTGTCCCGTCTGCCACCATCACCTGTTTTAAATAAAACTCTTTTTTTTTTTTTTTTTTTTTTTTTTTTTTTTTTTTTTTTTTTTTTTTTTCTCTTTTTCCAGTGTCCTGTCTAGCACTATGGCACTAGGAATTGATATCTCAATGCCAGATGGAGCTCGACAGATTTTGCTTTTACAAGTGGAGCAAACAGCTTTCGCCATAGTGCTCCACTTGATTTATGCTTGTAAATAGCTTTATTATGATTCCTGCAAGGAGAATTTCAAATTATATGGACATGACAATGGGAGAGTAAAGGAAGAACAAAAAGTGAAAGAAAAGAAAAAAAAAAGAGTAGAGGTGAAAGTAAGAGGAGATAAAAGGAAGAGAATGATAAAATGTCCTCTGTCTGCTCCATCACCTGGAAAGAGACACAAAAAGAACTGCACAACCAACAGACATAAAGCAACAGATACACTCGAATAACACCTAGGTGCCATTGCTAAATCATATATATTATTATGTAAGCTGACATGTGTAATGTGATATTTGAAAAAAGAACGTGACACAACATAAATAAATAAATAAATTATAAGATTACTGTATATAAGTGAACACTTAATACCTGGGACCCAGCACCAGTGGGAGATGTGAAAGTGCACTAGTTTAGGTGAAGATTATCCAGAAATAGCTTGATAGTGATTGTGGAGAACCAAAGACCCACCTTCCCCGAGCACAGAGGCAGGCGTCAGGGGACCCGTAGCCCCGGACTCCCAAAGGGGTCCCTAAAGCAGGTCGCCCAGGAGGGGCCGACACAGGATATCTGCAACCCCCCCCCCAAGGAAGGAGCAGAGACGACCCCGAGGAAATCCCCCAGCCACCGCTATGCCGACGCCCCCAAGAGCCGCGGAGACGAGCCCGTGGGCTCCGCCGGCAGCCAGCCCCGCTGAAGTGGTCCCGGCCATGGGCCCTGAGGGCCAGAGGCCCCAGGGGCGCCCCGCCCCCGTGACGAGGGCCCCGGCCGCCCCCCGGGGGGCCAGGCCCCGCGAAGAGGCCGCCAGGAGCGGGCCGGCGCACGCCCGGGAACCCGCCCCAAACCCGAAGCCAACTAACGCGCCAGGGGGCCAAAGCGCCCGCCAACGAAGTGGAGGAGGGCAGGACGTGGGGGGATGGGCTCCGCACCTATCGGAGACTTGAGATGTTCTTGGGAGAGGGAGCGGACCACACCCATACCTGAAAAAAAAAAAAAAAAAAAAAAAAAAAAAAAAAAAAAAAAAAAAAAACTCATTCACCCCATCCCTCCCTTGTGCCCCACTCGCCACACACAAAAAAAAAAAAAAAAAAAAAAAAAAGACGCTGTACACACATTCCCACATAACACTCACATCCAACACTGACCAAAGGGGGGGGGGTCACCCCAAGTCGACTATACTAAAACTATATACTATAAATAAAACTCTTAAATGTAACGCTGCTCTGTGTTTGGCTGAATTATCAGGTTCACCATGTATGTGATCATTACAAGGGTATTATGCAAAAAATTGTAACCTGATGCTTAATGCTCAGTTGATGGTGTGGGCTTTCATGGGGATTATTAGTGTTTTATATATTTTATTCTCTTCAACTTGTTTCTATTTCGCAAGCTAATGGGTTTCTGTTTTGCTATATTTGATAACAATGTCCAATTTTAATGTGTGAGAAACCCCCAATTTTTGTTTATTCAGTCAGTATTTAATACAGGTGGCACAATAAACTGTTAAAATATGACATGCCTCTTTTAAAATTCAACATGTTAAAAAAAAGGAAAACCCTCTTGATGCAAGAGAAAACTAAGGTTTTTAAGAAAAAACTTTTTTATTAATTTATTAATTAATAACTTACATCCCTAGTATGTCTGTCTGTCTGTCTGTCTGTCTGTCTGTCTGTCTGTCTTTGTGTTACCTATTGGGAAAATATTACCAGACAACAGATTATAAGAGGGATTAAAACAAGGAAACAAAAGTACAATGAATGAAATGTAACAGTGGGGAGAGTAATACAGAACTAGGACTCACCCTAAAACTAGCTGTTTAGAAAAATACGTTTTTATTCTGTTTTCACATGTTCTTTTTGTTTGATGCAAAGCCCCTAAAACATCAAAAAGATCTGACTTTACAGAGGAAACTGATCCATATGATCATGAAGCTTTGTTTTCCTGAGGAAGATTCATGAGCAGGAATTTATCGAAACTAACTCCTCTGTCTTGCATACTTCTATGTATTATTTTAAATTCACAGACATAAACACTGCTGTTAAGAGGTAAATCATTTTTTAATTAGGACAGATGTAACAGGCTAAACATGGGATCATTTCTCATGCCTTTTTGCTTTTGCACTTCATTTTCGCATATTTTTTTATGTTCTTCCTTTGCTCAAAGAAGTTTAGTCCTAGTTCAGTTGTGAATACTTACATGTGAAATGATGCTTTGCTTCATTATTTTTGTCTACAACAGAGTTTTTTTTAAAAAATCTCCATAAATTCTATAGATTCCTTCTGTTTCTCTGCCTGTCAGCCGCTACTGAGGGTCTCCGCCACCCACAGCTGCTCTCAGCGCACCGATTAGGAGATACAGAAGATGCGACAGAGTGGAGCTGTTATTCATTTGCTCAAAGGGGTTTTGTGTCATTTCAGTAGTGAATACAGTAGCTGCATGTGAAATGGTGCTTTGCTTAGTTTTTTGTCTACAACAGTAAAAACCTCCAAAGGTTCTTTCTGTTTCTCTCCTTGTCAGCCCCTACTGAGAATCATCATCCACAGCTCCTCTGAGCCTGCTGAGTAGGAGAGGTGAACAGGAGGGTAGAGAGGAGCTGTCTTGCTTAAGACACTGGAGAAACCGCTAAAACAGAAAATTAAAAAGGGTTCAAACTACAGCGCAGACAAGGTCCAACAAGTATGGAAGTTGTGTTGATCCATCATGAACTGCCATTTTTCATTCATCACATTCTCAAAGGCAGCAAAGGTCAACTGTTTCTTAGTAATAGTAAGTAATAGTAATATCATCTTTATTGTCATTGAAACATACATTACAACGAAATTTGTTCTCTGCTTTTAACCCATCCCCTTGGTGAGCAGTGGGCTGCCATGTGCGGCGCCCGGGGAGCAATCTGGGGTTAAGGGTCTTGCTCAGTGACCCAGAATGCAGGCGCTGGGGATCGAACCGGGTACTTGCATCCTTCTCTGAGTGCAAGCGCGCTGCTCTAACCACTAGGCTACCACTCCCCCAATTATGCAGTCGAGATTCCCACATTTGGGGAATTCGCAAAGGTCAGGACAGCCAGAGTGCAATGGCTGAGCCTCGCTCTGGGAGATTCACCTTCCTGATCATGAAATCTCCCCTGCCAGGTAAGTATGTATATAGTAGTATAGTAGTCAGCTGTCCAGAAGTGCAGATTCCCGTGCCGCGGTAATGTCTCTGTTGATGCCGTCAGGCTGAAACACCATGTCTGCAGCTCTGGCAGTGAAGGACAGCATGGCCTTCTTGTCCTGAAAAACTCTACAGTGGAGTGAAACCTAATTTTAATAGTAGACATCCCCATCCCCATCCCATTATATCTAACAAATGTTCTAACATTTTCTAATATATGTTAACAATTCTGCAATAGACTGTGCATTGTCAAACATGTCTACCCCACAAGGGATAGACATGTTTGAAAATGAATGGATGAATGTTAACAATTTCCTTTTATGCATTTATCCTGAATACACACAAAGAAATCGACATCAAATATGTAAAAAGTTCCTTTATTGTGTATGTATTGGACTGATCGCGAATGACGCCACATGCTCAAGCGCCCAGAGACAGCTTGAGTTGAGTCGATTGTTCGGTCAGAGTATGAACCTAGAATGGCAACATCTGCAATACCAATCATTTTGGAAGATGTTGACGTCCTGGGAGCTTCATTCAACGTGCTTCAGTAGAGAAACCCAGCGTAGCACAGCTTAAACGTTGTTTGAAATGAAGAGGCCTCAAAGTGAGCGGAAAGAAAGCAGTATTAGTAAAAAGGTAAGAGAGGCTGTCTTCTGGTCTTGCACAATGGATCGAACACGTGGAAGAAACCTGCTGAATCAGAGTAGAATTACAGCTAATACAAAGAAAAATATAGATTTTTTACAGGCCTACGTTTGAAATTATAATAGGGCTTTTGCAAAAAGACTGTGTTAACGATTACAAAGAGGGATGTCGGGGACTGTGCGATGAAAAGCCAAATAAACCCACTGACAAAGATGTCACAGTCACTGCTATTGGGTCTAGAAATTTAATTGTTCACTCCTTACTATCGACAAAATGTAGAGAGCATATAGGTGTCTTTGGTCACATTTTACACACTAAAGCCTTCTTGCTTACAAGCTTGTATCCAGCGTTGACATTCCTCAACATTCCTTCGGAGTTTAGGAATAGGAATAAAACAAGCTCTCTTCACATGGTCATACCATATAACCATAACCATATCCAGCAGATACCAAAGCAGCAGTGTTTTGTTGTTACCATAGTATGTCGGCTGAGCTACTATACAAGTTTGTCCGGATCTAAAATGGCCGCAGCGCATGCGCTAAAAAAAATGCTAAATTTAGCATTTTGACCTCATTCGCGATCAGTGCTATTCTGATTTAAGACAGCCCTAAAAATTATTCTGCAGGGATCAGAACAACGCTGCTGCAAACTAAATGACCCTGTGCTAAAGCCTTGAATCATTTCTCAACTTTCCCTTTTTACTTTCAAGGAGCCAGATTGTTGTAGTTTTACCCAACGCCAAAGACTTTTCTCTGAATTTTAAGTAACTGGGACTCTGACCATATACTATTTACAACCATACAAACCCCTCCAGAAAAAAGAAAAGCCTAAAGTGAAAAATGGCAAAGAATACTTCCAAGGGGTGACAGAGCTGTTAAACACTGTACAACATTTTTTTGATTGTCTTCATACAAGCCAATGAACTTGGCACACAGTTACTCTCCGGGTTCTGTCCTTGCTCTTGTATTCAGGTGAGATTTTATTTGCCTGTTTCATTTTCCTACAGGACTGTTTGTGTTGAGTCAGAGGTACTGTTTGTGTTGGGTTTCTGCTCCGTATTCACTGAACTCACTGCCGCCTGTTCGACTCTGCTGGTATTTTCACTGTTCATAGTTGGTTGGCGATCAGGTTGGGACCCAGTGGCCGCTGGGGGTGAAACCACCACCCTCTCAATGGGCTCGCTGGCTGTTCTGTCCGTCACAATGAGGTAATTTGGCTCAGGCTGGAGAGCGCTGGAGCGGCGCTGCAGTGCATGCTGGGTACATGAGAAAGAGCGCTGTCGGGGGGCTGGCTGGGGAGAAAGGAAGTGCGGCGTAGTGGCTCGAGGGTTTTCATGATGGCGGTCACGATCCTCATCTTCTGAAGTCACCTCCTGCAGGGTGCTAATTGGCCGAGGAGAACGACCCATGACTCTTGGAGGGACGAATGCCGTTGCTGATTGGTTGAGCTGTGGTCTCCAGTTCTGGGGAGATGGGTATTGCATCCGGCCCATTGACCAGTCACTAGAAACAAAGAAAGGTAATAAAAAAATCTACTTTACATGAGGTCTAACAACTTAAATTGAGGAATAAAACAGAATGCTATATTTGTTTGTGTGGGCAGGAGGAAGATGCTAAAATGTGCTTGTTGATGAGTGCATTTTAAAATTTCCACTGAGATTTGAACTTAACAAAGCCATTTTTTACCTGACACGTGTGAAGAAATTTTACCTCTTGGTAATGTCTTTAAACATTGTTCTATTTACAAATGGATGGCCTTAGATATTCAATCCAGGTGCCAGCTGTGTGTACCACCAGGTCAGGTCATCACACCAATAAAATGTATAGCAAGGTTATCTTACTCCAGTCCACATAAGCTGCATCTTGCAACGTTCATAGGGATCCCTGTTCCTTCACACCTGAACCAAAAGAATGGCTCATGTCCAGGTCTCTGTAGAACTTGATATGTTGCTGAGGAGGTAATTCACCTATTTGATTGAAGCGTGTTGGAGCACAGATGCAGCTGAAGTTGCAGTACAGATCTGGATAAATGTGTGCTTCTGTGCTTTTTTGTGTGTGTTTTTGTGTCTCTTCTCTGTCTTCTCTAAACCCAGGTCGGTCGAGGCAGATGGCCGTTCACACTGAGCCTGGTTCTGCTGGAGGTTTTTCCTTCCCTTTAACGGGGAGTTTTCCTCTCCACTACATTCTTTCATGAGGAGTGAATGGTGCTTGTCAAGAATTGTTGCAATCTACTGGGTTTTCTTAGATAGGAAACTTTTTGACCAATCTGTATAATCTGATTGAATTTGACGTTGGAAAGTGCCTTGAGATGACATGTATCATGAATTGGCACTATATAAATAAAATTTAATTGAATTAATCGCTTCTGAGGAGGTCAGGCAATCATTTGATTCAGGTGTGGTGGAGCAAAGACACATTTAAAACTTACAAGTCAAGGGGTCCTGGGGTTCAGGATTGAAGACACTTGCTCTAAAGCGCGCCAAACTGAATATGGCAACAAAACCATCATCCGAAAACAGCAAAGATGAGATTCTGTGGTTCCCAAACCACACTCTTGTCAATGAACACCGCAAACAAGATCGGCAAAAGTTAACGGTAACTGTAAGATTCACCCCATCTGGATCTTACTCAAGAATCTCATTCTCAAGAATCTGGACGTAGCTCTTGTTCAGACCAGGTAACTCATCAAAGTGACGACAGTATCATCAAAAGAATGCCTCAAACCATTTCCTAAAATACTGTTGTTTGATCACTTATAATCATGAAACATGTTCAATCATAATGAGAAACAGTTAATCACCAGATAAGTGGTTAGTCTGGAAAAATAGTAAATGCGTAATTTCTTAATGAATCACATTTCTAAAAGCTTACTTTTGAGGTGGTGAGGCCATATCTCGATGTGGTATCATCCCAGAGAAAGAGGCGCTTCTTCCAGGGAGACCCGGAGAACTGACCCACGGCTGGTACATTAGAGCGCGCTCCTCCCACATGACATCGCTGGCCGTATTTACAGGAACAGGCCCTCTCTGGATCTGGTGAGCCAGTAGGAGCTCCAGAACCTGGTGGTGCATGGCCTCTCTGGCCACATCGATTGGACGACGACCTCTCCGGTCGTGCAGATCCAGGTTGGCACCATGAAGCAGGAGAAGCCTTGTGGTGTCATAGCAGCCGTGGAGGGAGGAGAGGAAGAGTGCTGTCTCCCCCTAACACAAAAATAATTGTACTCAATATGACCTCATAAACGTCTTTCCTGAGGCTGAAATGCTACATTAACACAGCACCTTCCAAAAATATCTATACCCCTGGAACTTTCAGACATTTTGTCACATTGCAGCCACAAACTACTGTATCAGCCTTATTGAGTTTTGTTAATAGACCAACACAAAGTAGTACATTATTGTGAAGTGAGAGTATGTGCTTTTTTAATTTTTATTTTGCAAGATAAAAAAAAAATGTTATGGGTGGTATATATTTGTATTGACCCACTCGATTCTTTGTAGAGTCACGTTCTGGTTTTTCAAGTCTTTAGGGGTTTGTCTCTGCTTGTCAGGAACTTAAAACATTCACTCGTCCTCAGTCAAATTGGAGATTTTCTATAAACATATATTGCCAGCTCTTGCCACAGATTTGGGTTTGAACATTGACCCTGACTGTACTTTTATTTAAACCACTCCATTGTAGCTCTGGCTTCGTGTTTCGGGCATGGATCTTGTAGAGGGTGAACCTCCAATAAGTCCTTTAAAACCTGCTACAGTTTTTTTTCTGGTATTTCCATGTATTTTATTCATTTTCGATCAATTCTGACTAGATTACCTTCCCCTACTAAATAAATGCATTCCCACTGCACGATGCATCCAAACGCATGGCCCAAGGGGGGCATTGTGTGCTCAGGATAACATGCAGTGTTAGTTTTCTTCCAACTGTAGGGTTTTGCATGTTGGTCAAAAAGTTACATGTTACATGTGGTAGTAAAGGAGGATGGGGGGAAAATTGCATGACCCACTTTTTCTGAGTTTTAATTCTTAGAAAATGTGAATTTAAGCACCAAATATCCCCTATTTCTCAGTACAGAACTACTTTGTGTTTGTGTAAAACAAATCCCCCTACCCCCAAAATACGTTAAAGTTTGTAACATAATAACATTGGGAATGGTTTATTGGGTATGAATACTTTTCCAGGACAATGTCTAGATAACAAAACTTAGTCTAGTACCTTGTTGTCTTGTAGGTCCACAGCTGCCCCATAACGAATGAGGGTCCTTGCCAGGGAGAGGTGATTTACAGAGCATGCCCAGTGTAGGGCTGATCTCCCTGAGAGACAGTGTGAGTGGAGGGGAGGGGAGGGAGTAGGTCAGCCAGTGAACAACCATTACACAACAGAGTTGAGTCCAGATGGTAAAGAGATGGAAGATGTAAAGGGAGGGACACTTCCAATTAAGAGAACCCAGAGGGGATGAGACATGATGACAGAAGGTTGGAGGCAAAGGAAAAGGACAGAAAGCGGCCCATGAAAGAGCTGAGGCAAGGAGAAAGGTGAGGCACAAAGCTAATATATCTGTTGACCAAAGTACATTAACTTTGCTCTGAATCAGAAGAAGATAGTAGGGGAGCTGAGGCAGGACAGGCAGGAGGGACAGAAGGGACACAAAAAGAGGATGTGAGAGAGACGAAGTAAGTGACAAGTTACTCGACCCCCTCAGCGTCAGAAAAAGATGAATATGAGCTACACCAGTTCAAAATAAAAGTTTATTTCTTTCCTTTTGGGGGCTGACACAAACACTAGTGGTACAATCACAGAAAGCATTACCAGTGTGGTCTGTGTTGTTTACTGGAACTCCAGCTTGCAGCAGCTCCAGAACCACCCTGTCAAGCCCGCTGCGCACAGCTCGGATCAGAACCACAGACCCATCTGGACCACACCACTCTGCCGACTGCAAACAGTACATCACTTGGATGAACATTTAAACACATGCAGCAGCGCACATTTTAAATTAGGCATGTGGTCCGTCCGTCCGTCCGTCCGTCTTCTTCCGCTTATCCGGGGTCGGGTCGCGGGGGTAGCAGCTTCAGTAGGGAGGCCCAGACGTCCCTCTCCCCAGCCACTTGGGCCAGCTCCTCAGGAGGAATCCCAAGGCGTTCCCAGGCCAGCCGGGAGACATAGTCCCTCCAGCGTGTCCTGGGTCTTCCCCTGGGCCTCCTCCCGGTGGGACGTGCCCGGAACACCTCACCAGGGAGGCGTCCAGGAGGCATCCTGACCAGATGCCCGAGCCACCTCAACTGGCTCCTCTCGACGTGGAGGAGCAGCGGCTCTACTCTGAGTCCTCCCCGGATGACTGAGCTCCTCACCCTATCTCTAAGGGAGAGCCCAGACACACTACGGAGAAAACTCATTTCAGCCGCTTGTATCCGGGATCTCGTTCTTTCGGTCACGGCCCAAAGCTCGTGACCATAGATGAGGGTAGGAACGTAGATCGACTGGTAAATCGAGAGCTTCGCCTTTTGGCTCAGCTCTCTCTTCACCACAACGGATCGGTACAGCGCCCGCTTCACAGCAGACGCTGCACCAATCCGCCTGTCGAGCTCCTGCTCCATCCTCCCCTCATTCGTGAACAAGACCCCAAGATACTTGAACTCCTCCACTAGGGGCAGGACATCCTCCCCAACCCGGAGAAGGCCCTCTACCCTTTTCCGGTTCAAGACCATGGTCTCGGATTTGGAGGCACTGATTTTCATCCTGGCCGCTTCGCACTCGGCTGCGAACCGCTCCAGTGAGAGCTGTAGATCACGCCCTGATGAAGCCAATAGGACCACGTCATCCGCGAATAGCAGAGACGCAATCCTAAGGCCACCAAAACGGATCCCCTCAACACCTTGGCTGCGCCTAGAAATTCTGTCCATAAAAGTTATGAACAGAATCGGTGACAAAGGGCAACCTTGGCGGAGTCCAACTCTCACCGGAAACGAGTCCGACTTACTGCCGGCAATGCGGACCAGACTCTGACACCGGTCGTACAGAGACCTGACAGCCCTTATTAAAGGGTCCGGTACTCCATACTCCCGGAGTACCCCCCACAGGATCCCCCGGGGGACACGGTCGAATGCCTTCTCCAGATCCACAAAACACATGTAGACTGGTTGGGCAAACTCCCATGCCCCCTCAAGAACCCTGCTGAGGGTATAGAGCTGGTCCAGTGTTCCACGGCCAGGACGAAAACCACACTGCTCTTCCTGAATCCGAGATTCGACTATCCGACGGACCCTCCTTTCCAGAACCCCTGAATAGACCTTACCAGGGAGGCTTAAGAGTGTGATTCCCCTGTAGTTGGAACACTACAACTAGGCATGTGGTCATGTGTTTAATTGCTTGTAACGACTGACCTGCTGAGGAGGACTGAGCAAGGGTGGAGGCATGGCATTCCTTTCCCATCCTCTAGGTGGAGCTGTTTAAAATAAATGTCAGGATGAGTGACGCTAAATTCAAATGGGAAAAGGGAAACACATGATTTAAAAAATATATATTTAGCTTTTATTTAAAATAGCTCTGTCAGGTTTTATATACTTACTGTAGGAACAGTGTTTGTTACATACTTTCATAAATAATACAAACAATAGGTTTTTAAGCTTTGAATATCTATAAACCTTACACTACCAGTCAAACGTCTAACTTTTATGACTTTCTACATTGAAGATACATAGTGAAGACGTCAAAAGTATATAGAATGATGTATCAAACACGAAAATTGTGAAATAACTCTTGTATATTTTAGCTCCTTTAGATCTGATCACAGAATGCTCAGACGGATGACTGAAAATCTAGAGTAACTTAATTTCAGGTGCTATAGGCTTCAACTAGCATGTTTAATGTTAAAGTTAATGACAGGACAATTAGAAAAACAACATGGCAGCAGAGGTTTGTTCTTTCTAAAAAGAGTCTCATATCTAGCATCAATTTGCTCCCTTAACATAAGTTGGACATTTCATGCATCAGTCCACAGAAGCAGTGAAAGTTACTGGACTTCAGCTATCCATTGTTTCACCAGAATTGTTGTTGCTTCTGCAAAGAACAGATTTGAAGCTTGCTGGCTGGACATCGTGCTTTGCCAGCCCAACACTGACGGTTTTGGTTGTTTGAAAATAATAAGAGTTGTATATATGTCTAATGTACCCCTGCTTTCCTTTAGATTCGCAAAGTTTCTTTGTCTGTTGGACGGGTGAGATCAGGGCAGAAATGTTTGGCCAGCAAATCAGCATTAAACACCTCATGCCAACTGTCAATCATAGTAGTAAAGTAGAGGTGATTATTTTTCTTGTTTTGTCACAGGGTAAGGGGACCTTGCAGTTATTGAGTAGACCATAAACTTGTATGTGAAAATATTTTAGTTTTCCCTCCCAACAATGTGACACTGAAGGTCATACAAATTACAACTACTAGGAGTTTTTTCTGCTATCGACTGTCGTACAAACTACTTAGGGTGTACTTAGCTTTGCATTTTTTAATGAAATAATGGCAGCATGGGACTTGTTTTTGCAAACATATTTAAATATCTTTTGAGTCGAAACTCAACATTTATTTTAAATGGTCCTTTAAACAGAAACCCACACAATTGAATGACCTTTAAGATGCCTGTAATTAAGTTCACTACTACAGTGGAATCTGGAAGATTTAAAAGTAATATAATCCTGAAGAACTTAATATCCTAGCAGTAACAAATACAGTTTGCTGAATTCAATACCTGTCCAAAAAAAATAAAAGTCTGGAACAAACAGGAGTTTTTGTGATAATTGTGCAGAATTACATGACACAGGAACACATACACCACATTCATGTTGAGAAACGATAAAAGTTGTAATAGCTAGGACTAGAACTGAGTGTAGGTATTTAAAAAGGATTACGCTGTATTGGCCTGCGAGTTTGAGCAGATCCAGAGCGAAAGTGTCTCTGCTCTGAGGTCCTGTGGTCGCAGATCGAGGGGTCCTCCTGTCGCCTGGAGCATCTCATGTTGATGTCCTCCATGGAGCTTTGGGTGAAATCTGTGTCACTTCCTGGCTCTTGGTCCCTTTTCAGAGGCCTGGAAACCAAAAAAAGAAGGTATTTGATATATTTTTCCAATACATCCAGTTACAATTTGTTTGTTATTTAATTATTGTTCCACTTTCTCTTTTTTCTTTTTCAGTTCATGAGCGTCAAAAGGAGCTCTGCAGCACATGCACAGTAGATTTCTGTGTCGCCATGTTGCATTTTCTAAATATGAAATCTGAGGACAAATTAGCTTAAAAGCAAAAAATATGATCTAAACCTTTCTTTAGAATAGATTTGCAAAGCCTCATACTGGTACACGATAGAAACGGTTTTAATCCAAAGATAATCTACTTGCCTTGATACTGAGATTACAAAAGGTAGAAAAAGGCGTTTCATACAACGGCACTTAAATCTTTACACACACACACACACACACACAAAAGTTTTGATTCACCCTTGTCATTCAGTGTCTTTTCCTTATTCTTATGTCTCTCTACATTGCTGATACATAGCAAAGACAATAAAACTATGACTCAGAGTATATAGAATTATGTATCAAATACAAAGCTGTGAAATAACTCTAAAACAACAATGTAGCATGCAGGACTTCCGTGTTTGTTTTGGTGAATTTCTGGGTATGTGTTACATCGTACCCTCGTCATTACTGTCCAGTGGGAGCAATTATCATCACGTGTGGCAAGTTATACTTTACTTGCAAAATGTACAATGTAAAAGCAAACTGCACCAAATGACTTTTGGTTCTCACCACACTAGTGGACCAAACTTTGGTCCTTTGGTCAACAAAGGACCAGTTGTGTGGATCCCTAAGCTTTATAAGACAAGATCAGATAAACTCTATTGGTAACACACCAGTGGAGTGAAGAAGTAAAAAAAAGTAGCAAAAACATAGGCAAATAGGTGTGTGTGTGTGTGTATGTGTATGTGTTTGTATATATATATATATATATATATATATATATATATATATATATATATATATATATATATATATATATATATATATACATATATATGAATAAATACACAAATAAGTTATGAATAAATTTGTGAAATTTATGTACCTTGTTGCTCTTCTTGTAAACTTTGTAAAACTCAGAATTTATTATGAAATAAAAATGTATATTTATTTATGCTTATGTTTTTACAACATAATTTCTTGTATGACAACTAAAAGTGACACAATTACACAGGATAAACTCTGCTTTCTTACTTTTTCACCCATCTCTGACAAAAGACATCACAAGCTTGAGGAGTAGCGCCACTCACCGCATTCGGATGGCATCCTCCCCTAATGGTTCTCTCCTCCTCTTTTTCTCCGCTTCTTTTGCCTTCTTTTTCTTCCGAAGGCTGATTTTCTCCTTTTCTCTGCTAGATTGGACCCGTTGCTCTTGGTGTGGTGTGTGCTGCATCCAGGCCTTGGATCTGTTGCCGTCGTTATCGTTGACAACTTTAGGCCTATGTCTCACCCTAACGGTGCCATTGTTCTCTGATCGCTGCAGCCTCATCCTCCTCATCACCAAGAACCCCACCAGAGGAAGCAAGATCAGAAGGCCAACCGCTATGGCAGCTACAGCCCAAATCCAGGAAGGGGTTTGCTCTTTGAACGAAACAAGGAAAATATTTAGACAAAAGCTGTCTTTGATAATTTAAGCTCCTCCAGGCTTAGAAGCCTTCACTATCTTCAACAAAAATGTTTCTACAGCTTAGTATTTAGAATAGCACCCTGGCTTGGAGAAATTTAAAAAAAAATCATGTTTTTGAGCTGATACCTAAACACACCCCCAGTTTGCACACTGGGAGCAAATTGCTGTCTTATAATGTTTTGATTGGCTAAGTTTTAAAGCTGGAAGTGTGTGTGTGTGTGTGTGTGTGTGTGTGTGTGTGTGTGTGTGTGTGTGTGTGTGTGTGTGTGTGTGTGTGTGTGTGTGTGTGTAGGTGACAGGAAAGAAGAGCCTACCTTCAACTTCCACATTTGCTCCTCTCTGCTTCCTATTTCCTCTTGGACACCTCTGATACCGATAATGACTTTCAGCTCCGGCAGGGTGGGGAATGTCGAAGGCTTCAGCATTATCACAGCATGTAGGAAACTGGCGGCTTCCGTAGCATAGGGGAAACAGGTAGTAGGTGTCCTGGAGCAAGCCCTGTTGTCGACTTGTAGGAAAAGGAGGGAACTAAAAAGAAGAAATTGGTAGAAAAGGGTTCATTTTTGCCTGCTGGAATTTGGTTTTTCACGCCTGAGGTCAGATTTAAATAATTTTACAACCTGGAAAGGTCATTTAGGTGATAAAACCCTAGAATAAACTGCATTTTGTACTTCCTGAGGAGTAGTTCAATCACATTTCTTAAAGATTCATTTGTTCCATTCAAACTAACAGATATGAATATGTAACAGGAGGACTTCCTAAACAACTAGCCAACAGATAGATATAAAGCTTTAAGTTGTTTATATATGATAAATAATGCAAAGAAAATTCCCACACATTGTAACGGCACTTCACACATTGTTAAAAGTCTAATTTTAAGCTTCTTGCATATATTGTACTCAGTCATTCTAGAAATTTATAATTCAATGAACATGTCAGTCACTACCCACGCATTAGAGTCTGTTGGCAATGAATGAGCCAGCATATCAGTAAACTTCTGACGGTCGATTTCAAACAACTTCATGTTAGCTGGGAGGGAAATGTTTCCCCTCAGTTTGAGAGGCGACTGCAGGATGACGCTGAGTGTCCAGAGCAGAGGGGTGACAGCGAGGGAGAGATTTTGCTTGGGGATTTTGGCGTGAAGAAGCAGGGTGCCTTTAGCCCACAGTGGGCTCTGGTCTCTGAAGCAGTCGCTTCCGTCCCATCCACAGGCAGCGTTGTTGCAGCCCTGGTCACAAAGACCGCTGGCGTAATAAGCACGACAATATTCAGTGTGTCCCGGCCTGAGACGGGAGAGGAAAAAGTCAACTAATTGACATAAATAATAGGGTCATCATCATAATCATCATCACCATAATAATAATAATAATATAATAATAGTCTTTTAATACAGAGTAATAATTCTTCAGGAAAATTGATAAAAACAAAAAATTATAGTATACTTAAGCTTTAAGATATCCATACAACGTCACAGAAAAAAATACTTTAAATCCATAAGATGTGTGCAGGTGTAAAACAAGCCCTAATCTCTACATTGGTCTGGTTTGTCCAAAGTACAATGTTCCAGAAGTCTAGATGTAAATGAACCTCAGGGCTTCAAGTTTGATATAACACACACAACAGTTTCCTCAGAGTAATGATTTCCAAAACATTTATAGATGTGATCACATTCGCTCATAATTAAGTAACTTGTATAGTTGGTGTATGCTTACCCAGTTAATTCATGGAAAAGACCTAAGGGAGAACTGACTTTTCATACTTTTGTTTTAAAGAAGATTTAATTTTTTTGCCATTTATATAAGCTTTTATTTACAAGCTTTTAACTCCTGAGAAGGACCAGGTAATTTTCTTATCATCTGCTGATATGTAGCATCTTACAAATGAAATTTGAATACCATTTAAAAAAGTTAAATTAGTCACAAAGGATTTTTACTTGCAGTGGCCCCGATTCTTCAGGCAGTCGAAGCCGTCTCGAAGACAACGTGACTCCGTGCATTCTCGGTTACATGTCCCATCTCCAAACTTGTCCTTACAATTGTTCTCGCGACAATGGTCCCATGGATCACTGGACACAGCTATTGAAATTGATACTGATTATCAGAAATGAAACGTTGACACAAAGAGCAGTTAAGGATTTATTAAAGTAGAGCTTTAATACATTTAACTTCCTTCCTCTTGTTCTGTCTAAAAAAGGCAAAGCAATTTGTTTGTTATTAAGTGTATATCATAGCTAATTGTAATTGAGAAAGGATACATCCTTGTAGCAGTCTGATCAGACCGGGCATCCTTTTGAATTGCTTCATGGGTAAGTTTGTAAAGTGCCTTGAGATGACATGTTTCATGAATTGGCGCTATATAAATAAAATTGAATTGAATTGAATTGAATTGAAGTTCTAAGGTTCACATGCCCATTATTGGCTCTTTAAAGTGTGGTGAGCCATGTTTTGGTGGTGGTGATAGCTGTAGTGACCTACAGCTGTACAGACCGAAGGGCAACAACGTGTGTCATCGCCGTTAGCTTCTTCAGCAATCTCAGCTTCCGTAGCTTGTTTATTGGATTGGAACATGGCAACCAGCGTTTGTCTCCAGCATGCATTGATTGCCACGGCCCTTTCGACAGTTCACCATGGTTCCCTCCTTGGACCGCTTTTGATAGATACTAACCACTACAGACCAGAAACACCCCATAAGAGTTGCAGTTTTGGATATGTTGTAACCCAATTGTCAAGCAATCTCTATTTAGAACTTGGCAAACTCACTCAAATACTTACTTTGGCCCATTTTTCCTGCTTTTCGCTGCTAATATTAAGGGCAAAGAGGTAAACATGTTATGACCAATCTGTGCATGGCTGAACTATATGGGCATAAGAAACCCCCCACATTCACACCTGACAGTCCAAATAGAATCAACCTGAACAATTGGGGCGGGGTTAGTGTATTTGTGTTTTTAACCTGACATTTCAAACCTAAGTGTTTTTATCAGATGGCCGGCTCTCCCACACATTCAACCACTCATTGTTTCAGACCCTCAGCGGCTATTTGCCACAATTCAGGTCAAGCCACGCAAGATGGTTGGCGATACGGCGAGCTAAAGGGGACGGGAAACGGGCCCGACACAAACAGGAAGTTTCCAGAAGGAGCGAATAGCCAAAGGAAACGGAGTGGGCTGGGAACTTGATAAAGGTCGAAGGTTGTCACCAAGGCAATGAGGAATGTGATGGAGTTGGACAATGGGTTTGGCAGGTGTTAGCGGGACCATAAAGGGAAAAGAGCCCATTGACAATAGAACTGAAATTAGATGTGAGCTTCATACTTGACCAGGATAAAGCATGTGTGGCACAGAAGGAATAAAACACTAGTTCTCATTTTTAGGTGAATACACATTTAGGTAATTGCAGAATACCAGTTACAGATAGTGAAGGCAGGAATTTGATTAAATCTTTAACAGAACATTAAGAATGAGTTAAATGAGAATAAGTTCTTTTGGATAGTAAACTGAACCTTCTTTAGATGTTTATTTGAGGACATATAGGTACAGTAAACAAGAAAACAGAAAGCTGTTTTAAAGTTTGGTACGTAAAACTCTGATTTAGTGAAAAATCTTGGCAAACTCACCTTGAGACGTGCAGCTCAGTCCCAACAGAAGAAACATCCTGAGACCCAGCATGTTCAGGTCACAATCTTCTCTATGCTTTGGTTTGAAAGGCTTTCAGATCTGGACCTGGAAACATCCCATGAAGAGCATAATGAGGTCTTTCTGCTCGCCCTGAGTGAAATCGCCAAATGTCATTGCCACAGCATCGGCCACCCTGCTCACTCTATTCGCTCACTCCTTTTTTTTCAGTGGCCCTGCGGATATCAGGACGACTTCCTGCCACTGTGTGCAGAAGAATAGGAAGGGCGATAACCCCTGTGTGCATGTGTGTGTGTGTGTTTTTGCACTAATGGGACTGGAGAACTGTTAGGAGAGCTGTTACGTCAGCTGTGTGGACGCAGCGTGGTTTGAATTAGATTTTTGAATAAACATACACACATCTAGAAATCTTGACTGTGCCCTTTCTGTAGAACAAATCAGTAAATGTTTTTAAATGTCACAAATACAGCAAATGTTGATCTAATCTTGACAACACTCCATTGGGAGAAAAACACGTTGATATTTGTGCCAATCTTTACAATGTTTACTGATATTTGTAATTAATTGGATTTATTTAAGTCCTTTTATAAATTGTTGTTAGATTAACATAGGACTGTCCAACTTAGGTTGGAGAACTGACCAACCACTAACCTTGCAAAAGTACTAGCAAATTTTACATTTTGTTACATTACTTCCACAAATCAGCACTTTATAGAACCACCTTTCACTGCGACTTGAGTCACAAGTCTTCAGGGAATATTTTGAAAACCTTGGTTTATATTTCTTCCTTGGATAAAGGCTGGAAAGATGAAGGACACCTAGAAGGATGGATTTTTCATCCACTTCAAACTATTTTGTGTTGGTCTATCACGTGTTGGTCTATCACATATGATTATGAAACTTCTTTCTCCAAAATCCTATATTTTTAATACATGCTCAGTATTAATACTAACCATTTTATGTATGAATTCCACTAAATATGTTTTCTCTGTCATCTTTTGTGAAGAGTTTCTTTTCTTTTTTTCTAAAAAGGAATTAAAAAAAAGTTGTTGCATGCATTTGGACATGTTTAGATTTTTACATATGTATGTGCAAAACAAAGAAGAGGCGAATATTGCATAAATGTAAAAAAAAATAACTTTTGGAATTAATAAAGTATTTTTTTCCTGAAATCATATAAAGTGTCAATTTCTCTGCTGGTTTTCCAACAAACTGCATGTTCAACCTACACACAAAGGAGGAGGTGATTTAAAGGCAAATAGAAGAAGAGGCTTAAAATAGTATGAACATTTATAGTCTTGCTTCTTCCATCCTTTTAAGATGAAAGACGGGGAAATAGGGAAGGAAGCTGTCAAAGTTCAAGGTTTTTTTTTAGGGATCCAGATGACAAAAACAACATTACCAGCAGCAAAGATAAGCAGACTGTCACTTTGCTAGGTGACACAGCCTCAGGACTTCCTGTAGTCTTAAAACCTCCACCTGTCATTGATTTTCTACGAATTACTTAACATACTTCATAGAAACAAATTATATTGTGTGTAGAATTTAGGGGTTATGTTTAGGACTAAGGTGTCAGATAAGTTTAAGGTTAGGCATTTACTGGTCAAGGTTAGGGTGGGTTTAGAGTTTGTGTGTGTGTGTGTGTGTGTGTAAGAGAGAGAGAGAGAGAGAGAGAGAACCCCCAATAGCAAGGACTCCATGCATCAAGGAAGTATAACATCACAACCATTAACAGGAGAGACGAATAACCCTGCATATCTCATCCTTATATTGATTAGAGGGTTGGACCACATTAGGCAGCAAGTAAATGTATGTCTCCAGGCAGGAAGTAAATATTTTGTCCCAAAATTACGTCTCATAAACTGGTAAACTGGGGAATCGTGAGGATCTGCGTGAGTTTGACGACGGCCAAACTGTTATGGCTAGGTGAATAGTTCAAGGCCTCTCCAAAACTGCAGCCTCCATGGGGTGTCATTGGCCTGCAGTGATCAGTATCTTCTGAAGGCAAGTTTAAGGCAAGGCAAGTTTATTTATAAAGCACTTTTTAGTAAAAGGACAATTCAAAGTGCAGATTTTTTTGAAAAGCTGTTCAAGGAAAGAACAATGGCGAACCAGTGATAGGGTCATTATGGGTGACCAAGGTTTATTGAAGGCCACGGGGAGCGAAGTCTGACTCATGTGGTCTGATTTAACAGATGGGCGGCTTTGACTCAAACTGCTGAAGAAGTTCATATAGGTTCTGGTAGGAAGCTGTCAGCATACAGGGTTATCTGCAGTTTATTGTGTATGAGGCTGCACAGCAAAAGAGCAGTGAGGCTGTGACTGACCCCTTGTCCACCAAAAGAACCAACACCAACCTGTGTTATACGTCACGTGGATGGCTCGATCTATGTGCATCTCTTACCTGGCACCAGCATGCACTATTTAAGGAAAGCAACTTGGAAGCCTTGGGTCCTACCATTCATGTGGATGTTACCTTTGCAATCACCGGCCTTCTAAGCATTGCTGCCAACCGTAGACACCTGTGTGTGAGCTCTTAGCATGACCCTTCTCACCTCAGGTCCTCCCACAGCTCTGAGGCCCACATTGTGCAGAGTAACAAGGGGTCCTCTCTTCCAGGTTACTTTTACACATACAACCTACCTAAACCCTGTTGTCCTTATCATGGAGATGGAATACCAACTCCATGATAAGGAGATATGTTGACCACCTATAATATAGCTGCTTTATTGGGGAGGTGGCCACAATGTTCTAGCTAGCTCATACTAGGGTTCTAAAGACCTATGAATCTAACAAGTATTACCCTGCTTAGAGTTCCTGTAAGACCTTTTTAGATAGATAAGTAGAACACGACCGATCTACTAACCACCTCCCTCCTAGGGCCCCACCCTTTTTCAGTGGACAAGTTAGGTTACCTACTAGCCTGTGGCCACTTATTTACTGACCACCATCCCAGTTAACAGTGGCTCCTACTTTTACACAACGGCCCTTGTTACTGGATCGGTTATTTTTTAGTCACTCAAAAGTCCCTAAGGGTGTTGTTTATTAAGTTTTTTGCTATAGGCAACCTTTTAAGACCTCCTAAATAAATCATGAATCATGCACCATGTCTGTTTTGCAACCATTAAAGAACTTAATAAATGTTGACTCAATAATTGAATGTCCACACAACTTCTAATATAATTTTAAATGCTTCTTTGATTAGTACGCTTTAGCAGTGAATTAGTAAAAGCAGTATCAATCAACTACAGAAATCACAAATTACAATTTAACCAACATCCTAACTCTTATCTAAGGCTGCTTACTAATATGTTCAGCTTTTATGTTATCTATTTTTCTTAACACATTTAATGTCCAAATTATTTTATTAATTCTTTGAATAACATGGGATATGGACTAGCTCAACATACCGCTGATTTTGTGGTAACTTGACACACACACATGTAATGTTTTCTTTAAATAAGGGGCCATTAGAACTCCCCCCACCCCAACATAAAATGGTTTGACCTTTTAAACATTTAAAGTTTGTTTCGCTGCAAACTAAGAATGTCAGGTATTCAGAAGTCCGGCGCACAGAAAAAAAAAGAGAAGATGACACCAAAGGCTTGAGGGATTTTATGAGTAAATATTAAAAAAAACAAAAACTGAGGATGAGTTACGAACAGGTCCAGGAATGGAACTGCAGAGGACTGATGCCCATCCAGAGCCAGGTAAGAAGCAATGCGTTTATCAATGTGATTTTAAAGTATAGCATCCGCTTGCTAGTGTAAGGGGGAAAGAAACACCTTTTCTTTTACAGAAATACTTGAGCTTAGCGCCAAAAGAGCAGAAAGCAGAGAGATGGCAGAGGTCCAGGTGCAGTCTGAAAGACAGAGCGGAGCAGGAGAGCCAGCTGAGGCGGGCAGCTTGGTTGACAGAGAGAAAGGAGGACAACGTAGCAGTTCTCCCGTCCCAACATCTTTCTTCAGGGGGGGAGATACAGCCTGTGTTTGAGGAGGAGACAGAGAGAGCCATCCTTACCCTTAACAGAGACAGTGCAGGTGGAGGGGCTTGCTGCCCGATAGGAGAGTCTGAGCATAGTGGCTCAGAGACAGATCACGCCGTTAATTTCAATGATCCCGCGTTATGGCCAACAAAAATGATTCTGATCGAGTGAATGTTGTGCGTTTAAAAAGAAATGAGTCAGAGAAAGAAAAAGATTTTCTTTGATGAGTCAGAAAAGCAGGAGACAGAGGAGCAAAGTACAGACACTTTATTTAGAGACAGAGTTTTTTATGTTGCAATGGACAGCATAATCTCTCAACTTAATTTACGGTTCGCATCAATGGAAAGGATATGTCATGAATTTGGTGTCCTGTGGAAATTCAGAGATATGTTACCAGAAAGCATCATTGCATCCTGCTCAAAGCTTTCAAAGAAATATAAGATTGACCTCACAGAGTCACTTAAAGATGAAGTTCAGCACTTAAAGACAATTTATAGTGGTACTTTTGGAGATGGCCTTGGACCTCTGAACCTACTCAATGCAAAATGGGACTACAAAGCATTTACGGAGACCTGTGTGTCCTGCTTTGTATTGTCCTATCTGTACCTGTGACTGTGGCTGGAGGTGAGCGGGCCTTCAGTAAAATGAAGATAATAAAAAACTACCTGCGCTCTAGGATGTCCCAGGAAAGGTTCAATGGTCATCATATAGCATCAGCTTGCCAAGAAATTAGACTTTAAAGATATCATAAATGACTTTGCCACTAAAAAAGTTTGCCGTTTGGCATTTGGAGACCAAGTCTAACCACATTTATGACGTGAGGTCTTCTAAGACTTGTTTGGAGGACAAAAAAAATATTTCTGTAAACAGCAGACTATTGAATAAAATAAAAGGGATAGGAGAATGAAGTATACAGTTAAGCTGACTTTTTTTTTTGGTGTGTGTGTGTGTGTGTGTGTGTGTGTCCCGCGCCCTAGCAAAGCTGCCTTATTTTTTGGCATGTATGATTTTGGTGTATTGATGTAATTTTATATTTATGTAACTGAGTTGCTTGTTCAAACAGCTTCAGATACATTTGTCGTCGATCATAAACGGACAGATGCAGTTCAAGCCATGTGCCACATGGGGTCGCTGTTGGACTATTTGCGTCACTCTTGACGTGTCACAGCATCGAGTTAAAGGATGATACTTTTTATTTCCTGCATTGAAAAAGAAACTATGCAGCAGATCGAAAAAATATAGCCCATTTTAGGTGGCGTCCATTGTTGGAGCGGACCCACGGGGGACTTTCCGGTGCAGAGGTATAAATACTTGGTTTCACTTTCACTCCTGTTTGTAGAAGCAGGTCGACTGGGTCCTACATGTCCCTTTAGACCGGCGGCTCAGAACCGTTGCAGGTTTATTTCGGACTGTTCGGGTTGTTTATTGGAGTGTTTCTGGGCTCTGGAACAGCCAACTCACCCGGTGGAGAGGCGTTGTAGTAAGTGCTTTGGGTATCGGTGTAGTAACATTAGCCTAACCGTGTTAGCACCGGTGTAACAGCGCATATGTTTACTGATTCTGGCTTTAATTAAGAAACTTACAGTTGTTTTAAATGTCTCTTCCTGACCTACGCTGTGTATCTATTTCAAGTTTAGCATTGTTGAAGGTAAACGTAGGTGAAAAGTTAAAAACGAAAGTAAAGGGAAAGAACGATTCGATCAAAGTGAAAGTAAAATTAATCACCTTTCTGTGATAAACCTTTTTAATATTATGTCTCAATACAACCACAAACCTTTATATATTTTGTTGGATTTTTTTTTTATGTGATAGACCAACACAATTTTAAAAAAGGAACCCCCTTTCCTCCGATACTCCTAGATAACACACAGACTATCAAACTTCCTCCATGAGTTACCTGAGGTAAGTAGAGTCCACCTGTGTGGAATTCAACCTCAGCTGTTATGTGAAGGTCTCACAAAACCGCAGGGTTAGGTTATAAAACAATAACAAATTCTGAAAATGGAAAGAGTAAAGCATAACTGCAAACTAACCAAAACTCACCTGGACAGGACTTAGATTTTTTTAATTAATATTAATTTTAATTGAAAGGGATGATACATTTTTGGCAAAGACCACCTGCATCAGTGTTTCTGGTCTGTGGTGTAGGTTTTCCAAACGTCATTCCTCGCCATTGTTGTTTTTGATGCATATTTTCACCAGCAGATTACAGCCAAGACAAAAGTTTCTCAAACCTTCAAGCAACTCGATCGTCTGATTTTAAATGCAATTGCAAATGTAAATCCAAATCACGGAGCTTCACACCGCAGCACGACTGCTTTGACATGCTTCCTGTTAGTTTGCTCTAAGTAATATACGGTTTCCTGAAATGAGGGGGAGACTGTCTAGAAAAAGGGGAAACATCTGCCGGGTGAGGTTTGGGATCGGAACGTTTCTCTTATTCACTCGTCTGCGTATGTTTTAATAACTGAACTCGTGTTTGTTCGTCTCTGCAGAATCCGCAAGTGATGCAGAAAATGAGCTACTTCTTCCCGCTGCTTTGCATTGGCGTGGACGTGGGTGTGGTGCACGCCATTCGCCTGGCCCAGCTCTCACCTCTCCTCCTCCACCATCCGTTCATCACCCTGTGGGGGGGAGCTCTGACCCGGGCCTTGGTCCTGGTTTTTCTCGCCTTCACTTACCCCGGAGGACTCCCGTGGGCGAGAAGCTTTGAGGGGCTTCAAAGCTTTGCCGTGCTTTGCTTCCACTTCCCGGTGTTCACCACTCTCCTCTGGTGGCTGGGGCAGTCCACTGTGGGGGAACTGTGGGGATGGCACTCCTGGGAACGGGTGAGTGCTTTCTGCGTGTTATTCAGTCATGTGGATATTAGTGAGGCGATAGACGCAAATTAGGAGCGATGTTTTAGAGCATTGCCCAAAGACCTGATACTATGAGGTCAATAAGCTATTTCTTTTTGCCATACACAAGATGGAACTATTAAGGCTGCACAAATATGTATCACAAACATATCATCATTGTAATATGCAATATTCACATTGCAAAGGAAATGTTTGTGGTGCAATATTTGTTGGTTAAGTGTGCTTGTGAACTTGTATTTTACATGCTTAAGCAATATTTAGCCAGGTGGCGTAGATGCTCACGCAGGGAAGCCAAAAATGCTGAAGATCACAGTTATGGATGCACAGAGAGGAAAGAATAAAATAAGCACATATTGCAACTTATATAGTCGTCACAATATTTGCCAGTATCATCGCCATTGCAAGGCTTTCTAATATCTTGCAACTCCAGGAACTATTGTCTTTTTTTTCTTTTTTTTAGTCAATACAGTGTAGTTATTTTACAATGAAAGCAATGAAATATTATAGGTTTAATTAAGCAAACTATTTTGTAGCCATGAAGATAAACCGTAATGTATCAGTTTCTTTTTTTTATCCTGGTTTATTATTTTCATGAATTGTGGATATGAAATGACATAAAAATGCTCAAATCTCATGTGAAAATGTGGTCAGTTATATCATCTTCTTAAAACTCTGTTTCAAACACCATCCATGTACGTTTTGCTCTGGTCACCCATTTGGGCAAATTTACTCTTACCCTTGATTAGATGAAAATAACTCCTAAGTGACCTTCTGCTGGGAGACATTGGAGTCACATAACCACTTGTCCTTACAGTAAAATATGGAAAATAACTTTCACCCCTCGGTTGTCAAAGCTGAAACGAAATTCTCACCTGGTTGGGGACGAATTGGTGCGTGGTTAGAGCGAAGCCTCCAGTGGTAGACGGTACGATCTCATATTTGAAAAAGTTTAATACAAAGCGACAAAGTCACAAAAGGCACAAAAAAGTAGCGGCGTAAAAGGGTTGGAGCAAGAGTTCTACCTATCAGCAATTATTTCTAATTTCTGCTGAAACAGCCTGATCTAATTTGCAATGATTCGTCAGTTTTATAGTCAGTGACTTTTAAAGAAACGTCATTTTTTAATGACAATTATTTAAAGTAATTAAAAATGATTGGTATTGATTACATGCATCCGTTTGCATAGCGGTTTTGTCATTGCAACTTGAACTCTGGCAGTTTACTTCTCTCATGCTTCTTTTGCTCGTAGAAACTTTATTCAGATTTGTCTTTTTATTACTGTTGCTCTTATATAAATAGTTTTAAGATTTTTCTTGAAAGAAAGTAAAACAGGTCCAAAAATGTAGTTGAAGACAGCCCAATAAAACCGGTTTTACCTGCGGCTACATTCCCTGCTCAGCAAGATTTTATGGTTCGATTAAATTATAATCCTGTTAAGGCTAATTTGCAGACATGTGCATGTAAATTGGAGGCAACATGTGTGCTGCTATTATAGTAATGCTTTCAATTTTGAAAGTATCTGCTGCTCCTGTCTGCTTCACCTGCAGCCAGGTGACGTCATTAAAGGAAACGGAGCATGCTGCAAGCAAGCAGCTGCAGCATGCTCCTGTGGAGTAACAACAGAAATTGGATGTAGACCAACTCAGCATATTTGGGACATGACTTCATTTGAAATGAAGTTTAAAGCAAGAGGCATACAGAATTGACGTCAGGTCTCAACAGAGGCACAAATGTGGGCGTAAGAGCCTGAAGCACACGCAGACAGCAGTGCCCAAGATCATGACCGCGAGGCAAAAATGCTGCAACACAAAGTACAAGTTTGTGTTGCAGCATTTGTCTTAGCAGAGCTCAAGAGCGTCGTGTGGTAAACCGCAGCATTCGAGTTCAAAGTTGTCCAAAGGTGAACGGCAGCCATCAAGGCTCTCGTTTGAACACGAACCATGCAGTGAAAGTTGTCCGGATACCACCAGAGGCTGGAGTCATGGAGACTAAAATGAAATCATATGCTGACCCAAAAGGCGAAGCTCTCGATTTACTGGTAGATCTACGTTCCTACCCTCATCTATGGTCATGACCTTTGGGTCGTGACCGAAAGAACGAGATCCCGGATAAAAGCGGCCGAAATGAGTTTTCTCCGTAGTGTGTCTGGGCTCTCCCTTAGAGATAGGGTGAGGAGCTCAGTCATCCGGGGAGGACTCAGAGTAGAGCCGCTGCTCCTCCACGTCGAGAGGAGCCAGTTGAGGTGGCTCGGGCATCTGGTTAGGATGCCTCCTGGACGCCTCCCTGGTGAGGTGTTCCGGGCACGTCCCACCGGGAGGAGGCCCAGAGGGAGACCCAGGACACGCTGGAGGGACTATGTCTCTCTGCTGGCCTGGGAACGCCTTGGGATTCCCCCGGAGGAGCTGGCCCAAGCGCCTGGGGAGAGGGACGTCTGGGCCTCCCTACTGAAGCTGCTACCCCCGCGACCCGACCTCGGATAAGCGGAAGAAGACGGATGGATGGATGGATGGAAATAAGGCTGGACGATATAGAAAAAAAGCATATTGATAAATGGAAATAATATGTATCGATATTGATAATTATCAAAACATTCTAAACCTATATTTTAAGTGCAGCCCTGGCCATTTTATGCTATTGCTTACTGACCTATTTCTAAATAAAGACAGACCCTTTATTCAACCAACAAGTCTTAAAGGAAGAAAAAAAGAACACGTGCTCTCTGAACTCTCTGAAGCTTGGTGAAGGAGCTTTCCTGGGTCTGTGTTTGGGAATGGTTGGGAAGGTGTAATAACTGACATGAGCCTACATGATAGGCAAAAGGAAGGAAAACCTTTCTTCTATTGAATTTTTTATTGACCCCTTTTTTTTCTGCTGAACCACACATCAATCGATCGATATATATTGTTATTTAATTATCCTCCAGCCCTACTGCCAAACATGTTCTCAAAGTCAGAAAAGTGAAATCTAGTCTAAATTAGTCTGTATAATGCCAGATATCACATAGCAATTTCAGAAAGGCTGCCAGGCATTTAGTAAAGTACGTTAAATAGTTAATTTGAACTTATTTCAGCTCTCTGAACTTAGCATGGTGATTGACGTAATGGTTTGTGCTGCAGGTGTTACAGGGTTATGCAGTGACCGCGGTGGGATGGCTCTACTGGAGTCGATACGTGTCATCGTTTGTGACGAGCGCTCCGTCTAAGAAGAAGGTGGAGAAGCCCGGACCGGACAGCCGAGCCTCTCTGAAGAGGCTGATGGGATACATGCTGCCGTATACGAGGCGCTTCATCGTGGTGTTGGCTCTAGTTGTTCTCTCATCTTATGGTACCTTTGGCAACTGCGTTCTTTAGACTCTTCAGTGTTTGAGTTTTTTTTTTTTCTTTTTTTTATTAAAGTTTAGTGCTTCATTGATTTTTCTTGGCTGCAGGTGAGATGGCTATTCCCCAGTACACCGGTCGTATGGCAGACTGGATCATAAACGAAGAAGCACCGGATGCGTTCTCCCAGGCCATCACAATCATGACATTGTTGACTTTTGCCAGGTAATGCGTTACATGTGTCGTCACAGATTTTCTTCACACTCGTGTTTGACCAAAAAATATAATGTGCCGCTTTAAATGGTAATAAAGGTAATAAAAGTTATTAGACGTTATTATCTTATAGACATTTCCACACAGACATTTACTAAGATAATAGAACAATTGATCTGCAATTTGGGAAGCAATTTTGAAAATTATGTAATGTGGTCAAATATCTACTTAAGAATAGGAATTTACACATAATTCACAAATGTACAGTTTGCGATATACTTACCTGTCTTTTAGAGGTCACGGTTGAAGAGCATTCATTACAACCGTTTTTTTTTCTCTCTCCTGTTTTTCTAACGGGAAATAAGCACTCAGAGAAATAGAGACGGATAAACAAGCCAGCTTTGTCAGTAAGGACTCTGTAAGGCAGCAGAGGCTGTACAACAAGGCAGGGTTTGTCTTCATTTTAAAGCTCAAAACATTTTTGGAAAGTTTCACTTCCAAAACCGAAAGCTTTTTCTCTTGTTCTTTTTTTTTCTTTAAAAAAAAAGAGAATAAAACGTTTCAGTTAATTTGCCCTTAACTTCATGCAATAAAGAAGGCTAAGAAGAACGTGAAAATACTACATAAATACAGTGACTTACAGGTACCATTGTGGCATTGTTTCAACGCCACGTGGCACACCTGCTGGCGTACTGAACATAATGATTAGACCCCACAAGCCATTTCAAAGTGTCCATATACCCTCCACTCACTCCACACTCCAGCTGTAGACCACCGGGAACCCAAATCTGTTTCACTCAAACCATTTTGAAGGGTTTTGAAACTGCTTTGTGTCATAATTACCTTTTTTTTTTTTTTTTTTTTTTTTTGCTTTGCTTTGGAGTGGAGTGCCTTAAATGTCAAGATCAACTAATTTCTCTCCTCTAGTCTCTACAAAGAAATAAAAACTCTAAATTTAAATAAAAGAAGCTTTTCCAAAAGTAGTAACAGTCTAGGATAAAAATCCAGCCGCCATAATTGCCACAAGGCATTGCTGGTTATTTTTCTGCCACATAGAGGTTTCTTGTACAGAACCTGTCTGGCTGATGGCTAAGAGAATTATTATTGTAGGAAACAGGACAAACTGTCTTTGTAACCTGTGGTAAAATTATATCTGTAGAGTTAAAAAGTGGAATTGTGATGCGATTAAAAAAAGTCAAATTTTTTTTAGTTATTTACACTTTTTACACATGTGGTATTACTCTTACATTGTGACTCCTCCTGTAGAAAGGCCCAAGTTAACATTTTTTGTGTCTGCTTCAGCGCTGTGTTCGAGTTTCTGTGCGACCTGACCTACAACGTGACGATGAGCCTCATTCACACCTCAGTGCAGGGAGCCGTTTTCCAGGCTGTGCTCAGACAGGAGATCGCTTTCTTTGATGCCACTCCCACAGGTAGAAATATCCTCAATGCTCTACAAATGTCAAAATCTATCATGTATGCCAAACATATTAATTGTCCGTCCGTCCGTCTTCTTCCGCTTATCCGGGGTCGGGTCGGGGGGCAGCAGCTTCAGTAGGGAGGCCCAGACGTCCCTCTCCCCAGCCACTTGGGCCAGCTCCTCAGGAGGAATCCCAAGGCGTTCCCAGGCCAGCCGGGAGACATAGTCCCTCCAGCGTGTCCTGGGTCTCCCTCTGGGCCTCCTCCCGGTGGGACGTGCCTGGAACACCTCACCAAGGAGGCGTCCAGGAGGCATCCTGACCAGATGCCCGAGCCACCTCAACTGGCTCCTCTCTACGTGGAGGAGCAGCGGCTCTACTCTGAGTCCTCCCCGGATGACTGAGCTCCTCACCCTATCTCTAAGGGAGAGCCCAGACACACTACGGAGAAAACTCATTTCAGCCGCTTGTATCCGGGATCTCGTTCTTTTGGTCACGACCCAAAGCTCGTGACCATAGATGAGGGTAGGAACGTAGATCGACTGGTATATCGAGAGCTTCGCCTTTTGGCTCAGCTCTCTCTTCACCACAACGGATCGGTACAGCGCCCGCTTCACAGCAGACGCCGCACCAATCCGCCTGTCGATCTCCCGCTCCATCTTCCCCTCATATGTGAACAAGACCCCAAGATACTTGAACTCCTCCACTAGGGGCAGCACATCCTCCCCAACCCGGAGAAGGCACTCTACCCTTTTCCGGTTCAAGACCATGGTCTCGGATTTGGAGGCACTGATTTTCATCCCGGCCGCTTCGCACTCGGCTGCGAACCGCTCCAGTGAGAGCTGTAGATCACGCTCTGATGAAGCCAGTAGGACCACGTCATCCGCGAATAGCAGAGACGCAATCCTAAGGCCACCAAAACGGATCCCCTCAACACCTTGGCTGCGCCTAGAAATTCTGTCCATAAAAGTTATGAACAGAATCGGTGACAAAGGGCAGCCTTGGCGGAGTCCAACTCCCACCGGAAACGAGTCCGACTTACAGCCGGCAATGCTGGTCCCCTATTTAAAAAGGGGGACCGGAGGGTGTGTTCCAATTACAGAGGAATCACACTCTTAAGCCGCCCTGGTAAGGTCTATTCAGGGGTTCTGGAAAGGAGGGTCCGTCGGATAGTCGAATCTCGGATTCAGGAAGAGCAGTGTGGTTTTCGTCCTGGCCATATTAATTGGACCTTTCTAAATAATCTCAGTGTAGCTTTTGAGATGATTAGGGAGCAAAACCACAAGAATATGGCTGTTAAAAAAAAAAAAACATGCATCCACTGTGTTGAGCTGTAAATTCTGTTTTACCTCAGGCGAGCTCGTGTCCCGCATCACCACGGACACCAACGACATGAGCGAGGCGCTGAGCGAGAAGCTGAGTCTGCTGATGTGGTACACGGCTCGTTTCGGCTTCCTGCTGTTCTTCATGGTGAGCCAGTCGTGGAAAATGACCCTGCTCACCTGCATGGGACTCCCCATCATCTGGGTCATCCCCGAGCTCACCGGACATTTCCACCAGGTGACGTTACTCAAGGAAACGCTCCCTTCTGGAATCACAGTTATTTATTTGTTTGTTTTTTGTTAGGCCATTTATTAGATGAGTTATTCTAATTTTACCATAATTTTATATTATTTTGACATTATTTTATTCCATATTTTTTATTTTACTAGCTAATGCTACGACATTGCATTTATGTATTTGCTCTTTGATCGCTTGTTCTGTTTCTTTCTCATTAGAATCTCTATTGTCATCTGATGGACTCTTGAAAAATATCACAGATGGATGGTATTTGTTTACATGCTGCATAAATCCTGTAATTGAGTTTTGTTTGTTGTGTTCATGCATCAGACTATTGCTGTGAAGGTGCAGGACTCTCTGGCAAAAGCGAACCAGGTAGCCACGGAGACCTTCTCCAACATGAAGACCGTGAGGAGTTTCGCCAACGAGGACGGTGAGACGGAGAAGTACAGGCAGCGGCTGGACGAAACGTACTCCCTCAACAAGCAGGAGGCGGTAGCTTACGCCGCTTCTACCTGGGCCAACAGCGTGAGTGTATTACTGCCACTAGGGATATTTCTGCTGTTTTTAGCGTTTATGTGTGTGTTAGTTACTTAAAATGAGCGCAGAAGATAAAATGGGATGAGCTCTTTTTAATCTGAAAGTGAGAAACGTATATTGGAATACTCATTGGTGTTAGCACTCGCACATGTTCCCCAAGGGACCAAAAATGTAACAATGCTCCCACTAGCAGGTGTGCCAAATAACGGTAAACCTGCTGCAAAACATGTGAAATAAACATCTGAAGTTGTGTTTCTTACTGCAAATAAGAAACACAACTTACTGATTAAATAAATTGAATCCATTTCTCCTAAACAGCCCATTGCACACGGGGATTGGTAGGATCTACGCTCACTGCGTGCACAACTCCAAATTAATGTAGGCCAGTTACTGAGGGACTACAGGAAGGTGGGATTTTTTTCACTCTGCAGTTCTGAAGCAAAATGTATTTCCTGAGAAGTCCTGGCGTTATGTGTATAATGATTAGGAGGGAAAACATAGGAAACTACTTTTAGTTTTTGAATCTCACTGTGATTGACCATGCTAAGAGAAAAATACACAACTTTGTAGGGCTGGGCTGGGATTTAATTTTTGGAAAATCGGGGTTTTATTTTGCTAATTCACTCATTGGGCTTCCATGAAGAGAATAGCATGCAATGTTGAATATATGTTCAGGAAAATATACCGTCAAAATGTATTCATTTACTTTTTTTACTGTTCTTAGGTCATTGTGTAACACCGTTAGCAGCAAACCAGACAAAATGCTTGACATAAAAGCAGATTTTTAAAATAATTTTCTTTCATTTCTTTTTGTGAAATGAAAAGGTGGGGGGAAAAATCGATTTAATCGGATTCGGTATAATGAAATTGGAGGTTTTATTTTCAAGCCATATCGCCCAGCGCTACAACTTTGTTTTCGTATCACATTGTTTCTCCTGACAGTGCTGCACTGGATCATTGAACAGAGTGAGACGCTCAGCAGGGAGCAGTCCTTTGCAAAGAAAACCCATTTACCTGCACCGTCTGGTGTTGCTGATCAGATAAAAATACTGACAGCATTTCCTCCAATTTCAGTGAAGCCGAAACTAATGGTGAAGGTCCAGAAACCGCTTGTATATAGCGTATATAGCAACATTTTGTACATTGTAAGGACATTTTGTTGTGAGGATTGGAGTCCCATTGGAGTAGCACTGGAGTAAGACAGCAGGGTAGGCGGTGGGGTTTTTGAAAGCAGCAATGTTCAAACATTCGTTGAAATCATAGGGCAGTGGTAACCCGTTGTGAAGGGACCTAACAAAGATTTTAGCTGCTGTCGTCATTCCTCATTTCAAGATGACTGCTATTTGATGAATTCTTTGTGAACTGTTTTTCTTGCAGATGACCACCTTGGCCTTGAAGGTGTGTATTTTGTACTACGGTGGGACCCTGGTGACCCGGGGGGCTGTTAGCAGCGGAGACCTGGTCTCCTTTGTTCTCTACGAGCTTCAGTTTGCTTCCGCTGTTGAGGTGACTCCCCAACTCTGAAAAAAGGAACGCCCTGTTTTATTCACAAAATTTATTTTTTATTATTCACCGCTCATTTTCTTTCAGGCTGTCATGCGCTACTACCCAGAGGTAAAAAAAGCAATCGGCGCCTCCGAGAAGATTTTCGAATATCTCGATAGGAAACCTCAAATACCTCCTCCGGGCAGTTTGGCTCCTGAGAATTTCAAAGGACACATTCAGTTTAAAAATGTTCGGTTTTCTTATTCTGGGAAGACAGATGACAACAGTGTTGTACTTAAGGTATGTACCCATCTCTGCTGTTGCTTACCTTTTCCCTTGCAGCTTGTTTTAACCAAATCCTCTTTTTATAAAAGGATGTGTCTCTGGAGGTAATGCCGGGCAAAATCACTGCCCTTGTGGGGCTTAACAGATCAGGGAAGACGACCTGTGTCAAGCTACTTGAGAGGTTTTATCAGCCCCAATCTGGAGAAATCCTGCTGGACGGGAAACCACTGAAAGACTACAAGGACCAGTACCTACATGAAAAGGTGGGTAGCAACAAGAAACTTAGTTTTATAATCAGATGGAACATGTAAACACGGATAGCTACAGGAAAACCTCTTAATATGGTCTCCCAAAAATGGGAGAGCAAAATCTTTAATCTGATTTAAAGAGAAAACTTGTTTATTAGTGGTCAAAAACTCAGTAAATCACAGAACCTGACTATATTAATATTGTATATGAAATAGATGAAACTGAAAACTGTAAAAAAAAAAAGGCAGTGATATCAAATGAAATAAATATAAATGACAAAAACATATATACAAAAATAACAAATGTGACCCAGACACATTCTGCAATTTACTAATTGAGGGAAACACAATGGTTAGTCTTTCCAAGTTGTTATTTCCCAAAAAGGTGTAATCTCTGTTGGACAAAATAAGGTCAAGACCAACAATATTACATAAAATCTTTAACTCAAAAAAATAGAAAAGGGATGAAGCCAAAGTTAGCTTTAGATCAAAATCATTAATTATAAAATTCTACTGATTTAAATACAGTAGAACTTCTGAAGATGCATCTGATTACACATTTCTCCTAATACAAACATCACATAGATGCCCCATTTATGAATTTTACTGAGAATATAAACATGTAGGACATCGTTAGCAGGCACAGTCCATAGTGTAATCCAGCCCTGTGTGCACCTCCTGTGGCCTGGCTGTTGTATAAACTGTATACAGCATAAACTTCATGTGTTGGCGCTACATTAGCACTTTCTCTCCTCTGCTGTTTCCCCTGCTTCCCCAGTGCTTGACAAGCTACACCGCTGACAGTAGTGGTGTTTACTCCCACAGACATCAGAGTTGTGTGCAGCGATCGAAAAGATGCAAGGCTTCTGTGCGCAGCATCACTCAAACACAGTTGTCCCATGGACTTATGGGACTTTTCCTAACATTTTGAAGCGCCGGCAGAAGAGTTGCTGAATTTTTTTATTTTATTTTTATCGCCAGTACGTCTTGATAGTTTTGTATCAGACTGCGTTTGTGCATGTCGTCTTGGTTTTTGGGTCCAGAATGCTGAAGGTTGAACTCACCATGATGGGTTTCTTTAAGTCACAAGTTGACACTCTACTCAAACATTCATTATGTAAAACACAACTTTTCAACATAAAAACTGCTTCTGTGAATGAATGTAGAGGTATTTGGAGGTTCCACTGTAATAAATTCAGTCTATCAGATTATCAACTAATAGAATTTTTTTTAATCTGAAATGTTTATTCAAAATTCATGGCTTTATTTTCCAAACAATAGTGGTTAAATAGTGTTGCCAAAGGGCAACATCTATGTCACACAGGGTTACTTTCTAGACAAAGGTCAGCTGGTTTGTAGGTTATAAAATGCACTTCAGTTTAAAAATGATTCTGTCTTGATGAGCATTTACATTTATACGGAACTGTCTCTGTTATGAATACATACATGTGTTTTTTTTGTCTTTACCTAAAAAATCCATCAGGAGTTGCTTTAGTTGATTATTACCATCCGCTATTACCATGTAACATAGAAAGTACTCCTGGATCAATGTGTGCTTCTGTGCTTTTTGTGTCTCTGCTCTGTCTTCTCTAAGCCCCAGTGGGTCGAGTCAGATGAGCGTTCACACTGAGCCTGGTTCTGGTTCTGCTGGAGGTTTTCATCCCTGTTAAAGGAGAGTTTTCCTCTCCACTGTCACGTCATGCATGCTCAGTATGAGGGATTGCTGCAAAGCCATCAACAATGCAGACGACTGTACGCTCTTTCAGGAGGAGTGAATACTGCTTCTCAAGACTTTTAGACCAATCTGTCTGTATGATTTGATTGATTTATATTTATGTGTTGTGAATCTGCGCTATATAAATAAAATCGAATTGAATTTAGTTGTTGGAACGGATTCCATCTGTTTATTGAACAATTTTTACCTGGAATAAAGCTCAAAACTAAACTAAAGCCTCATTCTTTTCTGTGTTTTGACAGATGGCTGTGGTGAGCCAGGACTGCGTGCTGTTTGCCCGCTCCGTCCGGGAGAACATCAAGTACGGCTGCGAGGGCGCCTCAGACGAGGACATGTACAGAGCTGCTCAGCAGGCTAGCGCCCACAAGTTCATCACTGAGCTTTCAAAAGGATACGACACAGGTTCGCCACAGAAGCTCCCTAGTTTGTAAAATAAACTCATCACAGGGTTATTAGGGTGAAAATGATACTGCTCAAAGTTTTTCACTGTTCTGCAATACCAACTGTATATTGTTTATTTTATGATCAAATTAAATATAAGACCAGCCAAAGAGGAGGAGGACCCCAAACTCAGGCTTCAGCACAACACCCAAAAACAAAGTAATGATGGCAAAACCCTGCATATTCAATGTGAGATCAGATGATTTATTTGGGGATTTGCCCAGTAGCAACCAGTGCAGTAGTTACGTGGGGGGGGGGGGGGGGGGGCGTTATATCTGCGCTGGTGCATGTTCAAGTGCTTTATTGATTTTTCTATGTTCTCAGACATATTGACATGCTTCCATCAAAAATGTGTTTTTAGTTGACTTCAAGTCATCCACTGAAGCAATGTAATCACTCAATATTTTCTAATTTCAGTGCAGTGTTTGATACCTTCTGAGAAGCTCTCTTTGCATCAGATAAGGGAGTTCTTAGATTAATTTTCTGCTTCCCCAAAAAAAATCTATAGGCTTGTTTTTCCTGTATTTATATCATTAGGTATAACTATGAGAATTTCTAGCTACTAAGAAATGTGCTGTTTTCAACTTTATATGCTTCTTTTATGTAGATGCCGGGGAGAAGGGCGGTCAAGTGTCTGGAGGTCAAAAGCAACGCATTGCCATCGCCAGGGCTTTAATCAGAAAACCAAAAATCCTGATCCTGGACAACGCCACCAGTGATTTGGACACAGAAAATGAATACCAGGTAGCAAATGCTTCTAATCTTCATATATATAGACTGTAAGTGATCAACAGAGAGGTTAATCCAAAGTCACAAAGAAAGTTAAACTGAGAACCTGATTCTGATGGTTAGTTCAGTTTTCTGAGATGTCATTGCAGCAACTTGAAATGGTCCTCAGTAGTTTGTATGGCCCCCATGTCTTTCTATGCGTGCCTGACAAGGTTAGCATGATCCTTGTGAAATGATGGATGGTGTCTCCTCCCAGACCTTGACCAGGGCATCACTGAGCTCCTGGACACTGAGCCCCCCCCCCCCCCCCCCCCGTGCACCTGTTGTTAATTTCATTAACATCAAAACAGCCAACACTGATTAACAACCCACTCTACTATTGACCTGGTTAGATCAATGTTGCAGACGTTTAATTGACTTGATATTATATTGATTAAAAGTTGTTCCTTTATTTTTTTTTTTAGCTTTATATTTTTCTACTCTGTCTTCTCTAAACCCCAGTCAGTCGAAGCAAATGGCCACTTACGCAGAGCCTGGTTTTTCTGGAGGTTTTCCTCCCTGTTTAAGGGGAGTTTTCCTGTCCACTGTCGCTTCATGCATGCTCAGTATGAGGGATTGCTGCAAAGACATCAACAATGCAGATGGCTGTCCCTGAGGCTCTACGCTCTTTTAAGGGGAGTGAATGTGGCTTGTCAAGACTTGATGCAGTCTGCTGGTTTTCTTAGATAGGAAACGTTTTGACCAGTCTGCATGATTTGATTGAATTTGACTTTGTAAAGTGCCTTGGGATGACATGTTGTGAATTTGAGCCATATAAATAAAATTGAATTGAATTAATACACATATATAGATATTTTAATTAGATACAAAATAAACAGAAACTATATTCAAGACATTGACAAGGTTAGAAATAATGATTTGTACTTGAAATTATAGTTTTGTCCTTTGGTTTCATCAAAGTATCCTCCATTTGTAGCAGTTATAGCCTTGCAGACCTTTGGCATTCTAGCTGTCAATTTCTTGAGGTAATCTGAGGAAATTTCACCCCATGCTTCCTGAGCCACCTCCCACAAGTTGGGTCGGCTTGATGGGCACTTCTTATGCTTCTTAAGCTGCTCCCACAATAGCTCCATAGGGTTGAGCTTTCCCTGTTATATATAATACTTTTTTCTTCATTCAAAGACAATTCTTTATTGTGCTCCCCAGGTCCGTGAAGCTCTGATGAAGCTGGCAGAGGACTGCTCTGTGCTGATGATTTCCAATAAGATGAGTGTTGCAAAGACAGCCACTCATGTCGTTGTTCTCAACAACGGGACAGTGGAGGAGGAGGGCAGTCACAATGAACTAATGGCGAAAGGTGGCCTTTATGCAGAAATGGTAAAGAAACAGGAAGAGGGCTTCAAACGTCCAAATGACGAGAGCAATGACGAGCAGTGACCGCTCTGAGTGTTTGTAAGATCAGAAAGTCGGATGGTTATTTGAAGTTTGGGTGAAAACTTAAGCCAAGCCTTTATTGGTAAGAATACTCTTAATAGGAGGCGACATTTTTTTGCTGCAGCTGTTTGCTTGAGTTTGACCCAGGAAGACAATTGCACCTTCAAAGTGAGGAAAACTCCACCTGTAATAAAAGGTTTTGCATTGCCAATATGTTAAAACCTCGCTTTGCACATTTTAACATAGGGATCTATCAAGAAGTTCTTCTGGTTGAAATAAGAGACCTTAAGCTCCATATCTGGTTCACAAAAGCCACAAAAACCTTATAAATCAGTCTATTCAGTCTAAGCAGAGCTTTTATATGGTTGTAAAGAAACACAATTATTGTGTCCTAAAATGTGAAATTTATTTATTCTGTACAGAAGATTAAGGCTCCAACAACAATAAATGGTCTGTTAATCAGTCTACAACACACCATGCTTTTATTTATGTTGTTTATCAGAAATGGCACAAGAGAAAGAATAGGTTCTGGATTGATTTGGATTTCACACTGACACTGGCTGGGCATTTTCCTGAGGTTGGGACTGCGTAGCTTCACTCCAAGTCTGAGAAATTACATATGCCACGCTTTTATTCTTTCCCTTTGCGACATCCTCTGAAAATGTTTTTTTTTTTTCACCTGAGGCACAAAAAACTCGAGTACATTACTTTGATAATATTTAAAAGAAAAATGTCATAGCAAATGATTTAGCCTAAACTTTTGGGAAACTAGATTAAAGTTAATAAATATTAACTAAATGCATGTCCTGTGTGTCCAAGAATATAGCACCTAATATTTTCTGCTAACCCGCAACAGCAGCATCTGGTCAGCAGCAGCCGGCTCTCCAAAACATAGATCCCACTGATTAAACCCGTTCTGTTCAGAAGCAAGGACACTAGTAATAAAAATGTCCACAGCTGATGTCCAAAACACCTTTAATATGATGCGTCCAATGATTGTGATTAAGTCAAGAACTCAGGTGTTTCAGTCGGGAAAAGCATTGTGTGCTGTCCGGATATAAATTCCTACATACGTTGTTGTAACTGGATTTGTCTGTGACAGCCAGTAAGCCTACTTACTCTGTTGTGTTACGTTTGCTCTGTGGTGTCAGTCTTTGCGATTGTAATCTTGAAAATGCCACAGTAATTGAGTGGATTGTTTTGACTAGATATTTTCATTTTAAAACGGGAAAGTAAAACTCAAACTCATATTACATGTAGTGCAAAACAAAACCAAATAAGACTATGTTCATTCCTGTGATGCTACTAAAACTAAAATATAACCCTAGTTTTTATCACTCACAACACAGATGAGGTCTCATTTAGCTGCCTGTCTTGGGTCAGACTAGCGTCCAAAACGGTTCTTCTCATGTAACATAATCAGACTTTTAAATTGTTCCATCAAACTTTTTTTTAATTACATGGTACAGTAACATGGATAGCAGTGCAAACCTATTCTAACATATGCATTGACTGACACTTCTTAAAAAACAATAAAGGAAAAAAAAAACATTATCAAGTTTTGTTGCATTTTTTTATAAATAGATTTTTTATCAATCACCAAATTGTTGCAAATAAAAGTACAGATACATTTTATTCGTATAGCACCTTTAACAGATAAAAATCATATTGTGTTACATAATGACAGAGCATGAAAAAAATCAAAACATGGCATTTATGAATCCGCTCTAATCATCACATTGGACATACTCCCGTAGAGCTGACCAGCAATGTGGAAATATTACTCATCAGCAAAATGATCTGAGCAATAATCTTGTTTAGTCGGGTTGCCTTCCAAAATCCTGCTTCAAAATCACCCTCACAACCACTTTAGATGGAAAAGTGCAGTACAAATACAATAATTTGCGATACCAAAAAAGCTCCTGCGTAGAGAATAAAATACCTTTTAAAATGGTTTTAGTATGGTAAAATGTATCTGTTGCTATAAGAAATCTCATTTGCTTCAGATGGTAACAAAACAGATTCAAAAGAGTTCAGCTTGGTTGTTCTTTTTGTTTAGTTTTTTTTTTGCTTTAATGGATTTGGTTTGTGCTTATTTTGTATTCTTAATATGCAACATTTATTTTTGCTTGTTTTGTTTTCTCGACCTGTTTTTTCTTATTGGAAATTTTCTGATTTCTTTGTGAAATAATTTTTGGGTGCAACAGACTAATAATAAATTGTTTTGTGGAATATGTTTTTGGTTTTTGAAATTTCTGCTTCACAGAAAAAAAGTTTTTGTATGTTTTTATAACTTTAATTTGCTGTTTAAAATCCCAATATCACAAATAGAATCACAATACCACCCCCGGTCCCTATTAGCCAAGCTAAAAACAACTAAGTCAGTTATGAAAGCAAGCTCAAATTCTTTATTTTTTTATTATTTTTTTTACTTGCTGTAAATTGTTGTTTTGGCTTCAACAGAATTGTTATTTTTTTACAATTTTACACTTTTGTGGTCATTTCCAAATGTCCCACAGATTTGGTAGCAAATAAAAAGTATTTTAAGAGTCAACCTTTCCAGTGTTAATCCTTTATACATGCATGCTTGATGCCTACTTCTGGCCCAAATCCTCCCTGATGGCGACTGATCTTGGTCATTTTAGTGCTTGGAGTTTCCATTTACTGAAAAATACAAATCCGCTCATGGGATTGTTGGAACAAGTCCCTTTTAGAATATGTTTTGAGCCTAGTAAATGTGAGTAGTAGCCCACTACCTAGATGAGAAGCAATCCCCTTCATGGAATGTAGCAAGATGCGTTATTGTCGGAATGGACAGGACTCATGGATGTTGGTAGTTGTGTGTGCAGCCCACCATATCTCTCACCTTTTCTTCATTTCTTTTTTTCAAATGTCCCAAACAACAAAGGGGGAAGCCACATTGACACTAATGTGGACCTTTTTTGGACATCTTGAAGATTCCCTCACTCCTTTAGCTCTTGGGTAAGGGAGTGAAGCCCTTCATGATGTGGTAAACTTGTTTTTCTTTGGAAGTAACCATTTTTTGAGCTTAACTTTACAGTGACTCTAAGCACACCTGGCCCTCTGCTTATTCAATTTGTTAGAGTCAGGTAAATTCACTGCCCACCTGTGCTATGGATTTAGTTTTACTAAAATGAAGTTAGCTGGATTTTTATTTTATTTTTTGCAATGGAAAGAAATACATGTAAATGTACCCTTGGTCTGATCAGTGTACAATGATGTAAAAATTGTTAACGTTTATATATATATTTACAAGTATTTTACTTAAATTATGTGTGCTATATGTGTGCCTTTTAAGCAGAGAGTCTGCTAAATGATGTTATGGTTTTCTAATGATAATAAAATCTCTTGATTAATGTATTGATTCTTGAAATTTCTAGAATACATCTATCTATCTATCTATCTATCTATCTATCTATCTATCTATCTATCTATCTATCTATCTATCTATCTATCCTTCCTTTCTGGCAGTTGCATCCTGGAAGGCTGCAAGTTCCCTGGTTCAAATCCACTTTGGATCCCTGAGTAAGACCCCTCGTCCCAGAATGGTCCCTGTCTGCTGCACAGTGGAAGCACACTTGTCCCTAAAGGATGGGTTAGATGAACAAATTAAATTGGAATGCACAGATGTTGCAATGACAAACAGAGATGGTAATGTAATTTATGCTTCCATCCTCTTCCCTGCAGTCTTTTTTTCCGGTTCCATTGCTAAGTCTAACCACTGTAATCCTATGACTTGTATTCATAGTGAACTTTTGTATTTGTACTTTAGAAATGGGCCAAAACAGGACTGAGAGTACTCAGAAAAACGGATTCTAGCATGAAAATATGCAAAGCAACCCTGGGCTAGGCATGCTTATAGGCTGCTTGGGCTCTAAATTTGTGGCACAGGCCTACATCCTGGAAAACGTATTGCGTCTATAAAGAAAGTTTCGTCTCTAAAAGGTCTGATGCAAATAAATTACACAAAATACCAAGCGCCCGAAGCTACATGACAGCTCGTATTCCGTGGACTGCTGGGCGTGTTTGACAGACGTGAGAAAGCAGCCAATGCGAACGCAGAGCCGCCGCCGACGTCACCGGACAGACGCAACACTGACACGTGACGAGTATTTATACGTTCAAACGGAAACAGCCGGTCGCCATTTCATTTAGGAGCTGCGTAGCGGTTGTCAGATTAACATTTGCGTTAAAAAAAGAGAAATTGATGGTAATAGCACTCCGCCCTCAGCCCAATGGAAGCGGCCGTCAACCCACCCCAAGACAGGTAATTTTAAACATACCTTATGCAGATTCAGGATATTACTTACCTTTTTAAAACGGACTATCTGTTTTTTTTATCGTCAGCGGTACCGTTAGCTTCATCGGTTACAGACGGAGTTAGCTAGCTCCCGAAGCTGACTAGTACCTCTGTATGAATTAGCTGCCTCTCTTCAACGCATATCTTGAGCTGGTCATGCGTTAAGCTCCCAGCCTACAGGCAGCAGCAGTCCGAAGGGAGGCAGATGACAGCTGCAGCACCGTCGGCTTCCTCAGCAGGATGCTCCCCGCCGGCTTTCTGTCAGGCGGCTCTTTTTTTTTTTTGCTCACACAGAGCCTGGAAACGCGAGCCTCCATCTTTTTATGCGAGTACCATTACAATTTATGTATTCATTTTTTTACAGTTAGCTGGTCGAGCATACATCCGCGTACACAGTTAGCCATGGAGCTAGCGGAAAACGCCTAAACGAACCCGTTGGATTGGCCTGGAATACCGACGGTGGTCTTGACGATTTAGCGACAGCCTCAGCCTTGAAGGATTAGACTCTACGATGCCCGCGACAGAATAGCAAAAACCTGGCTACCGGGCTGATGGTGAGGCTCTGATGTTAATAAGAATGGAGGGGGTGGATGTTGCTGTCGTCGTGAACCCGTGTGTGTTTACAAACAGCGAGGGCGGGGCGTTCAAACCACGCCATCATCAGCCGGGTGTTCGAAGCTAAAGTAGACCCAGTGCGGACGTAATGCCTCAATAGCCACGCAAGTGGTGATACTAACTACATTTGCACAGACTGTTTATTTAAACCTCTGCTTTCACACCAAATCAGTCAAGTGTTGCTATATAAAACAGTAGCATACTACCGCATGTGTCAAACACAAGGCCCGCGGGCCGAATCCGGCCGTCAAGGCAATTTATCCGGCCCTCAAGAGCCCAAAAAAGGAGCCATTTCGTGTCATAAAGTAGAGGCATATATCCTTTAAAGTGTATAAAGTGGCTAAAACTGTGGCTCCTGTTGTGAATGTTGATTTAACTGTGTAGTAACAGCATCCTGCCACTAGATGTCAGTTTTCTCACAACACATTTAAGCAACCCAGAAATGTTCAAAAAATAGGAAAAGTGATGCAGAATAATGAGTTCATGAATCACCCAAATAACAACTTTTTATTTTGCAGATAAACTGGGCTTAAGGGGTCCTACTTTTATATTACCACGCATTTTTTATATGTATTTCTATGTTAACTGAAATGATATTATGAAACCAAAAGTGTCATCTATACGTACGTGCAACTGGCCCTTTTTTTTAAAATGACTTCATGATGCCAAAGTGGCCCAGAAATGAGTTTGACAGCCCTGAAAGAGTTTCCTCATCCTCAGTGATATCAGCAGGGGTTCGTCTGACCCAGCCTTGAACAATAAGCTCTGGCTGTGTCATTAACGGAAATTACAAATCCAATTATGTTTTGTTAATTTTATGTAACAGGATTTCTGGCACTGCGACCCTGTATTAGCAAAACATTTAAGGGACTGGTGCAGGCAGCGGCATAATCAAGTGGTTGGAGCCCAAACAGCAGCCGTGACTTGCCGATATAACGTACTACTAATGAGATAATGCAATTAGAAATATAAGATCTTATAGTCATCAAAAAGGGATTTCCTGAATTGAATCCTGCTTTATTTTTCTTTCTTACTGCCAGTCAGATACATTTATACATGTAAAACTGTATAAGGTTATGAAAAAGGATATAAAAAGGACATGCACAAGGAAGCAAAAGGTTTAAAATTGCTTAAGGCTACAAATCATATTATAATACTTTTGGATGATAAGTGACCTTATGTAGTTTTATGTGCATGTCTACCTCAGTCAGTAATTCACATGGTGAGTTAATGTCATTTAGTTGGTGTTAAAGCTGCAAATACCATTCATCTTATTAGCACATTACATACATTTATAAAGAAAAGATAACAAACCTCTGCGGTACGCTGCCATTACTGCATCAAGCTCTAACTAATTTCTTCCCTACTGCTGACACTCAATGTCCCCAATTTTGAATATATGGTGGACTTGTATGATCTTTTGGGTGGAAATAAAGTTTGAATGTAAATACATTTATATATATATATATATATATATATATATATATATATATATATATATATATATATATATATATATATGTATATGTATATATATATATGTATATATATATATATATATATATGTATATGTATATATATATATATATGTATATATATATGTATATATATATGTATATATATATGTATATATATATATGTATATATATATATGTATATATATATATATGTATATATATATATATATATGTGTATATATATATATATGTATATATATATATGTATATATATATATGTATATATATATATATATATGTATATATATATATATGTATATATATATATGTATATATATATATGTATATATATATATATGTATATATATGTATATATATATATATATGTATATGTATGTATATGTATATATATATATATGTATGTATGTATAATTTTTTTTTTGTATGCCTATTCCAGATGCTGGCGAATCGTATTTACTGCAAATACGGGCATTTTGTGCTGCTTGGCCTACGTATTCTATCCTCCTGATCTGAGGTTGTAAATCAGGCCAGAAGCTTTGCCACAGTTAATGTGTCAGTAGGGCAGGTGTGTCTTTAGATCTGCTGGGTGAGCTTAAATATCTGCCTAGTCTGATTCCAGGCAGGCTGAAATGTGGTGAGTATGTCTGAATGTCAGTAAATGAATTTACTGGAGCTCATCACAGACAGACGACAGGGTTTCTGCAAGGTCTTAAAAATAATTAGCTGATGAAAGACTTCAGGACTTTTTATGTGTTCATTTGTTCATTGCTTTTGGGATAAATATTTTTAGAGCCTGTTGCCGAGTACACATGCATCTCGTAGCTTGCCATCTGTGCTGTTTATTTTTTTAAATCTTGGTATTTTTATATAACAGAAACTGACCGCTGCTTTTACACATCCTTTTCCAAAATGTTTCTCATTTTTATTCTTTGGCATTTACATCAGAGTCAAGATTGTTTAATTTTGTGTCCATTTGTCTTTGAAGGCTTATTCATTTTCCTTAGCTTCTGTTGTCTTGTTTTATGCGCCTTTTGATTTATGGTCCCTTTTTTTTATGCTTTTACCTGATAGGATTAAGATTGACCTGACATTTTCCTAACAACATTGATTGGATGACCTCTGCGGATTGGATCCTTGAAGTGGTCTTTACAAAACGTGGTCTAGATAGATCACAGCAGACCTGAAGATCTTGTGGCTTGTAAAGGACACCCACACGGTCTCTCTTACCTTTTATTTAACACTCGTAACGCTTTAGGGAAAAATGCTCTGAACCTACTGCCTGGTCATGGCAACTTTGCAAATGGTCACTTGGTGATCTTTAAAGGCATGCAGTAGTGTGAGGCATTGATCCTTGTTTTCGCTATAAAACTGGTATTTTTCTTTCTTTTTGTAAAGTAATATAACAAACATTTTTTTGTTCATTTGCATTTTTGATGTTGACATTCTCATGTCTTTGGTTCCCAAATTACCTACTGAACACTTCAATAGATGACGTTATTAATGTCACTCACCATATTCATGTAATTAATGTTAACAAACGTATGCTTTGATTTAAACCGTAAAACGCAACCACACCCAGTGCTTTTACAATGATGAATTATAACCAACACTAAACGATAAAAGCTCTGTAAAAATATTTATTACACTGATAAATAAAGTTGATTGCTTTAACTCTACAGAAGTCACTTCTGTTTTGTTGAATCATTGCTGTTCCTTCGTTTAGCTTTGCTGTTTACCAGCGTTGTTACAAATTATAATGCAACAAATCACCCCTAAACACAAAGTGGGACTATTGCTTTTGCAAATGTAGGATACATTGTATTCTTGAATGATCTATTTTCTATTATTTTTTTTAATTCTAAATTAAAGTCTGCATCCAATAAATAAGAATCTCTGTTATAATAGCTGTTCTGAATGTTATTTTATGTACAGATAAGATTTGGAGTTTTATCAGCGGGCCTTATCACATGATGCATGAGTGTTTGCTGGTGAGGTCCCATGCAGCGGCGCCTCCCATGAAAGTGCTAAAAGTAGCGTGCTGTTGATAGAGTTCCTGTTTCCTGGATAAGCTATGAGACCAGGAGGGCCATTTTCTTCATGTGGCTAATGAGACCGAGTCGATCCACTATATAAACGTGGATTCTTTACAAATATTGGACTTCCCAAAAGTGCATGTGCTTATCTCAGTTTAATGATGCTTAACCTTAATTCAATTCATTTAATTTTATTTTTATTTTTTAACACTTTGTAGTTCCAGGTTGCCTCCCTGTTCCTGCAGAGCATAACTCTACAGTTCCTACTGGAAATTGAACCTTCTTCTTTTCTGGCCTCGCTATCTCTGACTTCAGCTCTCTGGTTGGGTTGTCCAGTGGCATGTTGGACCAGCACTGCAGCTCAGGAAAACGTATTCGCAAGCCCTCCCTGCTGTACGAGGACTTTGAGAGCCCTTCCTTGCCGCACACAATGACCCAAGCCACCCCCGCCCCTCCGCAGCCCCCGGTGAAGGACCCGAGCCGGCCGGGCCGCATGACGAACCAACTGCAGTACCTCCAGAAAACCCTGATTAAGTGTTTGTGGAGGCACCACTTTGCCTGGCCGTTCCATGAACCCGTGGATGCCTACAGACTAAACCTGCCAGTAGGTTACACCTTCTAGCTGATAGTTTTGTTTTTGCTGCTTGTTGCATTGCCTCAACTTGGATGTTATCTTTATAGTGATAAGAAATTGTCTTTTTTTTTTTTTTTTTACTTGGAAATGAGTTAAGGCTTTATAAAAGCATTTCATATAATTTTTTTACATCAAGAAAACAAATAAAAGAAATACTGTATTGTTCCGCCTTTTTCAGGATTATTATAAAATCATCAAACAGCCCATGGACATGGGGACAATAAAGAAGCGTTTGGAAAATAACTTTTACCAAAGTGCCGGAGAGTGCATACAGGACTTCAACACAATGTTTACTAACTGCTACATCTACAACAAGGTAGGTTGAGATGTATGAACATACTCAGGGTTACCACTATTTATATATACAGTTAGGCCCAGAAATATTTGGACAGTGACACAAGTTTTGTAATTTTAGCTGTTTATAAAAACATATTCAGGATAGAATTATATAATCATTATGGTCTTAAGGTGCAGGCTTTAACCTGTAATGTGAGAGTATTCACATCAAAATGGGAGCAAGGGTTTAGGAATTACAGCTCTTTAATATGTAGCCGCCTCTTTTTCAAGGGGCCAAAAGTAATTGGACAAGTCACTCAGAAGACTGCAAAATAAATAACAAGGCTGCATAGGCTCTTCCCTCGTGAACCCATCATCAATTAAGCAGTTTAAAGGTCTGGAGGTGAGTCCAGGTATGGCGTTTGGAAGCTGTTGCTGTGAACACATGCAGTCAAAGGAGCTCTCCATGGAGGTGAAACAGACCATCCTGAGGCTGGAAAAATAAGAAATCCATCAGAGAGATGACAGAAATGTTAGGAGTGGCCAAATCACTCCTAACGTTCTGAGAAAAAAAGTTTGGTACGTTCTGAGAAAAAAAAGAGAGCACTGGTGAGCTTGGGAACTCAGAGGCCTGGACGTCCACGGAAGATGACGGTGGTGGAGGATCGCAGAATCCTTTCCATGGTGAAGGAAAAACCCTTCACAACATCCACTCAAGTGAAGAACACTGTCCAGGAAGTAAATGTGGAGGCAGTGAGATGGCATGGGCATGCATGGCTTCCAATGGCATTGGGTCGCTTGTGTTTATTGATGATGTGACAAAAGACTGAAGCAGCCGGATTAATTCTGAAGTGTGTAGGGATTCACTTTCTGCTCAGATTGGACGACGCTTCACAGTACTGATGGACAATGATCCAAAACACACTGCAAAAGCAACCTGAGTTTTTCTTTTCTTTTTTTTTCTTTTTTAAAGCAAAGAAGTGGAAAATTCTGCAATGGCCGAGTCAATCACCAGGTCTCAACCCAATCGAGAATGCATTTAATTTGCTCAAGACAAAACTTAAGGCAGAAAGACCCACAAACAAGCACCAAGTGAAGACAGCTGCAGTAAAGGCCTGGCTAAGCATCACTAAGGAGGAAACCCAGCGTTTGGTGATGTCCATGGGTTCCAGACTTCAGGCACTCTGCCTGCAAAGGATTCTCAACTAAATATTGAAAAGTAACATTCTACTTATGGTTTTGTTTATTTGTCCAATTACTTTTGAGCCCCTGAAATGAGGAGCATTTGCATAAAAATAGCTACAATTCTTACATATTTTGAATCATATATATTTTTGTTTAACCCCTTGAATTAAACCTTAAAGTCTGCACTTCTATGACATAATTGTTTCATTTCAAATCCAACGTGGTGGTATGCAGAGCCCAAATCATGAAGATTGTGTCACTGTCCAAATGTTTCTGGGCTTAACTATATAACCCAAAGCAAAAGTGTCTGTAGCTTCATGGGTAACGTGTGCAGGGTTGGAGAATTGCAGTCAGTTTTAAAATTTCAGCATTAAAGCATGTTAGAGATCTAGAAAACGACTTGTGTTGACGTACGTCAACATCAAACATTGTGTGAGAGGAATATTTGAACTTTCCCTCGAAAAGACAAGTTAATGTAACAACTGATTAAGTGCTAACACGTTTTCACTGAAAATGAGAAGAAAGTGAAAAGCGAAAGACATTTACTAGAGGAATTTGCTTTAAATAAATGTAACTTTAGTGTACATTAAAAAACTGAACCGCTTTAATAAATCAAAAAGTCTCCAAGAAGCAAACACCCAGAAATGACTGCCGTGATGATCCACGAAGGATCTGTGGGAAGAAACCTGTTGATTCCATTGGGTCACTCCCCTGAAATGTACCGGCGAAAATCACTCGCCCATAAACAGCAATTTAGGAAAAGACGCAAGAGGAGACGTCTGGCTGCAAAAGAGAGCAAGCCGACCGCCTCTGCGTCTGTGATTCTGTTTAACTTGAGATCAGTGCCCAACAAGATGGATGAACTCCGGCTTTCAGGGAGGGGATGCTTTGAGTCTAGGAGGGACGTGTCATGCTGATCACGGGAACCTGGCTGCACCTTGAATTCCCCGTAAGCTGCACTGAAGTAGAGCGATTCTCGGACATAGGCTCCAATAGGAGCGAGCTATCGGGGGGGGGGGGGGGGGGGGATGTCTGCCTTAACGTCAGTGACAGATGATGCAGACAGTACTCAGTGAGAGCTCAGATCAGCAACATTATTATTTGCTCTATTTATGTTCCTCCTCGGGGCAGTGCCTCTGTTACTGCAACACTGGTAGCAGACTGTGTCCATGAGCAACTGCAGCTCACTCCAAACGCTCCAATCTTTACAATGGGAGACTTTGGTTACTGCAACTTAAATATTGCACCACCTGGATTCAAACAGTACTTTTATTGGGCCACCAGGCAAAGTCGCACACTGGACACATTCTATGACAATATAAAAGGTCACAGGGCCATATCCAAACCACTTTTGTCCAACTCCAAATTAAAACATTTACCATCTGGTCTGTTGACAGCGTAGAGACTGAAAGTTATTTTTTTTTATTATTCACAGACAGCCTTTGAAGAAAATCTGGACATTGCCAAACATGTAATCACAGATCAAATTCTGAGTTGAGATTATGATTCCAAAAAAGAAGTTAAGATCTACCCCAATAATTCCTGCATTACAAGGGAGGTAAAAGATTGCATTAACAGGAAAAAAACAGGTTTTTAAGAATAACAATTGCCTAGAAAGTAAAACTTTACAAAAGGAGTTAAATTGGAAGCTACAGACCACAAGAGAACACCATGAGAAGGCAATCTGTTATCTATGGCAGTCTATTAAAGTAGCTGCTAACATGAGATCCTCACAAAAATCTCTATGCAGTAGATGAACTGTCCAAAGCAAATTAATTGAATCCTTTTTTTTATGGATGGCTTGTTAATCATGACTTCTCTGCTGAATATGACAGAGTACTTGATGATGTGGTTGTAAAGGAATGGACAGGATTTAGTTTGATAGTATATCTGTTAATAAGCTGTTCACATAAGTTAATGTTAATAAGACCACAGGTCCAGATGGTACCTCTGGTTTTCTATTAAGAACCTTTACAGATGAGTTGACAGCTCATTGGGGGCCAGTTTTTCATTAGTCTCTTGACACACAGTCCCATCTCAGTGGAAATGGCCAATCATTAAATCTGTTGCTAAAAGATCGTTGCCCACAAGAGAACAACGCTAGATCCATTGCTTTAACATCTATTTGTAATGGTAAACTATGTGTGACTGGATGTGGGTCCACAACTGGATCCTTTATAAATTTGCTTACAAACATAGGAGAAGCCGTGATAGCATAGTGCAGCTGGTGGCTAATATCTAGAGGAGCTCAGGACTTATAGCTAGAGTGCCTTTGTTGATTTTTAGCTCAGCTTTTAATACTCCAGCCTCATGCCCTTGTGACTACACTGAAACAAATGAGTGTCAACCTGTATCATCAGCTGGTTTTATTCGTCCCCCATCAATCGTTCCCAGCAGGTCGGTGTGAACAGGACCTTCATCTTTTTACTACCAGCACTGGCTCCTCCCAAGGTTCTCAGTTTACTTGACTTGGTCACCCCATATACCGATGACTGCATCCTTAATACAACAAGATTATCTGATGACTGTGTCAGATCCATCAGGTTCAATAGCCTACAGACCGCAGATCCAAAATTTTGTTCAGTGGTGTGAGGATCACTTCCTGATTCTAAATGTCCAAGGAAAACATGAAATGATCTTTGGCCCAAAGTCAGCCAGAGACCATCCACCAGTAGTCGTCCATGACCACCCTGTTGCCCAGGTGGAGGAATACAAATACCTGGGAGTACAAATGGACAATAAACGATGATGGAACATTCAGGTTGACTAAATCTCCACCAGGATCCAACAGCAACTGTAGCTCCTTTGCAGGCGGAGGGCCTGCGGTGTCGGTCCGAAGGAGATGGAGCTCTTTTACCACGCCGTGATGGAGAGGTTCAGTAACCTGTCCAAATGAAAGGCCAGCTCATCTGGACGTCGATAGGAGTCAAGCAGCATTCCTCACTTCAGATCTTCTTCAAGAAAACAAAAACCACACAGGTCGTGAAATTATCTCAGACCCCACGCACATCCCTCAGAGTATGAGCTTCTTCCCTCGGGTCGACTCCTCAGAGTTCCTGCATCAGATGGAACCGCTACCAGAAACTCATTTGTTCCACGCTCCACCAAAGCCTTAAAATACAGCAAAAATATTAAACTGGTAATGTAGAATGTACAGATAATAGGATTTTAAACTGTATTTACTGCTTTTTTTTTTGCATTTGTTTTATCTTAATCTTCTACTGTTAGTGCTTGAACATTGTGCAATATGCTGTGGGAAAAGGTGAATATATAAGTTTGAATGTCATGTGATATTTATGGATTTTATATTTATGCAACAACCAGTGTTTATATTCAAGACAAATTTATTTTGGACAGCAAAGTTAATCCAATCTAATTACTTGCAATCAATGGGTCAACTAAGATATTTAACAACATTAAGCTTTGTTCCACTGTAGTGCTGCGCCTAAAATCTTTAATTTTCAGAGATTCATACAATCTCTTCTTCTCTTCTTTTTTTTTTTTTTTTTAAAGGAGCAATGCACAAGTGTAAAGGTTAAATGTGCCCTTACAATTGCCCAAGGTGTAAAATGAGTTTGGCTCTGGTCCACTCTGCATAACCAGAACTAGAACCAAGCATGGGGGGTGGTGGCCTAGTGGTTAGAGCAGCGCGCTTGCACTCAGAGAAGGATGCAAGTACCCGGTTCGATCCCCAGCGCCTGCAGTCTGGCTCCCTGAGCAAGACCCTTAACCCCTGATTGCTCTCCAGGCGCCGCACAATTGGTAGCCCACTGCTCCCCAAAGGGATGGGTTAAGATGCAGAAGTGAATTTCTCCATTGTGAGATCAACATGTTCAATTATTATTATTATGGAGAAGCAGCATTTAGTTCCTATGCTCCACAAATCTGGAACAAACTTTCAGAAAACTGAAAAACAGCTGAAACACAGAGTTCCTCTAAATCAAGACTGAAAACCCACCTGTTTAGAGGTTGCTGACCATAATGGCCATTGACCAGCATATTTGATGTGTATTGATGTTTTTCACTTGATGAAATTTAATGTGTGTTACTGGTCTCACAAGCAATTACTTTTTCGATGTTTTTAAGTTTTCATGATGTAAAGCACTTTGAACTGCCTTGCTGCTGAAATACGCTACACAAATAAACTTGATTTGACTTTCCTATATTTACAGCAGTTGCCTCTATAAGCTTCATTAGTCACTTCATGAGAGAATGATTTGGGCTATATTCTCTTGGTGTGTGCGTGGTTGTGACGCACTTTGCGCTCTCGTTCACCTGGCTACTTTGTTAAATCTCCAACACCACTGACGCATTAAAGAGAGACCATGGGCTAACTTTAATATTTAAAACGTTCTTACCTCAGAAGACATTATGCCTCTAAACAAAAGACCTGTGCAGTCGCAGAGCAGATGCTTTTGCTCTTCTCCCATGCATGTGTGCAACAGTGGTGTAATTTAAATCTGTCACCAGAGGGGGCAGACGTCTGCAGAAATCCTGGAACTTGCACTGTGCTCCTTTAAATGAATCTCAAATGAATAACTTACAAAAATCCAAAACAGATTAATTTTTTTACTAACCAAATTAGACATTTATAGCATGCAACAAAAAATGCGGCAAACACTTAAGTCACACTAAAGTACAAAATAGCCTGTAGAGAAGAGAATGATCCTGTATTTCGGATGGAAATGGAAAGCACAAAGACAGAAAATAATAGATTCAGGGAAAATTAAATTCTCATAACTGTAGTAAGAAAAGCTACAGTGATGAAACTCAGCTAAGTTATCACCGAAGCAGAGGGTCTTATCCACCATGCTTGTTCTAAAAGTACAAATTGATAAATGGTGACCTACCTTCAAACCCAGCCGATGTACCCAGTGGACCCGCGCTTAGAAAGACAGGATACCATCAGACTGCAGCCAGAGGCTTCGCCACACACAGGTAGTACTGGGGAGAATAACGGTTGCTTCTGTTTAAACGTTTTAAGAAATCAAAAAAGGAAATAATCAAGAATGCTTCTACAAAAAAATACGTATTGATTGTAGTCTACAAAGTCAATTAAAAATCGTATTCCTATAATTCTCTGTGACTCTCCATGGTAAGAATACTCTAAGCTCGAGTGTTTTTGAAAACCTGAAAAAAGTGTAACATACTTACATGAGAATGTATTTTTAAATGTGTTGATGAAGAACAATATAAAGTGTCATGTTTTTTTTTTTTTTCTTTCTTTCTTGGTTAGCCTACAGATGACATCGTGCTGATGGCCCAGTCCTTGGAGAAGATCTTCCTTCAGAAGGTGGCGCAGATGCCCCAAGACGAAATTGAGCTCCCTCCTCCAGCTCCTAGGAACAAGAACAGCAGAGGCAGAGGCCGAAAATCTAACAGTGAGTAAGATATAGTCCAATTAAGATTAACATGAATTAGGGCTCCCCCCAACACACACACACACACACACACACACATTCACTACGGGCTACTTCACAGCCAGTTTTATTCATGGTATAATAACCTTGACAATCACAGCTAAATGATCTTAATAGATGCAAATCCCAACTACACATTCTCCTAACAGGGCATATAGGTTAAAGATTAAGTGATAATAATTACGCTATGGGGCGGCTGCACCTTTACACATTGGTTACTCCATTAAGATGTGCACACTTACCGATTGAAGTTGGAACACATAAAAATTGTCATGTTTTTATTGTTCTTGTTGTTTTGCTCTTTTTTCTTACTTCGACATGCAGCTGCAGGCTGATGCAAGGAGATTCAAGCTGAAAAATAAGGGAGCCAAAAGAGACAAGTCTCTTTTGTGACAGGTTAAAATTTGAATCCAATAAGATAAAAAATACATTATTCTAGACCTGTTTTTCTGTAGGTATGTCTCGGCGCTCTCCAAAACTTTTCTGATAAGTAATCAGAAAAAACATTGTCACTCCTGTGACAAACTCCACCACTTCTTCTGTTGCTATTTGGGTCTTCCCAGAAGCTTTACACATATTTCCTGGTGAACATGTACGTCTAACACCAAAAGCTGACTTTTACACACAAGGATGCACCGAGTCCAGCAACCCGATGAGCTTTAGGCACGCTGTTGCTATGGAGTTTTAAGTGTCCTGCCCCACAAGCGATGCATCCATGTGGCGGTAATTTCACTGGCTACAATCTCCACATGTCGCAATGAGCGTCTAAACTGACTGGTCCGAGCAACGTACCTCAAAACAGGAGGAGAGAGGGTTTTGAGAAATGAGCTATGAGGAATAACATTGGCTCTGCAGAAACTGTGGATCAACACATTTGGTAAAAATATTTGTTAATTAAAGGAGGGCGGTTATTGTCATACGTTTTGGTTTATCGCCCAGCCCTAACATGAATGTAGGAATTTACATGGTGGAAGTGTACCATCTTAAATCAAGTAAGATTTAATGGAGGCTTTTCTAATTAAATGTTTATTCTCAGTTTCTAGAGGTGTTAGAGAGAGTAAAAGTTGACATGTGATGTATTTTTTTTTATTTTTAGTGAACAGTGATATTTTGTGTGTCATCTGTGATTGTTCTCCATGCGCAGCGTCACGGGCTCAGCAGGTTCCAGCAGTGTCCCAGTCCGCCTACTCACCTTCTTCGTCTGATACCGGTGATTCCATGTTGGCCAACTCTCCTCAGACTGTTCTGACCAAAAGTCTGCCTCCAGCGAACATCATGGGCCTGCCTCCTACACAGCCAACAACCAAGGTACGCATGAATGCTTTATGTTGAGAATGTGATAAAGGCGCCACACACAGAAGTGTTTTTAAATGCTCCGCTTCAAAATGTATGCCACAAGAGAATTTTTTTTCCCAGGTGTTACTCGGATTACAAAGATAAAAAAAAAAAAAAAAAACAGTTGATGATTTTTATTTTTTTTTTAGCTTATGAGTGAAATAAGCTATAATATGTTTCTCTTTTGCAGAAAAAAGGTGTCAAACGTAAAGCAGATACCACCACTCCCTCTACCCTGGGTTTTACCGTCGGCATGTCAGGATCGACACACATGGTGGGTTTGGGGAAAGGAGGACACGGGGGTCAAGTTCATGACCCCTCCATGCACACCGTCTCCTCAATGGGAGGCATGAGCCTTGAAACCCCGCCTGGAATGGGCCTGGTCAGGAGCTCTGGAGGTCCGGTGCTCCTGCAGCCAATGATGGCTGGGACCGGACGCAGAGTAGGCAGCGGGCGTCCTATCAAGCCCCCTAAGAAGGACCTGCCCGATTCTGTCCAGCCTCAGCTCTCCAAGAAAGGCAAACTGAGTCCACAGCTGCGGTACTGCAGCGGGCTGCTGAAAGAGATGCTGTCAAAGAAACACGCGGCGTACGCGTGGCCCTTCTACACTCCTGTGGACGCTACTGGGCTGGGACTGCACGACTACCATGACATAATCAAGTGTCCCATGGACCTCAGCACCATCAAGGTAACCGTCTACAGATGCCAAGACGGGCAAGCCTTTTGTTGAAACGTCCAGTTAGGAAATCTCAAAACTTCAAACAAGAATTGTAAAAGGGGGGAAAAAGTTGTTTGTTCCTTACAAAAACAACATTAACTGTTACTGCATTGTTTACCTGTTTTAATGCGGATATTCTCAAAGTTCGAACTCCTACCTGGATCCAAATGAAGCGAAGCTGAATGCAGACAGAATCGCTGAGTTTGGCAAACCTAAGAAGAATTGAATGTAAAGCATATAATATTATACAACTTGATATTTGTAGATTTGATCTAATGGATCTGGAGTTTTCCAACGGTTAAGCGTCAGTGTACCCCACACGCTGATGTTTAGTGTGAACAGACTTATTTAGTCTGCAATGCTACATTGTTCTGACCCGCTCAGCTTTCTCTCAGACCTGCTGCCAGGTGTGAGAGGTCTTGGCCCTGCAAGCTGCTGCATCACCACTCATTACAAAATACTGATGTTCGAAGCAAGAGAAAAACTTTTTCATGGAGTGCTGTTGAACAGGATTAATGGGAACTACGAAAACATGTTAATGAGCGAAATAATTAAGATCAAAACATTAAGAAGAGGAGGAAGCATTAGCCTTCCCTTTTTCAACAAACCCTCAGCAGAGTAAGATGTGCATTTACTAAAGAAATTTGTAGCCGTTTGCTAGCCTGGCCAGGCAAACTGTTTTATGCCCCAAACACGACATATCAGGCTAGAAAGCTGCCATTAGATCCGACTCCAAAGGCGGGACTAACAGGGTCAGCAAAAATTGGTTGGAACCAATCAGAAAACTACAGATGTGATCTCCAACTCTACACAACATGCCCTGTTTTAGCTCTGATATATCCAGCTCATTCAGGACACAACAAAGGGCGTGGTTAAAACATTGCTCCGTTGCGGCCGCAATCTTGACTGTTATGGTTACAGAAAAGCGCTGCTGCATTATGGGTAAAGTGTGACGCATCATAAACTCCCGCCTCCCGCACTGCGATTGGTCCAATACGTTTTAGATTCTAAGCCAATGACGAGCTGTGTATTGAATACAGAGCTCACAGCTCAGTCTGGGAGGATGGCCATTTACAAGTAAAGGATAAAGCTGCGTGTGTTTCTAAAACCCAACTATGTTGCAGCAGAGAAATTCGTCAGTTTCTCTCGGAAGAAAATGAAAATAAACAACCTGAACAATTGCATTGCAGAATATGATTTACAGGGATGGGTATCGTTAAGGATTTATCGATACTACTCTTAACGATACTATTTTATATTTTATCGGTACCATTGACTGCCTGACCGCCTGTCAGCGGGGGGCTCACAGCTGATGGTTTGCTGAAGAGACGGTAAACTCAGAGCGATCGGTGCTTTTACTTGTTGCCAAAGTCTCAAACTACACGCTAGATCCACTGCTTGTCACTTTTGAATAAAAAAGTCACTAGAGCGGTCTGAAAAGTTGCTAAATAGTTGGCAACAGTGTTGATGAACGTAAGCGAGGCGAACATGTGAGAGCAGAAGAGGACCGATAAGGTTGAAGGTTCAGTCCAACGTGGCGCTGGGGCCGTTTTGGTTCCCGCCCCTAATGCTGTAATTATAAAATTCAGCATGAATTTTATGTTAATAATTTAGGTTTATCAGGTTTTAAATGTATTCAAAAATTCATGGTTTCTTTACTTTCGTAAATAAAGCATGTGCTGCTGTTTTTATTTTTTTATTTTTACAAATATACTTCTACTGGCAGGTAGATTATTTTTAACTTGGCAGTAACATTTTTGGATTCCAATACTTATTTCTCTAGAACTGTCTAAATGTTATTGGGCCATGAAAGTTTATTCATTTGAGTGAACAACTACTGTTTGCTTAGGTTTGAGTTTGTTGGCTGTAAGGAAGTTCAACAAAAGGAAGTTGCTCATCGCTTTTCATCCAGTTTGAGACATTCTGCTGTTGAGATTAAAACAACCTATAATGGTTTTTCCTAACTGAAAATGTCTCAGACTGCCCTCCTGCTGTGTTTCCATTGTATTAGAAAGGTTTTAGGCATGAAACTGTCATTCACACACACCTTCACACGCCGTATCTGGAGTTTTCAATCATTAAAAATGCTCAGATTGAATTCTGAGACGGTTTAAGAGGCTGAAAGTATTTTGAACGAACGTGTTTTCTGTTTAAATGGCATCAGAGAAAGATGGACTGCCGCGAGTACAGGGATGCACAACAGTTTGCCAGCGACGTCAGGCTGATGTTCTCCAACTGCTACAAGTACAATCCGCCGGATCACGACGTTGTGACGATGGCGCGGAAGCTGCAGGTGAGCCGGTCTCTCCGTTTCCGACTGACCGGGTTCCGTCTCAGCCGCTCTGTCTGAGGAATGATCCTCTTTGGTTCTGTTCCTAAGGACGTTTTTGAGTTCCGCTTCGCCAAGATGCCAGACGAGCCGCAAATGGAGCACGCGGCCATGTCTGTGATCGGAAACCCAACCTCTTCGTCCTCGTCGTCTTCGTCCTCGTCGTCCTCGTCCTCCTCCACCTCTGAGAGTGAGCCCAGCAGCGAGAGCGAAGAGAGCGAGAGCAGCATGAGCTCAGACAGCGAGGAGGAGCGGGCGCATCGCCTGGCCGAGTTACAGGATCAGGTGTGTACACAAGTAAGTGTCCCGCCACCCTCCGTGCCGTCCGCACGCGTTTCCGCTCCGCACCGAAACGTCCCAGCGGAGGAGACCGACCGACGAGTTTGTTTTCATGTTACAGCTGCGGGCCGTGCACGAGCAGCTGGCCGCTCTGTCCCAAGGCCCCATAGTCAAACCCAAGAAGAAGAAGGAGAAAAAGGAGAAGAAGGAGAAGAGGAAAAAGAAGAAGATAGAAAAGCGCAGCCGAGGTGGCAGGAGCAGAGCCGGCTCTGAGGAATGGAAGATGCCGGGCAAGATGCTGAAGAGCAAATCTGCCAGAGCCGGTGTCTCGCAAGTGAAGAGAGCACAGGCAAAGAAGAGCAATAAGAGCAACAAGTTAGTGGCAGAAAAGCAGATCTTACTCCCTTTGCATTCATCATATAACTCGTCTTCTTTTTAATTGAAAGGAACCCCACAGAAAACATCATCTCTGACGCCTGTTATTGCTTTTGTCCTTCCTCCAGGACCGCAAAGAAACCTTTCTACCCATCGCTGGCCGCTTCCATGCTTCCCCACTACGACTCCGAGGAAGAGGAGGAGATCGTCCCCATGTCGTACGACGAGAAGCGCCAGCTCAGCCTCGACATCAACAAGTTACCGGGCGAGAAACTGGGCCGCGTGGTCCACATCATCCAGTCGAGGGAGCCGTCTCTGAGAGACACCAACCCAGAGGAGATCGAGATCGACTTTGAAACGCTGAAGCCGTCGACGCTGAAGGAGCTGGAGCGCTACGTCATGACATGTCTGAGGAAGAAGCCCCGTAAGCCTTACGGTGAGCAAGGTAGATAACGCCGCCGTCTCCTCCTGCATTCCCTGCAGGTCCTGTTTGGTATTTATGTTTTTAATGCAGAGTATCTTGGCATAGAATTAAAAATTGTTTAGTGTTTGAGGTTAATGGGAAATAGCCAGTGCTAATATTTTGACGAGTGTTAAGCACATAAACTGTACAGTTACACAGACATGCTTTCAGTAGGCAGAATTAAATATTAATTATCCTTTTTTGTTGATTATATGTCATTTAAATTTATGAAAATCTGAAATGAGGCTTCTCTTTAGCTACAAGCTATAGTTGTCAAACTTAAAAAAAAACACCTAAGGAGTTTCCCTTTTTAAATTAAAGCAATACTTTAAATTATTTATTGAGATGCATCTTTAAAAGAAGTCTATATAAGACACAGGTGGTTGTAAAAAGAACAAATTAACAGACTGTGCAGATCCTAATGTTGTCATTTTTGTTGTTTTGCAGAGGTAAAGAATAAAGGCAGTATGTCTAAAGAGGATCTGGCTCTGGAGAAGAGGAGGGAGCTGGAGAGGAGGCTGCAGGATGTCAGTGGACAGCTCAATTCTGTCAAAAAACCCACAAAACCTAAAGGTGAGCTCAAACTCTCCTGTTCTAATGCCAAACATTTGTTTTGCATTGCAGTACAGAAAAGGATCGTACCGTCCTTTGGGCAAAAGAGATATTTCGCAATAATTGCACAACACCATGTTTGCAAAAAAATGAAGCGGAGCGTATAGCATAAACAACTTATAATAACTGCCAAACGCTACAGTGGGTGAGGTGTGGTGAAAGTCCCTGGTTAAGGTACCAGGTTTTAGCGAAGGGTTTAAAATGTGTGCAGACCTTTTAGACAGTTGTGTTCTGTTTGTTCCAGCCAGCTGCGTCGGTAAAACTTCTTCTGACTTGTATTTGCTTTTTCCCTTCTTAGTGGAGAAGCCCAGTGCTGTGGAGTCACACGCCCAGCCGTCACGCCTCAGCGGCAGCAGCTCCAGCTCAGACTCCTCCACCTCCTCCTCTTCATCCTCGTCATCAGACACAAGCGATTCAGACTCGACTTGAGTTCATATAATAAAGGCTGGAACAAAAAAAACAAAACAAGCACTGATAACTCAGGGACCTGGGCTGGCCCAGGACACGATGCACCCTGAAACTTTTTATTTTTTTTTATTTTTCTTTGACTGAGAAATCAGCTGAATTTGTTGTGAATGTGGGACTAAAAGACAAATAACACAAACTGCCTTTGTTTCCCTTCCTCTGGATTGTAAATACCTGTACAAATTTAAGTTTCTTTTATAAAGAAGATTGTTATTATCCCCAAAGAGGGAGGAGCTATTTAAAGAAAAAAAAAAGTGAGGTGGAAAGATGGGCTTACTCCAGATCTACTATTGGCTGGCACTAAAGTTTATCCTCAAGAGGTTAACTATATATATATATATATATATATATATATATATATATATATATATATATATATATATTCTACCACATTTTCTCAAACAATCCAGGAGTTTGAACCAGCAAACCTTTAGTCACAAGCCTTAGTTTTCTTAAATTTAGATTTAGATCCAACTTGATTTTTAAGATCAGCTCTAAGACTTGCCGTTAAACGTTGAAGGAAATGGCTCAAAGCTTCCTTCTCATGTTCCAAGTCCTGCAGCATTTTAGTGCCGATTAAAAGCAACCATACGGTGCTTTTCATATTTATGTAAAAAGTTCCTTACAGTTGAAGTTTTAAAGCACGACTTGTTCCTCTCTGTGTTTCGGTGACATTTCTGCTGTAGTCAGTTTTCAACCCTGTATAGTAGTGGGTTTATAGAACTGTATAGAATAAGTTTGACGTACTGTAATTACAGAGTTTAGCAGTAAGTTGCACATTTTTTATACTTTTACCCGAGTTGTTGGGAGTTTTCCCCCCCAAAAAAAAGCTCACTAGAAGACATGGTGTTTTCATTAAAATGACACTAACAGAAAAACTGTTTTGCTTTCTCTTCTGCAAAAGAAACGGCAAAACAAAAGCATCGACGCTATCAGGCTCCTGGATGTTATATTTATGGAACATATCTTTAACACTAAAACATTTTCGCGAAGAAATATTTTGATCGCACTGCAATCACTGGAACAAACATTTCTCCTAAAAAAAAAAAAAAAAAAATACCTTAAATTGTAAGTCTCCCCTTTTAAGACGAGGGAATCCTGCAACAACAAATAAATTGAACCTGTTGTTGAATGTTCCCAAAAATAAATGCTTGTATAAAATACTTTAACTGTATTTGATGTGGAACAAAGTAATGTACTTCTGCTTTTTCAACACTCCCCCCCCCCCTCTTTTTACATGTTAATGTCATTCCAATATTTGTTTACACTGTTAAGACTGCTGCCTCCTGTCAAGCTGATTACTTCCCCAGAGGAAACCCTTACATTGGACTGTAAATTACACCAAATAATCTCTTCTGTAGGACTAATGTGAGTTTTGTGTCTCTGTTCGACATTTCTAGTTTGTATTAAAAACCCATTGTGCTGGAGACATTCCCACAAGGTGTCCTTCTCATTGCAATTACAGCTTGGTCCCTCTAGGTGGCAGCAGATACATGTTACGGTTTGTAAGCAGAATTTACTAGCTTTCAGTTTAATATGGAACTGAACAGGTTGGCTCTCTGTTGCACTGCTGCCCTTTGCAGTTTGGGAATTATAGGCTCAGCCTTTTTTAACTTCAAAGTTTTAAGTTGGAAATGATGAGTTTGAAAGGTGTCACTTTGGCTCGGTGCTGAAAAACTGAAACCTAAGAGGGCAGCTGATGGGGCTTTGAAATTATTATCAAGGTCAAAGAAAATTATACAATTATAAATTGGGGGAGTCATTGTTTTTTTTAGAGCGAAGAGGCTTTCTTGTGAAAACCTGTCCCAACGTACTCTCCTTATTCAGTGTATTTGTGTTTGTAGTGCAGACGAGATCATTAGAGTACAAACTTTGTGCTCTAATGAACACGTGGTAGCTATCCTAAATGTTTTCCACTTGTGAATAATCTTTACCTTCAGCTAGTTGGGTCATGGCCTTATAACTCTTCCCAGACTGATGGGCAGCAGCAGTTGCTTCTCTAAAGTGATTGCTGATAAATGAACTGGCCAAACTCAAGACTGTTCTGGAGGTGGTTACACTGATGATGATCAATAACTCCATTTATTTTCATAATTCACTTTAAATTATTTTAGTCATTTTTATTTTTTTAATAAATTAATCAGAGTGTAGGTTCTGTAGATGACCTGTACTTATTAAATATTCTACTTGTTTTTTTTTGTTTTGTTTTTTTGCTATTTTTTTTTAACATGAATGTAGGAATTTATGTGGTGGAATCTATTCAGAAACTAGGTGCAAGTTTTAACAAAATAAGGAGCTTTGCATTAATCTCTTTCCAAAACTCAAATAAATAAACTGAGTTCTCAATTTTTACTTTAAGTTTAGAAGACAGAAGATAAAAAAATTCAGACCATTAGCAATGGCTGAATTGAAATTCAATTTTAAGAAATGTAACAAATAAAATATAAGCACAAAAAAAGAGATGGGAGCCCCGGTCGATATAAACAAGGTTGAATAATCTTCGGATCAGCGGAGGAGTTAAAAAGACGGCTTCAAGGAGAAGCTTATGTAGCAGGTTCGTGGTTGTAAGGCAAGAATACATTTTTCTGCCAATGCAGGTTCTTTATCTTTTGAACATGTTGTACTTTCAGATTAGACTGAAGGGGACATTGCATAAGGCGTTGGTTTGTTTAACACGTCTGACTAAAAACATAGGGATTGTATGGAGCCCGGCAAGTGTCAAGAGGTAAAAAAAATTCATAAAGCGGGTAGAAAACCGTGCTCACAGTTTACTAAAGCGTGAGCTCAATTTTGTAATCTATGCACTGATTACCGTGCTCTCAGTTTCTGCAATCCGTGTGCACGGTTTAATAAACTGCGCGTTCCGTTTTGCAAACCATGCATGCAGACAACTCAGTGGCATCTGTGGAGAGCTTGGGCGCGTGGCCCGTCATTTTAAACGTCTCATCTGAGTGTAAAGTCATATTACAAACTGTGAGGTGTGCTGATTAAAACAGGGCAGTGCTTTAACTTTCTATATGACATTTACACACACTACTTCGCAGGTGTGGGCCATGCTTCCAAAGTAATCAGTGAGCACAGATTGCAAAACCCGAGCGCATGGTTTAGTAAAGCATGAGCCCGGATTTCCACCTGCTTTATTTATTTGTTTGTTTTTAACCCACTGACATTTGTCGGGCTCCGTAGTACTTAGGGTTGTGTTCTGTGAGTACATGAACTGGTTAGCTGGAAGACCTGAGATAAACTTCAAAATGCTCAAACGCTAAGATTCACATACGTGTCTCTTTTTTAGTACTGCTGTTTACTAGAGTTGCTTGAGAAGTAGCACACTGGATCTTCCACAGCCTTGGGACCATCCTATGGGAATTTGGTACCAGCTCCTGCATCACTGGCATCTACAGCTGTGCAGAAGACAAGGGTGAAGAACGGGCATATTGGTTAAAAGAGTGGAGCGGCGACAGCAAAACCGTTCTTACAGAAATTTCCATTAACCCGTCATTCCGAGAAAACACCATTACCCTCTTTCATGCTGAAATTGCCTCTGTTTTAGAGCCAACGGGCTTCATTGGGTACTGAACGTTGACATAAACAAAGGCAAATTTGAATAAGTTCAGTCAAATTTGCTTCAGCCAGTTTTTAAAATGAATGATGGATGTTGCATGAATGGTAGCCTGAGCATGTCACTCTTTCTGCTTCAGTAGATGCACTAGTTTTATATTGTTTATAATACGATCTAATTATTCTCATAAATGAAGTTGAACAAACATGATGTATTCAGTTTGCCATTCGGGGAATAGAGAGACATGCTGGTTTAGTGACGCTGTTCATTTTCATTCACTCAGTGCCATCAGACTTCACAGCAACAAGACGAGGGAAAGCCGCTGTTCAGGGCCCCAAAACCATTAGGAGCCATTAGAAACCATTATAGATCTAGATTTGTTTATTGAGAATGAGAATACTAATTTGATTTGACGGCTTAAGCTTTGAAAGATTTAGAATTGTTTAACATTTAAGTTTATTGTGTAAATAAATTGGAACAGAGGTGATGAGGAAGTGATGGGCAGGTCTGGTATCCAGAACAGGAATACAGGACAGATGGTGGTAGACATTGCAAAGGGAATGTGCATGCCTATAGTGAATACTTTCTTTCAGAAGAGGCAGGAACACATGGTGAGTTACAAGAGGGGCAGTAGGAGCACAAAGGTGGAGTATATGTTGAGTAGAAGACGTAACCTGAAGGTATTCGGCTACTGCAAGGTAGGGGCTGATGAGAGTATTACCAGACAACACAGGATGTTGGTGATAAGATAAGATAAGATAAGATAAGATAAGATATACTTTATTGATCTCACAGTGGAGAAATTCACTTGTCACATTGGCTCAATAATCAAAAGAAGGTGCCAAAAGGAGGAAAAGGTGCATGAGGTATATACAGTGTGTCCACATATATACAGTGGATCGAGAGGAAAAAAAAGAAATAAAGCAGATATTTAAGATTACTTATGTACATTTAGGTGACTTATATACATATGGTGTGTATAATGACTTTGATGGTGAAGAACATGAAGAGGGCAAAGGCAAAGCAGAGGGCAAAGAGGTGGACGTTAAGAAAAGGAAGAAAGTTGAGATTGGCTCTGGGTGTCTAGGAGGGGCTCATAGATAACTGGACAACTACAGCTAACACTGTTATTGAGACAGGTGGGAGAGTACTTGGTGTGTCTTATGGAAGGAATGTTGAGAAGGTGGTGCAATAAGGAAGTACGGAAGTGTTTGGAGAAAGAAATCAGCCAACAACTGGGACACCGAGGACTACTATTTCTCCCTCCAGTCATCTCTGTAAGGGAAAATGCAGCATAAAGTAGCTAAGGCCAAATAAAGGACATACAGTGTCTTCTATGATAGGCTGGACTGTGAGGAGGGAAAGTAGGACTTACAAAGGATGGAGAGGCAGAGAGACAGAGATGGGAGGGATCTTTGGTAATATGACAAAAATGTACAGAAAGGTGAGGATGATGAAAGGAGTACTTAAGAGTTTATGATTGAGGAAAATTAGAGAGAACAAAGAGCAGACAAAGTGGCCATTGTGAGTCAGGAAGTAGCAAAGATCAGTAAGGATGAATTAAGGAAGGTATTGAAAAGGATGGAGATTGGAAAGGCAGTTGGTCCTGATGATATATCTGTGGAGGTATGGAACTGTCTAGGAGAGACATCGGTAGATTTTTTGACTAGGCCGTTCAATGAGATCTTAGAGAGTGAGAAGATGCCCGAGGAATGAAGGATAAGTGTGCTAGTACAAAATTTCAAGAACAAAGGAGATGTGCAGAGTTGTGGCAACTACAGAGGAATAAAGTTGATGAGTCATACAATCAAGTTATGGGAAGCTAGACTGAGGTCAGAAATGAGCATCTGTGAACAGCAGTATGGTTTCATGCCATGAAAAAGTGCTACAGATGCAGTATTTGCTTTGAGGATATTGATGGGGAAATAGAGAAGGTCAGAGGGAGCTGCATCGTGTTTTGTAGAGCTCTAGAAAGCATCAGACAGGGTGTCGACATTGGAGCTGTGGTATTGTATGAGGATGACTGGGGTAGCAGAGAAGGATGTTAGAGTTGTGCAGGACATGCATGACAGCTGTAAGACAGCGAGGTGTGCAGTAGGTGTGACAGAAGAGTTCAAGGTGGAAGTGGGACTGCATCCAGGATCAGCTCAGAGCCTCTTCTTGTTTGTGTAGATGGACAGGTTGACAGATGAGGCTAGACAGGAATCTCCACGGACTGTGATGTTTGCAGATGACATTTTGATCTAGGGTGAGAGAAGGGAACAGGTGGAGGAAAACCTAGAGAGACTGAGGTTTGCCCTGAAAATGAAGGATGAAGGTTAGCTGTAGCATTGTGACAGAGAGGGACCCACATGGAACCATTAGGTTACATCTAGCAGAGATGAAGACGGTGGAGGATTTTAAGTACTTAGGCTCAACAGTCCAGAGCAATGGCGAGTGTGGAAAAGAGGTGAATAAACGAGGTGAATAAACATGTCCAAGCTGGCTGGAACGGGTGGAGAGAAGTGTCAGGTGTGTTGTGTAATACAAGAGTATCAGGCTGTGTCTCATTCCGAATACTTCCGTCAGTGCACTGCTGATGTGCACTGACCACTTACTGCCGTAGTGCCCACTTTCGACCGTTAGTAGTGTTCCAAAAGGAACACTTATGTTAAAACACTTACCGGAAATGACGGGATGACGTGACGAATGCAACACACGTGACCGCGAATTTTTCAGACCGCCAAAAAATATATGCCAACGTTTTTTTATAAAAACAACAATCGTTTACATTCACAGCATGTTGAAATTACATCGCCTCCGACGTCAACGCAGGATCCTCCAAATATTGGCTGAACATGAGGTATGTTCGTGTATTTTACAAACACCTATCGAGTACAATGCCTCGTATTACCACCATTACTTACATTTATATGATTGCGGTGTCGCAGCTCCGGCTGTCTCGGCTGAATTGTCCGCCATTATTTTCAAAATGGGAACATCTTCCCGACGTCCTTAGCCCCTCCCTTTCCGCTTTGTAGTCAAGATGGCGTCCGTTTAGTGCGAGTAGGGTCCATCGTTACACACTGCATTTTGTGCCCGTTTTTAGGGGGTCATCCGGGTACTTTCAGTGCACTGACTTTTTGTGTTATCTACACTACCTACTTAAAACTAAGTGTTCGAAGTGTAGAAGTAGGCGGAATGAGACACAGCCTCAGTATGAGCCTATTGATGTTGCATTATTTAGACAGTGGCACTGAGGAAGAGACAGGAGGCAGAGCTGGAGGCAGCAGAGATGAAGATGTTGAGGTTCTCTATGGGCGAGACGAGGATGGATAGGATCAGCAATGAGAACACCAGAGGGACAGCTCATGTTGGATGTTTTGGAGATAAAGCCAGAGAAGCCAGACTGAGATGGTTTAGACATGTACAGAGGAGGATGGTGAAAACATTGGTAGAAGGATGCTGAGGCTGGAACTGCAGACAGGAGGCCTGGAGGAAGACCAAAGAGCAGATTTATGGAATGAGTGAACAAGGACAATAATTTAGTTGGTGTGAGTAGAAGATGCAGAAGAAAGGGTAGATGGAGGCAGATGATCCGCTGTGGTGACCCCTGAATGGGAAAAGCTGAAAGAAGATCATTGGTTTAAGTACCCACTGTTTGATTATTGTGTGAAGAGTTACAATCTTCTGATGCTACAAATGTAATATTTTAGTGTCCGAGAATTCAACCAATTAAACTCGACCCCCTCTCCAAGATTCCTCACAACCTGTATTAAAATGTTGTTAGCAGAGGTGAGTAGAGTAGCCAAAAATTGCACTCAAGTAAGAGTAGCTCTAATTCAAATGTAAAAGTAGCTAGTAAATATAACTAGTTACTACCCACCTCTGGTTGTTAGTCGTGATGATCTTCTTGACAAGGACGAGGGGCCCCAATCAAATTCTGTTGAAGAATTTGCTCTCTCTTCAGCTATGCCATGCAACAGCATGTAGTCAAACTAATTTTCTTCACATTGACTTTTGTTAGGGTTTACTCTGTATGGACGATAAACTATTTAGTTCTATGGTAGCAGAATAACCAACGTCAATGTTGCAAAGTAGAAAACAAAGTGTGGGATGGCACATCAGAGAACAAACCACTGTGAATAAGATGCACAAAACATCAGATTGTTTTTTAAGCGGCCTGTCAGTATGGCCTCTTATGGATTGTGTTTCTTTGTTCAGCTCCTAAGAAAAACAAACCTCGGGAAACAGGAGGTAACGCTGGCTTAGAAGAGGACAAAAACATAGCTATCTTAACTCTACCAACAGTGTTTCGAGATGATAAAACGGTGATGCAGAGACAAGCTAGACTCTTTACCTGCCGCATGTCTCAGCATAACTGTGTGGTATGGGAGCTGCACAGTGCAGGAGAGGAAGTATTTAGCACAGATGGTGAGAACCGCACAGGGAATTGTGGGATGCCGTCTACAGGATTTGGACTCAGTTTATGCTGCATCTAGTCCAGAGAAGGGCCAGACGCATTGCCATTGATCCCACCCACCCGGGCAATGCACTGTTTGCTCCTCTTCCATCAGGTAAACGTTTCAGGAACATCAAATCCAGAACTAACAGACTTATCGCCCCCTGCTGAGGAGATTGAGTCTGTTAGACGTTACAATAACACTCCTGGGAATGCATATTTGCACTCTCTAACTTATCAGGATTTTTTCATTGTACAGTTCTGTATATGAAGCATGGACCGCGGAACGCATTTCAAATCGGTCGGGCGCATGTGCGAAAAACCCGGGGGGGGGGGGGTTGGTTGCGGCGGGGAGAGACACGCTTTTCGCGGAGGGGGGGGGAAGAGACAAGCGCGGGGAGGACTTAATCATCAAAAGTAGGTAGGGCTGCGGCCCTACCGGCCCTACCGGTTCCGCGGTCCTTGATATGAAGGTTTAAGTTTACTGCACAGAGTTTACTGCAGGCATGATGTATCATCAAAGAAGCTTTGAGTGATTAATTCAGGCAACAACACAGTAATTCATATTGTTCAAAAAGGACTCTTAGCAGACCCTAAAGTGTATTTTGCATGCTTGGGCTTCTCAGAAAGTGTGTGTGTGTGTGTGTGTGTGTAGCTAACTGACTGACTTCATCTCTCTCTCTATATATAAAAATATAATAATAATAATAGTAATAATGTCTGTTGTGTTTACCTGTATATATTGTTTGTGTGCATCCTGTCTGTCTAAAAAAATGTCACCATGGTAACACGAGCGTGGCAATAAAAGATTCTTGATTTTTGGTGTCTGCATTGGACTTTTGATTTTTAAAAGACAACTTTAAGGGACTGAAAACTAAAAATAATGTCTATCAAAGACATTTGTTAATTTGTTTATTCAGTATTAAAGTCACTATTAATGCCTTTAATTTTAACAAAAAACTTAATATCATTAAAAACAGAATTGATGCTCTGCTTTGAGTCTCAAAGTCCCAAAAGAATCCAATTTGCACATATAATGAATGCATTCTCATCCCTTATCAGAGTGAATTATGTCATTTCTCAAGGTTCTGCACTTGGTCTACCACTCTTTATTCAAGCTTGCTGTGGATATTAACAGGGCATTATTTATCCATTTGAAAAAGCTTGCATTTAATTACAACATGCTGTACTGAAAAACTATCAGCCCCAAGCTCAGCTTAATTAATTACTGAAAAGGTAAACTGTTCTCTTCCGTTTTAAAACGTGATGCCATAAATTGTTTAACGATACATTAGCAAATTCAGAGTTTTTGTGATGCAATCGATATATAAACCAAATAATTGTGAATCTCATTGTGGGTGCCATGCACCTGAAGCATTTAAAGAATTATATCAAATTGTTGGGTGTGTTTATATAAACTGTACTTATCTGTCCGATCACATGCACGTTTGCAGAAGAACAATCAGACATCAAACAATCTGGCAGTCGTCACCTGATCTGCACTAACATTTGTCATGCCGGCTTATGTTTTATTACCAATACAGAATCACAATGCCCTACTTTTCTTCTCTTGGATTTATTTGTTCTGAATCTAATTATTTTCACAATGATGGATGAGATAGAAGGTTTATTCTATTCCAGGAGAGGCTGGAGATTGAGGAGTAAATGGGACTTCTCAAACCTTATGCCAAACACTGTGGAGGTTTTATTTAAGACGCATTTACTGAGAATATACTGATCTTTTTATTTCTGGGGTCTGATTGGGAAGTTCATTTCAATAACTACAATTCATCATAAAAATTATAAAGGGAATTATTGTCAGAATAAAGGAGTGAAATGGTCCATTCTAAATCCTTGCTGTTACATCAAATAATGTGTGAGACTTTAACTGCGCTTTACTGGTAAATCTCAACAGCTTAACTGATCCCACAATTCAGTTCAGCTGACAAAATGCAATTCAACAAATTCAGTCGAGGCTGTCTGCATTTTGCAAGCATTATTCCAGTCATGTTTTTCAAACACTAACAAAAAAAAAAATCTGTGTTTTGCTTTGAAGCTACAACAAAAGCTTGATTACATTTTTATTTTATTTATTTTTGGATTTTAGGGGGATGATTCGACCATGTTTAGAACGATGAGTAAATGCTGCATTCACTTCATCTTCAAGTTGCGAGGTTCAGGGTTTTCGCTGCTGATCAAATTGCACACATATCTGGAAAAGGGGCTTAGATTGAAATCACTCTAAAGGTTTATGAGAAAAATAATTTCTTGCCTGTCCTCAGCTAATGGTTGGAAATAGCAGTAGGACTTCAAAGTGGGTGCATGGAAGAAATATGTGGTGCGGGTGCAATTGAGCCTTTTAGTTATTTTGTCCTGATTTCGCTCACCTGGATCACAGCTGCAGCTTCTCTTAGCTTATTGGTTTATTACCTCTGTGGTTTATTTCATTTTTTGCCAATATAAAAGCTTAATTACTGTTTAGAATTTATGCTATTTGATTACTTAGGCTGTGCGTTGTAAAACCTAGTAACTCTGTGCAAGTAATTTTGTTTCCTGGATGCAAAAAAAGTTAATTTGCGTTAGTATTTTGCGATGTTTTTTTTTTTTTTTTCTTTTTTTTGTCAAAGCAGCCAGATCTTACATCTTGCAACATTTTATTCAGCAAATAGAACTTAGCTTTAAGAAAACATCCACGGCAGATGAATACTGTCTGAGAGTATCGTGTCTTTCAGAACCTGGCAGAATATCTAGCAATCTTGACAGGGTATCTGAGACCTGCGTTATTCTGCGGTTGATCTTCATCTGAATGACAAATTTCCATCTATTGGCTTCTTGAAAACTCCTCTTATAGATGCTAAAATCATATTTGCTGTCTGGCAAGAGATGATATATTTGGTATTTGGAAACATTCATCTAAAGAAATGTGAACAAATTTGTTTATGTGGCAGCTGGGACACAAAGTCCTGATAGATCCCATTTAAGACCAGTCCCTCCGGCACTTTCACTGTTGTACAGTATATAAAGGTAATAGTAGCTGATCCCTTGAGTTTTGGTTAGATTTCAGTACTGGAAGGTGAAACAAAATTAAAAAAGAAACATTACCAGGGATTTGACCGAAAAGGAGTGAAAAATAGCCAAAGCCAAAACAAAAAACCCCGATAGATCCCGGAGAGCTATTTGTCAAGGCAACTCGATGAGACTGCTCGAAGCTTGGCTGCTGGCAGGATGAGAAAAAGACGTGTACGAATACAATGGCCTGGAAAATATTCATCCCCCTTGGCATCCTCCGTATTTTGTTTCCTCACAACCTGGAAACAAAATGCAGAACATGCATACAACTTTGTAGATTACAATTTTTTATCGTAAGGCGAACAACATGAACTGGTAACTAGAAAGCCAGTTTTATATTAAGATGAACTGAGAGGATGCCAACCAGGAAAAGAAGAATGACAGAAAATGATGCTTTCAACCTGGAAGAAGATTGAACATTTTGGGGGGAAAAGCCTGCTGGAGATCTCAAAAAGAGGTTTTCAAACCTAAAGACAATGTAACAACTGTCATGTAAGGCTGTGGCAGCATATTACTTTGGGACTGTTTCATTACCAGAGGTATTGTTTATCAAACTATTTATATTTATTTGTGTATAATTCTGACTGTTGATTTGAGAAAATACACCATAAATCTTGTTTAAACTTGAGTTTCTTAAATTGGCTCTGATGGTGAATCGTTTTCTTATCTTGCATTTAAAAAAATGCATAAAATGGCTTTGGTGTTAAAATGATTAAAAAGAGAATAAGTGAATAAAGTTGCTCGCTCAAAATGAGCAATGTGGTTTTGTGGTGAGGGACACCAAGATCTTTAAAGAGAAAGAAGAAGTTCCCAGAACGCCTCCTGACAATTGTGGTATCTTCCAAAAAGTCTTGGAAATGATTTACAGAAAACCAAAATAATCGCTGGCGAGCAGAGCGAGGGCTACATGGGTTTGAAAATGTCTTTTACAGATCAGAAGATAATGACAATGGTATGAATTAAAAACAAAGAGTAGCATTTGGTCACTATTGAAGTGGGGTGCCTTGTTTCTGCTGAAGTATGTGGACAGATTATTTTCTCAAGAATGTCTGAACACAGACAAAAACAATGAGCGTTAAGGCAGAGTTAAGATTTCAGCAGTTCTCCTCTTGAACTTCCATCTTCAATCTCTCCAGTTCCACTTCATTGGCTTCATTTCCCCCCATTAAAATAAAAACTGTGTTTCTTCCCCCCACAGATGATTAAGTGCTCAAACAAACTGTTTAACTCACAAGCTTCTTCTCCGTTCTTGACTTTAAAGCAGCAGGACATTCAGCTAATGTTTTGCTCGGATAATTTTTTTTACACCTCAGTGCCTCCAAATGTCAGGAGAGCATTGTTCCAGCATTTGTCTTTGGGAAGTGAAGGCGGCGTGGAGGAGACAGTGTGACGAGGTCAGTGTGACGAGGTCAGTGCAGAGGTTTCAGTTGTTGCAGAAAAGAGCTCTGGTGATTCAGATCAACATTTACGCACAAAATGTAATCTGTAACTGGCAGGAAAAACTCTTCTCTGTCTCTTCTCAGCTAAAGTGTCTTTCAAGTGCCTTTTAAGTAATTCATTAATGAAAAACACATTTTGATGTTATGATTTGATTACATTTAGAATTTAATGTGATACATGAATACATTTATCAGTAATTATTCAGCTGTGATATTTATTGTGAATAAATTCAATTCATTGATTTATTTGATCTAACTTTCAGTCCAAAGTCTCAGACATCATTGACTGCATTGCTCCAGTTAAAGTGAAAGTTCTTTCCGGGAAGAAAAAATCTCCTTGGAGAAATGCTCCAGCAGTTAGAGGTGAAAAAAGGGAGTGTCGGAAAGCTGAACGCAGGTGGAGAAAGAACAGACTCCAGGTTCACTATGACATCTATAAAGAGAGACTTTACAGATATAACTTACAATTGAAAAATGCAAGAGAATCTTTCTTCTCTGAGATCATCAAGAAAAACAGTAATAATGCTCGTGTCTTATTTTCCACAGTCGACAGGCTAACAAATCCTCCTGTGTCCGTGACTTCCGAACTCCACTCCACCAGGGCCTGCAATGAATTTGCTAACTTCTTTAATGAGAAAATCCTAAAAATTAGACGATCAGTTTGTACTCCCATATCAACTCCAGAACCAAAGCTGTATTCAGCAGGAACTATTTCTGACAAAATGTCCCATTTCAGCGAAATAAACCACAAAAGCTTAGAGCAGATCATTCAGCAGTTAAGTTCCTCCTCAAGCTGCCTTGATGTTCTCCCTACAGCTTTCTTTAAAAAAGTTTTACCTGTCATAGCGTCTGATTTGACTCAGATAATAAACACGTCCCTTCTGTCAGGTGTTTTCCCCCAGTCCCTAAAAACAGCAATTATCAAACCATTGTTAAAAAAGAACAATTTAGACAAACTACTACTTCAGAACTACAGGCCCATCTCAAACCTCCCCCTTATCAGTAAGATTATTGAAAAAGCTGTATTTCAACAATTAAACACCTTCTTAACAACGACCAGCCGCTTTGACGTTTTCCAGTCTGGCTTCCGTGCTCACCACAGTACAGAGACCGCCCTTATCAAGGTGTTTAATGACATCCATATAAATACAGACTGTGGAAGAACCACCGTGCTGGTTCTATTGGACCTCAGTGCAGCATTTGATACTGTCGCTCACTCCATTCTGTTAGAGCGCCTGGAGAACTGGGTCGGCCTCTCTGGTACAGCTCTCCACTGGTTTAAATCCTACTTAAAGGACAGGGACTTTTTTGTGTCAGTAGGTAACTTTAAAACCCAGACGACAAAAATTACATGTGGGGTTCCCCAAGGATCCATTCTGGGTCCCCTCCTTTTCAATATCTACATGCTCCCTCTAGCTCAGATAATAAAAAACAACAACATCAGCTACCATAACTATGCAGACGACACACAGCTCTACATCACCATGTCACCAGGTGACTATGAACCAGTTCAGGCACTCAGTAAATGCTTAGAAGAAATCAATACGTGGATGTGCCAAAATTTTCTTCAGTTGAATAAAAACAAAACAGAAGTAATAATTTTTGGACCAATAGAGGAGAGATCAAAAGTTAGCACACAGCTTCAGTCGCTTCAGTTAGGAACCACTGATCAGGCCCGAAACCTGGGTGTAGTGATGGATTCAGACCTGAACCTCCAAAAGCATCTAAAGACAATTACAAGGTCGGCTTTTTATCACCTGAGGAACATTTCCAGGATTGAAGGACTAATGTCTCAGCAGGATCTGGAAAAACTAATCCATGCGTTTATTTTTAGTAGAATTGATTACTGCAACGGTGTTTTCACAGGTCTGCCTAAAAAGTGGATCAGACAGCTGCAGCTGATCCAGAACGCTGCTGCCCGCGTCCTCACTAAGACTAAGAAAGTAGAGCACATCACCCCAGTTCTAAAGTCCTTACACTGGCTCCCTGTATCTCAGAGAATAGACTTTAAAATACTTCTGTTAGTCTATAAATCCCTGAATGGCTTAACACCTAAATACATCACAGACTTGTTATCAGTGTATCAACCATCCAGACCACTAAGGTCTTCTGGCTCCAGCCTTCTCTGCATACCTAGAACACGAACCAAACACGGAGAAGCAGCATTTAGTTCCTATGCTCCACTTATCTGGAACAAACTTCCAGAAAACTGTAAAAGTGCTGAAAGCCTGAGTTCCTTTAAATCGAGATTAAAAACACATTTGTTTAAAATTGCCTTTGACTGTTCTAGTTAAACTGTTTTAAAATGTTCAATGTTCAAGTTAAACTGTTTAAAAATTACTTTTTTTTTTCCTACATTCTATCCCTACTTGCTTTTATTCCTATATTTTAATCATGTAAAGCACTTTGCATTGTCTCTGTACAGAATTGTGCTATATCAATAAATTTGCCTTGCCTTGCCTTGCCTTATGTAATTCTTGTATAACATGGAGTATGAAAAGTGTCATAATGTGATACTAACTAGATAAATCAACTATTTATACATACTAAAAAGATAATGTATTAATTTAAAGACGAATACATTCAAGAAAAGAATCAATGAACCCACATTTAGTTGTGTGTCACTAATTTATCAAATATACTTTAGGTAAAAATATGTTAATACTTCATAATTTGTTTGATTATATGAAGCTTGTTCTGCATTGATCAGTGATCTGCTTCTTTATAAATATAAATATTGGATTATTTCAATGAATTTGATTTTAATTACTGTTTCTGTTTGTTCACTTGCCTTGCAGTAGAAAGGTCCTGGGTTCAAACCCCAGCCTGGGGTCTTTCTGCATGGAGTTTGCATGTTCTCCCTGTGCATGCGTGGGTTCTCACCGTCCTCCCACAGTCCAAAAAGATGACTGTTGGATCGGTCTCTCTAAACTGGCCTTAAGTGTGAGTGTGTTGGTGCGTGGCTGCTTGTCCTGTGTGTCTCTGTGTTGCCCCGTGGATTGACTGTCCACAGGGCAACACAGATATGGAGATATGCACCATGAACATTTTTTATTTACCTGTGAGCCTAAAGGGCATTGATCTGAACTACCTTAAGTTAACCAGTCATATGTGGGGTCTGTGAACCAATGCGCAGAGTTACTAGCACTGCTCCTGCTTGTGTTGCTGCTGCTGCTGCTGCTGCTACATAGAAAGTCCCCACCGCGATGTCTGCTATGACCTACAGGTAAACTAAACTGGTTTGTGAGAGAGTGGCAAGCTGACATTTTTCAACAAAATGTACTCCGAGACGCAGCCCCCGCTTTATCATTTCTGTCAACAAAGTTTTAGATAACATAATCGTATGAAAGCTTCCAGTTTTTGTCGGATCATGACTTGTTTTTCACACGTGGAGCAGTCTGAAAATTAAAACAAAGCTATGTCAGCGTGATGACATAAAGTCATGGGGATTATTTTCTTTCTTTTTTTATATTAAAATAATTAATCCCAAATACTTCTCACATGTTCAAAAGGCTATTAGGTTGCATGTGTTAGATACATTTAAAGGCAAACGCTCCTCAATATAGCTGGGTCCGATTATTCACTTTGGAGATGCTTTTATTCTCTGTGATTTGCATGAAAGATCAATCCTGAAGTGGCAGCACCCAGAGAAAATGCTGCAGGGTCGGAATAATGGCTGCAGCCAGGGGAAGAATTTAAATTTCATATTTCACAGAAACAGACTAAAATTACATTTCAATCAAATTAACTGTATTAGTTGTATTATGAATTGTAGTGTTGTACATGAATAGTTTTTTTTATGTTATGTGCCCTAACATGAATTTTGATTTAAACGTTGTGCTCTGTTAATGAATAGAACAAGAGTTCTGAATGTGTTTCGCTTTCAAAACTGGTGGAACATTTATGGTGTTCTTCAAGGATCTGTTTTTAAACCCATATTGTTTTCAATTCACAAATGTGATCAACCAAAGACTTACATAATTTCTTTAGTTTATTGTCTAGGTAAGCTATATAATAAATATCGTCTGGGATGTAAATGTAGTTTTACTAATAGTGGAAAACAAAACTTGAGCAAAATCCCGTCAGATAGACCACTTTTTTTTTCTGTAAAGATGCAAGTTTTAATTATAATTAATTAATTATGTGTGCTTATTTTATTTCTAAACGTTGATGCTCAAGTTTTGTGCGTTCTAGATCATTATGCAAAATAATCAGATATAATTTCCTTGCATTTATTTTTGTACAATCAGATAATTCCCTTTCCAAATAGCCTAATAGACACAGAGGAAGCTGTGGGACTCTATCTAAATTCAGCCCATCTAATTTATTAACACAATGGTTGGTACAAAACAGCCAGGTTTTCTTAAAATCCCTGTTGTCTTGTATTATCAGTGATTACACTAAAGGAAAGTGTGCATGCACACACTCACTCACTCACTTTTCATCAAAATGTACAGTCTTCTGGGTTATTAAGAAATACACAAGGTGAGAGGGCCCAAGAAGGAGCAGTACAATCTCGTCCTGAGGACTGTGCTCCAGAATCAGTTTGCCAGCGGTGCAGACCGTGTTCATCATCAGCAGCAGGTCGGTGTGAGAGCATCCGCACATACAGGGAGTCAAAGACTTTTGGACAAGGTGCAGCGAGGAGGCCACTTCTGTCCAAGAATAACATCAAAGGGAGAGTTAGATTTTGCAAGAAGTACAAGGATGGAGCGTTAAGGACTAAGATATCCTCTTGTGCATCCTCCCATTTGTGTGGGGCATTTGAAAAATCATTCTCCAGAGAAGAAAAGGTAAAAGCTACCATGAGTTCTGTTTTGGTGCCAAACATGAAGCATTCTGACCAAATCCAAAATGTTGGCTTTCTTATCATTCAAGGGAGTGGGTTTTCTCCCAATTCTGCACCAGGAACACTTCAGTAAAGAAACAGTATAATCCAAAAGTATTTCTTCCATGGCTTCAGGAACAATGTGGTAATTAATTGTGGATTTCCAGCCTGACACAGCACCATAGCATTGCCTGTTTTACATCATTTTTTTACCCATAATACAATCTGTAACATTTCAACCTTTGCATTTCCAGTTTTAAAGTTAACACAAAGTGTGTTGTTGCAGCCTGCAGGTTAAGGTGCCCTGTGGCCTTTTTTTTGGGGATAACTTCCACTGCTGAGCTGCAAAATATCACTGAAGGCTGAATAGCAGAGTCCCTGTGTTTTTTCTTTCTCCATCACCAGCTGTTTATTCCCACGCCGTTCCGTAATGCGACTCTGTAAATGATTCATGCTGATACCAGAAACAACAGGGAACCTTTAAGAGCTTTGAGTTGGAACCTTTAGCTCTTACTTGTTGTTAAGCCTTTAGAGTGAAAACACTGACTATTCTTTTTTCGGCATGGCGAGTCTGCGCAGCATCTTGGTCCTGCTTGCTGTGGCCTCCAGCGGGTTTTGTGAGAAGGTTTTTCTGCAGCGAGCCGGCACAAAGTTTAACAGCAGACAGTACAGATCTGTGCTGACTGTGAGCAACGGAGAGCAGTTTGGAAACTGGACCTGGCCAGAGATGTGTCCTGACAACTTCTTTGCTGTTGGATTCAGTGTCAGGGTAAAGGAACAAAATTCACTATCCAAACATTTTGTTTTTAATGGAAATGGAAATGGCAGAAGAAAACTCCCATAAAAGTCCAGGTTTCAATTCAATACTAATATTGTAAATCCATCACCTTGATCATTAAAAAACAACATGTAAAACAGATATTTCCTTTCACGAATGAAGTCAATGACCTTCATGCAGCTTGAAGCGTCCAACATATTAGCATATTAAAATTTCCTCAAATACTGCCTTTAGTAAGGTTAAGAATAAGTTTGGTGAGATTTTTGCTTATTATGAAATTGAAAAAGAAATTTTAAAAGCATTAATTTGTCAGTTTTACATACACGTACTTTGAATCTTTTCTTAAAACTTTAACTTTATATTAGTCATAGGTATTTTACAGCGACCTAATGCAATGCATAAATGAAGTTTATATTTAGCATTTCTTGCAGTTTTAAAATGAAACTCAATTCCTTAAGGTGTCAAAAGTGAGAACCTTTTCAATCTCTCTCAATTTTAATCAGGCTGTTTTCTGTATCAGCCTTTTGCTCAAACCAGCCTCCAGGCTCAAAGATGCATACATAAATAGTACCATACACATGTTGTGCTTTTGCTCAATATGTTAAAAAAATCAATAAAATCCACCTTGTACTGCATTAGCATAATCTCACTAAAACCTTGAAACAGAGCCCATCTTTAAATGTGAGAACATTTAATTGGTGAAGAAAAAACTTCAATAAATACTTTCTTTTACAGTTAGTAAAAATGTACCATCACAAATATAAATAGGTAATAATTGTTGGGAAACACAATTGAAATGTTAGATAGAATGGTATGGAAGAAATAAAGTCTCATTAGAATCGCCTTATTTTACATTGAATTCAGAACACTGATTTTTTTAGGCATTGAATATATAACACAGATTTTTTATCCTGTAAAACTATGTATGTGATTTTTTTTTACTTAAAAGTCATCTCCAAAAAAATTCACCTGAAAAAAGTCACCTGCAAAATCTGCTGAACCCAACTGGTGTGTCACATGATCAAATGAGTGTAATTTCATTGGCTAGACGCCATTAGACTCGATCTAGTGCAGATTGCTTTGGCTTGAGTTCACCAGAAGGTCAACACATTTTCATGGCAAATTGAATCAAATTGAATCTGTTGAATCATTGCAGACCTTTTTTTTTTCGGGTACATTTTTTTCAAGGGAATTTTTTGCGGGTGAATTTTTTGCAGGTGAATTTTAAGTAAAAAAAATACATACCTAATTTCACAGGATAAGAATTCAGTGTTATGAATTCAATGTCTAAAAAACGCAGTGTTCTAAATTCAATTTAAAGAAATGAGACTATTTCTTCCATAGAACAGTGCTTCGGTAAACGTTTTTGGCTGTTCTGTGTCAAAACTATAGATGGGCATGAAACAGAGGATATATATATATATATATATATATATATATATATATATATATATATATATATATATATATATATATATATATATATATATATATATATATAATTGAATAGCACATTATCTTCAGTGTTAAGTACAGCACAGTGTCATTCTGTGTCACTCTCATACCAAGACATTTAGAATAAAAATTGGGTGTCTGGCAGGAAACTGAAATTGCCTCTTGTTTGGGCCTTTCTACGGGATAATTTGTATTTCTTTTGGCATTTTGAAATGCTTTGTTTGGAAACATTGTATTCCATAACATTAAAACATATTTATAAAATGTAAATATTTGTTTGTGACAACCATTTTATATTGAATGATGGCTTGCACAGGTCTTACTTGAATATGAGACCTCATGTCACAATTGAGGTGATCTGTATAAATAGAGGTTAGTTGGAGTGAATGAATGAAAACACACTGGCAAATCAATATAAACACAATAAAATCAACCTTCTTTCATGATCACCTTAATCCCTAGATTTAAATTATGTAGAAAACGTGAGAGATTGTGTAAAATTGCTCAAGGTCTGTGAAATGTTATTGAACAGTTTTAACAAATTATTAAAGTCAACAGACTTTGAAAAGTGATTTTGTCAAAAAGAACCATTAAAAAATACGTTTTCCCTGAATAAAAAAAATCTACACAAATCAAAGGCAGTGTGAAATTATCCTGCTACTGGAAAAGAGATATTGTTATAATATTTATATTTATTTTTATCTTGGGTACCAAAAAGTGGAAGGAGCTGTAGGTGCCTCTCATTACAGACATTAAACCATAGCTCTGTATCTAGACTCTGTAAAACATTCATCCAAACCAACTGTTTCTTCAGCTGCTGCAGCAGAGCAGAGATAAACTGATCCTCTGTCTGGGAACTGGTTCCTGTTTCCTCAGGTGGAGAGCAATCAGTACGGGGATGACGACACCGCCCTTAATGGGATCCGCCTCATCTGCTCCCAAGACGAGAGCCGGGACTACCTGTACTACGTCGAGTCGCACACTGGACAGTAAGCAGCTTCAACTGAACACCACTCAATTTGCTTCGTCTTCCTCTTTTCAGCAACACGGGGGTACAAAAAGCAAAGAGACGTAGCAATAAAAAATTATTTTTAAGACTATTCATTTTGAATTAGAGAATGAGGACTATTATTCGGGTCTCATGAAGGAATACTAAGAAAGTTAATTATTTTTAAACATATTTCAAAAGCAGTATAATTTCATAAAAAAATGTTAGAAACTTATCAAAGCAAGCAGCACACTGGGAGAGAAGGAATATAAACACTACATCATAATCCCACTTACAAAGAAGTGAACAGTGTGTATTTAATAGTTTTATACAAAAATTCAGAATAAAAATGTTACATAATAATAAAAACGGATTTGAATGTCATTTACTTAAATAAGTATTTGACCCAACAGCAAACCATAACCTTCAGTTGTTGTTCATCAGGTTTGCACATAACACTGTGAATCCTTTAAGTTTCTTGGCAAATACGCAAAGCGTCGACTGTTTTCTGGTTGGTTGAGAGATAGAGTTATAAGGTTCAATAAGCAGGCGATGTTTGCAAAATTTATGTTAAAAATTCCTAGGTAAGGTCAACGGTCCAGAGCGGCAAACGATGAGCAGATCCCTTTTATTAAATTTGATCACAACTTTTAACTACAATAAAAAGGCAGTTTATGTCTTCAGTTGTTATATCTTAATCCATTGTAAAACATTAAATCAAATATTTTAACATTCACAAATATCTCAAATTTCTACAAGAGTCATCTGATAACTATCAAGAACAACTACTTATTTTTCAGTATATAAGATTTGCCAAAAGTTTTTTAATAATTAGATTTTCAGATATCTTTCCAGAAAGTCATGAGTCTGCGTTTTATTTAAAGTGTGTTTGCCTGATGTAAATACAGTGTCTTGCAAAACTATTCATACCTCTTAGATGTTTTCGCATTTTTGTCATTTTAAAAGCATAAACAATTCAATTGGAATATTTTCTTATAGACCTACAGAAAGTAGGCTACTTAATTGTGATGTGAAAGGGAAATGATAAAAGCCCCAAATGAAACAAAAGCCTGGTCTACTCATCCAAGAGTAATAGCAATAATAGCAATAATAATAAACAGGAATGGGAGATGGTGGTGTAAGCAAATAATTAAATACCAATGAAATAAATAAACATAAAAGTGATTCCTAAACAAATATAAACATACATGAGCTATGATGCAATTTTACATTTAAGAAATGTTGCTTTCAGTTGGTACAAAGTGTTGCTGAGCTGGACGATGGTGCATTAAAGGCAAGCAGAAACCCAACTCAGCTACGATCTGGATGTGCAAAACCATGATTAAAAGGGCCAAAAAAATATAAACAATATGTGACCCTCTAAATGGAAAAGGTGTTTGACTGACTCATGTCTTTAATGAATGTTGGATGGATTTACCGAGTACGTAAAGACTGTTAGAAGAATAAACATTATTTATAAAATGGAGTAGTAGACTGGCTGTTGATCCTCATGTTCAGGGCGTTATAAGAAGAAGTGCTAATGTCCTAAAATTTATCTCGACTTGCTTTTCTAATTCTGTGCTCCCACATTTGAAAACGTTCCGCCCAGCTTTGGTGAGTGGTCCCATCCTCAGTACTGCCCGAGCGGGGTGCTGACATCCTTCCAGATTCGCGTGGAGGAACATCAGGGTATGTTTGGGGACGACACGGCCGTCAACAACATCAAGTTCCGCTGCAGCAGCAACCCAATGATGGAGGCGCCCGGCATGCACTGGGGTGAGTACAGCTACTGGAGCGAAGACTGCACCAATGGAGGGATCTGCGGCATAGAGACCAAGATGGAGGATTACCAGTGGGGCCTGGACGACTCCTCTCTCAACGACGTTCGGTTCTTCTGCTGTAACAAACCTCAGCAGGTGGGTTAAAAGGTTTCTGACCCAAAGCGCTGAAACATTTGACTCAGGTGAAGATTTTAAAATAGCTAGTTTTTATAGGGCTCCCATTGTTTCCTATAATGCCAAATTTCCAGTTTGAGAATCCCCGCATATTTTTGAGAACTTGTTCCCTGATCACGTTGAGGTATTAAAAATACAGTACTTCCTCTTTACCCAAAAATCCAATCTTAGTTTACAATCAGTTTATTTACCCAATTTTGCCTACCACAAATGATCTTTCAAATGCCAACAAGAGGTGAACAGGTGAGCAAGTTTTAGGATACCACATCCAAAGACGGATTAGTTAGCTGTTCCACAACTCACAGACCTTTGAGTAGCCTCCATATTAATAATTCATTGCAAGGTATTAGAAATAGTTTTGAAAAGAAATAAAAAAGCAGTGGTGTATGTATGCCAACTCACAGATATCTTCTGTTTTGTCTTTTTGTTACACTCAGATGTTTCAGATCATCAAACGAATTTTTATATCGAAGGTAACCCGACTAAATACAAAATTAAATTTATTAGGACTAATCAGAATTTTCATTCTTTCACTCATGATTGTTAAATTATGAATCAACTGTAATACATCCCATTTAGGAAAATTTTGCTTCCTTTTTCTAGCTACAGCCAAGTGTTTCCACAGCCAGATCTGTAGAATTAAAGGAAATTATGACTTGAACCTTTCTGATAATATGAATAAGGCTAAAAGATCTCAAAATCAATACATCATACTTAGATCTAAAGAAATTCCAGACATCTTTCAGTTTGAAAAGGCTCACATTTCTAATGCCCTGGTACTAGTGAACCACGGTGAGAACCCATATCAACAAAAAGAGAAAACATGGAACAGTGGCAAACTTTGCCAGAAGTGCAGCAGTGGTGGCTTGTCAATAGAACATAAATTCTGAAATAAAAACTAATTCTCATCTCTGTTCTCTTATAAAAGTCTGACTTTTGATTTTTCAGCATTCCCATTCCATTTTTGGTTCATTCAAAGTTCCTTTCTTGTTTAAGTTTAAATTCATATTTATTTAATGGAGAGGGATGCCGCCCAGATGAGTGTGCATGCAGGGTTTTAACATTTGACTTCCATGTGACTTTGTGCTGGTTTCTAATTGGTAACTTAAAGATTCTCCTCTGAGTGCAGCTCTCTGGGCCAGTTTGTCATCCAATCAGATCAATTCATCATACCTTTCGATCAAAGTCACACCCCTGGCAGTTTAGACGCACATACATGCATTTCACTCAAAGAAATGAAAGCAAACGGAAGAGTCAGAATACAACAAGAACAACAACACAGAAGAGAACAACAATAACAAAAGAAAGTTTGGGCATTCATTTACAAAATAATGATTTCATAAGGCTTTTGCAGAAGGAAACTAATCAAGGAATTCAGAACAGACCGACCAAACAGCAGTGGGCAAGTGTGAATGGATTTATTTTTGGTAGAGTTGTTGTGTAATCTCTAACCTCTAGTGCGCCCCAAATCTTTTGTCACCAGCCGACACTGGTGGCTGGTCCACCAGAATTACCTTGAACTCAATTAGGAGTTTAAAAAATAACCCAGAGTAACATCGAAAGCAATGCAAGGCTCCTCTGCCTCAGTTGAGGTCATAAGTCATCACGTATTCAAGAATAAGAAAGTCACTGTCGCCTCACGCGTCGCCTCCTTTGTGCATATCTGTAAAGGACAAAAAACACAGCAAAGCAGCATCACTTTTGGAGGAGCATTTCTAGTGAAGAATTAAGTAACTTTATAATGCTGTTAGCAAGAGAACGTTTTGATCTGCTGGGGTGCTCTCCGCCATCTTGCTCCAACGCTGCACCGCTCTGACGGTGCTATTTTAGGGCAGGGAGGGGCTAAGCCCTGAGTGGCAGCTGTTCACGTGCGCGTACGCGCACGTATGCACACGGCCCGGCCCGGCTATGTACACAGAAGACTGGAGAACAACTCAGAGAGACGTGGTGTGACATCATACCATAGTCCATCTGAAATATTACCTTTTGCTTATTGCTCCTTCGAAGTACACTACCTCAAAATGGCTCGAAAATGCAGGTTTTTGGGGAGACCTTGTCAAAGTCTGGACTTAAATCCAATTCAGATGCTGCAACATGACTTTATTATTATTTTTGAAAACCTTTGAATATTCCTGAATTTAAACAGTCCTTCAAAAAGGAGTAGGCCAATATTTCTCTACATCAATAGTCAGTTACGGCAGCTACTTGTTAACAGTTGTTACTCAGGTTATCTTTGTCAGATGACAAAATTAGTTTGGTGATCTGAAACATTTAAGTTTGACAAAGACACAAAACCAGAGGAAAATTGGTCATTTCCACAGCCCTGTGTGGGCAGAGATTAGAGAAAGGAGGGTGTCTACCATGTGCCTCAACTTTATTCCCCAGAACTAATTTGGCTCTGGTCAGCTTCGTGTCCACAAAATGAATGAGGTACAGAGTAGACTAAAGTATATCGGATCTAAATTATGTCACCAAACCTAATGTTTAACTTTAAACCACCTCAGCTGTTTGCTTGTCATATTAATGAACGTTTCCGTTGTTCTTTTTCACAGTGATCAACCGAGTCCAGAACCTCAGTCACACCTTCAACCCAAAGATCAATTTTAATAAAACAAACTTAGCCTCTGGCTTTTTGTGTAATGCTTTTCCAAACATGTGTTGTGCAGTTTGGCACAAAAGTTCAGTGATATCCAAATCTAACCTATTTCACCAATCTTAATGATCATAAAAGGTGGAGACTTTACCTTCCTGGACAATAATAAAAACATATAAGCTCTTCTTCAGGGCAAGCCCTAATCAGTGTGAGAGTATTATCACTTACTGTCCGGTGAACCAATGAGCTCTCGGCAAAGTCAGGGGAAGCAATAGGTGCTGATGAAAGCGTTTCGCTGAGCTCCTGCTGCTGCTGAGGTAATTACCAAATGACAAGAGAGTTGATGTTAATTAATTTACAGTTTAAGGCCTGACAAAGGTTGATAAGACACCGACTGGAAAACACAGAGGTAATGGTGCTAATTAATCTGTGAGGAGTTAATCGGCTAACAGAGTGTGCGTAAGGTCGGAGGGGGCGAGGGACTTGAGGATGTTATCTAACAATGACGTAATGGTTTTTTGAAGATCTTGCAAGTCAGGGCAAAAGTGATTCCAGTATTTGATGTAGAGTTGCAGTGACCCTTGGTTGTGATGATGAGTGCCGCGATGCTGACCGTATATTAAACTTCCGAACTCACGGGGCCAGAGATGGAGGCTTAAGTGCACTTGTTGGCCCCCGTGGAAGAACGAAGATGCTAATGTCAGCTGGATAAAAGCTTTGTGAAGGGTAAAAATGAGCCGCATCCTATCTGCTGTTTACTTCTGGCTAAAGGGAGGTAAGAGTCCAGTACGTATCATTAATTCCTGATCAATACATGCTTGAAGTCCAGACAAGTTCTTTTTTAGTCCTGTTGTACTAGATGATAATAGATGGTACCATACGTTAAAAATTGAACTGAAATGAAATAATTTGTAAATATAAGCCAACAACTCTTATCATTTGCCCCATTTGATTTGTTCAAATATTTGAATAAGAACAACTGTCATTTGTCAAGATGAACGATGCTGAAGATTTAGCTGAATGTTTTCCAGTCTGTCATAAAAATACTCATTCTGTGTCTTCAGGTTGCCATTTTTTCCAGCATATAAGTTCAGTGATTTCCTGAGATGTCCAGAGGCGAAGTTCTCAAATATTTTAAGCTGTCAGAAAAGCCAGATGGGGTTTTATTTATTTAGACATTTCTATATTTTTTTCTCAATAAAGAGTGATTCCAAACTGTATTGTTAAAACATTACTACATAACTGCAGTGTTATTATACAATAATAATAACAATAGTAATAATACTACCTACTGTTCTTATTGCTGTATGTATAGTAGGTTTTAGACATGCACAAAACCTAAAAACAATCTGGTTTTGTTAATGTTTCTTGCTGGTCTTGCCTGCATTACAGGGAAAATGGACTCATAGATCTTGAATTCTTAGACGCCGCGAGCACAAGCAGTTGGACGGATGGAGCTTGAGCTTTTTCACATTTTGTCACATTACGACATTAAACTACAATATATTTTATTTGTGTTTTATACAAAATCACTACACAAACCAGTGTATAATTGTGACATGGAAGAAAAACAACATTGGGTTCTAAAAAATCTTTTACAATCCAAAATCTGAAAAGTGTGGCATGGATTTTTATGCTTATCCCTTTGTTGATGGCTCCAAACAAAATCCCTAACAACTGCCTTCAAAACGGACCTATATGTAAGTCAATGGTATGTAAATACAGGTGATCATGGAAAAGCTCCAGGTTTTGCACAATAGTGGATTTGCCTTTAAGATTTTTACCTGTGTTATCAAACTATACAAATTCAATCATAAGGCACAAGGGGTTCCAGTTTTTCTTTACACATCCTTTAAGTAGTAGTAATGCAGTAAGGAACGCTGTTAACATATATTTTATCTTTAAAGTCTACAGCGGTCACTAGATGGCAGCACTGAATCAATAGCTCACCAGGTAGGGACACGCCTGGCATAAAGTGCACACAGCTGTTTGAAGTGCTCTGATTCAAGGCTGGCTTCATAACACAAGCCAGAGGTGCAAGCTCCGTCTCTCACTGGACCTTACGAACGCTCTGGGTGCAGAAACCTACTGTTTGTTTTGATTGAAACTCTGCGGCTGCCTGAACACTGTAGCAGTCATAAAGAAAATCCCCCCCGCCCCATTTTTGACTTGCAAGTAAACTTCATTATTCAAAGCAACCTGCCCTCAGCAAAGCATTGAATAACATTACCTCTGAGTCTCCGGGTGGAACCTCAGAGATGAAAATGCCCCCGGTCATGGGTTTAATATCCCAGGCTCATGGCGTTTCTGACCATCTTTTAGCAGTTCTCCAGTGGCTCACCGGTCTGCCTAAAGAGCCATTAATGCCTCCTGTAGTGAACAGAATGGATCTGATGTTTTGGTGTTTTGGTTGGAGGGAAAGCCGTCTCCTTAATGACCTTTCACTCCCTTGGGCTCACAGCTCGTGGCTTATAGATCACACCAGCTGTGTTGACTCAACTGTAAATATAATGTGGCTCATAAACACCACGGGGATATTGTGATGTGTGTTTGTGTTTTCACGTGAAATATTGATGCATGGGGGTCAGCACTGGGCCTAAATTGCGTTGTTTTGATCTGAGAGTGGGGGGAAAAATGGATTATTGTGTTGTTTTGGAAAAATAACTATCAAGTTGATGTATTCCAGGGTTTAAATGGTAATGAAGGTAATAACCAGATGGAGCAAATCCGAAAGAACTCTCTTTTTACTCAGAGAAAATGAAACTTGGGGTTCATAAGTCTTACCTCACCGTTGGACTCCATTGGCCTTCATTCCTGTTTAGAGAGCTGTGTTTGCAACTTATGTCTAATGTTAATGGTACCATCTCATGTCTTTGTGCTGGATCACTTTTCATGGTAAAACTGAAGATTTTATGAAGAAAAAAATATGCATTATATGATTCCAACCTGGGAATTACATAAACCCCAGTTGAACTGCGTTTCAGCTGCAAGGCAGCAGGATTTTCTCATTGTGCTCATTGTTTAGCTCATTGTTTAGCTCAAGGACCAGGATAGCTGTTATTAACAATCCAAGCCAGTGCAGCACAAGATGATTTAATGTCATACAAACTATGAAATTGCCAATAAAAGGTCATTATTGGAGCTGTATTAGTTTATTTTTTTTTGGGAAAGGCAGTTTGGATGTATAAGACACGTATTATTACAGAAACTGGAAGTGTGACTTTATCTTAAAGAGTATATAATTATAATGTTTGAAACTTTTCCTTTTTCAGTCGTTATCAAGCTTGTGGGTCACAATTATGACCAAAATAGAGAAATACGTAAAGTAGCTGAGAAAGGCTGCTGCTCAGATTTGTATTCAATAAGTGAAGAGTAGGAGCTTGGGATCTAACAAACAGGCACCATCTGGAGGGATCTAAAAGCCCTCTGTAGGGAGCCCAGTCTGCCCCATAATACACCACAGTGTCAAATAGCCACTCATGATAAAGGCTTTAATGCAAAAAGCTAAAATCCTGGCAGTATTCAAACTGACGCTGTCCTTTTTGCCCCCTCTGGTAAACATTGTGTCCTCTGTGTTGCCTTGTTAAGGTAGTCTCTGAAGGATTAGCCATCCTGCGTAGTCAGTAAAATACAACACAAAATTTGTTGAGTATAAAAATATTGTTAAAGGGAATGTATTTGGAAGCCAAACTGCTTCAACCAAATTTTGGTGGTTAGTTCGTCTAGACCAGGAGTCACCAACCATTTTGAAACCGAGAGCTACTTCACTGGTACTGTCATACAAAGAGCTACCAGTACTTACCTTTGAACAGGAAGTGTCAGAGTTTACCTTAACTTCATGACAATTAAACATATTTTAATGCTTTTTTTTTTAGATACTGTCATTTTGTAAATGTATATAGATGCAAGCATGATTAAAGCAATGAATTAAAATAAAAATTTGGGCTATTTTTAGAACCGGCTCGTGGGCATCACTAGGTTCCTTGAGGGCTACCTGGTGGCCGTGGGCACCGTGTTGGTGACCCAAAATATTCCTTTATTCAAAAACATTTTGAAAATGACACTGCTTGAAAATGCTCACCAAGTGATCGAGTGAAGAATACGAATTATTAAAAAGGATTTTTTAAAAACTGTTCAGATAAACCAGGACATTAATAACGAACTGAAACTTCCAATGGCCATTTTAAAGACAAGTTTGTAGTCTCAATTTTTGGTCATTTACAAGGAAATATGTACAGTAGATGTCTGTGAAAAGGCAGTAACTATCTGCAAGTTTTTATTACATTAATTTGTTCTTTTTTAATCGATTAAAATCCCAAATGTGGAAAAGGGGATGTTCGATTATTTTCCCAACTTAATCCAGGCACGTTAACCCTGAACAAGGTCTGATCATGTAATCAAAATGTTACAGCTTACACTGGTTAAAACCAACTCCTTGGCTGATTTCTCTCCTGTCTGGCAAACCCAAACCACCTTGAATTGTAAACTCTGACGCGACAAAGACAAGGATACATGTACACATTAAATATAAATCATTTTATAATATACAAATTGTACAGATGTCAAGGACAGTAGGAATGTTGACATACTCAGAATAGGAAAGATAAAGAATACTTTTTCTACATCAATGCAAGTGACAACGGCACATGATCGAAGATACTTAACATTCAAGATGGCAGCTTGAGGTGATAAGAAATACACCCGAGAGAAAAAAAATCAAACAATACATTTTTCCAGAGGCTGTGAGCAAAGCTAAAGTGACAACACAGGAAAAAAAAAGTGACTGCATCCCATTGTGTCATGTTCTGTCGCGTCTGCTTTGTCCGTTTCACATCATAGTAGCACACAGGAAATGAACCATTGCGGGTTTTTTTTTTGTCCATAGCATTACCAAGAGCGATTGCAATAGCGCCACTACTCAGGCCCAGAAACATTTATGCTGATTTAAGAGAGCAAGCTGTATATTTTTCACTGATACTATGAGTGGAGGGGAGCGCAGATGTATATTTGAGTCTAACATTAGTCAAAGGTCCCCTCCTTTTCACGCACGGCAGAGTTAACATGGTTCAGCATCGTTTAACTGATTAAATGTCCCATTCTGCCTCGCTTATCTCTCCCTGCCTGTGTTAACATAACACCAGGCAAAAATAATAAAAGAAAAACCCTAATTACCCACAGTCCCTTGGGCATGTCCATGCCAGAGGTTAGACTGCACAGCAACCCATACAGTAAGTGCTTATTGAGGAGAGACGGCCTCCTGAAGGGCTCAGGTACGAGACGGGCTCAAACAGGGCCGCATCCTCTGCCAAGGCTTCTGTTGTCCGTGCCGCCCAGCCGGAAAGAAAATCGATCACTTCCCTTAAGCTTACCTCGTTATCTGATTATCTGATTTGTTTTCCAGAGAAGGCTTCAGTAGTGGAATATGACCTGTCTTGTTCATAGAAAGCCAAATGGGAAGGTTTGAGTCGCACTTTTCAGATTGTAAAGCAAACAAAAAAACAGCAGAAGACAGGAGCACGGAAACAAGTTGACCACAGTTTAAATCTCAAGAATATCAAGTATTAAAACTTAGGAATAGAGTCGTTCCTCGTGCACTAACATATTTTAAGCATTTATTTCTGTTTCTTTTGATGATTATGGCTAAAAAGCTACAGACAACTAAAAATTCAATTTCTCATAAAGTTAAAACATTACATTAGACTCCGGCGTTGTCAAACTCTGACTTTTAGGTGCCCTGGCACACCTGAATCGACTCCTTGGGATGTATTCAAATTCGTCCCAATGATCGAATCACTTGATGTATGTGTGTTGAATCAAACACATATTTTAAAGAAGCAAGAGAATTATAGAGCACTGTATGTTTCCCTTTGCTGTCAAGCTTTATGCAGGTATTGATTTCATTTTCCAGCAGGACTTTGCTTCTTCCCACGCTGTCAAAAAGTACCAAAGATCTGCTTAAATGGCCATGCTATCCACTGTGCTCAGTCGGCTACTAAGGTGGTCTGACATAAACCCTACAGAGAATATATGGGGGGTTGTCAAGAGGAAGATGAGAGACACCAGACCCAGCAAAGCAGATTGGCTGAAGGTTTCATCAATACCTCAGCAGAGCCACAGGCGGATTTCCACCATGTCAAACCGCATCGATGCAGTGATTCAAGCAAAAGGAGCCCTGACCGAAGCCGGATTCCATATACAAGAACTTCCTTTTTGCAAAACAAATTAATATAGCACTAAAATACTTATTTATTTGTTTTGTGTAATATTCTAATTTTCATGGTATAGCCATAATCCTCACGGTGAACAGAAAAAAAATGCTTGAAATGTACAGTATTCCTCTTTAGGTAATAAAACTACGTACTCTATTCACTTGATGAACTCAAATTTTTGATTACATTCCACTTAGATAGACGAACCTTTAAGCTATTCTTTGATTTGACTGAAACACTAGGATTAGCATTTTGTCTTCACTAATTCCCGTTTGTCAGTTTCAGACTAAATGGACCCAGGAGTGTCTATTAAATCCTAATCATCTTAAAAAAAAAGACACAAAATATTTAAATTAAATATCAGAGAAGTTATAAATCATGAGGTGCTCTTGCAATCTTCTGTTTGTACAGCTGAGAAAAATCCATTTTCTCTCAGACGCGTTGACCTTGGCTGCCATGAGGGATGACCTCATGCTCACAGTTCACTTCTCTGTCATACTGGAGCGCTGGAGGACAGGGAGCATATGTTTCCAGGGGTCGCACTTACCACGACCCCCCTCAGTCGAAAGCCAACATCAGCCCTGAGGAGGTAGCTCAAAGCGCCAGTCAGCAATGCATTTTTGCAAGCTTTAGCCACGACAAGCGGAGGCAACATGAAGCCTTTTTTTTTTTTTTTTACTTGAAAACCAAATACTCACAATCAAGAACATGTTCAAGAGATGTCAGAAATGAACAAAAAGTATAAAATCTTCATATGGACAAACACTTTTATCCCAACACTCTTAATCCCAAGAATAATATCCTCAAAACACCAACCGGAGCAAAACGTTGCCGTTTGACTATAACAAACATATAACATTTAAATCACCAATATTCCGCTAAAAAAAAACATTTCTAATAGCAGATTCTGGGCCATTTACAGTATATTAATAAGGCTAAACTGGTCACAGTTTTATATTCTACTCTACACAGAAAAAAAACAAAACATTTGCCATTTTACATTTAAAGGAATCTCAACAGAGGCAGGAGAGCGCTTGAAAATGTGGAGTTTCTTCTCCAGAGAAGAAATACTTTTCTTCACCACATATTTATTATCACAACACTAAAAAGATAAATGAAATTTATCGGAGGGCAGCAGGTACTTTTTAACAGCAAAACGCTAATGGTTTACAAAACAGGTATAACCGTCTGCGGTGCAAACGGATCCACATGACATCCTTGTTAAACGTGAAGCTTGACAGGTTGAGGTGTTTTGTTGTTAATAACTCCCCCAACAAGTGACCCCCCCTGCCCCCCACCCATTACAAATGCATGATTACCGACAGATCCCCCACTGACAAAATCCATTAGTGATCCACAGAGGGCCAAGCTCCGGAAACGTCACCTCCCCACTTTCTCTTGTTCCACCTCTAAAATGGAAAGCCGCGCAGTGCCACGAAACAGCGCATTATGTCCCAGTTAATGTCAGAAACTGTGTCCAGCGAGAAGAGCTAGTCGCAGAGCAATGTCAAAAAAAGAATAAAACTCTCCGGTGAATGTTGGTCGGTAACGGCTGTTGCTTTAAACGAGACGATTTGTCTGTGTTATCTGAGTATTTCGGGTTCTGCTGTCTTTCGTTCTCTGTCTCACTTTCTCCTTCACAGTCTTCACTTCTGGCTTCAACACAGAACAAGGACTAGCCCTGACCACACATCGCATGACCTTGTTTCCGTGCAGAAAGCCTCCTCTCTCCTGTATGTAAAGCTAACAGTGTAAACCTAGGTACTGATCCTGTCCTTGAGGAGCAAACGTTCGGCTGGATTTCACATCCTTCTCTGACTGGGCTTGGGAATACTCTTGGGAACATTCTGTATGCAAGGTAAGCTTAGCGCGCCACACCAAAGAGTGATTATCGGCTCTCTTTGAAGCACTTGACGGCTTAGAGCTCCGCGTAAACAATGATCTCCTCATCCCACTTTGGATTGCCTGTCGCAACAAATGCCTTTCCCGTCACCTCTACCGGCGCTCGCCTATGAATTTCCTCTGCATCCTGGATCAGAAAGCAAAAAAGGGCATAGTGATCCAGGCCCAGGAGGACATATTGTGGGAACCCTCTGCCCTTTATGGTATCTTCAATGGGGAAGAGGCAGGCCCGGGTCTTTGCCACGGTTTCAGAGCCAGCTTTGTAAGCCAAAAACAAACTGATGCTTTATTGATCAAGAAAGCCCAGACACAACTAGAAAAGCTCCCAAAGCTTGGCTATCTCTGTCAAGACGTGCGTTCTGAACTTTTAAAGTCCAGGAAGACTCGGTCACACTGGAATTTGGCACAGCAAAATAAAACTTCCCTAATTTTAAATACGAAGATACTGCTCACTGCTCTGATTTGATGGTAAGTATTGTAAGTGATTATTGACGTTTGTGGAGTTCTGTAATTAGCTCTTTATTTGGGGCAAATGAAGATGGGTCCAGTTGGAGCCACCTGACATTGTAATGTAAAATAAGATAACATAAGAAAACTAAGTCAGAGAAGACAGATGAGAGTGGTAAATGGAATTTAGCTTGCTATATAAAATGACAATAAATGTGCAGCTTTATCCAGATATGTCCTTTTATATATTTTTTTAATGCTTTTAAAACCTGCTGATATAGCTAGTAAGCTGCAGAGACAGTTTACTAGCTACACCTAAAGCCTAAATTCTCTATAGAGAACACTATAGTGAGAGTATAGTGAGCGAGTGAACATTACAAAGCAGCTCTGGTTTAGCTTCCACTCTCACTGGAACCAAGACAAAGTCTTTTTGAGGTTTATTTTTCCTCTTACTGCTTTCTCTCTGAATCTCCTCTGCCTATCTCCATCCAGTGTATCCAGTGGCTCCACATGGACTTGCCTGCAAAAGCACCTGCCCCCCACCCCCCACTTTGTTAAATACATTCAGTATGTGTGGTTATACAGTAGGACTGATGTCATGATCTTCATTCGTTTGGCTACACTGTTGCAGGTTTTGGGGGAATCATTTATGAGAGATGGGGGTTTGGAGGATGCTGCAGCGACGGGGAATTCCCGCTTTAATCTGGATTCAGGATGAGATCATGAACCAGTTGTTTTAAGATTGGGATTTTCAGAGGTAGGGCGGGGGAAAGCTCGACTTGAACAGCATGGTGCTACTCCTGAGCCGCCACTGCGCTTGGGCTTGTGGCAGATGGATCTGCCACAGTCTCCTTGCCGTTAACCTCCACCAGTTCCTCTGTTTTGATTTTATTCTCTCCAATGTCATCTTTCTCTTCTTCTGTCCCTATTCCATTTTCTATCACGCACTCAACTTTTGAAATGCCCTCAAGCTCCTTTTCTTTGGTCTCGCTTTGTGTCTCAACAGTCACAACTGTTTCAGTGACCTCCTCGACCTCCTCCTTTCCCAAAGGCTCTCCGTTTTCTTCTGATCCCTCTCCATCTGGAGCTGTCTTTTCTCTCGCTTCAGCGCAGTTTTCTGCTTCTTTGTCCTCACTTTTGTCTGGTCCATCTTTGCTTATGACTTTCTCAACGCTGATTACCATCCCTGCATCAACCTTTTTATCTTCCTCACACTTTATCTTCCTTTCTTTCTTGGCTTCGCTCGCTGCCTCTACCTGTGGTGCATTTGTGCTTTCACTCACAGTCTTATCCTCCTCCTGTCCAGCTTTGCGTTTGTCGCCGGCGATCTTCAGATCTTCAGACTCCTTCTCAGTTACTGTCTTTTTCTTCTTGTTCTTTTCCACATCCTTGATGCAGTTCTTGTTGGACTTGCTCCGGGCCTTGAAGATTAGTTTCTGAAACATTTATAGCATGTTAGTTTGGCCACAAAGCACTTCACACAGACTTAATTAAGAATGGATCATGGCGGATATAATATTGGGATGGAATAACTTGGTAATTTAAACAAAACAGAGCAGGAAATTGGGGCCATGGTGGGTGGGGGGTGAAGGTGGCGTGATTGTTGGTAGCCTAGAGGATATCGGTTTGAACAAACAGGCAAAGAGTTTAATGTTGTAACTGCTTACATATAGTCATTTGATAAAAAACTCCACATGCAATCACATATTCTTCTTCTTGTGAAAGCTCTTCGAATGAAAAGCGACACATATCCAACTACAAGAACTGAAATCTGTTTTTGTTTTTCAATCTTTTTTATGAATGCACCAGAAACAGGCGTTTTATATTGTATTATGCAACTTTAAAAGATATTTTCTTCAGTTCTAATAGTTAATTTTTTTATTTTACTTGATGTTTTGGTATTAGTAAAGGAGACATTAAACATCCATAGGTTAAAATATGTTAGCAAAAAAATCAGGCCCTCATAGGATGTCCAACTTTTAAAAAAAAGAATAAAGATTTCATCAGGTAGAAAGACAAGCTAAGAAATAGTTAAGAAAATAGCGTTAGCTATAACTGTTCCAGTTCTTAGTTCCTGTAAGCAAAGTGTTTGTGAAGCACGGTTATACCAAGGTCACAGAAAACACCGACATGGATTCATTCCACTGCAGAAACAGGTATGCAGGATGTTATTACAGCTGTTTGGGGTCGGCAAAAAAAAAAAAAAAGCATTAACACCAAATGGTTCCCAAAATAACACATTTGTCAGCTGCTAGAGCATTCCTCATATCTGAAACAGAGACTTGCTGGTTCAAATTTGTTCACACTGTGGGTTTATTTACATAAATCAAAAACAGCTGCAGTATTGATGCTGGAAAAACAAGGGATGCTAGTTTTAGATGGTGGATAATGGGCAAGGGGAGTGTTAGTAGAACCTCCAGTAGGTGAGGGGTCTTCAACCTGCAGCTCTAGAGCCAGATGTGGCCGTTAACGCCCTCTGGAATGGCTCTCCAAAGCTTTGGCTAAGACTAACAGAGAAATAAATGATGGTTATAGACTCACTGACAGAAAGAGTTAAGTACTCAAATGGAGTGGTGAAGAGTTCATGTGACTGTATTTCAGTGGGTTGATTGAAAACAGTTGACGGTTTGAGTATACTCACGCTGAGTGCAATGTCAGCAGGGTGTTGTGCGTTTCTGGGCCTGGATTTAGTGGGGAACAGAATCAGCCAGCGATTATATCTTGTGGTTACTCATTCCACATCTGTTTTAACTGGCCTCTTAGATTAAGCCGGTCAGGGCCAGACTGGGCCGTAGGAGATGTTTTCATGGATTTGGGTCTGATAAAAGATTGGTGGACCTGACAGGTTTTTAAAGGATCACATGTGCCTTGTGTTGACCCTCCAGGAGAGGTATAGCTTTGCTGTCATTGTTCCCCCAAAGCACTACCACACCATGATCCTTGGAACAATATCAGTGCATCCAACATTGGCTAGAGTGGTTGTCTCTGGCTTGCAATAAGCTTTGTAATGCTTTGAGCACAAGAGAGTCCTACCCTACCTAGTGTCCTCTCGGTTTCACGACCAAAGACGTCATGGTATGTACGGTTACCCCCTGTTACCACTGAGACCAACATGATGTCAACGTATCATCTGGTTGCTCCACATGCTAACCAGTAGAAAGATCTGAACACCCAGCCTCATGAAAACAGTTAATTCAATCCCTTAATCTTCACAAAGAGCTGGCGGTGGAATCTAAACGTTTGACGTTTCCTTTGCTGACCTTCACACATGGTCTTTTTGCTGAGCGTTGGATGCTCTGGCATCTGCCTGTCAAAAAGTTACTGAGCAAATATTGCCACTACTTATGTTCTTTGGCACATGATGCTCCTTGCAAATCAAATCGTTAAAAACTGGTTTGCAAACCATCCAAATCTGACCGTTACGCCTGGGTACACACTTTTATTTTTTTGTCAGTGAGTTTATAAAGAAAAATATGGAAAGGGCTGTTTTGAGTACTTTCTAATCCAGTTTGGTAGAAAACACGGATTTCAGTAAAGGTGTAGAACAACTCCAAATAAGGGTAAAAGACAAAGCAGTCTGGTTAAACTCAAAAAAAGGTTTAAAGGCTCTAGACTAATTTAAATGTACTTTAAGGAAGGGTATGATTGTTGTTTTGATCGTGAAGGCTGTAGAAATCTTAGGAATACAGAGAAAGGTTGGAGATGTTGTACCTTGGATTCCCTCTTCTTCCGGTTCATGACTGGTCTCTGCAGGAAAACGATCTGCTTGGTGGACAGGCTTCCGTCACTGAAGGAGTCGGACGAGAAGGAAACAAATACGTAAGACGACAGCCTTTCATCAAACACACTCTGAGTGATTTACAGATTTTAAACCTTTGGCTGTTTATTTTTTGTCAGACTCTTTATAATTTGTTGCTGTTTTGTTCTAGAAAACGTTTTTCTAAGCCTCCTAGATGAATGCGGTCCTGTGATAACACATTTTGGCCATCCATCAAGATAGTCGATTGACTGCTCATGCTTCACGCTTTTATCTGACAGATTAAAGACAAAAAGCTCAGATTTGTAGCCCAACCTCTTCACCACTGTCATCTGTCAGTGTCACTTCCACCCTTTATTGTACTGCATGTCTGAATGCATGAAAGCGGAGAGTGCAACTTCTGAGCATCTTCTTCTCTTTGTTGTTCCCCCAAAACGTAATCCTCCACCCTCTTTTCCTGTCAGTGTCCTGCATTCTGAGGGGGATAATCTTCACAAGTACTCCTGCTGACAGATTAATCGTGGCAGGAAATGCAGAGTTTATTTCTGAGTGGGCTTTCTTCATCTCTTACACTCATTCTTGCTCTTCAGTCCCATCATCCCTGTCATGTTTAGTCCTTTTGTTTGCCAAATTTGTGCTCAGAAAGTAACTGCTTGCTTGAGTGAGAACTCTTGCCTTTTAAGTTGTACATATTTGTGTCAGTTTCAATATTTATTATGTCTGCCTGTGTCACTATCTGATACTGTATAGGGTTAGTAACTTGAAGTTTTTCTTATGTTGCTTTTTTTGTCACACTTCAATGTTTAATGTGATCACTGGATTAAATACAAAGTAGAGTTTCCAAATGATAATTTCATTTACCCAGGGATAAAGAAACACATCCAAACCAACTTCTCACAAGTTGAAAAAGTAACTGGTCCCTAAACATTATTTGACTGTTTCTCCTTGGTGACAGCAAAGACCATCAAGCTTTTGCTTTCACTGGCAATACGTCTTTTGCATCGTTGTGGAGGAATTTCTGTCCACTCTTCGTTATAAAATTGTTTAAATTCAGTCAAATCAGAGGGTTTTCAAGCATGAAAAGCTCATTTAACGTCATTCCACAGCATGTCACTAGAATTCAAGTCCAAACCTTGACTAAGTCACGGGGAGCTTGTTTTGTATATTGTCTGTGAACCATTAAGAGGTGAACTTGCTGATGTGCTTTGGATCAGTGTCCTGCTGCATAACCTAAAATGTGGTTGAGCTTAAAGTCATGTACTGATGGCCGGATAATCTCCTTCAGGATTTTTTTGTTAAAGATTCCTGGATCCAGGTCCTAAAACCTTAAAGCAACCATCACACTTCTACCACCATCTGACTGTTGGTGTAACTTTACTGAAATGCTGTGCCAATCTTATTTGTGTTAATTGTGGGATTTTACAATTAGGTGTGTATCCCATTCGATGTGATGGGATTCACACTTGCAAAAAAAGAGCCTTATCGCTCCCAATAAAATTTTGGCAAAAGTCTTGGAAGAAAGTGTGTTAATGTAAATGTGAGACACAAATTAATTTTTTTGTAGACATTTTCTTCTTTTTTTGCCTTGGGATTCTCTTTTTTCTCTTCATCATTGTTGAATCTGAATCTTACAGTTACAGTTAAGGCCTGCAGGCCATTTAGGAGGCCTTTTGTGACCTCCTAAATGAGTGTTCAATGAGTTCTTAGAGGAATCCTGGTAGACAGGCTGCTGCTGGGAGGTTCACCACTGTTTCATTCATTCTACATTTGGAGTCACAAAGCCTTGGAAATGGATTTGTCCCTGCTCCGACACTGATAAATCTCACTGATTTTGTTTCTCATCTGTTGTTCTATAGATCACAAAATGATGTGCGGATTTTTTTGATTTTTCTATTTAACCCCTTATAGATTATTGTAGGTGAATTCAGCTCAAACTAGCCCACAGCCTTGATGTTAAAAAGATGAAAAACAGATGAATTCTGTAAGGAAGCTCTTTCTTTTTCACAGGACTGAACCAAGAGGGAAAAACTACTGGCTCATTTCTAAAGCTAAGATGCCTGCTGATCGTTGCGCTGGATGAAAGATGGCAGGTTTTACAACAACTTTCAACAAATCTTGCCCCCCTTCTCAACATGAAATGGACTTACAGAGGGTTCACTATCTAAACCATCCAAAGCCCGTTTTCCATGACCTCCTTCCTTCCACCGTTTATCTATAAAACATTTTCTAGGCTGTCAAGGATGCTGGATGGCTTTGCGGTGAATCAAAGCTGATAACTAATAGGCGAAAAGCCCCCAGGCTATTAAAGTAGAAAGGAGTGAAATGTCTTAGGAAATTATAGCCCCATACAAAACCTACTCTTGGCTGTCAGCTTGTTACAACCTGATGTTGTACAGAACAGCAGCAGCCTGCAGCTGTTGTTGGGTTGTAAATGTACCCGTTGATAGTTTCATGTGTTACAAAAAAACAAAAAAAAACCACACATAACCAACTGATAGAAGTGCAAACTGTAAACAGACCTCCTATATGGAAAATATCTTACACAAAAAGCTTATATTAGGAAATAAGTTACATGTTGATTTTAGTTTCTGTAACTTCCCTAGAAAGGCTCAAACCCCAACGAGGCAAATTAAATGGTTCAATCGACATAAAAGGACAGAGAACGAGGTTACAGTGCGGTGGACTGGTGACCTATCCAGGGTGAACGTTGCCTCTCGCTCAGTCACCACTGGGGAGAGGCATCAGCACACCCTGGATAGAGAAGCGGGTAACTACAACATGAAATGATGGATGACGTTACTGATGGATCCTTTGGATGAGACTCATCTGTCAAACCTCATAATTGGTGGCTAAAAAAAGAGAGACTGTGAGCGAGGGGGTTCTGTCACAGTAGAGAAAAGACCTGTTTATTCAGAACTGCCCAAGATGGATCCTTTGGTGAAAGCAGTGTGGGGCTCAGAAAGAACCGATAAATTAAGTCAGCATGTTGACTAAGGTTCTGGAGCAGGGCCGCACCTCAACCACACCTCTAATTAGCCAGCAGGGTACTTCTACGCAGGTGACCCATTCTTCACAATCCAATACGTTCTTTCAACCCCACCCTCAATTACCCTCTACCGGACATCATTCCACCTCTCATGTCATCCTGCTCTTCATCACCCTATGTCAGTTTCCCTACTCTACATCCTCATTCTTTGTCTCCATCGTCTTCTCTTTGTTCCAGGTTCCATCAGCTAAGTAGGCTCGGGAAAATCCCATTTGCTAAAGACTGAACCCCAACACAGAGTCTCCTCTTCTGAGTATGACGAACAGACAAATGATAATAATAATGATGATAATGATGATAATAATAATAATAATAATAATAATAATAATAATAATAATAATAATAATAATAATAATAATAATTAATAACACATTTGAAGGTACCTTTCAGGGGAATCAATGTTACCGCTCAAAGGCAAAGACATCAATCACTTAACTAAGAGGCAGAAAATAAAAACTGAAAATGTACAAGGAGATTCAGTAAAAAACAAGAGAAAAGAAAAGGGAAAAAACTTAAAAGACAGTTAACATACTGGCAAGACATCTGTCACAAAGAGAAGGCCATTTAAAAAAAAAAAAAGATGGATGTTGAGGTGGGATTTAAACGTGCCCTCCGAGTCAGTGTGGTGGATTTCAGGTGGGAGGGATGAATGGCTGAGGTGGAAATCAACTTGGATTTACTTTTCACATCCATGTGGATGAGGATGGGGTGAATAAGAAAAACGAAGTAAGAAAGAGGGATGTGAAAGATGAGCAGAAAAAGCAGAGTACAGAAGCAGATGAGGACAAGTGGGATGAAAAGGAAGAGGTAGGTAAGATGAGGTTGTAATAGTACATTTTGAGTAAGTAGCTGATGATGAAAAAGGGATTGTAAAAAAGAATGGAGAGGATGAGGTTGATCGGGACCACGAGAAGAAGTAGGTTTGGCAGGTGAAATTAGATATACTTAGTGGCTTTGCTCCTAAACCAAAGGTGCTGCTTTAACTTCATTCAAAAAAATGAACTTTATCTCAACTATTCCTCTTCTTTGTTGTTTATTAGTCCTCTGCAATGCAGAGAAATTCACATTAACTGTAGTTAATGGCACCAAAATATAATTACCATCTACATTAATTGAATATGGCGAACATGAGCGCCTGCTACAAGAATTAATGTTGTGTGGAGAAGCCGCTGAGCTCCCCTTTTGCATTAATTTCAGCCACCGCTGAGATCACTGACACTCATCCAACCCCCTCCAGATGAAGTGCAGCCCTGGAAGCCTCTAAGACTACAAACAGCACGCAAAATTGCTTGGTAAAAATGAACAAGTCGCTTCAAAAACAAGTGTAATGACTGCTGCTAATCTGAAAACGATCATCAAGCATTACTTCAGCGCGTAGAATATTTTCTTAGGGGGCTGGGAGAAACGAGCTCCATCTCGTTCGCTATCTAGGCCGAGTGTGATTAATTAACTGTGTTGTGCTTTTGTGTCGAGGCGTTTTGAAAAAGATGAGAGAAGGGGTTGTTGGGGGGAAAATAACAACAAAGGATGAAAATAAAGAGGTAATTAATCAGTTGTGCTCTAAAAGAGCAGTAAACATGAGCAGCTGAGCAGAAGGTTGGGCAAATAATCCGTCACAGTGCTGATGGAACTATTCCCTGCGTCAAGGCCTTAATACTTCGCTATGGCTAATCTTAAGCAGTTCTTGTTGCTCATAGAGAAGACCAAGTCACAGCAGCAATAGTTGGAGAAAGCATTATGTTTTGTAAGGATCGGTGTAAAAATGCTGTCGTGTATAATCATGATGCAGAAGAGCATGTTTGGCATGGATTGCCTGCTTTTCTTCTTTAGGAACGCCACAATAAAGGGTTAAAAAATCAAAAGATTGGTTGATTTAAAGATGGACATACTGGCCTTCGTTCAGTCTCCTTCTTCAAGCCTAAATGCTGTGAAAAAGGGTGCTTGGTTGCTACTTTACTAGATGTCCTTTTTGTTTTTTGGATCAAATGAATGTAAAGACTTACCTTCAGATTTAGATTTTGGGAAATTTGATAATTTTTTTTCTTTAGATATGCTTTTTTCCAGAGGTTCCTCTTTTGTTAAATGCTTTAACTCTGACCTATAACCTCATTTAGGCTAAAGAAGCTGCTGCTACGATCTTGAGATTAACCAATGTTGTATTGACACACGCCAGACAACAGAGAATCAATGTAAAACTGAATATTTATGCCCTTGCCTGTTACAAAAACACAATGTGTCCATATTTGTTTAATTGAATCTGTGAAAAAAACACAGTTAGACAGACAGAGAATAAAATTAGAGCTCCAACAAGATGAATTCCAAGGAGTTATTTGCAGGAAAGTAAAGGATGGTCTACCCTTCCTGTCCCTTGCTCTGCCTTTTCTTTGTGCTTCTTAGAGATAACATTCGGACACCTTTGATCTGTTGTAGATTGTTTTTACAGACCTTAGACATTTACTCACTGATAAGATGACATTAGTGACAACCACAGCTAAAATCTGCCATTCATCGGCAGTGACTGTCTCAGGGTTAAGAAGCTTAAGCTGCAAGCAGGTTTGACTTCAGCATTAGCGCTGTTGCTACAATAGTTAAAGCTGGATACATTTTTAATCTGTTCTAATATGTTTTCCTTAAAAACCACCGCTAAGATGGAGAGCGTTTGTGATCCTTACTCTCCAAGCCTTGCCGCAGATTCTCAGCTCTATTTAGGTCTCTACTTAGAAAAAATGCTTTGATCTAAACCATTCCCTTGACGCCCTGGTTTTATGTTTGTGGTTATTTTTGTGCTTCGAGGTAAACCTCTGGGCTAATCTAAACTCTTATGCAGGCTCTTTTCATCTAATGCTCCTCTGTATTTAGCTCGATTCATCTTGTCATCTTTGATTAATGCTCTCTTCGCCTGCTCAGTTTAAGTGGTTGACCATGTTGTGCCAGGTAAGCAGTGGTACCATACTCTTTTTTCAGACGATGGCTCCTTGAGATGGTCAAAGCTTCGTGTTTTCTAACCTTACCCTGATTTTCTTCTCTAGAACGTTATTTCTGACAAATCTGCTATGTTCCTTGGTCTCTATGATGCTACAAGCGCACTAATGTTCTCCAGCACCTTCCTTTTATACCAATGCGCATCACATGTTACTGATTTTTATTTAAAAAATTTTATTTCTAAGCACCATTTTCTTTCTACTTCACCTTTATTTCTGTTGGTCTGCCACATAAAATCACAATAAAGTACATTAATGTTTACACAGTACTGTGAAAAAATAGGTGGAACATCTTAGGACTTATAAATACCTTTGCAATGCATTGCATAGTCTTTGGGACTTATGTGCATTTGCTTTAGTAGACTAGTTTGAATTTAGGTCAAGCTTTTCTATAAAAACAAAACCAGAGAAAGAAAGCTTACCATTGCCTCTCATTTTTATTGAGCATGAAACAAGCTTCATGTTATGCTGCCGGCTTTTCTCATAAATGTAGAAAATGGGGCGCATTTTTTCAGAATAATTAATTAATTATTCTATTTCTTATTATGTTTGGTTTACATTCTAGTTAATTCTTTACTTATAAAACATTCTGAGTCAAAGCAAGTATTTTCTATGTGCTTCTGTGTGTCTGAGGTCCTTTGACCATAAGCGGATGTACACTCATATAGCAGCTGGGAGTGATGAGTCAGCGCAGGCTTTGCTAAGGAACCGTTACAGTTCTATGAAGAGATTTTCCACTAAACAGAGCCGGTCCTTGTCAACACACACAGACACACACACACACAGACACAGACACACACAGACAGACAAATAGCCGCAGCAGCTGCACAGCCCAGACTGACTCAGATTCAGGTTAACTTCTCTGAAAGGTTGTCAGATCTGTCTGAAGACTTGACTTGTACATATCATATGCTGAATTTTTCACAGACACACTGGTGGACGGGTTTAAAAACTTCAACTACAAAGCTGAGTTCTTGCCTTTTCTTTCGATCTGGCTGAACCCTTTGCTTGGAGACTGATTATTGTCATGGGAAAAGTGTTTTTTATTAGCCGGTGCATCTTATTGTATAATGTGGATTTATCACGCACAGAGTGACGTGTTCAAATATTTATTTCTGCTAATGGAAACCTAAAAATTCTGTTTGTAAGAAAATTAGAAAACGACTAACCTGGTCAGCCACATTGATAATGTGCAGCACTCTCTGTTATTATCAATATTATCAATCAGGTACGGCCCCATTGAATCCGTTTGGGGAAAGGCAGAACTCTCCTAGCTGATTGGACGAAGCAAAACCTAGTGCCCGCCTACCAAAGGTTACTTTTAGCCAATCACGGTACCAGATGACAACGTAAGTAGCAGACGTCATGTGAAGCTGCAAGAAGGTAAGTTAGTCAAGGCACTTCTTGCTGTTCTCCTTTCAAAGATGAAATTGTGGATTCTGACTAAACAGATGTGATAGGAGGAGCTTCAAGTGTGTCCTCCTGCACTGCCATGTTAATGTCTGTTCAGCTCTGGCTTTCATCACAGCTGATATGTCCCGCCTTAAGCCATAATACTGCAACGTGATTGGCCCGGAGCCTTTTTTTGGTTCGGATACAAACGGTTGAAGCCGGAGCGGTAAGATGGATTTCCGTTTGTTTGTGAAGGCACAAAAACTGTGAGAATTAATCTAGCAGACAAAGTTATGTTTTGCATGTTGCATGTAATGTTATTTCCATATCAATAATCAAGAGTTTAAAAAAAGAGGAAAGTCATGGGTTGTGTCTGCGTGTTATGTGTATTTGGGTGCATTCTGAGCCGGTGTCTGCCTCATCAAAATTTCTTTATGGTAACAAAAAATTACAATAAAGCTTCTTGACTTTTGATGTTATAGCCACATCTTAATTGCACAGAATGCTGATTTTGCTGTTCTCCAGCCCACTGACATACTCTTCAAGGATGGCTAAACCAAAAAAGATAGCTGGTCAAGAAGATGCCAAAAACACCACAATGTGCTTTAATGGCGATGGTATAACTGTGCTTGATGGGCCACCAAGCTGGCCTGCATTAACTTCATAAAGAATCAGTGGGGTATTGTCAAGAGGAAGATGAGAGACACCAGAACTGACAATGCAGACAAATTGAAAGTAACCTGAACTTCGTTAACACCTCAGCAGTGCCACAGGCGGATCACTTCAATGGTACACCACATGGATTCTTACTATTTGTACTGAATTATTGAACTCAATTACCTTTTTTTAAATCATTTACTATGTAAAGTCTAATGCTTTTATTAAAATTAAGCAACATTTCAGGTAAAATACAGTATCTGGTTTGTAGTAGGTAAAATTAGTCACGTCTTAAGTAAGTACAAATCTCAATCAGATACTGAGCTTTTTGTGATTGTAAGAGGGGGTCGGACAAGCTAAACACTCACAGATCTGTTAGACAGCATCAAGTGTCTTTGACTAAATGCTCTTGTACTTTTTAGGGTTGCCAACAGATGTCAGTAGAGGTCAGAAATCCCTTGGTGAAAACAGCGTCATTACCTGTTAGTCTTGATTACAGGAGTCGGCAACACGCAGGTGAGTCTCCATCCATATGTGGCCAGTGACTGAAGCAGAGGAACGTAATCAGTCTTCACCTGCAAACCCTGCGGAGAAAACAAGACGTCTGTTACAACCTGCAATCAAAAAAAAAACAACAACCTAAAATGGGAACATAATCATCACAGTTCTTCTCTTAAACCCAAAGCACACAGCACATTGTGTTGGATGCGTGTACATTGTCTTACAGGCTGCTTTTGTGCTGTGATTTCAGAGCTATGAGAAGCAGAAGTATGACATGCAATCAAACTCTTCCAGCAGTGCTTGGTCACATCAGCTGAAAAAAAAAAAAAAGCAGCTCCTCTCTGATATGACGGCTTTAATATACTGAATAGGTTCCGTCTGTTTTCAAAACAGAAAAGAATAAACCCGGCGACATAAATCAGCCACCGACGAAACTCCCTGGCTGCCACGAGTCAACACGGAAACAATCTTTATTCATGACAGGCGTTTTGTCAGTGCCCTGAGTTTTTTTTTTTTTTTTTCAGCAAACAGACTGCTCGTGTGTAACTGCTCACATTGTGCTAAACATTTTAATGATGTTTGCAGTTAAATGAGCCGTGGCTGCAGTACCTCGTAGATGTCACAGACTGAAATCAAACATGTTTAATGATTGTTCTGACTTTTGACTGAGAAGGAACCTCACAAAGATGAACACAAACTGAATCTATGAAGAGAGGATGTGTGTGTGTGTGTGTGTGTGTGTGTGTGTGGTTTGCCATCCTTCCATGGCAACAATGCAAAACCGCAACGCGTGTCACTCAGGCTGCTCGCACGCGCGCCAAGTCATACCGATAGGTCCAAACTTATTCTGATTCATTTTAACACGGATGATCTTAAGTTGTTTTCCTTTGAAAGAAAACACTAAAAGAGAAGCTGAAGCCTTTGGACCGATGCGTCTCTATACATAATTTCTTATCCGTTAACGCTCAGTGGAGCAATCGGAGTCCTGAAATGAGTCAAGAAGGCAGCCTTACATTAGCATCGTACACCGCAAGAGTCTTTTCATAGTCTGCAAAGCAACTGTAACGGGTAAAGGATTTGAGAAACTGTCACAACCTACACAAGCCAGATTTACAGTGACTATTCAACAAAGTGTAAAAAAATAATCGCCATCTAAAGCTGCACCTGTCAAGCTTTCCCATTAATGTAGGCTACTTGTTCACTTCACATCACGAGCCTTAGTGTGTTTAACATAAAAGCCATCCATATAAAATGCCTGGCAACCGAAAACTCAGGTTAATAATGTAGTAATAGACGTGTGACATTTGGAGGATATTGAAAGTCCAACAACTTATAGTTGTGTTGCTTAATGATGCTACCTTAGTAACGGGAGCAGCGTTCAGAGGCTTAAAACCTTCTCAGATGGTGATCTTCTTAACTCATAGCTTAAACCTGAACTGACATATTCACTGATATGAATAGCTATGCTGTAAAATGAAATAGGACCAATCTGAATACGATTTCCATTTAATTTACATCTGATAAGATGGCATAATTGCCAGAACTGATCTTTAATACTTGTGTTAAGAGAGCTTTTATTAAATGTTCTGGGAAAAAATGTTAACGACACTAATTTTCCATACATAAAAATCTAGCTTTTTCATTAAGAACAGTGCCCTTATTGAGTATATCCATCTTAATGAAAAAGTAACTGACAACCTAAGATACTGAACCACCATTACCTAACGTGATGATTAGCTTAAAATATAACTTCAGCTTTCAATGCTTGAGCTTGGTTCCATATCTACAAAGAGAGAGGATTTTCTGACACCCAAAGTCACAAAACTCACCCTGAATGCCCACCGAAGTGGAGATCTGGAGGAACCCAAGTCCCTCCGAGTTCAATATCCAATATGGCTCCTAAGCATGTAAAACGTTGCAGTTCTGATTCTTTGAATCACATGAAATCTGTTGCCCACATGGTACAATTTCATTTATTAAACATGTTCCTATTGGGATTGTCCAAAAAGGAGAGAAATATGTTGTGGAGAGAAATAAAAAAATATTGACTTCTATTTGTAAGAGACTTAGCCTGAGCACTAACTACAACAATATTTGGAAGACAAATTAAACATTGCAAAATCTTACCTAGCATCCTCAATAGCTTTATATATTAGTTTGACCTAATTTGCAATATGTTGAGCAAAGTAATATTTCCATCGGGGTTAGCTTGGCTAATGTGGGTAATCTCCTCAGCTAAAGTCTGAGCCACGTGAGACGTTGTGCTAAATCACAGAAGCTAGTGATCCTTAATGGCATCTACTTGGACTTTTTCACAATAATGTCTTAATTCATTGTTGAAGCAGATCTTACCATATGTCAAGTGAATTTAACCTATAGGGAGGCCTATGATATGTGTGATTGTAGAGGGACCGTATCTTTTTGTCTTTTATCGCAAATAGATACTGTAGCAAAAAATTCCATAAGAATTTGTGGTAAATTTCCAGGCTGTTTCCAAAAGGTTCATAGTTTTAAACAATCTTTACAAAAACGTTTACTTCAATCCTACAATAAATTATTACCACCAAGAACCATTTTCAATACTTGTTTTCATTGTAACCGTTTTGTCTATGAACTGAGATTCATCCACTTCATCAAACAGGACTCAACCAAGTCAGCAACAGACTTGATTTAAATGATGAAGCTATACGTAGACCTCATTTAGACATGAAGGATACGTCCATTCAAAATAATGTATTTGGTCTAGAGACAAAGCAAAACTATTCTTAAAATGGTCTAAGCTTATGTTTAAAACAAAAAATTGCAAGCCCCCCCGCCCCCCCCAAAAAAGTGTAAATTAATGCAAAAATGCAAGAAGACCATGATCTGAAACTTAAAGGCATCTATTTTTGAAGTAGAATTATAAGTAGGGGCGACTGTGGCTAGATGGGTTGAGTAGTCGTCTTGCAATCGGAAGGATGTGGGTTTGATTCCAACTTCCCCTTGTCACAAGTCAATGTGCCCCTGGGCAAGGCACTTAACCCCAAGTTGCCTACTGAGCTGCATATCAGTGTAAGAATGTGTGTTCATGTTAGAGTTAGAGTGATTGGGTGAATGTAGTGCGCAGTGCTTTGAGTGGTCAGTATGACTGGAAAAGCGCTATATAAGTTCAGTCCATTTACCATAAACTAATTTCATGCTTTTTCAGTGTAAAATATGATGATATCAATTTCATGAAAAATCCCAGCATTTTGTCTTTGAAGGAGAATACTTTAGAGAATAGCAGCAAGTCTAACAAGACATTTACATATTTTACAGGTTACTGATGGATGAAAACACATATATTAATCTAAAGTCCTGTTTAACAATCGAGCTTTACAGGATGTTCATGTGCAGTGACAACAAGTGGAATCCTAAAATAGAAATCATCAAACAAAGATTAGTGTTTTGCAGAAGAAAATTTTCAATTGTGCAGCAAGCACTGACTGAGAACGTTGTGTAGACAGATGAAGAACAGATTTTAAGTTGTATATAAAAAAAAGTGTTTGCAAACAACAACAAAAACATGAATAATACTTGTAAACAGTCCTAGATTCATATATAATATGCGTAGCTCAATAAACGGTGGATAAGGATTAGTGAAAGACCAGTCATGAGAGCTTGGCTAAAACAGGCCAGCATTTAGAGAGACAGTAAATGTCTAAAAGCAACTCTAGAATTTTCACTTTTAAACCAAATATAAACCATAAGTTATCCCAGATGTCTTTGAAACGTTTAGAAATTGTTTACATGCATTTTCTTGCAGAGAACAGAAACTGCTTATTTATACTTTGTAGAGGTAATTGCTGGAAGGAGAAACACTTAAAGAAGATATGTGGGTGAGGGAGGTGAGGAGACACATTAGCCTAATGAAAAGCTCCCATTATAAGGAGCCGCACTGGTTAAGAAACCACCGACAACAACCACTTCTCTGGAGACCTGTACAGTGTTGCTGCAGCTACAACATTTTTATTTACATCAACCTACAGTCAGTTTAACTGATTTACAATCTCTGAGAACTGCATTTTTAATAAAAAAATCACAAGTACGCAAACTGTTAAAATACTGTACAAAAGCTTTAAACTAACATTCATTTCAACACATTTTGTTTTCCAGGAGCCAGACTGGAAAACAACTCATATTTCATAATAGTCTTGATCGGTAGTTCTCTAGGATTTCTGGAGATTGTTTTTATCTATTTCTTTTAACCTTGGCAGCTTTTCTGGTCCAATTTAAAGTTTTGGTAAAAAGGCTTATCTCACAACTAAACACCTATTGTTAATTTATTATTTGTTTGTTTGAACAAAGAACTAGATTTTGACACCAATAACCAGTAAAAAAATTACTTCCTCTGGTTAAAAGAATAGATAAATGAAATAATCCAGAAATAGCTGAACACTCACCTAGGGATGCCAACTGGGGGCAGGGCAACATATCTCTGGTTTTCTGTTGTTCGGAGGGTGAATTCAACAAGGTACTGGAAACATTCCTCACAGAGTTTGGTTCCATATTGACATGATAGAATCACGCTGATGCTGCAGGTTTGTCGTCTGCACACCCATGATGCAAATCTCCCGTTCTACTACATACCAAAGGGGCTCTATTGGACTGAGATCCGGTGACTGTGGACGCCATTTGAGTACAGAACTCAAAGAAACATGTCTGAGATTATTCGCGCTTTATGACATGCTGTGATATCATGCTGGAAGTAGCCATCAGAAGATGGGCACACTGTGGTCATAAAGGGATGGACATGGTTAGGAACAATACTCAGGTAGGCTGTGGCGTTGACACAATGCTCAATTGGTACGAAGGGGCCCAAAGTGTGCCAAGAAAATATCCCCCACACCATTAAACCGCCACCATCAACCTGAACCGTTGATATAAGGCAGGACGGATCATGCTTTCATGTTGTTGACGCCTAGTTCTGACCCTACCATCCGAATGTCGCAGCAGAAAGCCAGACTCATCAGACCAGGCAACGTTTCTCCAATTTAGGTGAGCCTGTGCAAATTGTGGCCATCAAATCAAAAACTAACAGACGTAAAAACAGCTTCTTTCCCAAAGCTGCAAGGACTATTGCTCCCCGCTGAGAATGAAGCACCAGCCCAGTTCAGACTGTTACATGTTACAAACACACTACTGGTTCCACAAGTTCTTGATCCGATCAGAATCATTTACGCTGTGTCTCACTCGTCAGTGTGTATTCACACAATTCTGTTGTGCTGAGAAACCCTGTTTGGACATCCATGCAAAATGCGCAATTCTGCAACTAAATTTATTGCACAGTATTGTAGTCTGCTGTCTGACGTTTCAACTCGAAAATGAGTTCATTAGCTGCCAAGGACTGTTTGCACAAGTTGTTGTTGGCCAGTGCAATGTAAGTTAATACACATTCTATATCGTTTAATGGATACCAAAATTATGTTGTAGTTTTAAAATAAACATGCACACAAAAAACGTTTGGGAAGATTAAGTCTTGTTGTGTCTGCATGTGATGTGTAATTATGTGCATTCTGACCCGGTGTCTGTCTAATCAAAAATGTAATTATGGTAACACATAATGACAATAAAGATCCTATTGTAAAATACACACAGGTAAAAAAAGTGCACATCAGGTGCAACATAAAGTGTGGAGTGCCATCTTAGGAATGTCTGATTGCAGATATATATTTGGTGGTTTCTAAGTTTAATGGCATTTGGATAAAGACGTTTTAAAAATCTGGAGGTGCAAGGTCCGGATGGGGCGATAACGCCTCAGCGATGACAGTAACGCAAACAGATCGAGTCCTGGAGGAGAACAGTCTGTTAAACTGCGTTACCTTTAATACATTTCGTCAGAGAAATAGCAGCAAATTAAAAATATAAAAATTGTGCCAAAGTGTTTAATGATTCAGAGTTAGGTGGTTTAATCATCAACATTTATGCATAAAAATGTAGAGGTACTGGACAGAAAGTTACTGAAGATGCAGACAAAGCCTACAGAGCAACTTACCTTCAGTAAAGTATTAAATACAAAATACTAAAGTATTGATCAATTCAGTTAAAAGACTGTTTGGAAGGAAAATATAAATAAATAGAAGATGACTGATGTCCTTGCAAAGCACTTTAAGCAGTTCAGTGAAATTAACCTTGATCATCAACAGATCTGCACTTTCTTCCCAGTCTCTTCAGTGAAAAGCCGATCAACCAAGTACTCCATCATACAACTTCATATTTTTTCTTCCACAGGTTATTATTGACCAGGCTGGAACAACACATACAAACAGCCCTAAAAGTTGTAACAGTCTATTGCTGTCATTATAACAAAAACACTGCTGTTTGCCTGAGTGTTTCCTTAGGGTCTACAGGAGCACATAAACATTTTCTATGGTTTATCTTGGACTCACTCCCAAAAACAACTCTGCCCTGCGTGTAAATCGAGAAATATGTTTTTCTGTAATGGTTTTAGAGAAGGTGAGAGTTAATCATAGTCTCTGGAGTGTGGCTCTCTCGCTCTCACTGACTTATTATTCAGGGGCCACCTCGCTGGATCAGCACAAAACCAAGAGTCTGAAAAAACAAAGCCATCACATTGCAGTCGATGTTATCTGCAAGCCAATGGCTGCTCAGAAAGAGGACAGAATGCCCACAGCTTAAACATCTCAGAAAGAACTGCTTTAAATCCTTCAGGAGACTTTCTTCTGTGAAAATTACAGGGTTTCTAAAACCTCCGTTCAACTTCCCCACTGCAAGTGAAAACTTGGAGGTTTTTCTGTCAGAGATGAATAGATAATACACAATAACAGATCTGATAATAAAGTGTTTTTCCTCCTAAATACCTCTCCTATTCAGCACAGTTTGGAGAAATAAACCTGAGAGAATATAATTCTTCTGTGGCAGAGGGTCAAAGAGTGTTTCATATGCACTCTGTGATCCAGCCCGACAAAAAACACGAGTCTGTTGTTTATCTTTAGCTCCGCTGGAATTTCTTTAACTCAACTGGTCACAACAAACCATAATACCGTTCTCAACCAGCTCTCTGCATGTTTATTCAGACCGGTGGGGGTCAACAGGTTTGTAGACATAGACAAAGTCTTGTAATGATGAAGAAAAACCTCTTTAAAAAGGCAGCATTCAGATACTGATCCTGGCCGACTTGCTCAACATGCAGTGTTGTCTTAGCAACAGAGGATTCTGTGTCTACTTCTAAAAGGGCAGAAATAACCCCTTAGACTCGGCAGCTCCACTTTAGGCTTTAAAATGCGTCATTGATTGGCTAAAATGATCTAAAGAACCATCTTTAAGCCAGGTGTCCCCCGAAAGGTGTTTCGGGGGACCAGTTTACCTGGAGGTTGGGGATCAAAGATGCACTTTTGATCATGTTCATTGTTTTCAACATCATTGTGTCTAAAAATTCACTATGAAGAGTTTCATATCAGCATAATGGCACTGCTGAAGTTTTAAATTAGTCTAGCCAAAATCCCTTTATCAATTTGAATAACATCTTGCTTGCTCTAAAAGAGGAATAAATATGCTGGAATCAAGTCATTGTGTTAGCAATGATCACCTCAAAAGACAACTGTGCAACCAGCATCACCCTGCATCAAAAAGAAAAACCCATTTGAAATTAAATTTAGAGTTATTAAGGTATTTTTGTAAAGAATTTCAAGTTGAGAGGCTCAGTTGCAGTGAAGATGGTTTCAGGACGCCAAAGAACATCCAGCCAGGTCCATGATTGTCCGGTTAATGTTGCCACCAGTGCAGAGCTTGGGGACTACCACTTCTTTCCAAGGATAGGCAAGTATCCTGATGCAAGTACAAAGAAATACAGCAGAAGACCACAAAAATAAACATTTTGTGCCGCTACCAAATTCGATTAGTCATTATTGTATCAATCCAGTTTTTTTTTCAAACCTAATCCCCCAGGAGACCTTTCACAAGCTTAAAACTGGATTACTCCACGATAATAAATCTTAGAGTGCAGCCAGACTTTAGCTTTTACAAGCCATTATCCTGCATCTGAGTCAGGACAAATTGTGTAACAGGATATCACATGATGGGGTAGTTAAGCAAGCAGAGCATCAGCTGGTGAAGTTTTCACAGTTCATTATGTGTGTCAGTAAAAGCTTTTATTGTGCACTCTACTCGGAAGAAATATAACACAAGCATTTGCTGTAAAATAAAATAAAATGAAAATAAAAATTTAATTTCCCCTCCTGCATTATTATTGCTCAAAAGTTGGCCCCTTCTTTTGTCGTTAATTCACTGTCATGGCCATGCAGCCAAAGCACAACTTATTTTCCAATGTCAGATTGATGTCAGAAAGATTAACTGTTCATTCTTAAAGCTTTATTTTCAGTTACTGCCTTTGAAAAACAAAAGCAAATGAAGGCCATGGTAAATTTCTCAGTTCAAACATTCACTGCTAATTTACAACTCCCTTTGAACGCAAGAAGTTCCTATCAGGGACCGTCAACCATAACAGAATAAAAAAAAACATTGCTTGCTATAATTCTTTGTGTTAATCACAAGATTAAAAAGCTTGTGCTTGTGTTAAGATTTGTTTCAAGAACTAAAGCAAAAAAGCTGCAAATGACTGCCTGAGAAGTTGTCGAAGGTATGGACAATGTGTGGACAGTTGCTTCTATTTTTGGCACATTTTAGAACGTTTCCAAGACTCAAGGTTTCGCAATATGTGGTAAAACTATGACACTTTATTTTTTTTTTATTCTACAGCATTCTTCAACCAAACTTATATCTTGTCAAGCTCCCTTCACACCAGCTTTAGTTTTACTGCACAATGTCTAAAAAGGTCAGAACATGGATTGTTCAACAGGGTCTTGGAGAGGCGTGTTAAATCATAGTGTGCTCCTTATCAAACGTGTCAGTGTGATAATTCCTCGACTGTTTTACCATGAAAATGGTAGCAAATGTGGCAGTTCATCTGTTCTGAGGGGTAGAGACCCACCTCAGGGTTTATACAGGAATGAGTAACCCTAATTTAATGCTTTTTAATGCTCTTTTAATGCTCGTAGAAATAATTTTAATGCCATCAACAAGTACACATACATACATATACACATATACACATATACATATATATATATATATATATATATATATATATATATATATATATAACTTGTTGATGGCTGTGTTCAGACAACAGAGCTCCTCCGCATGCAGTGTTGCATTGGATCCAAATGTTGTTCGAAGACCGTCTGATTTCCCTACGTTAGTGGCAGTAGAGTTTGCTCCAGCTGCTGCTGCGCTGTTTGCGGTAGCTACTGCGGACGTGACTGCGTTGGTTACAGAAAAGTAACTTGACATTGTTAGCTGCTGTCTGCTCCTTGCAGCTGATCTGTGGCTGTCTGCAGTGGTGTAGTGGTCCCTGGAGAAGTGGGTATACTCTCAATGTTTGCCCTTTTAGACGCAGCTCAGAAAAATGCTGTTTTAGAAACAATGACATGTAACACTGCTCTATTTAGTTTACCCAAAAATCCATCACTAGGGTTTACTCATTTTAGCCTAAAATATTTAGCCTAAAACATTTAGATTACAATATTTCCTTGAGCTACTACGTGAGGTGTGAAAACACTGTTGTCTCTTTTTTGAAGATTTTATCCAGCTTCTGGCAGGAAAATGTAAAATTTTCTTTGGTTTATATTGAAGGAATTCCTACACTACATCCAGAATCAACATTTCATTACTTTACTGTAGGTTTTTCAATATAGACCTAGATGATAAGGCATATGGAAAGTCCTAAATTGAATGAGAAAGAGAATCTATAGAAAGAGATAAAGTTAATGACAAGGAGAACATCAAAACTAAATCTCTTTGTCTTTGCAAATCATGAATTGTCAAATATACCAGTTGAAACACCCAAAGAACTGTTGATCCTGTTGATTTAGACACCCTGACAATTAATGTTTAGCCCCTCGATTTTAAAATGGACGGTGATTTTAAACTTGACAGTCAAAAAGGGACCTCAGTTAAGTCATTTTATCATTTCAGGAACAAAGCAAATGTAAAACCTATTCTTTCAAGGCAAAAATATGGAAACACTACTCTAAGCCTTCATTTCATCATGGCTGGATTAGTGTAATTCTCTTTATCTCTGAATCGGTCAGTCCTCACTCAAATGTCTGCAGCTGGTTCAAACGCTGCTGCACACCGTTTAATGGAAAAACATAAAATAAAGCATATTACCCGATACTGGCCTCCCTTCACTGGTTGCCTGTTTATCTTAGAGTTCAGTTTAAAGAACTTCTGTTTGTTTTTAAGGATTTAAACCGCTTATTATTATTATTGTTGTTGTTTTAAACTGTTGAGTCTTTACTCAAGTCATTTTATTAGATGTTATTTTGTTTTACCTCATGTTAAAGTACTCTTTAAATAATGATGACAATGATGATGATTATGATCACAAGAAACTTTTGCATCATCACCCAGAAGCTGGAAAGAAAAGAGACAAAACGATTTTTCACACCTCACTTAATAACTCAAGGAATTATTTTAAACTAAATACTTTAGGCTAAAATATTAAATTGTTTATTGGTTGTTGTTTTTTCTTCAATCCCACCGTTATATTTAGTAATTTCTGCCAAAAGCTGCAGCATTTTCATTTCATCCATCTGAATGCAGTATTTGCAAGCCCTACTCTGATTGGATGGAAAGAAACCTGTCTGTGATTGGCTGGTGAGGTGGACAGTTTTTAAAGTCACGAGCGCACAGACAGAATCCAGCGAGCACACAGCTGGTGTTGAGCGTGGAAGCAGCAGGTCACGGGCAGACACGGAACCGAGGGCGAGCATAGTGGGTTGAGAAGAGTTTATCAGTTTTGAGCACGCGCGCGTGATGTTTAAAGGCTTAATACCTGTCTCACTGCGCGCTCAAACAAAAGACACAAATATCGCTCCAGAAGTGGGTATACGTAATTCTGACTGAAAAATAATTGGGTATGTGCCGTATACCCGCGTACACCCTGGACTACACTGTCCGACTTCATGTGAGACCATAAAGCATTGACACCCATTGTGCAAAGCTTAATTTTTTTACAAACACGGCAAAATCCTTCGTCATCTTTACCGTCGACAGGCTGCAGCCATGTCTTGAATTTCCATCCACTTTTGTTAAAATTAGCATTTTCCCATTCTCTAGCTCTTTCTCCGCCTCGAGCTCCAAACATTGTAAAAACATACGGCTTTACGATCAACCAGAAGCAGTTCCGCGCAAACACGCGGAATCAGTTATATCTGATAATATATCTGACAAAACTGTTTTTATGAACGTATTTTTTTAGAAAAAAAATAAGCCATCTTTAATGCCACAGATAATCACATTTAATGCCTTTTAATGCCAATTAAGGCCTTAATTTAAAAAGATTTCAATTAATGACTTTTAATGACTTTTAATGCCCCGCGGAAACCCTGCACCTGCATGGTTTGGTCAAGAGTGAATTGGATTATTGACTAACTAGGCTGACTTCATACGAAGGCTATGACCTCATCTTGCCTACCCACAGCTAGCAGCTATTCACATTGCTACCCACAGGGCCTCTCACCTGGTAAGCATCACGCACACCTCCAAATTGCACCGACACTAAAGGAAACGTGGAAACTTCAGACTGTATAGCTATCCGACTGTTAAAGACAATGGCCACCATTGTGATTATCATTGTCGAATAAATATATGTCCACTGTGGCTCTACGCTATTTCATGAGGAGTGAAAATTGCTTGTCGAGACTTGATGCAGTCTGCTGGGAGAGAGAGAGAAAGGGAGACATAGAGTGAAGGGGAGAGACGAGAGCTTTCTGACTTGCTCCAAAGTTCGCCTCACAGAGTTACATTTGAGAGATCTTTGGCCAGCTGTATGCAGCTGGGGAGGCAAGCTGCTCTCACCACTGCACACAGTCTGAAAGGCAGATATCAGCTCTGATTTCTACCACACCAGCGAACACATTTTTTAGCAACACACTCCTCTGTGAAAAAAATTACCAACTTTCAGTGTGTGTAAAATGAGAGTGTCCTTTTACTTTTCTTTTGTTTCTTTCAGTGGTCGTTAATAGTTTGTAAATAGCAAAATTATATTTCGGTTTGACTCCAATTATGGTGGTCTTTAATATTTGTGTCGTTGTTCTACAGTCTTTCTGGACTTCCTCTCAGAAAAACCTTCACGTTTCTCCTCGCCCTCAGCAAGTCACCGAAAAACTGTGTTCACACAAAACTTTGCTCGAGTCCGCTCCGTTTGACCCTGGTCTTGAGCAGGGCTGCAGAAACCTGGGCTCACCTTTAAACAGTTGCTAAAATGCTCACAAAGTGGACAGAGCCGAGTCGAGCGCACCAAACCGAGGTGGTGGACCCGGATCTTTACATACCTGACACAGGCATGCCAGACAAGAGCTTGGTGAATGGTTTTGGTTAACTTTTTGTCATTCATCATTTGTCTTTGGTCATTTTCTCATCATCGTTTTTCTGTCCTAATTACAAGTGATGTAAGTCAATACACAGACTGTATCTTTTGATGGATACCAAAATTTCATCATTATAGTTTTAAAATCAACACAGACACCAAAAAAGTTTGGAAAGACTATGTCTTGTTGTCTGTATGTTACGTGTAAATTGTGTGCATTTTGAGCTTTGTCTGTCTCTTCAAAAATGTCATTACGATAACACATAATGACAAGACAAGTTCTGTGACAAGTCCCAGACATGTCACAGAACAAAAGCAACTCCGCCTGCATGGGCTTTGGTTGAGGAATCAAAGTCACTGCAAGAGAAAAGGTCCAATTCACGTTTAAAGTCGGCTTTCATAAATAAATTCTGAGAAATGCTTTTCTGCTTCAGTCGGGCTTTGGATCAGATTTCATTGTTCTTCTGATTTATAAATGAGGCTTTTTGATTGTCACAGCACTTTTTAGAAGAAACCATTTAAAAAATGTATAAGGTAAAATGTCTCTTTGGCAGAAGTGACAATGCAGATGCATAAAATGAAAACTGATGGTTTCATCAGGAACCACACACTGAAAAGGTTTGAAATTGATGTCAAAATCTTTAAAAACATATTTGGTTTAAAATGCACAATCAAATAACAACGTATTTGAAATTTAAATGAATAAAGTTATCAATGTAAGTAGGATAGACTGTTGTTTATTGTGTTTTCGAACACCACGTGAAATCTTTCTCTCCGTCCTGCGGCTACTGCATCCTCTGAAAGAGAGGATGTGATCTCTCACCGGCAGGAAGAGTGCAAATTGCTCTCCTTCTATGTAGGTCAGCTCTTCTCTCACCTCGCTATGAGAGAATAGAGATATGATGAACAGGCGACTCATCAGCTCGCTGCGCAACATGATCGGGCTTCAGCAGAACACAAACAGAGTCTCACAGAAAGGACATGATTTCATACCGAATAACAGCTGAGGTCTCGCATTAAGCAACACAAAACAGCATGCTGTCTTACGTGCAAAAACAAACCTCTGAAAATCTATTGAACTCAGTGGACTCTGTGGATTCTATTTTGCAAACCTGATTTGGAAGAGACATGAAAACAACATGTTTGTGTTCACTTCTGGTGGCTTTGTCTACGTCTTAATCACATTTCTTCAAAGATTCCTCCGCTGCCACACTGATGCTGTGATGTTGAACCCTAATCCCATTTTAGACATAATTTAGTTTGCGCAGTCTGTGAAATGCTACTCTTCAAAGCTGCCGGTGCAAGTGAATTCTTGGAACGAGTGACAACAATGCTGCAACTGTTAAGCTCCCTTCACTTGCTTTACCTTTGAACCGCCATTCCTTCAATTTTAACCTTGTCAACAATAATTGTCAGCGCTGTGTGTCTCTCTGCAGGGGTAGAGACGTTCTCTGAAGACTTTCCATGCAGATTTTCTGGTTTGTCTTCAGGGTTGAGAGTTCAAGGTTCAAGGCTAGAGCAACCCTCTTACTCTACCTAATGACATCCCTTTAAGTCGTGAAGAGAAGGCATTATGTAAGGGATAATGCCCGACGAGGTGTCCATTATCAGAAATTAATGGATGACGTGGATGCATGACTTTGCTTCCGCGTAGGCCATTAATTTCTGATAATGGACACTTCAAAGGGCATTATCCCACTTATACCATGGTCACTTATGAAATAAATAAATAATAAATCAATTATTAACACTTTAATGTTTTTTTCCATCGTTAAAATCGCAAGACTCACACAAAGCGGCTGAGAGAACTATTTAATATCTCTTGTTGTGTCGGTTGAGAAGGTAACCAGCGTCAACTGTCTTGCCTGGTCAGCGTCAACTGGCTAACGTTTGAGCCAGCGCTATAATTTTGAACAGTCAGGCTATTTGACTGGAACTTTTTGTTTTTAGGTATCCAATAACACTTTTAATGGACACCCTGCAGCCGATCAGAATCGAGTATTCACCCTGACCATGGTATACGTTCTGATCATCAACACTTTTTCTAAAGATATAGCAAATCTGGCTGATAATGAGGCTGAGGTTTCAAAGGAGAAATAAAACTCCACATGTTGTAAGTTCAAGGGATTGAACTGTAATGATTACAGTATCAGAGCACATAGTTGTCAGTACTGGGGCTCTCACCAGCTCATGTCAGTGGGATTATTGGACCCGAATAGGAGTACTGATTGAAGGCTGAATGCAGCAGTCTGTCTGAGGGACCTTATCTCCACAGAAGAGGGTCAGAGAAAAGCTACTGTAACAAACAATCGTGATTCGATTGATCGGCATTGGGTTGGTGAAAATCTTAGAGCTGATTCAACACCAGGGGGAGAAGACCATCAACATCTATAGGTACATCTACATAGACCAGCCACAGAAAAAAAGATCTGGTCCTCCAGAGATAATGTCCTGTAGGTATATTATTTGTCCCCTCCTGCAATACAACTTTTTTCATATAGTTAAATTATATCCTAAATTATTACCCTTACCATTGACAAATGCTGTGTATGGATGGGTATATCTAGTACTGTTGGAAGACTGGGCCAGGACACTACCTTAAGGGAGAAATACGAGCATGCTAAGGCTGTCACTTAAATAAAGTTTTGCCATCAGGGTCTCCCAAATCACTCAATGAGTGAACATGAAGTCGTACGATTGCTTATTGCGTCATGAAACGGGGAGTTACAAATCAGAATCAGAATCAAGTTTATTGCCCAGTAGGTTTGCACTTACAAGGAATTTGACTTGGTGTTGATGGTGCAGACAATATATATATATATATATATATATATATATATATATATATATATATATATATATATATATATATATATATATATATATATACAGAGCTATATACACAGTAGACTGTGCGTTAATGTAATGCAAAAGGTCTGGAGATGCTACATTGGTGTAGCTTGTAGCTTGTGTATGTTAGTCATTTCATGTCTGTGCCACTTTACATGCACACGTGATCCACTGCCTATTGCAGAACCAAAACGAATTTCTGGGTCTCGGTTATGGTAACAGTGAAAATGGAGTCTTCCACGGCTAGTCCAGCTGAAACCACGACACCAAGAGATGATGCGCTCATGTTTTGCAATCGCAGAGAACCAAAACACAAGCAGGAGGCAGGTAGACTCATATTGAGAACAGATGCTGTTTCAACGGCCAGCTGACAGCAACTTACGAATACAAACAGAAGAACATGAAGAGAACCAAGAACATAGGTGACAAAAGAGCCACGATGGGATCCGGTAGGAATATCCATCAAAGTGTGCATGAACACTGGAAGCCTAGAAACCAGGACAATGATTATGGGAGGAAGGAATAGGTGGACCTAATTACCTAAATGTGCTGCAGTTGTGGAGGAAGCATGAGGAAAACAGGTTATAATGAAGAATGAAGATAGAGGTGATGCAAGAGGGCAAGGAAAAAAACTAGAACAAATCTTAACATGGCAATATAACTAGAAGTTAAAACACCCTTGGGAATCTGATCAAAATATAGAACACAATAAAACATAATCAAACTCCAATGAAGTTTGATTATGTTTTATTGCAGGGTGGCAACATTCTGCGACCTGAGGTGAGATGTGAAGTTCCTCCTTTACATTTAAAGAGCCCGCTAAGACGCACATCATTCTTGGGCTACAAGAACTAGGAATTCAGACCAAAGCATTGCAGTTCCACTTTATATAGACCACAATTGAACGATTTAAATGTGAAAAGGAGGGCATTAGAAAGCATGATATGTCCCCTTTAATATCTAGCATGATATTAATTATATTATTTTTTTGTTGTAATATAGCTGATTATTTATCTAAGTGTTGTTAACAGGCACAGGTGGCTTATGAAAAGAAGTAATTACTCCTTTACTGTGATTAAATAGTAAAGAAACAATGTACTGCTGTGCTCCAGTGGAGATAATATGGGATATTGTTTTCGTTTTTGTCACTTTGCAGCTTTACAGATTTTTGTTTGCGCAGTTTAAACCAAGTTTGTACGATTGAATCCATTTAGCAGTAAATGCCTGTAAACAAGATTACATAGATGACTGTCAGTGGTGAGTGTTAATGTGCTTCTCTTGGGATTAGGGTGAAGTCATCCTGTAAGAATAATCCTTTATATTGGCAGGGTCAGGTGCTTCAGCATTGATTTTTGAATAGTTCTGTCCCTCATTTATGGGTTAACAGGCTTAGGTTATAATAAGCTATCTCTATAGTTACACTACTATAGGCTTAAGCTGCTGGAGAATTACTGACTAATGATCCTGACTGTGCTAATTTCTCCTTGCTGGTCCCCATGTATACATTTCAAATAACGTTGGCATTAAGATCTTTTTTGTTTTATATAGAAAGTGCTCCTGACCATGTGCTGCTATGTTTAACTGTAACATTTTTTTCATGCATCAGGCCACTTATAGAGGTATTACTGCCCCTTAGTTCTGTATTCTCTATTTGTATTTCCATGGACGGTTTGTTTGTCCGTTTGTTTCTGTGTCCAGCCATATATCTTCCTGAGTTGGATCTACTCCTGCCTTTAGGAATGCCTCTTTGTGTTTGTTTCTCATGAAAGAGAAGATATAGACCTGGGCACATCCATGCTTAACTTTCTCCTGTTACATGAGTGAACCAATGATAGAGGCGCTCATGGCCCAGTGTTTCTGTGTTCAGCAATGTCACTTCCTGGGCTGAGGCATTGTTAGAGCTATTATTGCCATTAACTATGTTTACTCCTTTTCTTTACCATAGAAAGTACTGCTGGCCCAGTGCTTCTATGCCAAGCAATGTTTTTTGTTTTATTTTTTTGTTACTGGATGTGGCCACTGCTGCCATTAAATTGCCGTATTCTTCTTGTGTTTTAGAGAATCTACTCCTTTGGACTGAATATTAATCGGACCCATTTGCCTTGTAAAGTGGCTTGAGATGTAAATGGTAAATTAACTGACTTTATATAGCACTTTTCTCATTATACTGACAACTCAAAATGCTTTACATTAGAGCCGCATTCACCCGATCATACACACAGACACACATTCATACCGACATGTACGATGATCTTACTTTAGAGTTAAGTGACTTGCCACATGTCATTTGTTATGAACGGCCACTAGAAAAATAAACTGAATTGCCCTGTAAGACACTGTTGTACCTGGAATCAACTGCATATTTACACGCACAAAGACGTTAAATTTGTGCTTAACATTTGGAAGACTTCTGCCATTTTGGACTCAAGCACTCTTCCTCGCATTGGTGACACCAGAAACAGGAACAACACACGTGAAACTGCTGATGGTTAAATTTCAACTGAGGTTGTTTCTCCAAAGCCTTAATTAAGCTAAATAACAACAGACATTTAGAAAAAATTTCCTTTAACTAATGGTAAACCATTTAGTGTTTCTTTTAAAAAGCAATAAATAATTAAAGTAAAATATGCATAAAATCAAATGCAAAATGTTCCAGAAATGGAATCTTTTCTTATATACACTGACATGACAACATGTTGCACCATTCCAGTAAACCTCCTGATGCAACTCTCAGTAAATGACCATACATGATTCATCTCCAGAATTTGTGCTATAAAAGATTAACAGTAATAAATTCAAGAAGCTGAGATTAACATAATTATCAGTGGGGCCCAATCCTTCAGGCACTAACTTCCCATTGACCCTCATTAGTTATCCGGTTTCGTAATTTAAAAGTTCCCGATTCACACAACATAACACTGAGTTTCTGACTTTTTCCCCATACAGTAATTTAAACCATACATGGAGCTCATATTTTAATTATTCCAACCAGATAAGTAACATTTTGGTTTACCACAAGCAGATATTTCAGAGGACATTTTTAGTCTGTTTCTGATGGATTTCTATCATCTAGAGAGATTAGAACCGAGCTTGTAGTCCAACATGTGTTTTCAATAATGGACCCAGCACTGGATCTGACAAAGCTCAAGTGGATAATGGTGCTTTTAAAAGATATTACTAAAAAAAGGGTTTGAAAGGGAAGCTTCTGGGTATGTTAATAACATCAGACATTCTATGCACAACGAATGCACAAAGCAGAAGATTGGTTCAAATCTAACACATGCTTGGATGTTTTGTGCCTGCAAAGACGGAAATATAACACGTTCCTGCTAATGCGCTCCGGCCTTCTGGATAAATACATTTCCCTGAAGCGGCTGATGGTGAGCAGACATATTCATTCCGACCCGGGCTGAGGTCTGAAGGCGAATACATTTTGTTTGGTCATTGCGGCTGTGAAGCTCAGTGATAAGAGAGAGAACATTAGTTTCAGGGAAGCTCCTGTTTTCCTGTATTGATTTTCCCCCCAGGACACAAGAGATGAGAAGCCAGTCCTAATTGGAATTTCTTAACGGAGGTTCTTGATAAGTTATTCATTTTCTGACACTTCACTATATTTATTCTGCAATTCTTATACAGGCCATCTTTGTCCAGAAAAAAAAACAAAAAAACAAACATGTTAAGAGAGATGGAGCTTCACATGATGTTTTTTGAACACAAGGTGAGACATCTCTGCATTTTTTTCCAAGAGAAAATCTTTAAAAGTGTCGCCTTTCATGCTGGTTAATTCTACATATTGGCAAAAGCTGAAACTCTTTATTGTGTTGATTTAGTTCAAATATCAGTATGGGCTTGTGTAAGATGACATTAGATACGTTTACATAGACAAAAGACAAATACGGGGGAAAATGTGTCATGTAAACAAGCCTATTATTGTGATTGGATTAAGCTCAATCGGAATGAAATTGTATTCCGAATGAGAGGGGTGGTTTATGCCGATTGATAATCTGATCAACATGCCTATAAATGTTTGTCAGGCTCAAGTTGTAGTAAACATGACATATTTCCTCGTTGTTGAGTGGTGGAAATACGTCAGGAAGCAAAACTGCTGGGGGCTCCGGCCTTTCTTTTTTAAACATTAAAAGAGCTAAAAATTATAATTTATTCAGTAACGTTTCAACTGTTATTAGAAGCTGGTACAAGTCCAACCTGGGCGCTCGAAAGACTACTGCTTTGTTTGCTATTTTTTGTTGTTCAGCAAAGACGGAAGTTCTTCTTTTTCTGTGTTTTTTTGGGGGGGGGATTTGATAACTGTGCATGTCAGAGTGGTTGTATTCTGAATAAAGCCAGGTGCACAAACACGCACATTATGATCAGATTATTTGATGTTGTGCCCATATAAATGGTACAATCTGATTGTTTTTGTTTTTTAATCTGAACACATTTCAATCCAATCGTGGTATTTTGTGCATGCAAACATAGCTATTGATATTAAACAAGATACAAAAGTAGAACAGATTTTAGATTCATCCTATTAGGTGTGTTACATGTATCAGTACAAAACCATCACACTCAGGTACAGTCTATCAGACAAATAAAACCTTGTTCAGAGGGAATCAGCACTCTCATTCATAGAACACTCATTTGTATTTATTGCTTTTTGTTAAACCCCTTAAACCTTGGTCCTCTTTTTGAGAGCGCTGCTCAAAAAGGAAATGCCCAAAATGAAACAAAAATATATCTATATCTATATATATATCAGGAATTACATGGTTTATTTGAATTATTCTGTTATTAAGATAATGGTTACAATTCAGAGAATATTTCAGAGGTCTAAAAACCAATACCATTAATACTAGTACTGATTGAGAGTGAATGTCTATCTATCTATCTATCTATCTATCTATCTATCTATCTATCTATCTATCTATCTATCTATCTATCTATCTATCTATCTATCTATCTATCTATCTATCTATCTATCTATCTATCTATCTATCTATCTATCTATCTATCTATCTATCTATCTATCTATCTATCTATCTATCTATCTATCTATCTATCTATCTATCTATCTATCTATCTATCTATCTATCTATCTATCTATCTATCTATCTATCTATCTATCTTTCTATCTATCTATCTATCTGTCTGTCTGTCTGTCTGTCTGTCTGTCTGTCTGTCTGTCTGGGTCGCTGTCTTTCGGCACTGTATTTTTTTCCCACTCAGTTATTTTACATACTCCATATCTTATTGGCAATAATTGTTGGCAATATCTTTGTGTTTTTTTTTCCCCTGCTTTACTCTCCAGAAACGGTGGGCCTGGACTAGTGATGAATATGTGTTTAGTTGTTTCTCTTTACAGGACAGAGCCACTGACTGGTCCATTGCTACCATTAACCTTTCTGTAATCTCTTTGTTTTTTCTGTCCTTTATGAAGTACTTCTGGTACAGTGCCACTGTGTCTAGCCACCTCTTATTCCTAGTCATAGTCAATGTTCCTGCAAATAACATTATGTAACTCTTACATGTTTCTTATTTCCATTGGAATTACTCCTGGTTCAGTGCTTCTGGGTTTAACTGCATGTCTTTCCCAGAGTCCTTTACTGACCTATTGCTTGCACTAACTTTGTTTATCTCCCTTTCTTTCCTGGATAGAGTCATTGATGTACCATTTGCCATTAACCTTGTGTACTCTCTTTTTCTTTCTCCTAGAAACTGCTTGTGGCTCAGTGTGTCTGTGTTGGGCGATCTCTATTTCCTTAGTGGCGCCATTGTTAGGCATGATGTTATCATTAACTGTATTTATTTATTTATACTGTATGTATTTAAGCATAGTAAGTACCCCTGGCTAAGTGCTTCTCTATTTTGGTGCTTTTCTTTCCCAGACAGAACGTGTCTTAAAGCCTCCTCTTTAAAGCAGCACCGTGTAAGTTTTGACCGAAGTATTAGCTTGATTTGAGATATAACAATTTTTTTTCCAGTCAATATACAGCACTTGGTGCGTATGAATGGTCCATGCGGGCTGCCCTACACAAAAAAACTTGCACTTGAGAGGCTAAGATCCGTCGCTGTCAACTGACCCATTTTAGGTTACGGCAGTCTGAGCTCAGAAAGCCATAACAACAAAACAGATATGACATTTACCTGATCAGACATAGTTTTTGTTCACTGATGTAGGATTTAATCTAGAGGGGTGAATGTGGCCTTGTGTTTACATGTAACTCCATGATTTCTCAATCTGCTGGTCCAAAGTGGTCTGCTATCAGATTCCAGAACACAGAGGGAGACTGTTTGATTTTGCAACAGTGCAGTGTTGGCAGTGGCCTTCAGGGGCGCTAAACCTGGAAGTTACAGGTCTAGTGCCCCAAGTGGCTAAAGGCTATACAGGGAGGTTTGTCTTTCAATATTTTCATTTTCTTTCCTGTTGTTGATAATCCAGCTACATAACAACGAAACACTGAATTTATGTTTCCTATTACAATACATCCCTCTATGTATTTTTGGATAAAAACTTCGAGTTACTGTCTTTTCTTTTACTTTTCTACTCTTGAGAAGGAAAACAAAAGAGCCTACAACTACTTTTGTGTGACTGAATTTCAAATTTTACTCTAAAGCTTTTAAAGAGTTTAACTTATTGTATAATTCTCATCAAGCCTTTGTTGTTTGGGTTATATACATATATGTATCACAGCAGTAAGTCTTTTTTATTTGCTACAATGTTTACCATTTTAAATTGATCATATAATATTTCAGCGATTTGCAAGAATTAACACACCTGTGGATCTGATGTTATTAACAGCTGAATCCTTTTTAAATGCTAATTTTCTACCCGGTTTGTGAATGTAACAATAATGTTTTATTAGGTTTGTGCCATTCCTAAGGAACAGTCTCCAATTGGGAGATGACGCACTTCCACTTGACAACAATATAAATGATTGCACACTTTCTCCTGCTCTTCTCTGAGTTTTATACATCCAACCACCTGTCAGACTATTGGTTGCATGAAACTATAGAAGCATTCACGAGAAGATACGATTTAACTAAAGATGAAGAGGGAAAAAAACTGACTGTAATTAATATTTTTCCTTTTTTATCTCAATGATTGCAGAAATGAAACAATAAGAAGCTGTGGGGATGCTTTGCATATCAATTTTAGGCAGTTATAGCAGATAATGGCAATGACGTGCAGCCCTGATCAGCCATTGTGAAAGAGCAAGTGTCAATCTGAACTGGCAGCTCGCTCGAGTGGAACGGCTTTTGATAAAGCCTCCAGGAGAGAGGGGCTGATTGGATCTTCTGGAACACTGGCAACGGTTTGGCATCACTCCTGGTTGGTGTTTCTGAGCAAGCCTTGAAATCCATTTAACTGTAACATTATTACCATTCAGCTCAGATGAAGGCAGGACTGCAGGAGCCTTTTTTATTGCCACATAAGGCCATCAGCGCCTTGGTGGTCAATCAGAGGGAGACACATTTTCTTAAGGGGACAATAGTCTCCATTCACACTTGGACAGCCAGGGGCGACAAAAAAAGTCCAAATTCAATTACAGAGATAGCATCTCCACACACATATAGGGACACGAAACCAAAAACCCCAACACTCAAATCACGGACACAAACGCACGCAGGCTGAGCAGCAAGGGCTAACATAAAAACACACGTGAACAGATGAAAGGATGCAAAACACCCGCTAACCCTTCTACTACCATGAAAAAGCTATTTCTAACTTGGAACTTGTTGAGAAGAGACACTTATCGGCCTTTCGATAAGGCCTTGTTTGCCTCTGATAAGACAAACAACCACAACACATCTCCTATAAAGTCAGATTTGCCAGATTTGCCTTTGGGGTTCTGGGAGTGAGATTGGCTCATGGACGAGGTGATGGAGGATTGGCAGAGGAGAAGTTGACTTCAATGGGAAAGAATAGTCACTTTTGCTGTAAAATAGACTGTCGTTTAATGATTATAAATCACATTACATCACTGCATGCTCAGTATGAGGGATTGCTGCAAAGCTATCAACAATGCAGACGACTGTCCACTGTGGCTCTACGCTCTTTCAGCAGGAGAGAATGCTGCTTGAGATGACATGTGCTGTGAACTGGCGCGTTATAAATAAAATTAAAATTGAAATTGACGTCTGAGGTCATGGGTCACAACTGCAATAAAAGATGATTCCCAAGCACTGGGGTTCAAGGATCTTGGTGTGTTGTTCACGAGCGAGGGTACAAAATGATCTGGGCTCTCTTCTGTTATATTGAAGTCATCTGTTGTCATAAAGAACTGAGCTGAAAGGAAAAGTTCTCAAAATGTTGTGTCATTCCAACCATGACCTGCAGTCACCAGATATTGACCATCACCAAAAGAAGAACATTACGGATGCACCCTTCTGAAACACAGCGCCTTCCATACATTGGTTGGGCTCTAGCTTAAGGTGAGGGATTCTGTTATCCAGAGTGCTCAAAGCTTCTGCAAGCCAAACGGCTTCCCTTTTAGAGTTTTCCAGGCACATTGCACTGATGAAATGCATGCAATCTATGAGTCCCTCTTGGCCTAGGACTTCCCCTTAAAATGGGGAGTGTTGAGAAGAAAAGTGATATCTGGGTTTGCTCTCCTGAAAAGTTACCTTGACCACCATCCATATAAATGGAAGATGATGAATGGAAGGATGGTTGGAAAGACAGATGAATGGTGGTGATTATAGTCAAACAGGCAACCAAAAGTTAACCTTTCCACTGCAAAATAACCAACATTTTGAATTTATAGTTCTGAAATCTCAGCCTAATAACTTCCATCTTAAAAAGCTTCAGTTGTTTGTCTGAGGTTCAAATCAATGCCCCATCACAATTGTGTATATAGTCGTGCATCTCAATGGCATAGGAAAATATTCTGCCCTGAGTAAAAAAGTCTTCCACATCACCTTCCTATGCATCTGATGCTTTAGCAAATGCAACTTGTTCACCAACTAAGCAAGGCTAACACTGATGTTTTAGACATTTCAAATACTTTTAGGGCAGGCAGTATTAAAAGTTATCGTAACGATACATAATACAAATAGGCTTCCCTGCTGTACGATCTTTTGCGAGTTCTACACATACAGTGCAGTTATTACCCAATAATAATGCTACTTAAGGCAGCTAAAGCCACACCCTCTCCCCCTCTAGATTATCATCAGAGTCTCCCATTGAAGCAGGGAGAGGGAGAGGAAGACAGAGCAGACAAAGGGGTCAGTCATCTGATTATGAAAGGCTGCAGGAACTTCAACAGAGGAGAAGAGCTGACATGCAGCTTTGTGAACTATACGTACTGTATTTTTTTTTTTTTTTTTTTTTTTTTTTTTTTTTTTTTTTTTTTCCCAGTGTCCTGTCTAGCACTATGGCAATAGGAATTGATATCTCAATGCCAGATGGAGCTCGACAGATTTTGCTTTTACAAGTGGAGCAAACAGCTTTCGCCATAGTGCTCCACTTGATTTATGCTTGTAAATAGCTTTATTATGATTCCTGCAAGGAGAATTTCAAATTATATAGACATGACAATGGGAGAGTAAAGGAAGAACAAAAAGTGAAAGAAAAGAAAAAAAAAAAGAGTAGAGGTGAAAGAAAGAGGAGATAAAAGGAAGAGAATGATAAAATGTCCTCTGTCTGCTCCATCACCTGGAAAGAGACACAAAAAGAACAGCACAACCAACAGACATAAAGCAACAGATACACTCGAATAACACCTAGGTGCCATTGCTAAATCATATATATTATTATGTAAGCTGACATGTGTAATGTGATATTTGAAAAAAGAAAGTGACACAACATAAATAAATAAATAAATTATAAGATTACTGTATATAAGTGAACACTTAATACCTGGGACCCAGCACCAGTGGGAGATGTGAAAGTGCACTAGTTTAGGTGAAGATTATCCAGAAATAGCTTGATAGTGATTGTGGAGAACCAAAGACCCACCTTCCCCGAGCACAGAGGCAGGCGTCAGGGGACCCGTAGCCCCGGACTCCCAAAGGGGTCCCTAAAGCAGGTCGCCCAGGAGGGGCCGACACAGGATATCTGCAACCCCCCCCCCAAGGAAGGAGCAGAGACGACCCCGAGGAAATCCCCCAGCCACCGCAATGCCGACGCCCTCAAGAGCCGCGGAGACGAGCCCGTGGGCTCCGCCGGCAGCCAGCCCCGCTGAAGTGGTCCCGGCCATGGGCCCTGAGGGCCAGAGGCCCCAGGGGCGCCCCGCCCCCGCGACGAGGGCCCCGGCCGCCCCCCGGGGGGCCAGGCCCCGCGAAGAGGCCGCCAGGAGCGGGCCGGCGCACGCCCGGGAACCCGCCCCAAACCCGAAGCCAACTAACGCGCCAGGGGGCCAAGGCGCCCGCCAACGAAGTGGAGGAGGGCAGGACGTGGGGGGATGGGCTCCGCACCTATCGGAGACTTGAGATGTTCTTGGGAGAGGGAGCGGACCACACCCATACCTGGAAAAAAAAAAAAAAAAAAACTCATTCACACCATCCCTCCCTTGTGCCCCACTCACCACACACAAAAAAAAAAAAAAAAAGACGCTGTACACACATTCCCACATAACACTCACATCCAACACTGACCAAAGGGGGGGGGGGTCACCCCAAATCGACTATACGACTGCTTGTGCCCGACCCCCGGCCCCGGCCCCCGACCAGACGCCCCCCGGACCGGGCCCCCCCAAGAGGGCGGGCCAACACGACCCGCACGAGCCACCCGGCCAGAGCCCCCCCCCTCCCCCTAAATACCTAATAAACCCACTCCCTCCCCCCACCTTACCCTTGCCATCCCTGCCCCCCGTCCCCTGGGGGGTGCGGAGGCATCAGCCCCAGACCTGGTAGGCCGCTGACTGCACACCGCAGCCCCCCGCCAAGACCCCGGACACAGTGGCCCGCACCTCCTCCAGGCCCCAGACTCCTTGCCTCCATCGGAGAACGGGGGTGTGCAGAAGACCCCGACCCTCCCTACGCCTGCTCAAATGTTGTGTTGTTGCATGTTGTTCTCAAGTGCGTTTAAAAACTGGGAGCGCCGAAGGGGATGCACGGCACAGCCCACCCCCCTTTCGGAAGGTAGCTGTTGCCAGCGCACCCCCTCCGTGTGACTGCCCAGAGCCCTCAATGTCTAAGTGGGAGAGGAGGTGAAGGGAGCCGTCCGAGGTGAGGCCCACACAACATAAGCCCCCTCCCAGACGTCTTCCCCCCACCCCCCCCTACCATGGCCTATATGAGTGTGTGATGTGAAAAATGTTTGAAGTGAAAGTGTCTAAGATGCAAAATAAAATTGGGGAGAGGGGCGTCACCAGAAAGTGGCAACCTCCAGTAACGCCCCCTCCCTCATGACCTACATGTGTGGCGGCGTGATGGAGCAGGCAGAGGGAGGAGTCCGGGGATGGGGAGCAAATGACTGGGAAGCCAACCCAGGGAGCCAGCTCCCCTACTGACTCCAATAGGCACCCCCGCTCCCCGAAAGCCCCACCTAGAGAAGGGGGCCTCGCCAGCGGCACCACCGTAGCCCGGGGGCCAGGGAGAGGCCGCAGGGCCCGCCAGCCAACCACCCACCAGGACCAACACCTAAGCCCCCCCCAGCCCTCCCACCAAGCCTACTTAAACTAAATAAATAAATAAATAAATAAATACATAAATAATAATAATAATAATAATAATAATAATAATAATAATAATAATAAGAGGGGGGGACCCTGGCCAGCCGGCCCGCACGAGCCACCCCAACCCCACCCCCCAGGTGAAACCCGCACCGGAAGACGACACGGACCAGGACCGGGACAGGGGGCCGGACACAAGCCCACCAGAACGTCAACCCCCCCCAACCCCCCCCCCCCCCCCCCCCCACCCGTGGATTTAATCCCTCCCCAACATTAACGTTCAAACAACTCACCATACATCCGACAGTAGACATCCAGGCTGGGTAGATCCCTACTCCCCCTCCTTTCCCCCTCCCCCCACTGGCAGAGTGCCTTTCCAATAAAGGAGAAGAGCATCTGCCCAGAGGTGTTAATGACCATGCCCCCCGGGCCCCGAGGCCCCCCAGCGCACCAGAGGCCCCGTGCAGGGGCGGACACCCGGGCGCGCGCCGGCCCACACCAAAAGCGGCACACCCCCCGGAACCGGAACCCCCGAGGCCCCGCCGGGGCCCGCGCCCGAGGGCGGCGCGCCCCAGGGACCCCAGACCCCCAGACCCACCCCGGCCCCACCCAGCGGCAGCACAGCCACCAGGTCAGTAACCCATGTCCGTCAACACGCAGCTCCCAAAGAGCGCCGCAAGCGGCTGCTGTAGGCCACCCGTAGGCCTCCCAAACTCCTCCCAGATGGGGGCAACAGACCCCGGAGCCGGATCCACCAGGCGCCCTACTCCAAGTGCCCCCAGGGCCCCAGGAACCCCTCCATCCAGCCACTGCGCCCTGCAGGAAGCAACCCACCGCCCCCTATTCCACTAAGTGATGGTGTTGATCAGAGGAGCCCAAAAAGACCAATGAGATGTGGAAGCAGATGCTGTCTCTAGATTAATATGATCCAACAAAAGGTCTCTATACTGATTGATACTGAGATTTTGTTTACTTTTCCAATTCATGAGGATAGTTTTCTTTGCGATGCATAAAGCAGTAAAAACCATGTAAACTATTTCTTTTTTCAGAGGACTTTCCTCAAAATTACCGAGCAGGCAAACTGATGGGGATGGTGTAATCTTACAGCTCAAGCACCTTGATAAGTCCTTACATATCTGTGTCCAGAACCTCTGGACTGGTGTGCATAACCATAACGCATGAAAATAATTATCAGGATGATTGCCTATGCAGTGTGGGCAGATATTAGATTGTGCCAGACCCATCTTGAATAATCTTTGTCCTGTGTAATGTACTCTGTGAAGGATTTTGTATTGTATTAGTTGTAAGTTGGTGTTTCTAGTCAATTTGAAAGTTCTTAGACATGTCTGAGCCCAGAAATTTTGTTCAAAGGTGCCTGATAAATCTTTTTCCCACTTCATTATAGGAAGAGATATCGAATCATCTATTTTAGTCAGTGTCCTGTATGATTTAGACAGTAGTTTGGGGGGGGTTAAATCTAAGAACTCTATTATATTAGTTGGGACTTGTAAACCACCATTAATATGCTTATATTTATTTTTAATTATAGATTTAAGTTGTTCATATTCCAAGAATTTATTTTTACTAATGCCATATTGCATATTTAGTTTAGCAAAATTGATGAACTCGGTTCCGTCAAGTAGATGTTCCAGATATTTAATACCTTTATTCTTCCAGTATGTAAAGTTTATCATTTTATTATTTTGTAGGATATCAGGGTTATTCCAGATAGGTGTACGACTGCATGGGATAAGGGATGACTTTGTCATTTTGAGGAACTCCCACCATGCTGTCAGAGTAGAACTAATGTTGATATATTTGAAGCATGTATGCCGTTTTATATTTGAGCTTATAAACGGCAGATCTGAAATCATGATATTATTGCACATTTCCTGTTCTATATCTAACCAAGGCTCATCTAAAAGACTATTTTTTATCCATTTAGAGATGTATTGTAGCCTATTTGCTAAGTAATAGTTATGGAAGTTAGGCAGATCTAATCCTCCCCTGTCTTTAGTCTTCTGTATTGTCTTTAAGCTAATACGTGGGGGTTTATCTTTCCAAAGAAATCTAGAAATGGCAGAGTCTAGAGATTTAAACCAGTCAGATGATGGTTTATTGGGGACCATTGAAAATAAATAATTAATTCTAGGTAGGACCATCATTTTTATTGAAGCTACCCTACCCATAAGTGTGATTGGAAGCGATTTCCATCTTTCAAGGTCCTCTTCTATCCTGTTTAAAAGTGGGGCATGGTTAAGTTTAAGTAAATCCGTTAATTTATTCGACACAGTAATACCTAAATATTTAATATTTCCTGATTGCATTTGTAAATTTAGGGAGTTTTCGAGAGAGCAATTAATTGACAGTACCGTAGATTTAGACCAGTTTAACGAGTAATCTGATACTTATATACCGTACTGTATTTTGTAATAATAACCATGGGCATAAAATATTTTGGCTCGAGGATGAGAAAAGTAGAAGCATGAAAGGTTTGCTCTCATGTTTGATGGGACCTCAGACTGCCGTAAAGCGGCGCTCTAGGTCACATGACCCATTCAGAGACGGATCCGACCCATTTGTCTTTAGACAATATTTGCCACCATCGTAGCATTGGCACATTGTGAACAGAGCACCAGGGCAAGAAACCACAAACTCAATGAATGAAAGACAAGTATCTCTACTTACATCAATGGTGGTCCACTGTTCCACTACGATGGCATCGTATGTCGGTGCAGCAGCATCTGGCTCACCATCACTTGCCTCCTGGAAGATGAAGACACTTTCCACTGTCTTAGGCAAGAAATCTGCAGAGCACATGAAAAAAAATCAAGCCTTAATAAGATTAACAACTGGACGGAGCTGTTTTCCATATGGTGGGCTCCAGAAAGAAAATGGGAAACTGTATTCCAGGTACTTGAACAAACCATTGTACAACAAAGTCTGAAGTTAGAGCCATTAATTTAAGCAATGCAAGCTCATGCAATATGCAAGATTACAACATAGAACAAAAAGAGCGTTACTTGAAGGATGTTAAATCAGAAAAGTAGACATGTTGTGGACTTATTGATCTAAAGCAGGGTAGACTTTAGACTTTGACGGCCAAATAGAGGCTAATCAGAGTTCATAATCAAGTTGAGTTCTGCCGAGAATTGGATTTAAAAGAGACGGGGCTGTTTGTCCCAAGGATCAGGACTGAAAACCACTTGTTCTGAAATAAAAAGCAGATTTAACTGGTAAAATGCAGCTGCAGGTTGAATTAAGTCTGTCCATTTTGTAAATGCCTAAAATAAGTTAGCTCTGCCTGCACTAATGACCTTAAAATACCTCAAATATAGAAAGCCATCATTGATAGAAATTAAATGAAAGGTCCTATTTAACGTATGATGCAAAACATGTAGGAAGAAGATGCTCTCTTCAGACAAGATCAAAACTGAACTGATCCCTCAAGCAAAACTTCATGTGTGCAGCCTGAACAGCCTGAATGCACCATTGTGGTAGAAAAAAAACATGGTGGTGGCAGCACCACGCTATGGGGATCATGTTCTTTAGCAGGGACAAGGAACCTGGGAAAAGGGAAGCTGGATAGAGCTCAATAAAGAACAATACTGGAAGGAAACATTTGAGAGGCTGTAAAAAACCTGTACATATGACTATGACTCAGAACGTACAAGCGAAGCAATAGAAAAGTAGACAGGCTGACCTAAAGCCATGCACCTTTTAATAATTAATAAGGTTAAAGCTCAGGATCCAAGTACATCCTGCAGAAGAAAGGATTTAAAAGAAGTACTGCTGTGTGTCCCAAAGGCCATGACTGAAAACTGATCCTTGGAGAAATAGTTATGGTAGCCACAAATCTAATGAAGTCAGTCCATAAGGGATAAACCATAAATCATTTTGCTACGCCGGCATTCTTCACCTTAAAAAAGCCTCAAATGAGGTTAGCCACAGAGCGACACTGACATTGATGCTGAATTATGTGCTGCTGACCAAATAGATTTTCTAAGCTACTCTATTCTGTTGGAGTCTAACAATCAGAGGATTGGCAACCAACACAGAAACACCGCTGCGGCCCCCTCAGGACACCCCCCTTGTTATTCATGTGATGAACGGATGTGGATGTGCACATACGCATACAATCCCTGGACCGAGGTCCGGTCCTCCCAGCTGGCCTGAGTGCTTTCTCATTACAGCCACGCCATTTACACACTAATACAGTTTACCAGAGCCCGGGAACCAACACGAGACACTCCACATTTCATTACCAAGCCTTAATAATGGAGGGATGAGAGGCGGCTAGAGAGCCTGCGAAGATAGAGAAACAAGAAAGAGGGAGAGGCAGAATGGAGGATGACAGACTCTTCTATTTCCTCCCCCCCTGAAAACCCATTTAGGACCTGTGCACGCTCAATTGAAGACATCTCTCAGACATCCACTGGCTCCCTCAAATACAGACATTGTCCGTGTTCACCTCCTCCTGCCCCCTTTGCCTCTTTTCTCTCCAACTTCCTCTTCCCTATCATAACGGTCAGCCTTCCCCGTCTGGCAGATTCAGCAAAGCGACCGTTTTGGGAAGGTGTCAGGCGAGGGCGCTAGATATAGGTTCCCTGCCAGCGCAACAGGGATCACTCAGGTAAGATCAGCACATGGTTTCTGTCTGGCTGCTGAGCCCTGTCTCCGGTGATAATGCACACAGACTCTGAGCAGGGGAAAAGGAAGCAGGAGAGTGGAAAAGATGGGAGCCGGTTGCTGCGGGGCTCGCAGTCTGTCAGGGGAATGCACCGGGTGCGTGCACAAACAAACATTAACTCGGGCCTATTGACTTGTGAGCTGAGCTGAGCAGCCGGCAGGCCGACTGAGAATAAGATGTTTACACTTGCAAGAACCACCATGTGCTCTCACTAAAGCTGTTCTCCATCCCCGATGACTCACATTTTAAGGTCGCAGGGTAAGGCGTGGAAATGTGCTAAAAACAGGGAGCAAAACTGTCGGGCCGGTTGGAAATGCCACAGCAGAGACCGGAGCGCAGTAAAGTAGTAAGGCTACAGGAGCTGACACATGGCATCAGTAACCAGAAGAGTTGTTTGTGGTTGTAACAGGAAACAATATTAGAAAAAAAGAAGTTCTAAATGTATAAATACTTTGCAAAGTACTGTATGCACAGTCTTGTAAATGCACATGCCATATTATGTTTAACATGCACTAGGCCTCCCTCTCATTAATGCAGGAGCACTCAGACTAATAAATGCGTCATCAAACTTTCTGATGAATCAGGAATTTTAAGTTTGCCGCTGAGGGACTGCTGCCTGTAGGTGTTCATGTGTCTGACTAATACCTTTAAAACTGATTGTGACAGCTGCCATCACTTTGTTAAAGAGAGATTAATAAAATATTTGTGTAGTCTACTGTTGTGGCTGCAGTTCCTGGTCTACGCTGTTGAGACTAAAATGATATATATATATATATATATATATATATATATATATATATATATATATATATATATAAATAATCTATACTGTAGTTCTGATTTGACAACAGCCACAAATACAATAATCATAAACATCTAGACTTGTGTGTAGATTTATTCCCTGTTCTCAAACGGCTTTTCCGTATTTCATCCTTTGAACTTGGTTACCGTACTTTCAGAGAGACAACGCTGCACCTGCAAGTGTGAAACGAACCGCCTGAAGCTTTGTTATCTTTTTTTTTCCCCGTCTATTCCTCTGCTGAATAAATAAACAATCCGATCTTAGAACAAACTCTTTAAGTTTTAATGTGTTTTTTTTAACTGTCTTCAATCTATTTTTTTTTTAATCATCTTTTGCTATTTCAAACAATTCAATGCAACACAGTAAAGTTCATTAGCACAAGTGAAATTTCCCCATGAGGACAATAAAGTAGCATATCTGGTGTATTAAAAAGTCAAACTGAGAAAAATATGACCTAAAAACTATAAGTTGAAATTAAGGTAATTACTTTTCTTAATTTCTTAATGACTTAAAATCTTTTCAATCACTTTAGACGGCAGTAGACATCTTTAGATGAATGGCAATTCCATCTCATAAAACAAAAAAAAGAACTTAATGTATTAGCTTAGGTTTAGAAGCACACCTCTAATTACCCAGCAGTCTACGTACTTAGGCCTTGTTCACCCAACCTTCAGTCTATTACGTTCTTTCAGCCCATCCCTCACCTTCCTATTACCTTCATCCTTATTTCCTCATTCTTCATCCTCTTCTCTTTATTGTTTGTTCCATATGGAGGGGTCCTAAGTGGGCCTGGGAAAGCCATTCCCAGGAGACCGCATCTCCACGCTGAGTCGTATCCTCCCAAGCCTTTATCCAAGTCTCCCCAGATGACCCAGTCCTCACCTCCAGTTCATCCGTCCCTTTGACCTCTTCCTTGAATAAAACTTTAATCTGATATCTTTGTGCATTAGGTTTGCAAAGTTAAATATGTATGAGCCACATGACTTGTGGAACAAGGTCCTTGGGCAGATGAAACCAATGTAGGGATGCTAGAGCAAAATGCACAGCACGACATTTTAAAGAGCACCAACACCTTATTTCAAAAGTCGGGCGCAGTGGCGGATGGCTTGATCTGCAGCCACAGCTAAGCTTCATCAGAATGGCTCAAAAAGAAAATAACCAAGGTGTTGCAGTGACCCAGTCAAAGTTCAGACCTCAGCGTTAGTGAAACCCTGTAGTGGCACCAGCAGTGCAGACATGAATGTCAGCAAACTTCAATGAATAGAAGCATTATATTAAAAACAAGTGCATTTATGTTATGTGCACTTTGTTTTTTACCATAGCCATGCATGTGAATCAAGGTACTAAGATTATGTAGCAAATATTTATTGGGTAAATGTTTTAGGTTTACTGAGTTCCGGCTCTCCTGCACGCTCATAGGTAATCTTTTTTTTTTATTTCTAAAGCCCGGTTGACCTTTGGCAAGCCGGACTGTAACCCTGCCCCTGGCCGTCTCTGGTGACATGATTTCAACATGCGTGCCAGGCGCTGCCTCAGACAGCTGGAGACTGGCCGCTGACAGCTTATCTATATTTCAAACAGGGCAAGTGGACATGCACAGCCAGGTCAGAGCGAGGAAGAGGTGAGGGAGTGGAACATGTGTGGATTGGATGTGACTCCTCCCTGTGGAGCCTGATGTGAGGCAGCCGGCAGGCGGTACCCTTGGGTTGTCGGGCAGATTTTAGCACACGAGATAAAGGAAAAGAGTCTGGTGCTTCAAACACAGTCTTAAATTCAAGAAGACCAAGTGAATATCAAAAAAAAAAAAAAATACCCTGAGCTTAACTGGTTTCAATTTTCTGCTCAACTGATAGAGTACAGCTGGAAGTATTAGAGGATCACAAACGTAGTCAAACTCTTGGTCAGATATGCGGCTGCCAAAGTGCTGATGCATGACTGAAAGATTACAGCCTGTTGATGAGATTTTCAGTAGTGTCACTTTTTCCCACTATGTTCCAGTTCATTGAGAAACCATGTGACATCCAGAGTGAAAATCCACACCCCTATTCATGAAACATCCCTGACAGTGAATTACCCTGATAGCTCAGTTATTGCGCAGTAATTTTGCAGCCAAGGTGGCCCCAGTTATCACTCCAAGCTCTGAGTCTTTCAGAGGTTTTACTCTATTCACCTGAGTGAATTTGAATTTGCTTCCCTTGCACAAACAAGCTGATCTACATGGTTATATCTGGGTGGGCTAAAGGAAAAAAAAAAAGAACGTGTCGCATCGTCTACAACTGAGGTTTTAAAAGAGGTTTGAGATGAATTAGATAACAGAAGCTGGTCTTGCAATGCATTTCAGGAAAATAAACTGTAAATAAAAAAAAAATACAAAAGCCTGATCATAAACACATAAAAGCGGGAACATTAATGAGCAAACAACGGAAGCGATTATCAATGAATGTTGACAACAAAACAGTCAAACCGTAATTATACTTGTGAAAGAAAAATGGTTCTGGCCTGTTTACAAACTAATTGAAACCTCTGTTATTTATCTATTCAGGGATCCTATGCAGTCTGGAAAAGTCTAATAAAATGTAAGCCTTGTTAATTATGGAAATACAAAATGGAGCATTGGAAAACGTGCCTTTCCGGGTTATATTTCTCATGCCAATAGTTGAATGTTGCATCCATTCATCCATATACCTGCCACCGTTCTTCCTACCTATCCTCCTTCCTTTGTCATCTTTCCTACCTCTTCTTTTAGGTCGCGGCATTTTGCAGGTTCTATTTTTAAGCCTGACTACAGTAAAAATATGTAAAATCCAGTTATTGTGAACTTTTGTGTATATACTTTAGAAGTGGTCTGAAAACAACCAATAATTTTTGACATTTTAGAATGAAAAGTTTGGAATTTTTGATTAAAAAAAGAGAATTGTGTCTATTATTGTTGTTGTTATCCCCTTTCTTTTTTAAAAGTGTTACTGCAGGATTGATTGTGGGTGCAGTAAAAAGCTGCAGTAATGTGGCTTATTTTGTTGGCTAATAATTTGTAGCATGTCATATCTGTACAGTTTCCAGTTTCTATTTTCATCATTGATGTTTTTCTCCAAAATCACTTACTTATGTACATGTTGCTGCAAAGCTTGAACACTGGCTGTGCTGTTTGTGGCTGCAAACTACAGTTGTACGAAGCTCAACTTGTTTGTTCAACAGGTGTTTATTGAACATCCATCCGAAATTAAATGGTTCTGCCCTTGTGACTGGTTTTTCACTTTCTATTAACAAGGAATTAACAAAAATGGGACTGAAGACTCTTGGTTGGAAGCAACCACAAACAATCTGGCATGTTTGCCCCATTTAATTTGTCAATAAAAAAAACCTTATCATTTAGTTGTTGAACTGAAACTGATCACCAGAAAAGAAAGGGATGTGAAAGGGATAAATAGCTGTGCTAAGGGCAGGTTATGCATGATAATTGTGTTTGCTGTTTGGGTTTCTAATGGGAAAATTGCAGAATGTGTGCAATCTGAGATCATTTCTTCTGGTCATCTTCCTAATTTTTAAAAGATGAGGGGATTGTTACAGCAAGTGTGTATCATCCCATTTAGATGTAAAAATAGAAGTTCTGCTGTTTTGTTATGCACATTTGCTCTGCGACAGGTTGTGTTTACATTTTAAGATAAAGCTGATTGTTAAGAAGTCTCACCCAGTTTTTCTGCAAAGCATCACAAGTTGTAGGAATAAGGTGGATATAACTGTAAATTATTGGTTGAGTGTTTTCTACTTTGGTCTCTGCATCTTCCTCCTAGTTAAATGGATATAAAGGTTCTAAAACATGTTGCTTGGGATTTAACAACGTCTACGATTAATTGACTTGTACCATAGTGGTGACGTAAAATATCTAATATACATCAGCACATTCCAGGTCTCATTCATTTTATATTACAAAAAAAGTTAAATTATTTAATGATGAAAGTAGTGCAAAAAATATTTTGAGGCAAAACAGATTCAGAATAATGAGAAGCACAAATGTCTGCCGAGATAAATTATGCATTTACATTTAATCGCTCATGATTTAACGTGTTTTATGTACCTGTCATTTGGCATTGTGTTTGCTTTGCATATACAGCATGTGTTTCATATTCATATGCAAAGCGCTTTTCCAGCTGACAACTCATGTCTTGCAGAATGAGTTCTTTAGGCTTGTACCATTTACATTTTGGCAGGACTATACAAATATATATGCATGTATGCATCCCCTTGCAGGCAGTCCTACTTAAATACCTTCTTGTATTCTAAAAAAAAATTGCTTTGCAGAAAAAAACTAAACAGAAATAACATATTTTTTTGGGTTGCAAACCTCTATAGTACAGCAGAAGAAAGACTAACATCTGTTTGTTAAAAACTGTCAAGCCTCTACTGTACTCCCTACTGCGAGGCAGCATGAACGTATGTTTGTGCCCTGGTACATATTTAGATGCATCTGTGCTCCAGCTGTATTTCTTGTGTATCCAGGCTGAATCTCTGATGCATGCATTGTGACAGTTGGACAGTCAGCAGCTCTGGATCCAACATTTTCAATCTCACTGTCACATCCAGCTCTGCTGAGCAATCCCTCACATGCGTATGCAAGCAATGGCCCTTTGTGCTGCTTCACCATGAAACCTCACCTTGGAAAGTCATCTTTAAAAGGATTACATGCACACAGTTTTCATCTGTGTCCCTCCGAACCACGTTGAACAACTGACTGTCAGAGACCGCAGAACAGTACAGCTGTATGCTGGAGAAAACACGAGAAACGGAACACGAATACACAGATACTGGTTTAAGAAAAGGCAGACGCTACTAACACAAATCTTAATTATAAAGGGAAGACATAAATGTTTTATGAATGTTTATGAGGGTATAAAGTTATTAAGGGTGCAGAATCACTCCCCCACACCCCACCACTCACACTCACAAACAAAAATACATGAAAATGTGTAATCCCAATAGTTTGCTGTGACTTTTACCAAAACATAGCGACACTATCTTTTGGTAAATTTTCCACCACATTGAGATTTTTGCAAAACGGGGTCAACACTTTATCACCTTATTTTGAGCTCTGTAGCGTAGAAAGCAAACCTTTACCATAGAAATATAACCCAGATTTTAAATGGCTCACTGGAAGTTAGACTTTACCTGATAGATTTCACATTTAGATGTATGTAAAGGGTTTTATAAGATTTTAGTTTAGATTAATTTCTTTTTAGATTTTAACACAGAAGGTTTACCTTGGTGTGTGATGTCAAACCCTCTAGATTTTAACCCTGTGGGATATTCAGAAATTCTTTGCTTCAAACTATTTCCTTGCTCAATGTTTCATCTTTACATTTCCACTTTATATATCCCACTAATGCTATCTTTGTCTTCTTTAACTCAGTGTCTCTAATGGAAATATCACTTGAGTTTTTGTGTCAAATCACCTAAGAGTGCAGAGTGTTCACATGAAAACTATAACCCCCAGATTCCACATCCTCCGCGATTGCTCCGTTCTGTTCACGTCCGTCCAACGGTGCAACTGCGTTGTTATTTTAATTAATGAGAACAGTTCCACATTCCCCGTGACTTCTCCGAACGTCACCGTCACTGGACTAGCTCTCAGTTGCTCACCGTCCGTTCCGGTCCAATATATATATATATCTATATATATATATATATATAGATATATATATATCTATATATATATATATATATATATATATATATATATATATATATATATATATATATATATAGATAGATATAGATAGATAGATATAGATATACCGTATATTAGGATTGCTTAATCTGCCCTCCTAAAGTCTCTTAAAGCTAACGTGGGTGGGTAACAGAGGGTCCCTCACCTATGGTTCAATGATTATTTTTATATGACTTATTGCTTTTGCAAAGACACTGTTTTTGCTTAGGGCTTTTGTTTACATGTCTGATGATAAGAGTTGTTCTGCAACCAATTCCCCTGGAGAAGTTGGGAATCACCAGAGCAACCAGAGACTTAGCATTTTTAGTTGAGAGATCTGTTAATAACCAGTCATGAAGGTCCAAATTCTAGGGCTAACATAAGAAATTTAATGTGTTTTAGATGTTCTGGCACTAGCTCAAAAGTTGTTTTTTCTTGTTATTTTTTGCTAAACTGCTACACTGAATGCCAAAAATATGTAAATCTCTTGTTAAAACATGATGACGCCTCTTGAAAACTATTCAAAATAAATCAAGAAATAATAAATATTACATCTATAAAAATTTGACAGAGAAGTTGATTCCACACATTCATGAAGAAAATGTGAAATCATCGCAGATAATTTATTTAAACTTATTAATTATCGTTCCAAATTTTGCATTCAACTTTAAAATATGCATTTTCTAAAACCAACTGGGCTCATATCGTTCTTAGATTTAAATAGGTTGAATTTCTTTCGCCAATGGGCTCATTTGTGCTATAACAATTTCCCTACTGATTGCTAAATAATATTTCTGAAACAGTATAATAATACTGAAAATCAACCTCTTACGTGAAATTATCCATTAAACCCTCATGAACCCCTCAGTCCAGAGCTGCATATCTTTGAGAGTGTTAGAGTGCACTGAAATAAATGTTACCATTTTGAATTTACTTTTCAAAAGCTTTGAGGTCAAAGGTATTTAATATCAATCAGCTGCTAATTTAGAGCCTCTGCATAACAATAGCTTGATTATGAAAATTTTTAAGTGCACAGTTAAACTGGTCGTGCCTCCTGCTGGCTCACAGCCCAACAGTGTTACCACTTGAACATAAAGAAGTATTTATTTTTTATTTGATCTTGATTACACAGCACGGTAGCCACTCAGAACCATTGAATCAGGAGGATTTGGTGCATTTTCAAATAACTGTCGTATTTTTAGTATTGATTGCCTTATATTTAGGCTGTTTGCCTTTGAGGCTAATAAAGAAACAGGTTTGGTAGAATGTTACTAAAGTGCAGTGAAAAGCATTTATAAGATATTCGTTAGTAATAGAATAAAATTCTTTGTTTGTTTTTATTATTCTACCAGGCTCACTTCTTCTGTTTTTTCTGTTCTTTTTATCTCTTTCTGCAGGTGTAGAAGCAGACTCCAAGGATGTTGTCTCATACCCTTTTCTTTCCCCTCTGCTTTGTCTTTGTCAGCTTCTCTCCCTAAGCTATCTAATTTTTCCCTTTTGGAACAACCACTTCAAGTGTCCTCAACTCATGAACTATCCATTTGTCAGATATTCACTATTGTACAACACTTACACTGGGAATAACAGAGGGACACATCTTTAAGCACAGTCCTTCAAGCAGTTTACATATTACATGATTATTATGTATGTGTAGTCACAGTTTAGCACGTCAAGTGCAGATAATCAGTATTTGGGAGAACATAAAAACACAGGTTCAGTATTTATAATTCAAAAGACATTAGAGCCCCCCCCCCCCCTGTCCATTAGTTCTTAGTGATGAATGGCACAGTTCCCCAAAACCTGAACTTATTTAGGATACTGGCAACTTTGTAATTTCTGAACGTGTTTCATTACAAGGTAAGCTCTTCAAAGGTATCAAAGTGAAAGTAGTTGCATTAATCGGCTTTGTTAGACTCTGTTACTGCACATAAATGTATCTATCTTTTTATCTATCAAAAAAGAAGCGACGCAAAGTGCAGGATGCAAACAAGAGTACTTATTGCAACCACATCTCGACAACTTGGCAAGGCTTGTCACGGATTTTGTCCAGCAAAACATCCTGATTGTTCTGGTCCATTTCTGTCTTTCTCTTGATGATTTTTGTGATTCTCTTGATGGAGTGTTCAGAACTTGTCTGGCAGAATCTGGCAGCTTCCGAGGAAAAAGTTGTCATAAAAGCTGCCGTAAAGCTGACTTTAGGAAACGTGTTAGTCATGTCGCAGTAGACAGGCAATTCAAAAGTTGACTTTATTTTATAATATTTTTGTTTAACACACACATTCTTCAAACCCATGAGAGACCATGATAAATATAATACATCACTGTAGATATAACACTACCTGTATGGGGTAAAACATTCCCGTGGTTTAATCTCAAAGGTCCAAAAGGACATTGTGAAGAGCTTTGGAGAAAAGCAGGTAAACGTATGTGAAAATTCAGATCTGTGATTCTTTCGACGGCATTATCGAGCTCAAATTGCATGGCTAACGGTTCAAAGAAGACAATTATGGTGCCATAGTCAAAGCCAAATAACACCCAGATCAGTCAGCAAGAAGCTGGTAAAACTAAGGCTGTCTTACCCACACTTCCCAGACCCATGCCATACATAGTGAAAGGCAGACACCCACGATAAAACGGAATGTTGAAGCAAGAGGTCGATCTTAAAAAAGCAAAATGACTCATTAGACCGTTCATGTATTTATCAGAGCATGACAAGTTGTTTGCTCTGTGCTGCAAATCAAGACTGTCACTGCCTTCTCCCATCTAACTGCTAGTCTGTCAGTCGGTGTCCTTTAGAGTGCCGGTTGGCTGTCAGACACGTCCTTGATGTTCATGAGGTTGAGATGGTCCCCTGCATCATGTCAAGAGCCTCATCATCAATTCATAAACTCATCTTCTAAATATGGAGATGGCAGGAATGGAAGCCGATTCAAAAGCCCTGAGCTGCTAGGCTGTTTGAAGTAATTAGCTGCTAACAACAAATAGGCTGCTGCTTTGATGTCATTCTGCCAGCTGCTCCCTGGAGAGCAAAAATCCAAAAAAAGTTAAATTACCTCAGTAAAATTGCCTATTTATAAAAGCGGTTGTAACTTTCGGCTCTGAACTTAAATCAAGTTGTAAAAGTCAGTCAATGCACAGAAGTGGCACGCACCGCGGAAAGTCCAGAGATGTTCGGCGTGTTTTCACAGCACACGGAAGATGCAAAACATGTTAGAGGACCCTGGTATGTGTAATCATAATGACATACTTCATCACTCCATTTTTCAGGACATAAAATATGCAAGGAGGCACCAATTTGTTATCAGGTTAATTATCTTTGTTTCAGAGCTGCTGGAGCGTTCCCTCTTTCAGATTAATGAATTATGGCTCGTATTTACTCTGTCGGCTTATTTCTCTACTGTCAGAGTGGAAAGCACAGTGCTTGCTGGGGTCGGACGTAAGAGTAATAGTAGGGCTCTAAAATAGAGAACTGTGCTCTATTTGTCTCTTAAAACATGCATTTTGTTAGGGATGCTTGATTTTGGAATAAATGTATTAATTTTTCTCAGATATCCTCTTGGTGTGGTTTTATGCCTATGATGCACTTACACACCTGCAAGAAGTTATTATTAGGACATTTTCTTTATATATGTATGTTTAATCGTATCTGAATACGATTAAAATAGACACTAGAAATGACGGTATTTAGTTTAGTATAGTGATTTATTTAAGACTAGATTTATTTCTTGCTCTAAAGGGGATCATGTTTGGCTCCCAAGGTTAAAATTTAGACTTTTGAGTTTAAATTCAATGATTTTGATGAACTCTATAGACCAGTTCACGCGTGACGTCACGCTACATCCGGATCTCGGTGGTTGGCAAAAACAGCGCTGTTGTCGTCTACTACTGTGACAAAACGGGTGATTTAGAGCGTATTTTTAGTTAGTTTATTTTTGGAATCTAAACAATGCCTACGACTTGTTGTGCTCCCGGTTGCACACAGAGGCATTCCAAATCGTCGGATGTACGTTTCTGTCGTTTACCGAAGGAGGAAGGACGAATAAAGAAATGGATATTTTCAATGAAAAGAGCGCAGTCAGACACTCCCAATGGACTGGGGGATCCATCATACTGCGACAGAATATGCAGTCTACACTTCATCTCCGGTAAATACAACTTAATTCTGCTCTAGTCATTGTTCATTGCGGAGGGGAGATGGTGATCGCTACACGGGCCGGAGAAGCGGTAGCAGCAGCCGCTGACTATTCCGGCCCGTGTAGCGATCGCCACCTCCCCTCCCCTCCGCCCGTTCACGGGCGCTAGTACTTCTGTGTTTACGCTGCAATGTCGCCGACACCCCCACTCATTTTAACAAGACAAAAACACCAAAATAGTCCGTAGTAAACAATGTTTTTTTTTTAACCTACCGGGCGGGTCTTCCTCTCTGCTGAGACGCGGTCTGTATGACGCCGCTTTGTGATTGCACAAAGGTGTGAACAACATCCATCCATCCATTTTCTGACCCGCTTAATCCCTCATGGGATCGCGGGGGTTGCTGGTGTCTATGTCCCGATATAAGATAATTGTAGCTGTCCAGTGGTTTCATGCTTCCATGCTCTCTCGTGTGTACTGGCCTGCGTGTTTATAAGGCAGCTGTATATGTTGCGGTACTGAACGCTTGGCAGCATGTCACAGACTCGCTCCGTCCCTTCAGGCTTTTGCTGTGTGGATCTGGCAATCTGATACCATCAACCATCAACTTAGTCTTAAAACGATCTTGTGATACGTTATCTAAAGAAGAAAAATACGTGGAGAACTCGTCAGTTTCTCTGTTTGCGTCCGCCATTGTGTTCGCTTTTTGCCAACCAGTCCGGCGCGCATGCGCGAAAAACCCGCATCAAAACAATAACAATGAACTGGTCTATTTCTTTTATGCTACACTTGGGTTCTACTGTTCAATAATCTCATGATATGCAGGCTGTTTGAGAAGAAACAAGAAGACTTGGACATAATTAGAATACATTAGACAAGACTGAAGAAAGAGGCAAAAAAAAAGATTAATACATAAAGACCTATATAATATTCACAAAATGCCAAGTCTGTAGGAACTTCTAAAACCCTCTTTTTATGTCTAAGGTCAAGATGTCATGTTTATTTTGTGAATATCTATCATAAAAGTTTTAACTAGATTCTTGTATGAGTGACATATACTGAATGACCAAACCACTAATCCAAACAAAGAGAATCAAATGGGCATTTTTGAATATGACATTTTTTTATTGTTTTCTGGAGGAAAACAAATGTCAACTAACGCATAATTATTTCGACACAGGGTAAGTTGCGTCACCTCTTGCCTCAGGCTTTTAATTTCATGGACTGGTGTGAGTTTAGAATCTTTTTTGACATTTTTACTGGTATTACAGTGAAAGGAAAAAGGGCAGCCTGGTCCATAAACAATAAAAAGAAAAAGCAGCTACAATGTGACCTTTGCATGAACTTGCAGAGCCATGCCAGAGGTCATGACTGTTTTCAGTAATAAAGGAACAGAATTGTGTTGTTTGTTCTTTCACTTTAGCACCATTTGTAATGTAAAGATTTAATAGCCAATCAAAATCTGTACCGTTAACGTTGCCCAGGTGGAAATATCCGTCGACCAGCGATGCTCCGTTGTTGAAGTGTTGGGTCATGTGATCCAGCCAGTTGGCCTCCACACCTCTAATGCCTTCTTCATAGCTTTGCACTCGCAGAGGCACTTTGACAGTGTAGTATTTCACTTGGCCCTCTCGGACCGGCGGGTTGTTGTATAAAGCCAGCAGTTCCACTCCTGTTGAAAGAAGACAAATAACAAATTCTCGTCACTGATTTGAATCGGGAAGTTGTAGCTTCTGTGGAAGTTTTTTTTTTTCCTGCCAAAATGAACCGCTGCTGCACACTGGCCAAACTCCAAAGTGTAATCTACGTCTCTCTGGGAAGACTCTCAGATGCAAAAATGCTACTCTGAATGTCTCAGTAAATGGTTGGCGACGATGCAGCAGAGCTTTGTTCCAAAAACATTTAAAAAAAAATTGCTTCAGTTCAAACTTTTAATACCCAGCGTTCTTTTCAAACACACATTTATCAAGTTCCCTGAGACTTTTTTGCAATAGCTTGGTGATGTTCCACTGGGTGTCGGGTTTTGTTTGTCCTCTGTGATGAAAACCAGAGGATTTTAGCCAGAATGTGAACAGTCACAAAGAACACAGCCAAGAAACGTTGGACACACTTTTATAGCAATCAGCCATCAGCTGCAAATAACAGTTTGTGTGTTTCAGTGTTTTCTCATCAGCTTTATTCCCCTTTTTTGCGTAAATGAGGTGAAATCTGTTCCTGCAATGCATTGTCTAACATTGTATAAGATCTGTAAATAGTCAGAATGTTTATTTAAAAAGGCCCTTACTATGTGTAAGCCATTAATCACAATATTAATGATAGAAAATTTGCATTTCAGCCCATAAAAGTAAATATTAATGTACAGGGAAATGAGATCTTGGGTGATAATTCTTCGTCACAGTATACTCACTGATATGAGTGCCTGGAGGATTTGTTGCCAAATGGTAGTAAAAATGTATAATCATATGAGATTAATGCTCAATATCAAAACCTAAAAAAATGTCCAGTCTCATAATGTTTTGCATTAATAGAGCAAAAGGAAAAAGGTTTAAGGTAAATTAGACTGTGGCTTGTCCACACAACACAGGACAGGCCTTGGTTAAATGTTTTTAATCACCTCTTGATCTCAGGTTAATTATCTCACATATCCAAAATAATAAAGATGTTTTTGATTTAATCATGTAATTATTTAGCAATTACTGTTAATATAAGAAAGATCAGGGCAATAAATGTCAAGTGTAGCAAATTATACAATCCTTCATTTTAACAGTTAAATGTTCCATGGCGTTGGATTCCAGCAACATATGGCTGAAGCAGAAAAAATGTTTTTTTTTAGCTTTAACACATTAACAGCAACAAACAAGACTGCAGGATTCAGTTTCTAGCTATGGATCCTCTCCAAATGTCATAACAAGTCTTAATAGTTACGAATTAGGCAATATTAAAGGATCCACTCAACTGTGTTACAATTATTAAGAATCATCCAAAGCAGCCAGTGAATGATGCTGTGAATTTTAGATCATCCTGACAGGTAAAATTACCTGTTATCTGGTGAGTTACTACTTAAAAGACCCTTTGGTGCCTATCTCCAGAACTCACTGGGCGAGAGGCGCGGTGCGCCCTGGATGAAGCGTTGGGGGGATACTTAATATTCTCCGAAAATCAGTTTTTCTTGATTTGGAAACGGATGCCCTCCCATTGTCATAACAGTCTGAATCAGGAGATATTATATAAACCACAAATTTGTATCAAACCGTTCTGGTGTATCCGGTAAATTATTCAGAGCATCTGATATCCGATATCAAGAGGTAAAGTTACACCATTACCAGGTTAGGTAGCTCATTTTTTGAAGAGAAGGAGTCTTTGATGTAATAATCTACATTATACGTATGGTTCCCCTCTAACTATCATAGCAATAATCCTGACTGGTTACAGTTCTTTTGATTTATCCATTACATCACTGCATAAGTGAACCCGGTGACTTATACAATGAGCAATTTACCATGTCAAGATGTAAAGAAATGTACTATATTTTCTGTGTGTTGCTTCATATGGTAGAAAAAAGACACCTGACTCGCAAACATAACCTTAAAAGTTTGAAAATTTTGATCTTTTTTATTTTTTAAAAACCCACTTTCTATAGCGATCTAGAATTATCTTTGTTGGTGAGTTCAATCTCATCTTGAGAGTTTACAGCTCTTCAATTGTCACTGTAAGTAGTCCCTTTCTTAACATAAAGCAACAGTATTACAAGTGTTATGTCAATGCTGCACGCTTCTTTTAAAGAGCTGTAGAAACATCAGGTGAATTGTGACATGATAAAATCTAACAAGAGAATGGTACTAAAAGGTTGATTCAGGGAAGGGTGGAAACACAACAATTAAAGTCATTTAGAATTATCCATCACCTTTAATGGATTATCCAGTGACTTCTGTCGTAAACCGAGGTTTCTTTTTTTTTTTAAAGATACAATTCTTCCTGTTAAAATAACAGGAAAAAAACATTGAAATGTGTAAATTAGGTGTAAAACAACGGTCAGGTACTTTTCTTAGAGCCAGTCAGGTTCACCGGTTGGATGGGTGGCATTCATTTTTGGTGCCTCCTATAACAATTTGAGGGGCTTTTCATTGAGAATCTCCCTTTTATGACAAACTTTTTACAAAAGAAAAAAAATAATCACATATCTTAGAATAATTCATAATCAGTCAATGTATCCGGCAAACTACCCAGACACTTCTACCTCGTGTCAAGAACTTCATATGTCAATGATTTCTGGATTTACTTTTGCGTAAAATATATTACAAAACAACTATACCACAAGTTTAAATCAGGTGGGAGAAAGAAAAGATACACACATCTGTCATAGTCATCTGGTGTCTCGGGAATAATCTGATTACTTCCATCACATCTTGAGAGCTACATATTTCCCAAAAATAACTTAACTTTCTTGACATTGAAATAAAACAAAATATAAAAATGTCAATCAGCTGACAAAAAGAAAGAACTACATATTTATTTCAGTCATTCAAATGTACCTGATGTTTACGCTGAATCATCTGGTGACTTCTGTCTAATGTTTAGAACCTCATAACTCAAGGAAGAAAGGGCCTTCTCTTGAAATAGTGACAGAATGAAATTAACAAATATCAGAAGAAAACCTATATGCATTTATACCCCTGGTGTATCATCCAAAGATCTCTGTGTCGCATTGTTATTGTTGCTGCTTCTTTCTTTTTCTTTTTTTTTTATCAAACTCTGTTGCCTGATAAATGAGTTGATGCTGATAAAATAAATTTGTATGCAAAGCACTATAATAAGAAACCTCCACTTGACAGGTGTCAAATAAAATGGGGAATGAAATATAAATTCCAGAGGAGATTTATGATGCCCCAAGCCTGACTCACAAATACAACGCAAATCTTTTCCAAGGATTCTGCCTTCTCAGAGACAGACGTGAATAGCATCCAAAGTAACTCGATCATATTCAGATTACAAGTCATCCTCTCCTTTTCTTTTAACGTCTTCTATAAATGCCGTAACGCTGCTGCTGATGCAGAACTTAAAGGGATTGTAACCGAGTCAATTCATACTATAACATTGAATAATGCATTAAGAGCTCTATAGCTAGCTGCTGTTTACATCAAGAATAGATGTGCATAATGCAGCGAGCCTCTTGAGAGAGAGAGAGACAGGCTTGGAAATTTGCCTACAGTACTTTGTCACTGATCTCCACTCGAATCGCACTAAATCAAAGCGCAAAAGACTTTTAGTTCTTGTGATGTCAGTGAGTGAAATATTTTCTCCGCTCGGGCTTTGAAAAAGCACCAAACATGAGATGTAAGTAGGGTTTGGATCCGTGAGAAAACATTTCCAATCGCGCCTGCTAACATCCCCCCCCCCCTCCTTTTCTTCCAATGCAAATGTCAGACTGTCATTCCCCAAGTGAACCAGATGGATGAGCAGAATGTGTGACGCTGCCACCCACTCAAACACACCAACACACACTCCGGTTTTGGATGGTGGCGTTTGGTAATGGAACCGTTGCTCCATCAATTTGGTTCCTCTGTCTGTCCATCCGTCCGCCAGCCAGCCATCCAGGAAGAATGAATCATTTATAACCATTTCTTGTTTGGCTCCACAGCCTGATGTGACAGCTGGCCCTTCTAATTCCTTAAATCTTTTTCAGTTGCCCCTCTTGAGAAAAATCAGATCAACGGCCACAGGAGGAAACTCACACATTCTTTCTTTAATTCCCCCAATGCTAACAATGTTACAACCGGGAACAATATGGAAAACAAATCTTAGGCAGCACAGCAGTGAATTCCCATTCAATGTGCCTCCAATTTTCTCCGTCTGAATGCTTTTGTTGGAACTACATAATGTTAAATGGTTTACTGCAGCTTATAAGCTCAAGCTACAGCTCACACACGTCATTTAAAACGCGGAATTGTCCCAAATAATTTGAAAATTCAATCCTGTCCCTGATTTCAATCGATTTTGTCCGGAGCTTCCAGCTCCTCGGTGAGGCATGTAAATAAGTGCGGTTTATTGATATAGTGACACAGACACAAAGTCACAAAGTACTGTCCAGGAAAATTACATTTAACATATACATAAAACCAAAAAAGGATTTGTATAAAGCACAGTAAATATACACAAATAGTACAATTAAATTAGGACATAAAAGCCTGGTGAAACAAAATAGTTTTCAATTGGTTTTTAAAAATGTCTGCAGAGTCAGCGACGCAAAGCTGTAGTGGTAAACTGTTCTACGGTTTAGGAGACACACGGAAAGGCCCTGTCCTCCTTAGTTTTCACCCTAGTCCGAGTAACATCCAGGGGATTTAGATTTTTGTGTGTTTATTTAAAAGCTCACACAAATAGTCAGCAGCCCGGCCATTCAGAGCCCTGTAGGCATGAACAGCTTAAGTAGCAAGGAAAGTAGCTATTGGCTCTGGTAAAACGTCTTAGAGGTTATTAACAATTTTACACATATAGCCATAACATATGTGCATATGAATGTAATGGCTGCTCCAAGAGAGATAAACAACATTTCTGGAAAGATAATTTCAATACCAAACATTCTGGTTAAATTTCTTTGGTGATTTTCAGTTTAACTTATATTTTATTTTTTTTGTATTCATTTGTTTAGCTTTCCTAATTGTAGTTTGGGTTTAAACTTACGGTAACTCGGACGTGGTCCTTGGTCTTACTGAGTGTCATGTTTTTACACTATTTCCTATTGTTATTTGAACTTGAATTAATATCTCTCTCTCTCTCTCTCTCTCTCTCTCTCTCTCTCTCTCTCTCTCTCTCTATATATATATATATATATATATATATATATATATATATATATATATATATATATATATATATATATACGTGTGTGTGTGTCTCTAAGTAACCAAAAGCTGTTCTAGGTTCCAACATTAGTTCAGGCTATAAATGTTTGCTGACAACAAACACTTGTTGCTACACAAATAAGCTAAAAACCCTTTGATGTTTTATAGGGTGCCTGTTTATGCCGTTGAACACCGTGAATTCATACACGCTACTCAGAAGAGTAGCGCATCATAAACGCTTAAAACCCTTCTTTTTTGAATATGCCTGCATACATTGCAAGATGGAAAGACAGGTGTGACAACTGCTTAATAATATTTCCACCTTTTGACCCTTTACTTTCCTGCTTAGGGTGCAGCTACCCTAATCAGTGCAGTTTGATTGAAGAAGATTTGTAAAACCAAAGCCATGTTTCTAACTGCTAAACAAAACATATTGTGTCAAAGCTGTAAATTTCCCTAACGACAGTGTAATTAGATAAGTAACATTAAAACCACATTCAGCATGGATGTCTTCTTATTTTGACTGCCATGTGGATTAAATTACAGCATAAACCACAGAATACCAGCCACTAGATGAAAACATGCTTTCTGTTTATATGCTTCACGATATTAACTGTTTCCTGAGTAATGTCTGAAGGATTTACATGATCTAATTATGTTACAGCAAGGCAACTGTTATTCAGCCAGAAGGCTAGATGGCTCATTTTCTGAGCATGTGAGAGTGTTTTCAGCCGTTCAGAGGAAATATACAGAAACCACAGGAGGCGGATTGAGTGCCTTGCCGAAGGGCAATTTCAGTAGGACAGTGTGGGAGGAAAAATACTGAAAAATAAGATAAGAAGTCTGCCTTCTGATGTCCATCACACTGGACTATGAGATAATAACAGATCAACCTGAAGCCAGGCTTTCATGGGAAATTCTACAATAATTCTGATGGAAATCTGTGCAGACAGGAATCTGCCAGAACTCACGGCAAATGCATCAGTATCGAAGCGTTGCCAATATAACACAAGAAAACATACAACAGGGATTCTGTTTAGGCTGCAAAGTACAGGACAGATGAAAAAGCAACCAAAACTGTGAATAATAAAAAAAAAGAAAAGAAATGAAATGCTTACTTAAGTTTTAAAGGTCATTCACTTGCCTTCATTGACTAAAATTAGGCGATTCTTTTGGGCTGATTTTGGTATATACATTAAAAACTGGATTTAGTCAGACGTTTTACTACAGAATCACTTCTTTCTCCCCCTAGACGGAAACCAAGGTAATGTTTTAAAATCTATGACAAATTTGAGATATGTATTTTTTAAATCCTGTATTTTCCACCACAAAGTGCGGAGGAGCATATACTTTGCAGCATGGAAGAATGCAAGGTTAAGCAATCTCTGATATAGTACATTAATAGCCAACATAAATCTCTAAAAACAGCCACTTGCCGAGTTCCATCGAGAGCCACCTGTGTGTAGAAGACATCGTTCTAGCTCATGAAAACAATAGTACAGCATCATTAGGATTCAGGCACTATGCCAAGTGCAAGGATTTAAAGGCAGAAATGTCACGTTAAGGTGAAATTACTGCATCTAACTTATTTTTAATAACCTTCCAAACAGTTATGGTGGTAGATTGTCGTCTAGCGTGGGAAGAATATACTCCACTTTCATAGCAGGCAATATCTATAGCACCAAACGTTAGAGATGCACAAATTAAATGCCCAGTGAAAGGATTTGTACACTTTGAACCCTAACGCGCTTTGCTTCTATACCCATAAATAAAACCCAGTACAGGCAATTGACTTTAGAAGTTACCTAATAAGTAAACTATTTCAACTCTACCCAGACATTTGATATTATTCTGAGCAGCAAACCAGAAACTCTGGAGAAAGTGTAGATATCCACTGCACAGGTGGGATAATCTCTCAAAAGCCATTTAGGCAAACTAATCTAGCTGGTAAGTATATACTAAGGTAGCAGTTCTGCTGGTAACTTAACTTTAATTTTACTTTATTCGTTTGTCAGGACTTCACCCACTAGTTTCAATAGGTAAATCTAGCTATATTTTATTAGCTCATCTAATTGAGTCAAATGTTTTATTTACTTGTATTGTTACTGTGTTTGTACAATGTTATTGTTTATTGTTGTTTTTTTTTAATGAAACAGGTCTTTTTTTAATTTAGCTCTTGCATCTTAATGGGAATACCTGTGTAAACAAAGGTTAAGTGAAAAAAAAATTGTAGGACCCAGTTTTGTCTTCAATGTCGCCTTCATTCTTGGTGGCATAGACTGACCAATATATGAAAGCCATTCCTTTCAGATTTTGTTACAAATTGAAGTGGTAGAATAATACAAAATTGTTGCAGATTAAATCTTTGATGTAAATCTGTTCCACAGGACTGAGATCTGGTGACTGTGTGCCATTGGAGTACAGTAAACACATTGTCAAGTTCAAGAAGCCAGTTTGCCATGATTGACGCCTTGGAATATGAAGGATTATCCTGTAGACATCTGACAATGAATAACGCGTGGACATGGTCATCGACGATGCTTAAATAGGCTTTTGTGTTTAAAAAAATAGTAAATGTGTACTAAGAGGCCAAAAAGCATGCCAACCAGCAGCCTCAACGAAACAAGACAGTATAGATCCACACTTTCATGTTGTTTATGCCAACTCTGAGGCTGCACTCTGAACGCTGCAGGTCAAATTCAGATTCATACGGCAACACATGCATTCACCACCAATGATTGTTCAGTTTTAGGAAGCTTGCGTGAATTTTTGCATAAATGTATTTTTCGTAGCTGACAGGATGGGTCTTCTGCTGCTGCAGATCATCTGCTTAAAGGTTTTACATGTCATGCCTTTAGAGATGGCATTCTGCTTTGCTTTATTGTGGTATTTTAACTACTGTTGCTTCTCTGTAATCTGTTCTGCCATTCTACTTTGACATCAACGAGGCGTTTAGGGCCACAAAACAGCCACTCAATGGATATGTCCTCTTGTCTAGACCGTCCTCTGTAATCTGAGAGACGTCCGTGTGTGAATATCCCAGTAGAGCAACTGTTTCTGAAATACTTAAAGCTGCCAGTCTGACACCAACACACATTAAAATCAGTTAAATTATTTCCTCCTTATCCAATTCTGAAGCACAGTTACTAGATCTTGATGGCCAAATGCATTGAGTTGTTGCCAAGTGATTGTCTAAAATTCAACAGGTCTTCCTAATTAAGTGAATTGGTAATCCAATGTATTATTGTTTTATTAGTGTTTTTGATGCTTAGTTTTCTCAGTTGGATTTAATAAACATCCACAGTTTTTAAAACTGTCTTTATTTCCTACAAATTAAAGGCAAATACTGGGATTCAGATTGCTCTGAACTGGGAACTAAAGGTCATTTGGGCAAAACAAAACCTTGCTCTGGTGTTGTCGTGTTTGACCTGATCAATGTCGCTCAATTTGATAATTTATGTTTTGATTTGTTATGGCAAAAAATAAAAAATAAAACTTCTCAGAGCGCTACTGTCTGTCTGCATCTCTCTGTGTTTTCATCTGCCAATTTCTTACCTGTTTGCTCAGCATGTTCGGCAAAAAGAAAAAAAAAATAACACTGGTAACATTTAATTTCTTACAGACTGTTCCTGCTCGCCTAAATTACTTTGATCCCAGAGAGACTTTTCATGAGGAATAGATGTCGTCTTCCTCAAGTCATCCAAGCGTCCGTGTCTCCAGACTTAGAGGATCTCGCTAAAGCTTCGATCTGAGTGGTGGTGTTTCTTTTTCAGCGGTAATCCACAGCTTTCTGCCAGCCTCGGTGCCAGCACTTGCACAGTGTTCACCTCAAGGATTTGTGGATTACCGAGGACAAGCCAGCAGCAGCAGCAGAGACCCCTGGGCATTCTCGGCAGACTGGGCATTAGTAGAGAGGGACATGGGATTTTGGCAGGCTCCTTCTCCGCCCCGGCTGGCTGCGACGCCGGCGCTGCTGGCATTGTCGCAGAGATTTGGGGTGGGGGAAGAGTTGGGGGTAGAGCAGAGAGAGCTGAGAAGCTGAGGGAGGTAGAGGACAAGTCAGTGGGGGATTATCTCACCGCAAAAGGTCCAGATGGACCACTGGGTGATGGTGAGCTGCAGCGACATGTTTAGGTTACTGCACACATATGATAAAAACAAAAGAAATGCACAAATGTATGATTTAACCCCTTATATTGGGTTCTTCTTAACGAATAACCGACATGCAGACATACAGTATAGACATAGCTCCCACTGGGTCTACACATAACACTGACGCACATCACAGACAGGTCCAGTGACAGGATGGGAGACCGTAGGAGGCGCCGAAAGCGGTGGGCGTCTCCATCTGTTAATCTCAGACACTCAAAGGAAGCTGAAACTATAAATGTGCAGCAAGAATAACTCCAGGACGTGTTGCAGGCTGGCTGGCTTTCTGAAGAGACAAAACGATGAGCTCCAAAGAAAATAAAACTCCCAGCCTCAACAGCTGAGCGCAAATTTGTATGCTCTGCAGCCTCGTTTCTAAGACGACTCTCTTTGTGCGACAGAGAGAAGGGATTATGTCCCAAGGCGACACGCTGTTGTGTAACATTCTAGCAGTTGCGGGAAATGACACCTCCACAGACGCGCAGTGTTTTAAGGAAGAATCTACAGGGTTTAAACAAAAAAAAAAAAAAGTAGAGTTGAACTCTAAAAGATACAGTTACAAAGACAGAGATGATTTGAGGAGTAAAAATCATTCAGCTGGAATATCTGTGAAGGAATGACAGCTCCTGCTCAACCCTCCTGGCAAAAATGATGTAATACACGGTAAATGTAGCTGCTCTGAAACCAGCTAAAAGACATGTACACGTTCCATAAAGTATATATTATTATGTTTTTATCAAAAAATCCATTAATGCTTCACACATTCGGCTGGTGGATATAATCACCGACTCTGTGGTTGTGTAGCAGATATAGCTCTTCTACATTAAGTTTTGACCTTTAATTATGATTCTCCATGATTTGGCCTTTCAGTGGAATTTGTAAGAATTACTGTTTGGTCATTTTGCTGAACTTTGGATTTTAGAGCCTTGGGCAAAGCTTTTGTGAAGTTTTACATTTTGACCTTTAATTATAGTTCCCCATGTGGATTAATTAGTTCTGCTTCCCTTTAAAGCATGTAGTTACCCAACTGACTAAGCTATATATAAATGCTTAATCATCTTTAATTATGGGCCTCCACACAAGTACATTTGACTTCATATGCCAAGGCTTCGAGAAATAGAAAAATGACAGTTTGGTACAGAGACATTAAACTAACAACCACTGGATTGGATTTAAACATCAACCAATGTGTTGCATTCCTGTAGGTAAACAAGCCGTAGGTATATGGTGCCCATAGTACATAGTTAATACTAACTGACAATATTGTAATATGAAAAAAAAAAACAATAGACAGTACAGTGAAAAGATTTAAAACACTCTTATTTCTTTTCGCTTCCAAGCACCAAGAGTGTCTTAATCTGTTAAAGGGGCCTTAATCAATAGGTCTTCAGGCCCTCTGAGGGTATTGAATAGTTTGCCTTTGTTGTTTGGTTGCTTTTATTCTTTTTTTCTATCCATTTCATTACTTTTTTTAGTGGAATGTTTCTTTTTGTTTGTTAATCCACTTAACCCTGGCCCATGAATCATTCACGTATACAAATGCTCATTGACTTAATAGATCTACAGTTTTGTTGACACCTACCAGTTCAAGATTAAAAATTGTATCTAAATGCATGTATTTTATTTCCTATAAATACGCTCATATTAGCCAGATCCATGTGTAAAACCAGTTTATGATGCAATGAAAGTTTAAATGTCCCCCTTGAACACCACAGAGTGTGTTTAATACGTTTAAAACACATTGATAACCTTTGACATTAAAGCCCCAGGCCCCTTCCAAGAACTTGAGGGCTCCTCTCAGGGAAACTACTATTTTTAAAGGATCTGCACCTAACAAAAGACAAACTAGTTCTTATAAACAAGTCCTTATTAGTGCAAAAGTTCTAGGTTTTGAAATGGAGCTGATGTATTTTAGACCAGATGCCAAAAAGGGGAGTGAATCAAGAGTGTTTCATGATTTGTGGAACCTACATATAATAAGACTGGATTAGTGTTTAAGCCATTCAAAATAAAGATTTTGTAGAAGAATATCCAAAATAGTGTAAAAACACACAAACTTGAAAATTATGGTCATGAAAAGTATGTAATTTTAAAAATAAGATGACTCTTTAACTCTAGACTTTGTTTATGTTTTGATTTGTCCAATTTAACACAGTGATTCAGCATTATGAAAAAGTCAGATTAGTTTCAAAGACAAGCTCACTGTGTCTTATTTTCCCTGTTTATTCTGATCCGTCACAGGGTTTAATCAGGTCGAAGCACAGACAGACGTGCAACACTTGAAATATGAAAACACAATTTCCAACTGTTCTTAAACGCTCTCTCAATGTATTTCCATTAATTTTTTTAGTGCTGCTGTTAACCATAAGAAGCACTACTTTAAAAAAAAAAAAATAGTGTTAATAAATTCATATAGCGATCTTAGGGCATCTGTTGGTAGGGATATTGAAATAAATAATATGATTTTTTCATAGTGAAACTATCTCCATGTGCTACAAACCTCCACAAATACTACTATTAATAAAAGAGGCCTTGCATCAGGACCTTCTCTGATTCTTTCCTTTTTTTTAAAGAGATAAAATTCAGATGCCATACAGCGGTAAATGTTTTCTCTAGACTTATTTTACTTTTGAGTGAAAAAAGCTCCCAATGAAAAATCCTTGAAATGTCTTCAGAAATGATTTGCATTTACGTTAGTCGCTTTCAAGTTAGTCTGGCTGCTTGGATGGAAAGAAAACACAATATCTTGGGTGGTTTAAAACTTTCACACAACGTTGTGTGTGCACACAAAATTTGTGATAAATGTAAATCAGGTTCTAAATGAAACAATTTTCATTTAGAAAATTCAAAGAATTTGTCAAATACGACTTTTGCATGATCCTGTTGCACAGCATCGCAGATATGGACCAGTCCTCCTGGGACCCTAAAAGGATTAATCGGGTATAGAAAAAAGCTTGGATGACTAAAGAATCGATTTTAGAGAAAGTAGAGACAGTATATTGCAATCAGATTTTGTTTGCTTTCCTCCTGCAGTTTTTTTTTTCATTTATCACAGCATGAAAGTGATAATTTTCTTGATTTTTGCCTAACAACTCCTTTCCTCTTAGTTTTGATGTGAAACTGTAACCATGGTGACAACTTACCATCACCTCTCCGATATCTTGGCCTCTCCTTTCTTTCTCTGATGATGTCTTTGTTGTTATTGTGGCACGACAGGTCCTCCTCGGTCAGTTCCTCGCTGTTCTCCAGGTTTCCCTCTGATAACGGAGATGCTGCTGGTGAGACGCCACCCCAACTGCCCCCTACACCAGAACCCGAGTGGTTTTCATTGTTGATCCCAGTTTGATTTGTCTCTACATCTAGTCGGAGTGCTTCCACGCCCTCCTCTTTGTCCACAGTGTTAGTTTTTGCATCACATTCTGCCTGGTTTCTGGGGCTTGAGGGGTTTGAAGGACTGCAACTACCCAGGGAGCCAAGGATAGAACTGGGGCTGGAGTGCAGAGACAGGGAAGGGGTTTCTGGTTCTCTGATCCGGGTGCACGGTGCTCCATATGGTTCCTGGACAAATCCCACAAACATCACCCCCTGGTCAGCGGAGTCCTGCATCTGCTGTGGAGAAAAAGAGCAAAGTAAAGTTTTAAAAGTTAGAATAATTGACACCATGATTCTAAGCTAACACATCTGTAAACCTATAATATATTGGACGTACAGCTGTCTTCATGCATTTATAGGTTTGATAGGTGCGTTGCGTTCCCATACACACTAATTAGTTAAACATCCGGAACTGATTCATAATGGACGTAGTATGGACGACATCCAAGCAATTAATGGATATTCAAATAATTCAAATTGCAGAACTGGTACATCTTGTACAGGCATGAAGAGGCATAAGTTATGAGTATGGAAAAAAGAAAGCTTTTAGGCTGTTGCTGGAGTGACAGATGACCAGAGACAGAGCATGCCATGTAGATGTAGTACCTGACTGACTTTTTGGACCGCAATTTTCTGGTTTTACTTAAAGCTCATTGTTTGCTTTGTGCAATGTCACAGTGTTCCAGTGTTGGAATGGTTTCTTGCACCTTCACCTGTTAGGAAGACTGTGATTTCCTAAGCCCGGGCACACCAAGAGAGCATTCTGGGGGAGGACTATGCTGCAAACATTAGAGAACCCCGTGCCATCTGTGCATACCATTATGTTATATATCCAGGGTTTTCGTTAGTTATAAAATCACCATACATCATCATGCATCTTGTCTCCCAAACCGGGATCAGACCTGACTGACTCCATTAACACCAAAGCAGTAACAGTGGCTTTTGGGCTGTTGAGTTGTGTCATTTTCAGCAATGAAGTTGATTTATTGGGTATCAGAATGCGTAACCATCACGTGTGCATATATCGACACCAATGAAATACGAGTAATCCTGTCAATTCAATCTACATGGCACAAATTCACAATACTGTAAATATTTTCTCAAGGCCGTTCACCAAAATAAAATGAGTCCAATCAATCCAAGCATACAGACATTTCAAGTCAATTACATCTATTCCAATTTGATCCTAGTCATCCAACAACACAGTCAAATACAGTTTACTGTTCAAACCTGCCATGATCTGGTCTGCTTGCTGTCTGCTGTTGTAATCAGCATTATTCACAGCACATGCAATGAAGCCCATTATCCTTATAAGCTCTCCGCTGACCGTAGGCAGGCGCCAGATTATTGAAAGATATTGCAAGAGGATGTCCAGCGTTTCTTCATGCTTGTTTTCCTTGTCTTGACCGTAATCGAGTTTCTGGATTTTCCTGCCTTGCCCTTGTCTGATATCTGTGTAGCTTCTGATTCCTGGACCGTGAGCTGGATTTGTACCAGGACATCGAGCCTAGCCTTGCGTCTGCCCTGTTTGGACCTCTGTGCATGACCCAAGCCTCTCCTCCGGACTCGGACCAAGCCTCAGGCATCCTGCCTGTTTCCTCTGCAGTGAGTAACCCAGGTGTAATTTTTGCTTGGCCTGCAGAGGAGCTCAGTTTTTTGTCCATATCTCATTTAAAATAAACATTTTAAAATGGTAAACCTTGTCTGGCTTTGGTTTCGAGTTCCCTACACGCCCAGATTCACAACAGAAATGGTAAATAAGTTTCAGCTATTGAAACCCAGCCAATTGCATCGAGTTGCTGACTTGTAGTCACTGCTCCTGGATGTGCATATAGTGACAGTGTATAGACAGTTACATTGAGTTATTAACTTTGCAATTTCTCAAACTGATTATGCATCTAGCGACAATTGCTGTAATGTTGTGAAGAAACAATGGTATGTGTGGGGAGTTACAGAGTTTTTGGATTCAGGTCACCCCTGGTTACACTATGTTAATAACATTCTGTGTGCATGTTTTCACTCAAGTTGGGCAGTAATAAAATATAAAAGTTTATGAGGCTATCCTAAATTAGGAGCTGCATTTCTCTGAATACCATTTTTAAAAAACTGTGGCAAATACGATGCTGATGTAAATGCGTATTTTTAAGTATTGCATAAGAAAAGGTTGCTGGAAACAAGTTTGTATTTCTTTCTCAACATATCTGGACTGCATGTAGCAACACTAGTTGACAATGACAGAACAGTTGCAACTTGCCTGTTTTGAACACATTCCTGTGAACCTCTCTCCATTTTATTGTTTTTAGATGTCTGGTCCATGCTAGTTTACCTCTACTTTCTGTTTATTATCGCCATGCGTAACATCAACCTCTGACCAGATTATGCTTTCCATAGCCAGGTTAATTAGCACCAAACCAGTAGATGGAAAGATGCCTAATTCACATTTTCTTTTTTGTGATAATTTAAAAGTTTGCTCACAATTTGCATGAGTATTGGATGGAAACATGGCTACAGTTGTTTTGTGTAAGGGTGGGGGTCCCTGGTAATCTTTCTTCTGCTGTCATTCCAGCTATGCAATAGTATCATTTTCTCTACAGCAGCACTTTGAGTTTACTGGGGGGGGGGGGGGGACGGGACTGCAGTAAAGTTGATTCAAAGAGCAATCAGTGCACCATGATAAAACGACAGCTCGTTTCCAATTATCCTGTTTGTTTGTTTTTTTAGTTGACTAGAGACTTAAAACTGTCTTTGTTGCTGTAACTTCTATAAATTGCATTGTCTTACTATCTTTGGAAAGAAGCCAGTCTCATTTCCTACCTGAAACAAACATCTCGGTTAACTAAAAATGAATTTTAATCTAGATTTGCCACGTAGAAGGAATAATTTTGGGCTTTACTGTACATTTATGATATATGTCTTCTCTATTTTTTTCCAAGCCTCTCCTGAAATCAAGCAGCTGTTGATTAGATCAGGGAAGACTCAATCCTGACCTGTGTCTCCATCCCAAATCCAGCTCCTCCATTTGCCTTGTTTGTCATGTGGCATTTTGTGTCAGCATTGTGTTGCTACTGCAGACTGAAACGTTAACTGTCAGGGAATGTTAATGATGCCATTCTCCATTTGTGCCTCCTATCTCCGAGCTGAGGCGGCCCCCTGTTTCCATCTTGAGCCTCATTGGGGGGAGAAAATAAAAATCAAATCAAACTGCAGGTTATTCACTATGAAATTGAATTGGAAAACAGTCACACTGTCTCCAGCCATATTGTTTAACATCATTTAAATGTCGTCTGGCTGCTTCCACATAATATTCTCCATACCGATATGTTCAAATGGAACTGCTGACATAAAAGGGAGCAACTGCTGTATCTCATTTTATGGTAATGCTGGCAGTCAGAGGTAGAAATGAATGGCTCTGACTGACTAATGTCAGTGCAGTTGATAGAACAATAGATCGAAGATGATGGGTTGCGATGATTGAATTTATTTTTGGTTCCATTTTGGGTTTTGCCATCATCATTTCATTTAGCCCTGGCACTTGACAATTCAGAACAGATTTATTTTTCATCTCGGCAACACATGCCAGCAGACAGGACGAGTGTCAAGATGGCAGATCGACACAAATAAAAGTGAATGGGAAACAAAATGAGACTAAGCAAAAAATGTCTGCACCACAATAGCAAACAGTTTGATGCGATGGAGAGAATTTAATGGAAACAGATAAATGATATGAAGTAGAGGCCGCAATGTTTAGCTAAGCAGAATAACAGTAGTGACACAAGAAAACATTTACAGAAAAATGAATTACAAAAGTATTTGTGAAGTAGCAATAAAAGATTGAACAAATAAGAAAACAAAAAGACAAACAAAAAAGCAATAAAATAAACCATCTTCATTTGTTTCTTAACTAAAAACAACTTTAAAAGATAAATAACAACTGTAAATTATTACAAGTTAACCTCTAATAATCTTCATTGCCTTTATACAGTATATGCTCTGAAGCAAATTTAGGAAAAACTGTGCATTCACAAAAAAAACTATGTCTCCACAGTGTGCTATGATGGAAACAGCTAAGAAGAGGAGAAAATGTGGAGAGAGGAGAAAAAGTGGTGACAGGAGAGATTGTGAAACACATCATGGACTTGCAGATCAGTAACATGTGGAGTATGGCATACAGTAGCTGTAAGAGAGAAAGCAGAAAGCAAGTCTAGAAGACTATTTGGTAAGGTTAGATTTATTTATTTTTTTGTAGAATAGGGCAAGATTTTTTGCCTTACAGGTTGATGGTTCCTGGAAACAAAACAAAATGTCTGTGTGACATTATAGCATGCAATTCAGGACAAAAGTATTGTTGTTTGTCATGTGTTCCTTCTTATTGCTGTATAACAGCCTGCAACCCTTTATAGATACTTTATTTATTTGTTTTACCACAGTTATATTTGTTGTTTAGCTTAATTACTGAAAAGGATCACAAAGCCCTGTAGTTGCTGATTAGCAGCCCTGTGGATGTAAGAGTTAAAAACGGGTAAGGATTGCTAAGTCACATCTTGGCTTTAGGAATGTCTCAATGTGATTTCCCGAATGAGGTCCTGGTTAAGGTATTTTTGAATGGACCATCAACCACAGACCACACTCTACTCCAAATATATGTGGTTAACCTACTGTCTGTATGGTTGTAAATCCAAAATAATCCAATATACAGCAAGGACAAAAAAAGTGTTGATTGAAAGAACCCTATCTTGGCCTAATAAGTCCAAAGAAGTTGACTTACTTCCTGTTTAGACTGCCAAAGTTGTTTGAATGTTTATGAGTATAGTATTCTATAACATACACTAATGTTATTTAGACCAAATATTGAACATTTAATGAAAAAAAACAACTGGAGTGACAACACTGGATGAGTTATCCTGAAGAATCTTCTTTAAAAAAAATACTTAATACGTATACGTATACATTAACAATAAGTTTATGTGTTGCATTTATCAGCATGAACGCCATATAGGTTGCAGTGATTGGACTTCCTTTACGGATATCTAGCATGCTTTGGAGTTTGGTCTTGATCTGTAATGTAAGTTAATTTAGCCATTTTGTTAAATCCCATTGGATTAATAACAACACTTACATGTTGGGTAAATTTAATGGATTGAGATTGGTGAAAGTTATGACTAGGGGTGAGTCAGTACGCAAGTGTGAAGCAGCTTAAGGGAAGCTAAAAGGATAAAAAATTTCGGGGTAGTAATGGTTTTTTTGAAATTGACTCTTGTGGATAGAAAAATAAATGAAGGGTAAAATTAATCATTTGCATTTTTCTGAGCCTCTTACTCAAAATGAACAGAGAGGTTTCACGGGCTCAAACGGGACCAACCTTAGGTCACAAAAAGGAGGTTTCGAGGTTGAAATCGCATCATTTCTCTTCATTAACCAAGGTGATGCAGGGCACAAATTTGATGAAAAATATTCTGGGAGTAGTTTACCGTGTACTGCCACTGGAATATCAACAGCCTGTGGTGAAAAACCCATTTCAATTTTGACTTGAGACCACATTTCCTATTTCCCCCGTAAGTTATTAAAGCAGCACCAGGAGGAGGTGTCTGAAGGTCAGAATGAAAACCCCGGAGAGACACAGAGGAGGCAGAGATGACAGAAAAAGAAGCTGAAATGATAATGACAGAGACTATGGCAGTAAGGAGGATAAAGGAAAAAAATGAGAGGAAGAATGAAAAACCATTGGAAAGAAAAAAAATTATTCTGGAGAGTGGACGCAAAGGAAAACACTCTTTGTTCCTCACTCCTCAGCCACTCATCCATGTCCACTTCCTTTTTAATAGATTTCTAGCAAGGCTTCCTGTTCCTCCTGCAGCTCAGAAGATTAAAATGATAACCAACAGTAATGAGGTCCTACAGGACCGTGGTTGCATGACTAATCGAAGGGCAAAATGTATGTAAGGGTTCAGGAGAGAAGCTTTAAAGGCCCACATCCTGGTCTGTAAAATACCGATCAGGCAGGAGGTCAGAGTCATGATGACCACGTTAGCTCGATAAAAAAGCCACATTATATATCATTTCACGTCCCTTTTCAAACACGCTTTCTTACCAGCAGTAGGATCACTGAAGCAATAGCAGCTAAACAGACAATTTATCATCAAATCACTGAAAGGGGATTCAGAACCCTACCTTAATCTCGTCTAGAGTAAAATAACCTCCTATATTAGGTACATTTATTTTCTGTGATTTGCTCAGATACATATTATACAGGTTGAGCACTATACTGTGTTTTAAAGCTTCAATGACACAATAACTCTTTACATCCCAGAGAGTCTGCTTTACTGAATCATTTTATTCTTACCACTGAAATGCACTTCTATAAGCATCTACAGTTATCCTGTTCTAAAGGATAACTCTTCCCTTATATTTATATATGTAGTATCCCAAAGTGCAGACTTGTTTGTCTCGTGTCTTTAGACTGCTCTCTAATCTTTTAAAGCACGTAGAATCAGTTCTGGGTTTTACCACAGGGTCTTCTCCCAGTGGGATATGCACAGACCCAGGATGGGTGGCTCTTCATCTCTAAAGTCAGTTTTTGTGAATCTGACGAAAAAAAGTCATTTCATCATTTCTAGAAAATAAGCAGAACTGAATTTTCTTTTTTATTATTAATATTTCACTTTAGTAACATTTGTTTTGTATGAATGGTTCTTCTTTCTCAGGAAACGGAAACAGACTGGACTTTCAACTCAGCTGCTAATAAACTTTTATAGAGCTAAAATCGATAAAGTCTCAGTGTGATAGTGTGGTGTGAGAACTGCACGGTACAGGAGAGGAAGGATTTAGCCCGGGTGGTAAGGACAGCACAGGGGAGCGTAGGATGCCATCTACAAGATCTAGACATGGTTAAGGATGAACAAGTCCAGAAAAGGGCCAGATGTATTGCCACAGATCCCACCCAGATGAACTGGTTATCCAGCTTCCATTATGTAAATGATTCAGGAACATTAAAACAAAAACTAACAGACTTAAAAACAAGCTGTTACATGTTACAACCACACTACAGGTTCCACATGATCTTTATCCGATGAAAATTATTTACACTCTCTCACATGTCTATTTGCACACTTCAGTTTCTCAGGGAATGTCTATTTGGACATCCATGCAAATTGCAGAGTTCTATAACTTGACAACCTACATTTATTGTATTTTACTGTGTGCAGGTTCCTCTCCTGTAGAACCAAATCCCAGTTCTGGTCCATGAGGCAGACACCCTGTCTACTTTTAAGACTAAGCTTAAAACTTTCCTTTTTGACAAAGCTTCAAGTGAGAGTGGCTTAGGTTACCCTGAGCTATAGCTGTAGTTATGCTGCTATAGGCTTAGGCTACTGGAGGACATCAGGGTCTATTTCCCTCACTCTGCAGAATTATCCTACTGTTCTCCAATTTTTCATTATTTGTTGCTATTTCAACTTTTAACTTTACGTCTCTAAATGTCTCTTCATGGTAGTTACGTTTGGCCTGCCGTTCTATTTAGCTGTGATATCATCCTGGGGGGCAGATCGTCTACCATTACCCTCTCAAACATAGAAAATATTCCTGGATAGATGTTTCTGTTCTTTTTATGTCTCTGCTCTGTCTTCTCTAATCCCCAGTCGGTCAAGTCAGATGACCGTTCATACTGAGCCTGGTTCTGCCGGAGGTTCTCCTCCCCGTTAAAGGGGAGTTTTCCTCTCCACTGTCGCTTCATGCATGCTCAGTGTGAGGGATTGCTGCAAAGCCATCAACAATGCAGACGACTGTTCCTGTGGCTCTACCCCACTCTTTCATGATGAGTAAATGCTGCTTGTCAAGACTGAATGCAATGAGCTGAGTTTCCTGAGATACAGACTTTTGACTAATTTGTCTGTATCATTTTATTGAATTTGACTTTTTAAAGTGCCCTGAGAAGACATGTGTTGTTAATTGGTGCTAAATAAATAAAATTGAATTGAAAAACTTGAATTATTAAAGTTTAATTAACATTTTTCTTTCTTATTTCACATTGTTCCCAGGATCCTTTTACTTGAGATCTGTTGTGGATCTGGAATAAATACTAGCATTTATGGAATGTAATCAAATCAGAGCAGAAAGGAAAATATTACCTGAGTCACACCTGACAAAGTTGCAGAAAATCTTTGAACTTGAAGTTCTTTAAAAAAAATTATCTTTATTCATTATGTTGAGGTATGTTTTCTTGATTCTCTTATTTGACTTCCTCTTTTTTCAATACTCCCTGCATTGTTTTGCCCTGTTTCCTCTGCTTCTAATCATGCATAAACTGCTGCGAATTAGACTCTAATCTGATAAATTCACAGCTAAAACACTGGAGCTCTGACAGGATGAAAACTGTGATTTACCGGTTATCTTTGAGGCTGATGGCTATTATGCAAGATAAGGAGGGAGTTCTGGATTTACTCAGATTGGCAACAAAATCAGAGCCTTTAGACTCCCCCCTTTTATTTATCACTGACATCTCCTGAAGAACCCACGCTTTGCCACATCCCCCATGTTTTGTTGTGTTTAAAGTGGCAATTACATAAAATAATCATTATATTGTCACTTGATTAAAAATAATGCACTTTATTGGCAGCTTAATCAAGAGTATTCACAGTTTCATTCGGAGAGTTTCCAACTACCATATGAAAAGGGAAGTTGTAAACTATGTGAGATCGTCTTAGAAACACATACAGCAGGGAAAATAAGTATTGGGCCTACTTATATGGACTTCACATCAAATGTTAATAACAGTCAAAGTAATCCACAGATACAAAGAAAACAGCTCAGATTAATCCATAAATGTTGTAATTTAGCTTTTTTGTAATTAATTAGGATGAGGTTTGAACACATGAAGAAAAGGAGGCACAAAAAGGCATGAAAAGCCAACAAATCTCTAAGTATTTTGAATGCAAAGCCATTCCCAATCTGTGCAAATCAATATAAATGATTCCATATAAATGACAAACTACAGTATGAAAGATTTCTCATTACCAAAGTATAACAGAAAAATGTGATGTGATGAGTGAAAACCAAGAGCTCTCTCAAGTCCCTCACAACAATTTATACTCCTGAAGGTTAAAGAGAACATTGTTGGGCTCATAATCCAGAAGTGAACCCATTTTCACAATAAACCAGTTATAGGCAGGTATTGATAGCAAGATTTCTAAACTTCTACAAGTTTATAAAGACGTGCAATGAACAGGTCTAGTATCTACATGACAACAATAATAGATGCAATCAGTCACAGTGGCCACTGTATATACTCAAGGCACATGACACGTGCATTTGGACAAGCCAATGAAAAACATGGAAAATATACTGCGGCCAGATAAGACCGACACAGAACCCTTAAAGGTTACCTATCCACACATACCATCCAAAATAAAACCTGCTACTGGAAAGGTTTCAAGAAGGGAGAATCATGTGAGCTTGTCTTTCAGAAAGTGATGTTAAACTGTCCTATTTGGGGTCAGTGAAAGACCCCAGTGCAGAGACTGACTGTGGCAAAAACAGTTCTTTAATAATAAAGCCATAAATAGAATCACAGGAAGAACAGGACATGGAGCACAGGTGATGTAACGGACGGTATCAGCAAAGAAAAATGTGAACAAGTGAGCCTATATGCTGAGGGAAGAGGGGAGAATGACATGAAATGCAGGTGAGATAATCTGGGGATTAGGAAGAGCTGTGGAAGACTAATAAGTAATAATAAGTACAGGGCACAACAATGGAGAAAAAGGAATACAAGCAACCCAATATGCTAACACTGATCTAGAAGATAAACTTATCATACTGAAAAGCATACCAAATCAATGCCCATAAATAGATTTTGTTGTGTACTTGTTTCTCCAAAAAGGATGCGTTTTAAAGTTGTCATTAGCAAAAAAGGCTTCTCTATTAATTTTTACAGAAAATTTCAAAAGACATGTTCAGTATTTATAGTCTATGCTTCTAGTATATCTCATATAACTTAATGTATAGACTTAATTTGTGCTTATTTTTTGCAGGGATGTATTATCATGGTTGTTACCATCTGATTATTATTTCCAGAACCTCCTTTCCGGGGTTCTGGAAAGGAGGGTCCGTCGGATAGTCGAATCTCGGATTCAGGAAGAGCAGTGTGGTTTTCTTCTTGGCCGTGGAACACTGGACCAGCTCTACACCCTCAGCAGGATTCTGGAGGGGGCATGGGAGTTTGTCCAACCAGTCTACATGTGCTTTGTGGACCTGGAGAAGGAATTTGACCATGTCCCCCGAGGGATCCTGTGGGGGGTACTCCGGGAGTATGGAGTACCGGGCCCTTTAATAAGGGCTGTCAGGTCTCTGCATGACAGGTGTCAGAGTCTGGTCGGCATTGCCGGCAGTAAGTCGGATTCGTTTCCAGTGAGAGTTGGACTCCGCCAAGGTTGCCCTTTGTCACGATTCTGTTCATAACTTTTATGGAAAGAATTTCTAGGCGCAGCCAAGGTGTTGAGGGGATCCGTTTTGGTGGCCTTAGGATTGCGTCTCTGCTGTTCGCGGATGACGTGGTCCTATTGGCTTCATCAGGGTGTGATCTACAGCTCTCACTAGAGCGGTTCACAGCCGAGTGCGAAGCGGCCGGGATGAGGATCAGTGCCTCCAAATCCGAGACTATGGTCTTGAACCGGAAAAGGGTAGAGTGCCTACTCCGGGTTGGGGAGGATGTGCTGCCCCTAGTGGAGGAGTTCAAGTATCTTGGGGTCTTGTTCACGAATGAGGGGAAGATGGAGCGGGAGATCGACAGGCGGATTGGTGCTGCGTCTGCTGTGAAGCGGGCGCTGTACCGATCCGTTGTCGTGAAGAGAGAGCTGAGCCAAAAGGCGAAGCTCTCGATATACCAGTCGATCTACGTTCCTACCCTCATCTATGGTCACGAGCTTTGGGTCATGACCGAAAGAAGGAGATCCCGGATACAAGCGGCTAAAATGAGTTTTCTCCATAATGTGTCTGGGCTCTCCCTTAGAGATAGGGTGAGGAGCTCAGTCATCCGGGGAGGACTCAGAGTAGAGCCGCTGCTCCTCCACGTCGAGAGGAGCCAGTTGAGGTGGCTCGGGCATCTGGTCAGGATGCCTCCTGGACGCCTCCCTGGTGAGGTGTTCCGGGCACGTCCCACCGGGAGGAGGCCCAGAGGAAGACCCAGGACACACTGGAGGGACTATGTTTCTCGGGTGGCCTGGGAACGCCTTGGGATTCCCCCGGAGGAGCTGGCCCAAGTGGCTGGGGAGAGGGACGTCTGGGCCTCCCTACTGAAGCTGCTGCCCCCGCGACCCGACCCCGGATAAGCAGAAGACGATGGATGGATGGATGGATGGATGGATGGATGGATGGATGGATGGATGGATGGATGGATGGATGGATGGATGGATGGATGGATGGATGGATGGATGGATGGATGGAACCTTATTAGAAATAGTTTGATAATTTAATAAGAAAAATATTGACATGTGACATACTCGTTTTTCCTGCAGTGTGCATATGTTGTTCTTTGAGAATTCACACAGAAGAACATGCTGGTGAAATTGCTTTTTTTCAGTATTAGTTGAGTTTATGGTATTTTATTCACCCTGAGTAAAGTATGTGACTTTCCGCTGTTTAAGAGATAAGTCTTTATATATCCCCCACTATCCCCATCATCCTTTCTTCCTGCTTACCATTTTCCAGCCGAGCACAGTCTGACAAAACCCTCAGCTTGGCATTTGTAATGCGGCCTTACCTTCTTGACGTAGCCCTGGATGAGCTCGGGGGTGGGCACCTGCTCAGCAGACAGGCACTCTTCCAGCAAAAGCTTGTTTGGTGGGCAGACTGGTTGGCTCCTTTCCACCCTGCAGACACCACAGTGGGAGGGGGGGAATCACAATGAGTTTCAGCCTCTCAGTGATCCAGGACACAGGAAAAGTCTAAAGCAAAAGTGTGCACAGACATTTAAACACCACCAAATGCATAATCGCAGGCTAGAATTATTAAATTGCAGTCATAATGCTGCTACAAACAGGCATCACACATACAAAGAAACCCTGCATAAATAAATTACAGTGCATCAAGATGCTTAGTTAATGTTATTGCTGCCCTGTGGGAGGTGAGAGGGAAAAATACAGTCAAGTGAAACAAAGATCCACACGGATAAAAGAAAACACACACAGAACGAAGGGAAATTCAATGCAAATCTACTCTTCATGCTTTTCCCTTCTAGCTTCTCCACTGAGGCCGAAGCAGCATTTTGAAGAGGGGATAGGGGGTAAAAATCTATTTATATAATGCTGTATTTTCCTACTATGTACAGTGCAGGAAATCCCAGAGCTAGGCCAGAGGAGAGTAATGCTCCAGCTTCTATCATCCCTGCTCCTCATCCTGTTGACAAGTGAAAGAAGCCCCCACACCCACGGTTTTCCTTAGTGTACTGCAGACCGTGTGTGTGCATATCTGTGTGTGTGTGGACTCTGCATGGCCTCTGGCTCTACATGGACACCTGGCGTGCGGGAAGTTAACAGATGCATGCATGCAGGCTGGTGTGACCATTAAAGGTCGAACTGGTAGTTTCCTACTGCACGCAATGACTCCCCCCAGAGAGAACATGCCCCTCCCTCTTTCTGTGTTTCTACTAGTGATTCCCAAATACTGGACAGGAGTTTTTTTTTTTCCTACTAAATCCTGTGCAATGCGTTAACAACCAATAAATATTGCAACATTTGTAATAAGTAAAAAGAAAAAAAAATGTTGGTTATTTGTCCAGTTACATTCTGCAAACCTCATTAGATACATTTAAAAGGCTGTTTTACCCTACTGTAAAATGATAACTCATCTTAAAAAAAAAAAAGCAAATGACTGAGAGTCAAAAGAAGCAAACTGTTTTATGAGAAGAAGAGAATTGGCTCAGAAGACAGAAATAAGACCAGAGCGTATTTGGCAGATTCTTTCACGGGATCCCCCTGAGGAGCGAAGGAGCAGGTAAGGTGGTCTTGCGCATGTGCGATATTTAAAAAAGGGACTTGGGCGTTTCTTACCTACATCTCTGGAAACATCGTTCACTCTACCTTTAAAGAGGACATAAAATATAAAATCCACTTTTTTAGACCTTAAATACCTTTGGGAAGACTTTGGGAATGCAAGAAAGTGAATGTAGTCTGCACAGGTGTTGCATAGATATCTATATATTATGTTTGGGTCATATATCTTGAGCCGTTCAGTTTTCTTTATTCTTTATTACGTTTTTTGAACAATTACGTCCCAGTATTTGCTGCGGAGGCGTGAAACAACGTCATGGACGTCTGATTAACCAATTTTGCAAATCCCCCATTTTTATTTTTCACGGCAATATCGTAGTCCAAGCTCAAGGATGACGAAGGTGCAAGTGGATAAGTAAGATGTTCAGTTGTTCGGTGTATTAACCTTCACAATTTATTACACTGTCTCCACCATACTCCAAAAATGGCCGAATGGGATGGAGTGGAACGCTCTGTGACCTGGAGAGGGGCGGGGTATGAAATGCCTCATTTGCATTTAAAGAGACAGCACCAAAAGGGGCACAGGGGCAAAAGACGGTGGAGCTAAATTAATGAGGAATTGAGAACAAAGCATTGCAGTTCCACATTATATAGGCCACAACTGAATCATTAAATGTGAAAAGGAAGAACTTAAAAGCATGGTATGTCCCCTTGAAGCCGTGGATAATTTTATCAACACTTTTGAACAGAAAAGGCTTGAAAATAGCTGCGTGTGCTGTACCTCAGAATGTCGACTTTGAATCAGAGGGTTGTTAAAAGGGCATGCATTTCACAAACCCCGTTTGTGTTGTCCTTAAGGTTGAGTCCTTCCGACTTTTAGCAGAAATTGATTCAAGCTGTTTGCATGTGATCTCATTCTTTTGGTCATGATCCATATCCCATACGTAAAATTGTAAGTGACAGATGGACCAGTAAATTGAGAGTTTTACCTCTCGACTCCCAATTCTTCACCACAAGAGAATTGAGTTGTGCTCACATTACTTTAGATGAAGTCCTGATTATGATTATGTTCATTCTTTTTCCTCAAAACACAAAGGACCTTGAATTACTCCCCTCGAGGTAACCACTCATCACCAACCTGTAGAGAGCAGTCAGTTTTTCAGGTTGGGAACTTTGTTATGAACACATGAAAGGTCTTGACTTGAAGATCCCAATACAATGATGTTATCAGGAAAGGAAAGCAGTGATCATGCACAGAAACAGAAACAGGTCGGGAAACAGGCAAGCAGGCAGACAGGATTTAGGACGCTGGATTAAACTGACCAATGGCCAGTAATAATCTGGCACTAGTGACTGGTCTGAGGGCTGGTTATATAGTAAGAGATGCAGGTGGATCTGATGAGGGTAGATGAGAAACGGGGCGGAGCTGAGCAGGTGTGTCGGATGATAATCTGACCAGCACTAGTGCCGAGATCATGACATATAGTTTAGCGCCATTTTTCCAGTCCACCATTCTAAAAAAATGGACCACAGTCCTCTCCCATTCAGCTGGGTGGTCTGGGTTCTACATGGATAATTTTCAACTACTATTGATTTAAAATTATACATGATGAATTTGTTTCAAGCAATTAACTGCATTTGACTCTACCTAGAAGCACGTAAGAAAACTAACATTAAAACTAAAACTAACAACAGTTATGTTTCCTTGGACGTGTATACACTTTGAAAATAAACTAAACGAAAAAACTAAAATAAACTAAAAATGTACAGCTGTAATCAGAAACATTTTGTCCCATTTTTCCCCTTCATGGCTGGTTCAACCTCATACTGGTGAAATTGCCCTTTTCAAGTGCCCATTTAAAGTCCACACTGGAAGACGTTTGAGGCACAAAAGACTCTTTGATATTCAAAGGAAACTGGGGAACACAACAGGCTTTTGTACTCCTTCTTTCAGTTCCCTTTTACGGATTTGCTTGATGAGCTTTTGCTTTCTTCTTACTCAAAAAGCTAAAATTCTTGCTGTACTTGTAAATTTAGGCCTATTCAACTGATTCAGGGAACATTTTAGTCTCTAATGCTGAGCTTTCAGAACAATTATTGGTTCTTAAATTTGACAGTGAGCGTGATTGCTTTATTGTCAATTCCAGCCAAGAAAATGGAGAATCTAAATTTTAAGTCCAAATTTTCAAAGGATACTACGGAGCAGTTATTATGGTGACCTGAAAAATGGCTATTGCTTTGCTTAGTGTTTTAAGAATTAAATGCATGACAGCAGAAGCCTCATTGCTCTGCCAATAAAGGTTCCTCTATTCCCAGTTGGTCACGAGATAAATCATAACCACCTGGCTGGGCTGTGCCTGAGGCACCTTTTTTTGAAAAATAAATAAATAAAAAGCTGTAAAAGTAGCAAAGATGACCTTAGTAAAGTGCAAGTATGTTTCAATTCTTTAAAGTATGAAAGAAAAACTTACATCATTAAGTTTATCCCTTTTATGCTGCATTATCAGAGAACCTTCAAAGGGAAAAATTAAATAAATGATTTGTCAAAATAATTTTGAATTTGGTAGAAAAAAAGACGTTCAAGTAATTAATTTCTAATCTAACAATGAAGTAAAAATGATTCAGTCTGACTCAGGGAGTTTTTCAACCCACAATTACAACTGAATCATAATTTGATTTCCTTTAATGCAATCACTAGTTTTGCGGAGACTGAAGTAGTTAGTTAAAAAAAGAAGATGATTAACTGCTTTTTGACTGTCCCTAATGGAAGGAAATCTCTGAAGGCCAAACATCAGAGAAGTAGAAGAAAGACTTAAATGGAGCATTTGTTCCTGCAGTGTGCATCCAGGTTAAAAATATCAGCTGTGGTCCATCTTCTCCATGTGAAACAATGACTTTTCATGCATCGTGCAGCACCAGCTGTCAACCTCTGAGGCCACATGTGGTTAGAAGGGTGTCAAATGCCTGTTTGCCTGCCCACCTACCTGAAGCCCCCCTCTGGGCGAGTACACCTGCTCTACTCCCGTTTCTCCTGACCCAGATGGGTCGTGTGCTTTGTTCTGCCGTGAAACACCTTCTGACGGACTAATCCCTCCCGCCGGAGCTACACATTCACATGAAAACTAATTGTTGCCTGTTAATGGCTTACTTTGGGATTTGTTCTGCGGTGTGGGAGCAACATTTTTAAGGCGGTGGTTTTAAATTACGGTGTGTTTGCTGGAGTATGAAATAGCATCTTGTTGATGAATTATAGTTTTTTTTAATATGCACCAGGCCAATCAATTTTTAAAAAACTCTGAGGTAGTCTAGTCTTTGTATATAATTTGATTCCTCTAATTCCCCTTGCCCCATTTCAATTTTATTTGAGGCTCACTCTTTTTAACAATTTTAAGGAGTCAATTTGTTTTCATGTCTCCTCTGCAACGGTCACTTTCTCCATTTTCCACACAGGTCTACATACTGGATATAAAGGCGCGATGGGAGATTTATAGCACCAACAACCACACAAGAAAGAAAAGTAAAGGGAAACGCACAATGGGAGCACTGTGGTGCATCACGCAAATTGATGTGCACCAATGAGCATTCTTCCCACACACTGAATGCATCATGCTGAAGTGCTCCAAGACATAAACTACTGGACGTTAGCCAAAGGTAATTTTATCACAAGCATCAACGTTTTTGAAAACAATAAACTTGAAAAGAATAGTCCCTCATACACATGATGAGACTTCATAAACAGAGAACCATACCGGCTGTGATGGCCACACCTGCGGCCACACAGTCAGTAACCCCACAAACAACCACTTTTGTCACTTTAAGTTTTCACATACATATACTGCAGCATAAATACATTGGTTTGTTTATTATTATGACAATATTGAAAGACATTAGTTCCAATTGTAGCGCGCACATTTGGTTAAGTTTTGTATATTTAATTTTGTCAAATACTTAATATTTTTCGTGCTTCCTTTTCTGGTGTTGTAGGGAGTACCTACACCTGGGCTGAAGCAGAGGACTCTGGCTGGCACTCTCCAATCCCAGATTGACTGACTGAGTGGGTGGTACCATCTGGAGTTCCACTAGGGGGGGAGACCATGGAGTCCTCATTCTAACTGTTTTGCATAATTTTTCTTTTGCTTTTGTGATTTGTTTATTTTGTTTAGTTATTAGTCATTTAAGTTTAATCCTTAAACTAACTGTGTTTAGTTATTTTTGCTGTTGTGTAGATGTTCCCTTTCCCTCTTCCTCAGTGTGTCAGTCCGGTCTGATCAGCCAGTATTTAAGCCCCCTCTGTTTGTTGTGTGTCAGGTCAGTTTGTTTGTTTCAGCAGTTAGTTTGAGGTTTTGTTAAACTTAGATATTTTTTACCTTTAGTTAGTTTCTTCATTTGAACTCTTTTAAGGGCCGTATAATTATTGTTTGGAATTTTGTTACTTTGGGGAAATAAAACCCATCTTTCTTGAAAATCACCACTGTGTCCTCATGCTTGTCCGGCTCGGTCCCTCACACCGGCTTAGACGTCGCCCGCTGAAACAAGGTCTGACAACAAGGCCTATATATATATATATATATATATATATATATATATATATATATATATACTTGTTTTTTAAACTTACCTACACTTTATGCTTTCTTAGAACATTCCCAGACATTGTCGTGCACTGGCGAAATTGCTAGTAAAGATAATTGGAAAATCTAAATAAGATAACTAATAAGTGAGCCCGTTATAGCTAGCGAAGATAATGAGATAATTATATATATATATATATATATATATATATATATATATATATATATATATATATATATATGATATACTAAGCAAGACAGGGGACAGAAGAAATGTAAGAGATTTTAGCCCTGTAAACTCTGAAGTCCTGGTTATTGTGGTAAGTAGAAATAATATTTCACAGAGTAACAATAGCTTAGGTAGGGTATGTAGGTGTAACACAAAAATGCTGTAAGATGTAAAAATATTTTTAATGATAAAATTGTGTGTGGGGGGGCGTCTGAATTGTGGCTGTTTAATTAAGAAAAAAACTAATGTTTGAACAGTGACAGAAAATTTACATGAGTTGTATAATTTTCTCTTGTTGATTCAAACTTGCTATTTTCTTTGGTTTTGCGAAAAGAAAAAAAGTTTTAGGCTCAGTCTTTGACAAAAGAGCATTGAATACATTTTATTAAATTTACTGAATTAATTGTCAGCTTAACTATAATGAGATTTTGTGTAATGTTAGTAATTTTTTCAAAAGTTTAATCTCTGGAGTACCTCTCTCTTTACCTTTTAATAAATTCCAGGCTTTAGATGCATTACCCTGATATTCCCCATTTCTGAAAATGACTTGAGGGGTGCTTAATTGCACTTTCTCCAGCCAACAAAAGCTTTTCTTTCACGACGGGGAAAGAAAGTCAAGACTGGATCACACCTTTTTGCTTACTGAATTAATAAAAAGGCACATTTTTTTCCTGGCCTTTTGCACACATAACAAAAATCATGTCAGGCCTATCATCTATTGCTATGACGACACAGTCAGGGAGCATCTGAACTCATATTTAGTACTCTGCCATTGTGGCACTTTAATAATACAGAACACCTATTCTAATGTCACATTTTCCCAGATTCATGAATAATTTCAACCAACCGAATCCACTCTAATGGTTTTTTTGGGTAGTACTTTTTTATTTTCCTTCCTCCTTCGCCTTCTCTCTGAACCAATCTCCCGCTTTCATCCTTCACTTTCCGGCTGCCGGAGCACGCAGAAGCTCTTTGCAATTACCCGTAATGATGAATATATCCCATCAGACACTGCCTGCTGAACTGTAACCCCAGACCATCGTAACCAAATTGAACACTGAGAAATTTGACAGTTGACATTTTACAATTTTCATTCAGTCCAATATATTCTATTTTTTATAATCCTCTTTGTAGTAGGCTGTTACAGGGCTTGACCATCATCGTGGAAAAATGGCCAGCAAAGATGTTTGGGGTTAAAACCTGCTTGGCAAGGACCGTTGGGGGTGTTGACGGTGTCTTTACATTTGCAGCAGGCAGATCTCTGTATACACAGCTTCAGTATATTTCCTGCTGTGCAATGACTCTTCTGACCTCGCATCCCTCATGTCGAGCTTCATGTTGACTGAGCCTAACACCTGAATACTATTGAGGAGCCTTTTTATTCCAATTGTTGCATCACCGGAAGCAGAACGTTAGATACATAGGAAATCTGATCAGTATCAGATACTAAGATTATGTAATTGTTACATTATAAACATAATTGATCATCTGATGTGACCACACCCCTATATGATAACATAACGCATCAGGGTAAAGACGTTGGCAACTAACAAAGAGAGGAAACTGTTGCTACGCATAAGTCCAGGAAGGGAAGCATGGCCATTTGCACACAGTGTGAACTTCAGGAGTTCACATCAAACTCAGCCCAAATTCAGAGATCAAAGTGCTTGATTCCAATACTCTAAAATACTGTTTATTATTCAAGTATGCAGTCCACCTGCTTCACACACAAAGTTAAAATTAACATGGAAAAGTATGAAGTTATATTTTTAATGATTATTCAAATCCCCGTAATCGATTGCCCATCCTGAAGATGGTGACCAACCTCTTTTTATCGGTATGCCATTAGAGAATACAGACAGAAAAATTGTTGAAATTGTTTACAATGGTGCCGAATTAGCACGTCACATCTAATTGTTGTGAGTGAGAAATAAGGCTCAAAATGTTTTAATTGCCAAGGACCTGATTTGAAAATGTGTCATTATATTTCAGTTGATGTTCCGGATAATTATCTTTGTGAATTAGATTATTTTAAGCATATTCCGTTATCTGAATGTTTTCAGAAGCTGAGGAATATTCTTTGCAAAAGTCTGTCCACTGTTAGCTGTCTTTCTGCTTTTTGTTTGACCTGCTATCCTTTGCCTTTTCATTCTCCACTTTGTTTTTACGGCTAAATTTGAGATGTTAATAAAGGTAAAGTGGCATGTTTTTCATAGATTTGGCTTACTTGTTTTTTGATTGCAAAGACTATGATATTTTAAAATGATATAAAGTAAATTGATTTTTTTAATCTACTAGAGGTATGTAATATTTCTGCTTTTATTTGATTCCCTGGGAAACAGTGGTATTGTATAATAACCTAATCTTATCTCGACTGTCCACATTGCCTTGTTATTTCTAGCTCTGCTCACAGGTTAAGGCTCCCCCTCCTGTCCATTTCCCCCCTCCTCGTCCCTTGGTGGAGATTTGGATTCCCGTGGGCTGATGCTGATGTGAGCAGCTGTCTCTGCAGTGACACATGCTGGAGATAAAGCCTCGGCCCTGCGTTTGGTCGGTCAGACTCCTCCGTGCCTTTCACTCAATCTCAGTCTGTTTTTTTGGGTGATCACATTCATTCTCCCGCTGTCCTCTTTACTCCATCTCTCAGTGAATCTCTTGGTTTTCTATTTTACATCCCACAGTGTCTTTTAAATAAATCTAGCAGAGATCCAGTTAATTCAACGGTTGCTTTTTTTTCCCTTTTTTGCTGTCTATTTTTGACGTACAGAGAGAGGTGGGGTGAGTTTGTGTGATTAACAGTGCATGCTGTAAATTATTTCCAGCATTAGATATGATTACAAATATTGATGCAGACACGCAATATTTGACAGTTAAGAAGGTGCCTTTCATTTTATTTACATAACAGACTTTCTAAAATGTGGAATTACGTTCTTTCGGCATCTTATTAGCTTACATTTCACCTGTGTACTATTTATGAAGTCCTTTCGCAGTAGATGTTATTGTGAGCACCCAGAGAAATATTTCTCTATATCGACCGTATAGAGTGGCATTTTAATAAGAGAGGAGCTTATAAATCCATTTTCTAACAAAATTATTGGAACGAAGCATAAGTTCTAAAACTGTAGGCTGGTCTATAGATTTTTTTACATAAAACTATCAAGAAATAACTGGAATAACTAATATATATATATATATATATATATATATATATATATATATATATATATATATATATATATATATATATATATGCCACTCTATAGTCAATATAATATAATCTATAATATATATATATAATATATACATAACATTTTGTTAGTTATATCCACCTTATTTTCGAACGCGGAAGTAACTATGGGTCCATTTCCCGTTTTTTTGTGCGGCACTTGCGTTTCAGCGCTTCCCTCGGCCAAATAACATTAGTTTGACAGAAATTATAAATTGTCGCGGCAACATTGTCAAAAATTGAAGAGCGATCGAAGTGGCAGGTCAGTGCCACAGCCTCAAACTATTCATGACTGAGAGGATGACGTAAAGAAGTGTCCTCATATAACGAACGAGGACATTTTAACCAGTTTGTGTTGTCACTTGGTGCGGACAGCTCTGCACTGCGACTTTACCGAAGTGAACCTCCGCAGTGGAAAAGTTGGATCGGTGATAATAAATATGAACATGGATGACCTGGTATTCATGGAGGCTGATGTCCATTCAATCCAAAGCAAGTCCGACGTTCACTCTGCTGGATCCTGACTACATTAACCGGCTCCACCGAGACGGCCGGAGCGCTCTGATGCTGCGGCTCCAGGGGAAATCCTTCAGTCAGGCAGCGGCTACTTATGGACGGTAGGCTAGTGAATCGTCTGAGTCAAAAACATCCTAGCTGTTGCCTCGTTGTGATTAGATTGCTGCTCAGTTAATTTTACAAAGATAGCGATGCTAAATATTTGGGATTGAACTGATGTTATAACAGTACATCAAAACATTCTGCCCATTTCATGTTTAGGCTTGAAATTTAACATTTAAATGGATAGTTTAAGTTGTCACTATAAACTATCCATATTTTTATATAAACATGACACCAAGGACTGTAATATAAAAAGCTTACCTGTGTCTCCTCTCCTCTTGACGTCTCCTTGTTTTTGTTTTTAATGGAACTTCGCAGCCCAGACACTTTTCTGGCGACGTGTGCTCTTCTGTCGGGGTTTTGTCCACAAAATGAAAAGAATAAACATACCGTCGCTTCGGTGGTTTCTTCAGATTTAAAGCTTTTAACCACAGGGCGAAGAGATTCCTCATTCTTCGGCTGAGGGTGAATGAAGTAGGGATCCCCGCATCCGCAGCTCTTGTTTACGGTCGATGATTTAAACACTCCTGCTCCACATAAACCTTTCTTTTACACGCGTTATTATAACAACTTCTAACCGTACAAACGATCCTGGTCTTCCTCGAAGCCATAAAGACAAGTAATTTGAGACGAAGTAGCTGCATGAGTCGCTTTTCAGCAAGCTACCCACTGACAGGAAGTGAGCAGCCGGAAGTCTTGCACAAAAAAACGACAACTCGCTGGCTCCATGTTTCCGTCAAAAATAAGGTGGATAGGAACATTGTGGACTCTGAACGGCCACTTTATTAGGTACATCTGTTCAATTAATTGTCAACACAAAGAGAGAGTAAGCCAATATCATCACAGCGACTGAATAGATTTGGCCATTCAGGCATGACTAAGTATCAGATTGAGCAAAAAAAATACGGTTTAAGCGACTTTGAACATGACCTGGTTGTTGGTGCCAGACAGGCTAGTCTCATTATTTCAGAAGCTGCTGATCCGCTGGAATTTTCATGCACAACCATTTTTCTCCAACAAAGAGAAAATATCCAGTGAGCGACAGTTGTGTGGACATAAAAGCCTTGTTGATGTCAGGGTTCAGAGGAGAATGGACAGTCTTTTTCAAGGCGACACAAGGGCAACAGTATCTTAATTACAACCAAGGGATTTCTGCAACCAACCCAGGTGGAATGTCCTCTTTGAACACATAACACCTTGAAATGTTACGCATGGGCAAAAACACGTAATGTTTTGAATGCTATAATGGGAAAACTAAAAAAAAAAAAACTGTAACCCTTGTTCATCACCTTTGTTTATTTGTCTCTTATTTGTACTCTTAGCCGGAGTGGCCAAAAATAAATTTCAATGAAGAATCTTTGAATCTTTAATCTTTGAACAAAACTGTAGCAACAGATGAAAATAACAGATTTACGAAATTGGTAAGCCTGAAGTCCATGACCATGTCTAACAGCTCTGTAGCAAATACTATGATATAACTATTCAAAGGATACTTTTGACCGCAAAATGGTTTCCAGCCTGCTACTACAAAGTGTACACAATAAAGTGACCAATTAGTAGTATTGTAAGTCAAAGCAATTTTCTGATCTTTGTTTAATTCCTATTTTTATGAAAAGCATTACATGCACCATGTGTTACTTCCATTTAAAAAAAAAAAAAAATCAGTTATCTACTCCGGTCACAGCATGGGGAAAACGCATCACAATAATGCAGCTCCAAGGGAAATAAAGTGAAAGAGGAGGACTTTTGGCAGTGATAAATTGTACGGAGTTAAGAACATTTACACTAAACGGCGACAAACAGGCCTTCTTTGGAGCTCCGTCATTTTGCCAATTTTTACAATAGAAACACAATCCAAAGTGGAAATGGCTCAGAGGATTGCCCTCCAGAGAGAGTTGCTCTTTCTCTGATGGATTTGGAATTTTAAAACCTTTAAAGGCTTTTACACAGTCCTTGACAAAAAATTAATACATTTTATTTTTGTTAACATAGATTGTTCGACTTGGACACAAACCTTTGATTCTGACCCTGAGAAATACTCAGTAAACTTTTGATTTAATTACTCACATACTCTATGTTTAATCTCAACACGTACTGATTTTACATCTCAAAATATAGACAATTTTGTTTTATTTAGACCAGCATACATTCCACTCATTTGAGACTCTCTGTATTGTGTCAACTTCCCCCAGTAGCCCCAACCACCCTCCCATTTTCTAGATAACTATTCTCTGAATCTTCTTCTCAAGACTCAAAATGAAGGGAATTTACACCTTTCACATCTCCTAGATCTAATATGAAAAATGTGTGTGGCCTTCAGTAATTTTTTACACTCCTGCTTTAAAAGTTTTTTTTTATGTGACTAAAAGTTTTAACACATTCCTTCTTTGTTTAAAAGTTAAATCCTTTTTTTCTTTACCTCTTTGCTCCCCATTGAAAGCAGGAGTCTCCATAGCAACTTGTAACTCCGCCTTTTCTGAATTTGTTGTTCCTACATCACTTATTCTTACAAGTAGGTAATGTTGAATTGTTGCAATTCTCATTAGAGCTTTTCAAATTGAGAATTAAACGGAAAGCTCTGCAGAACTGATGATTTCCAGTTCTAAGATCTTAAATGGCAAATAAAATGTTTCAGCATAAACAGTTTAAACTATGAGTCTACCTCCGTCAGACGTTTGAGCTTTCCTATTTATAAAACACTTCAAAACAAACACGGAGACATAAGTGCTGTACGGACAAAAGCAAAATGTAAAATGAGAAAATACATAAACATACAATTAACATAAAAAATACACGTGATCTAGATAGAAACAGAACCTCACTAAGTACCAATAGCCAGAGAGAAAAGACGCATTTTGAAATGGCCTGGGACGAAGCCTGCCTCGTGCACAGCAGCTAGGACCAGCTACCGAGAAAGCCTGGTCCCCTCTTGACTTACGTTTGGTTCTCGGTGCTGACAAGAGCAAAAAGTCAGCTGACCGACGACAAGGCGGCACCTGGGGATGTAAAAGCTGGATGTAGGGCAGGCCAAGGCCATTTAAAGACTTAAAAACAGAATAATTTTACAATGGATTCTGAAATTGAAGGACTGCCAGTGAAGCCAACTCAAAACAGGTGAAATATGCTCAAACCGGTGTGTTAGTTAAAAGACACGCAGCGGCATTTTGCACCATCTGCAGACCTGTGATTACCAACGATTGTTACAAAAAAAGAGAAAAATACTACGTTGCATTTTTTTTTGAGCAGTAGCTCCATTGGCACCCTTCAACCCTTCTTTTTTTTTTTTTTTTGTAATGAAATTTCATAGATTGAGAATTACCATTCTCATGAGGAACGGCGATGCCTTTGATAATATTTGATAATATTCCAGACTCTGTTGACTGACAGTAAGCCGGGGCGTTTTGCAACGATTCAGACTGCTCAGCTATGGGAAAATTAATGACTAATCACAGACTCTGACGATCCCAAATTAAGTTGTCATGTGCTGCCATGAATAATCTCACACCCGGAGGGATGTTTCCCACCCTGTACAACTGCTGGAGGAGACCGAGGAGCTACTTTCTGCTCAATAGTTAATAGCCGGTCCAGGTTTCAGACACCAGTGAAAGTTTTTATTTTAGCACGCACCGCCTGGCCTTTCTGCAGTTACTCACACCACTTACTTATCTGCACACATTTGCTCAAACAAATGAACTAACTGGATTACGTTCACTGCTATTAGGTTGTGTTCCTGCTACTATTTTTCTCCACGTTAAATTATTTTTGAGTTTCTGTTCCTTTTTCGAGAGGCTCAACAAAGTTTTATATTACTTTATCTTATTTCAAATTCATTACCCTCCTAAAGCCCATTCCTTATACTGCTTTCATTATTACTTTTTCGGCGAGAAAAGTAATAAATGCCTTCCACAATAAGCCTCCCGCTTTTCATTCTCTTCTGCATGATCCCCTCGGTTGCAGAAGAAGCGCTGGGGCACAGAGATTTGTATTGTTGTGCTTTTCACTCTTGGTCGCTTGTAATATCAAGTATTGGTTTTCTAGTCATAATTGTTCATCACTGTGGGGGAAAGAGTTGAAGCACTAAATTTTCTAAGCAGTTTGGGGCCGGTGGTTTTGTGGTCTTTTCTCGGTAGTGAAGAAGCTGCACAAACAGTTGCAGGACGTGGTTTCAGTCCAATCAACGTCAAAGTTACGTTAAAAAAAAGACAGTCAAATAATTTTATTGGAATATTATGTAACAGACCAACAAAAAGTAACAAATTAAATTGAAAAGGTGTTTTTTTTTAACAAATTGCTTCATAGTTACGCTTTACTTTATGCTGGTCTATTATATAAACTGAAGCAGTCTACAACACAATTTGCAAACCAACACAGGAGGAAGTGTAGCCAGGACTGCCAGGTGCATCTTGCATTTCTGCGTATTCTACTCTGTTAAGAACAAAGCTGACACTGGGTGCACTGAATCCATTTCTGAAACTTGATTGTCACATTTTCATGTACCTGAGTACATGTAAGCTGGTGTGTTGAACCGAAGGGCGGTTATACCGGCTATATAGCTACAGATACGGACACAGCTGGACAGATACTTGCAATTAGCCTTCTGGCAGGAACTTGCAAAACACTTCAACATAAAGTGCAAATTAGACAACAAGTTTACTGAGGTCGTTCAATCTTCTTGTTCAACAAGGTCATCTAAAGTATTACCACTTTCCTTTCCAACAAATTCAATTCAATTCAATTCAATTCAATTTTATTTATATAGCGCCAATTCATGAAACATGTCATCTCGAGGCACTTTACAAAGTCAAATTCAAAGGAAGTTTGACAACTTTTTCTTGTCTATAATGTGTCATAGCATAAGAAGTTAAGAACACAGCTGACTTGTGTCTGTGTTTTCAGATAGTCTGTTAAATGGGTATTAATACTTTTGGAAGGCAGAGGAGCAAAGTCTGCGTAAAACTGAATATCTGTCCATACTCGCTTATCCTTGCAGGGTTATGAGGGACTGGCCCATCTCCAGAATTCATTGGCTGAGAGACAGGGACAGCCCATCGTAGAGAAAACTAGATATCCACCTCAAAGTGTAAATTGATTTGATTGTTATATTTAGGCTTCTAAAAATGCTGTTCAGGGGGTATGACAGCCTGTGATCCCGATAAACTGTATTCTTCCATTTTATTTTACGTTCAGCCATACATGATCAGGCGACCTTCCTGCCCTTCAGCAGGACCACCCTGGCATCCTGCTCCAACCGAAGTGCCACCCACACGGTTCCAAAAAGGGGGCTTTGACGGAGAGATGGAGGGCGGATGTAGGGATGACTGTGATGGGGTCACGGTGCCAATGTTGGCTAACAACGAAAGAACCGACGGGTCGGGCTGACTGAGCCGCAGACAGATGTTCTGTTGCTGTGAAGAAACAGTGCAATGCTGTCTGACCTCTGCTGTTTTTCACAGGGACGAGGACAATCTTTGTGTTTTGTTTTTCACACGTACCTTATAACGCAGTAATAATTCATATGTAACACAGCAGCGCTAAACACAGTCATTATTCTGGGGCTAATGTCAGACACCAAGCAGGCAGCATAACATTTTTGTACCATTTAGGATTTGATTCCCACCAAGTCCCCTCTGCATAATGACACCAATTAAGGTACATTAGTAATCTCAACATGCTGTCTTAAGTGACTGTAATGGCTTCATTATTTTGTGCTTCCAAAGGTCTTATTCCCAGGAGTGCAGCTAAGACGTCTGAGGCCCAGGAACATGTTTGCCTCGGGGGCAGGCCCCTTTGTTTAGTGCAACACATTCCCCTAATGAGGCTGCTCTGCCTTCAGTTTTCCCCTCTTGCCTGTCTAATAACAGCGGATTTGTGTGAACTCATGGAATTAGGTAGGTAATATTTCTTTTTGTTTAGCTTTAATTTTGAGAATGAATTAGACTAATTTCTAAAGACCCACTTGCAATGAAACAGTTTATAATTTAAACTGTTAAATCTTTAATTGTTCGAATTACCCTGTAAAATTAAATCATCATCAAGTTTATATAAATATATCCTGTTTTTTTTCATGACTTTACAATATGCAGACAGACTATTATTGTGATGTAAAAAGAAATGATTTCGCGAGGCAATAGAAGAGCTGCAGTGGAGTGTAGATCACACGTAATTGATGCATTTTAGATTGCCCCAGTCAAATTCTAGGCTGAAATCCAGTTAAGAATCTGTGGTGAGAGTTAAAATGATTGTTCACAGATCCTCTGAATTTGAATGAGGTTGAGTGAGGCCTTTTTGCAATGAAAAAGCAGAAATATTCATCTTTGCATGTCTGTGCGAGTAGAGACCTACTCCAAAAGTCTGTCAACTGTAACTGCAGCAACATGTGGCTCTATAAGGAATCGATTTAGGAGGTGGGTGCCATGCAAAAATGGCAGGCTTTTTCTTTTAAAAGAACAATGATTAAAGTACTGAAAACATACAAAATTCATTGAAGTCTTCATATTTTGTACAAATGTTAGGCACACTTTTCAGATTTATTTATTTTTTAAATATACTGTATATTGTTAAATTATAATTGTATTCCACTTTACAATTAAGCACTCATTTGTACATCGAAGACCATGGTTTTAACCTGACAAAACAGTCAAAAGTACTTTTGCAAATGACGTTTGACTAGGTGGAGATATCAGTTAAATTAATTCATGCCAGTCATTTGGCCAAATCATCAAAAAATATTCTCAGATATTTACTTTACCATATGTGAAAATGTCATGTTAATAAAATATAGCTGGAAAAAAAAGAGTTTGCAACACTGTAATTACAACTTTTTAAATAGGGCTGCATGATAGTAATAGAATTATGCAATTCTAATTGTATCATTGAATATTGCAAAGTTGCATTTATTTTAATAACCCACATTTTCCAGACTTTCTTTCCCATCAACACAACATCGACATCACTTTCCATGAGCTTTGCAACTTTGGCCACCAAAATCTACCTAAGCTGTGCTATTGATGCAGTGAAACGCCATTCAATTAGCCATGCGCTTTATTGGGATGCAGAGTGTGAATGCATAGAAATACCGCAGAAATCAGATACCAGACATTGCATCCAAGAAGTCTTTTGCAACTGTACACATTGACATTATGTTGCCGCTATATGATGTGTAGCTCTCACAGATCATCAACAAAAACGCAGATTGAATAGTTTTACTAAGCGATTCTTATCGTGCAGTATCACAAAAAGCTTTAACACGTGCATTGTTAAAGCAGAGTCGGTAGTTCCAAAGACAAATCCTCCACAGAAATAATTCACCTACTAGTCTGTTCAACTGATCATATTTCCTAGTTAACTGTCTGCTCAGAAGCTAATGATTTTATTCACTTTTTTTATTATATATTGACTTCTGTCCTGGGGCAGAACTTATTTAATGGTCAGGAAATATTATCTTACCCATCACTGATTCGGACAAGTATGGCCCGGTAGAGCTGGTGCTGCAGGCTGTTGGACTCTGGACCACAGGGATGGATAAACGGATGGACGGCCGCCAGGACAAAACCCTGCTGGTAAAGCTCCTGGAGCTGATCGGGCAGCTCTCGCACCGATGAGAGACGCAGCGTCGAGGTCCCTCCTGAGACAAACCAGAAGAAAGAAAGAAATATGAATTATGGCACGTGGAAAAGCAGCTTTGACTTGTAAATCTCCTTTTACAGCAATATCTGGTTTACAAATGAAAAAGCTTTATCATGTGTGGATTTCTCTTTGACTTTGTCCACCTGTGAGTTATGGTTGGGGTTATTGTCTGGTTCTTCTCTGCTAATCCTAAACAAATGATGATTATCTGCAGCATTCTCTGCTTTTGTAACTGATATTTCTCCCTGGTGGCAAGATAAACACATTTCATTCTGCAAAAGGAATGCTTTATTTCCTGTTTAAAGCATTAGTTTTAAGTCCTTGTTTGCTTTCAATTAAGATTTGTGTACACTGCAACAACAGCAATAAAAAAGTGCACAAAATAGTTTACATGTGTTTTTCCCTAATAGTTTCCAATGTTTCTTCCGTGTTTTTGTATTTTCAGTAACTTGTTACTCGTTTCCAGCTATTTATGACATCTTGATTTCTTCACATTGTTTATTCCAGTATCGCTGTAAACGGCCGCCCTATTTTCAACAGATTTATTAAGGCCGTTTTAAATAAGCAGGTTTGTCAACCTTTCACAGGTGCAATCATTTGATCTTAAATCTGACCAGTAGCAAAAAGCGCTGAAAAAGCAGAGCTAAATATTATATTTAGAACACAATCTAGTAACACCCACTGGTGATATTAAACGACGGCAGTGTTTACGAACTGACCCGGAAATGCCATTTATGGATTCAACTCAGCGACAGGTAAAATGTAAGAAAAACACCAGGAAGCTAAAAGAAAGGGGCATCAAATTATTATGACTCAAGACTTTTACAAATGATGCTAACAAAATGTTAGCTGCCCGTTGGCCTCTATAAGTCCAACTGTCTTGGTCCTGATGAAAGCCATTCTTTGCCCTGACCTGGCCTAGCTCAAAGTTTCTCCTAAGAAACACTCAGTTTTTCAGTGTCGGAGCCGGGTTTGAGACAGTGGAAACAGAAGAAACTGGTGAAGAGTAAGCACTAGTACCAATTTAGCACTATAATCACTGTGGCATGTGGTTGGCATAAGTCTGTTTATCTATATGGCATCAATACATAAATGATTTGCAAAGGAACTTTACAAGACAAACAGATCCAACTAATTTCAGTGCAACCCAATCCAGTCCGAAACAATTCATGTGATCCAAATTCACTGCAATACAAAGAATTGTCTCGTGATGAAATCCTGGAGCACACAATTGCTGACGGCTGACTGGTTGGTGAGCCGAACGACTGTGTTAAAAGCGAACCCCGCGCATCCTTCAATCAGGCAATATCAGCCAATCTGGATGTATGGCGATGGGTGCAGGGAAGAATGATGCTTAAGTTTCAGAAATGGAAGGAAAATGAAAAGTGACCCAATGTTAGGAAGAAGAAGGGTATTGACAGGAAAAAGCTTCTGGACAAACCACCAAGGAGGTCAAAACAAAGGTAGAAGTTAGGGGGAGATGTTGCCCAGAAGCATGATGGCCAGGATCCAGCAGCTCGCTGTATGTGGTAGCATTTACTGCAAGCCAAACAGCTGGGGTTCACGAGAGACTGCCAAGACAAAGAGCTGCATGTATAGCAAGAGATTCTGGGGAGATCGGGGGGGGGGGGTAGCAAAAAAAAAAGTCTGGTTGTGTGTACAAGCTGTCACAAGACATGGGAAATGCCGCAAAAGGCCAATTAGTGTTAATGAGGCTATACAGAACGAAAAGTACCAATGCATGGGAAAAGTCAATGTGTTAAAGTTCAGCGGGAGGTCAGTGATTGGGAAGACGTGGGTAAAGCCGACTGATGATGCAGCTGTGTGTGCTTTTCTGTGCTACAGATCGACTTTTACAGCAGAAAAGATACACCGATAAAGATTTTCTTGTAAATCTAATACTGTATTGTTTTTGTATTAAATGTTCTCAGTAAAAGTTTAACAGTGGAGTTGTAACAGAGCAGCCTCTGGCCTCTTATTGCGAAAGTGTCTTTCAAACATCTGCATAAACAAACATGATTTGTCTGCGTATTTCTATTCTCACAGTGCAACCCGAGCTAGTCATATTCCAAATTTAGATCAGTCATTCCTCCTTTATTCTCCGGATTACATTTGATCTTAAAATCTTTGTCGTCTGTGTGTCTTTTTACAACAGCCACTCAACAAAACTCTTTTTGCTGGCAGACCTCTTTAAGAGCGCCTTTTGAATTGTTTCACACAGTGCATTTTCACGTCGCTGCTTGGCGCTACACGTGCTTTCATTACTCGGTTCACAGCTTCCTAATTTGGAAAGAAACCGAAAAGTGAATTTAGAGAAATTAAGTTTTTATTTAAACGAGAATGGAAATCGGCTTAAAATCTGGTGTTTTACCACAACAAAGATGCTGAATGCTAACAACTAAATAGGATCAGACCTCATGCACGTCTCGTGAAGCAAGCCTTTTGTCAGACATTTACAGGTTTATGTAATCAAGACCAACACGGCAAGAAAAGCTACCGGAAATCCACCTACTGGGACCTATCTACAGTAATCAGGAGAGGTTAGAGGTGGGGTACAACCTGGACACATCCCTCATCTATCAAATAGCCAACACCTAGACTCACCTGAAAAGCAATCAGGCAGAAGGGCACACACCCAAAGCGGGGGTACTGTCAAATATATCACTCGCCCAACAAACATGCAGAGAAGAAAGCAGAGTACCTGTTGAAACCATTCATGAACATGGAAAATATCCAAATTCCCTAAAACCTATACAAACCCGCTGCTGCTAAGCAATGGTACCTAACCACAGCTATTTGAACCAGATGCATGTCAAGTTTATCATATAAGCTTCCTGTCATCATCAGTCTATCTAATCGTAATGTAGCAGAATCCTGTGGGAGGTGGTTGGTGACAGAAGTTTTGTTTGACTGGATATACGTGTGCTAAATACCAGATTTGGGAACACTAGATTAGGATATAACAAAACTCTCTAACAAGCAAACTAAATTCCATCAACTTCTCAACACTTCTGCAACAGGAATCTGCAGGAACGTGGCTAATGGCGACAGTCTCCAACAGCAGGTGGAGCAATTCATTACTTAGGGTTTCCTTCAGTGGCAAAACTATCCAATGCTGAGTCAAACTTTTTTGTTTTATGCATGGACACAGTCTATTTTAGCACCGCGCCTATGGTTGTTCTTGTACAGTGATGATGTTTTCTTGGCCAAAGAGAGTTGGCATCAGCATCATGTCCCAAAACAAAAGTAACAGTGGGATGAAACACTGGAGGAGAACTGCCTGTGGCAGCAAATTAGAAACACAAAATAAAGTGCAAAATGGAGACAAATTAAACGTCCAAATCAGCAATCAGGATCTCAGCTGGACCTGTTGAAATACTTTGACTGCTTCCTTTGTGCGGATAGCAGCACCATCCTTGATACAAGCCTCCTTGTAAATGCATAGTTCATATGGGCAGTCAAAGTCATATAAAATCCCAAAATGCCTGTCAACAAAAAGGCTAAAGTGTTTTAGAAAACAGTGTGCCCGGTTGCTCTCTATGGAGCTGGTAACAACATGCAACAGTATGCCCTGAGTGCTACAGAGATGTGCGTCCTCCTGTAGACGGTAATGTAGGTAAACCAGCAATCAGTAGTAAAGAAAGTGCTGGATCTCAATCTAGACAGATGCCAGAAAAGTGGATAATCCATAAAGCTTTGGCTTGATCAAAAACATGTAAGACATTTAAGCCAGCAGCTCTGTCTCCTAGTTTACTGTGAAGGACAGGGGACCCTAGAGCGGCTGGGAAAATAAAAAGAAAGTGATGATCTAGCAGCGATTAGTATGTCTAGTTGGGGATCATAATCCCTGCAAATCGTTTTCACTTATAAGTGATTCTTCACACTAGCTTAGGAGAGAAATGGTGCAGCTCTAGAAGCAACTTTCTTAGTTGAACAGTTTTAAGGTTGTTGAAACACAAAGTACCAGTTCTGACTAAATCACTGGCTCTCAAAGGAGTTCTGACACCACCCTTAATTTAAGAGGGGAAAAGACAAACAAAAACAAATCTCTTTGTGTGTAGAGGTGTCCTGCACACTTTGGTGTGTGTTACCTAATGATCAAAACAGTGGAGCCATTGCTGTTAAGCCTCTAATTCACCAATAGAAGTAGTCATAGAGCTTGTAACAGGTCACCTGGTGTAAGGTAAAGTCGTGATAGGAGCTTTGCGCTGCTTGATTGTTAGAAGCATCCTTTAGGTTTTACAGTTCCTGCTGCGTGTTGCTTAGGCACACATTGCTGCCAGACCTGTCAGGTAGCATTGGGACGTTGTAAGCAGAGAGGGGGGCTATGAATGTGTGTGTAATATGAAATTTGTCCTCAGTGGTTTGCAGGAATGCTGAGAAGATACATTTTTGGGTGTTTATTCGTGATATCACTTTCTTGAATTAAAAGCCTTTTGAGTTGGTGGATTCAAGCCTTTTGGTGGTTACACTTTATCTTAAAACAACTTTAAAGGTGCATATTCACACTATTAGACTTTTTTTATTTATTTATACGCCAGTAGCTCACTCTGGTCGCATACAGAGTTTTTATGAAAGATTCTCATGTCCTGCTGGCGTATTAGTTGTTATTTTGGTGTTTTATGCTTTGTTTTAGCTTAATTTGTTAGTAAATAAAGCCTTTCGTGTTTAGTTACGATTTTAATGGAAGTACGTACTGCGCATGCACAGCAGGGGTTAAAACAAGGAAGCAGCTGACGGCTATTAGCATCTCCAGGCGAAACAATGACAAAAGGTTTAAAATCCTGTCGCTAGATGTCGCCACGTTTGTTTACATTTGTTAATTGCGCCCGAGAGGGGATTATTTTTCGGCTGGAGGCTTGGTGTATATATCCTTATTTTATCATGATCAAACTGTTTTTTATAAGCATATTATGTGGCTATATACCTTTAGCAAACTGAGATTTCTTTGAAGTATAAAGTGCTTTATAAATAAAATGTATTATTATTATTATTATTATTTAACAATTTCCAAACAGAATAGTAACTCAAGGGTATTTACAAAATGAAAGCAAACAAGAATAGGATCCATCCATCCGTCCCTCCCAGCTTCCTCCTACATGGTCTCAGGGAGGGTCACCAATATGTTGTGGAAGCAAAAGATAGATTGAAACTCATCCTCTTTTTGCAAGTTATAACTCGCTTACAGATTTTATTTTACTTGTGTTTGCCACGATTATTTTTAGCTTAACTGGGTCATGAAAAGCTAAATGGGATAATATTCATGCATAAAATGGTCAAATTAAACAAATTACACCAAGTGTGCTTAGTTTGGATAAAGCATTTATGCTACATGCAGCATTTTGTTTTACATTATAATTAGCATTTTTCCTAGTTCATCTCTTACTAATGTCTCTTTTATCCAATAATGTAGCTGCAGGTCTTAGGGAATCAGCTTATTTTGACCCGCTCTTTCCTCCCTTCTTGCTTGTCCCCTTTGAGGCAGTCTCCACTAAAACTCATTTGTGTGACACTGCAGTCTGTAACACAGTAATATGCCGGGTTACTGCCACAGCCACACAGAGGGAAAAAAAAAAAGAGGGTTATCTGGAACAACTGTATTTGTGCCAATCCGGAGCCAGCTTTTCTGTGCTGTGGATACAGAGCTGATTCAGTCTGAAGTCCTCCCCGCGGCGACAAATCCTGAGGTTTACGGTGAAACCACCAAAGTGAGCACATGAAAGAAAAATCATATGCTGTTCCCTCAGGGCTGAGCGAATTCTTCGGCTAAAAATACTCCTCTAAATTTCTCAATCATGCTCGATGCTACTGCGCCACAATGCAGGAGCTTTAGAACTTAAAAAGCATGGAGGAATTAACACAAAGAAATAGGCCGCCACTGAAACGGGTGAAATGTATTCGTCTTCTCCCCCCTTGATCATCCTCCTTCTGCTCATCCTGCCTCTCTCCACCGCTGCCTGCCTTCAGAAAGGGAATTAATCCTTCTGTGATCGGTGATTTTGCCTTTTCCTTCCCGTCCCCTTTCATTTTGGTGCAACATGAACACCTCATCCTCTATCCTGAGGGATTCTCCAGCACATCTAAGGGTTTCTCAGGTGGTAGATACTGTATGTGGAATGTGAAACTGATTTTCTAGCTCTCATATCCCCTTGGTTAAGATGAGTAAATAAGGAATCGTTTCAATTAGGCAGTGGGAATGCACCCGCTGGCGACTGCTTAAGTTAGTTTTAATCACTGTGTGAGCTCCTAATAATCTCTTCCAGAGGCCCTTAAATACACAAGCTCTACATTTATTCATCACACAAGTTTATTTATCGTGCCATCCCCAAAGCGAAGTGTCGCCCGCTGCTGAGTTTCTCCGAATCTAATGCTGTTGTAAGGATGTTTACTTTGCCCTAAAATCATGTTATCCAAGGAGAATCGCTTTGTTTGTGCAGATGAGAGTAAATTAGCTGCTCCATGCAAGTGTCAGTGTTGCTTTCAGCGGCACATATTCAGACCTTCTGGAGGAGTCTCTGGTCGATCGGGGAGTCGGCCTGGTAAATCTTACATGGCAAACTGGCACCCAATTACTTCACTCCATCTTTTCTGTTTACCTTGAACTAAAATTCATGTGCATATCAGCAGAGAAGAGCTCTAAACTCACAAGAACAAATCACTTCGTGACAAATAATGGAAAAGAAAGGGAGAAAAAGAGGGAGGGGCGGAGGTGTGTGTGGGGGGGATCTTCTGGCTGTCAACCAACAAATTGGTTTTCTGGAGAATTGTGTTCGTGCAAAGCCATCAAACAGACACAAGCATTAAACAGAGAGGACGAGACAAAACAGAGGGAAAGTCTGAGTGAATGAATGAAGAGAGAATGGTTGCTGTGTCCAACAGGACGTATGCTCTCACTTATTTATGAGGTTATTTTTTTTATCTGTACCAAAACTGGGAGGCGGGGGGGGGGGGGGGGGGGGTGGTCATTTAGCCCTTTCACTACTTCACCCCTTTGTAATTTTGGTCTACCACAGGAAACTTTATACCAACTGCGGTTCAATTCTTACCACCAGGAGGACATTTTATAACTGTTTCAAACAGCAATTTAGACCTTCTAGGATTTGCTCGTAATCTCCCACAAGGAAAGGTTTTGTAGCTCTATTAATAATATAAACCAACACGAGGGACAATCACAGTTATTTTATTCTGATTAGAGAATCTAAACCTAATCTTAACCAAACCAAGTAACGGAACTGAGTTAATTGGTTGAAAAATACAGTGCAGTGAAAACGTATTTGCCACAATACAGATTCTAGGAAAAAAAACTTAAATCCATCCATCCAGCCATCCATCGTCTTTGACGTATCGCCTGAGTTCATAGAACCAACAGTTTTCAATTGATTTAATTTATTAATGGGAATAATGCCATATGAAAACATAATTGCCTCTCTTGTTTAATCATGAATTCACTGTGGTTGGTTTAATTTCACAAGACGTTGAGACCAATATTAAGAAATCCTTCAAATAGAACCTGCGACAAAATGAAGTGGGCTAAAATGATTTCACAAAGTGACACGTCATGCCTTAATCCCAAGAAATCCAAGAACAGATAAGAGACGATCAGTCTGGAATAGGTCCCACAGCTATTTCTACAGCTTTAAAACTCCAGTGAACCGCAGCGAGAGCCGCTACCCACAACTGGAGAAAACACGGAAAAGAGGTAAACCTTCGCAGGAATGGCCCGGCCTACAGCAATTACTCCGAGCATGGTCAACCCGCTCTGGAGATCACAAAGGAACCCACAAAAACACCTAGCAATGGAAACCTCAAGTTCCTGAATTAAAAGACTGCGGGAAAAAAACACTGTGGGCATGTGTGGGAGATTTCCCCAGGTGAAACCAAAGCTGACCAAAAAGCACAGAAACAGCTGTTTCATATTTGCCAAAAAAAACCCCACCAATGATCCCAAAGACCTTGAGGAAAATATTCTGTTGACTGATGCGACAAAAGTGGAACTTATTTTGAAGGTTTGTGTCTCATTACTTCTGGCATAAAACAAGCAGAGATAAATAACATAATCTGGGGCTGCTTTGCTGCTTATGGACTGTGGACAACATGACGTAATTGATAGGACCATGAATGCTGCTATTTATCAGGAAATATTGGCCAGCAATTGGTGACCTTAAGCCCAAGAGCAGCTGTCTAATGCAAAAGGCCCCGTAGCCCAGCACCAAGTGCATCTCTGCATGCCTTAGATGAAGGTTTTGTGATCGATGAATTAGATGAATAAAAGACAATTATGCAAAGAACGTACCAGAATTCCTCTGAGTCTTGTTGGCTGTCATGAAAAATATTTCACCGTGTTTACGTGGGACAAGCAACTAAGTTTAGTTTGGATTCTTTTTTTACTCCAATAAATAAAATCTCAATTTAAAAACTGCATTTCGTGTTTCCTGAAATTATCTTTGCCAATTAAAATTTGTTCGGTGAGCTGAAACATTAAGTGTGCCCAAAAGGCAAAAACAAAAGAAAACAAAGGGGGTAAACAGTTTTTCCACAATGCTAATATGTTAAAATTAAAAAATTAAAATAAAAATATTTATCTGAAATCAACAATTAAATTCAATTATGTGTAAATGCTAGTGTTTTTAAGACTGCAAAAAAAAAAAATGCTTGTTTACACAGAAAATATCCATCATATGCAAAGGTGTTTATTTCCTGCCCATAAATTGTTCATTTATGGGCAGGAAATGGAAGTTGGAATAGATAACAGGGAAAACTGTTGGTAAAGTGGTGATTCGACCTGGAGCCGAGACTGCCGCCCCGATTTGAGCTGTTTCACCGCGTAACATCCAGCAAATAGGTAGGTAATTAGATTCAGCTGACAAAAAGAAAAGAAAACCGAGAGCAAACATTTCATAGGCATCTGTGTAAGTGCACCAACTTCCTGATGAAGATGAAAATGGTCTGAATATGCATGAGAGGGTTCAACTAAAGGACAGAATAAGAAAACACCTGCTCACATTATCTCTCCGATCCTCACCTTCCGCTCGTGTCCAAACATATTTACCTGAGTCGTCAGAAAAGCAGCTGCAGCAGCAATAATTTTACGAGTCTCCAGATAAACCCACACTCTACTCTAATTGGAATCCACACACAATCGGTTTTATCAACAAACCTGGGGTTCTGTCGGTGTTTTTATGGCAGAACTTTGTGAGACAAGCCTCAGCATCTTTCACCTGACATTATTCCTCTGAGCAAACATATGCAAGCTCACCATGCCCATTACTGTGCTGAAGACAAGTCCAGCAAAACCCTTTTTCAGTAAATTTGACCTCTGACAACCTTTTGACCTCTGACAGCGTCTCCTCTCAACAAATATAAATGACAATTCTCTAGATTTGTTTAGTTTTGAGGACTTCCTTTTAAAATGTTAAAATAGTTGTACGTTAAGGTTCGTTAAGATGTCACAATGGCAGTCTTTCCAACAGATGCAAGATATTCCAATGCATGTAAAGGTTTTAATGTATTTGAAGTATTTGAATTCTATCACCACAGTGTCAATATTGTGAAAGTGGCTAGCTGCACATCAAGTACTGGGATGAATTGAAATGCTTTTCACATCCGACACCTTAAGCTCTGAGGAAAATGGGGTGAAGTGAATGCCTCCGTTTCTGATTTGTATTTAAATTAGAAATGTATTTACATTTAAACAAACAAAAGAAAAGGAGGAGAAAAAAAGATAATCTAAAGAAATCCTTAAATCCAAGCAGTTACCTAAATACAGCAACAATACTTCATTTGGAGGAGCAGAAAGTTGTCATTAACTGTTTGTTGGTCAATTTTAGAGATAACATAAAGGGTTCTAGCACTTATGAGAAACCCCTGAAAGTTGTTTGACAGTTGATTCCACTTGTGACAAAGATGCAAAAAGACACAAATCCGGATAAACCAACGTCCGAGGGTTTCCACAGTGAGTCGTCTGTCTCCATCTATCTTCTGCATCTTCTGTCACACCAAGTACCTTTATCTCCTCTTTCAAATGCTCGACATTGAGTAATAGGGAAAAAAAAGTATCCTCATCTCTGCAGATCCTTTCCCTATGGAGATCACTGTTAAAAAAATAAAAGTGGTATGACACAACTGCAAACCTAGAAACACACGTGAACTGACAGTGTGGAGAAAGGCAGCATTAATCAGTCAGGAGGCCCATGGCAGCTCTCAGGATTCACAGACAAATTAGTTATGATCTCCACAAATCTGGCAAGGTTGTTGAGCTCAAAGACAAGAACACAGGAAAGTTGACAAAGAAGGCTCTCTGGTCAGATGGAACCAACACTGAGTTGTTGTTGTTTTTTTTACCAAAATGCAGAATGATATGTCTGGCGCATAACTAACTCCCTGAACACACCATCCTCACAGCGAAACATGGTGGTGGCAACGGCATGCTATGGGGATGCTCTTCTTCAGCAGAGCAGGGAAGCTGGTCAGAGTCTATGGCTCCTAAATACGGGAGGAAATACAAGATAATTTGTAAAACTCCCAAACAAAGCATGACTGAGGTCAAAAAGTTCACATTCCAGCAGCTCTAAAGCCCTAAACATCCTGCTAAAGGGACAATGGAGCTGTTTGGATAAAATCATATGCTAGAATGTACCACAGCTAAATCTGATTGTGAATCTGTGTCATAACTTGAAAGCTGGTGTTTGTAAACCTTCACCCATTTGACAGAGTCTGACGTATTTTGTAGAAAAGTGAAAAAGAAAAGGACAAATATTTCAGTTTCCAGATGGACAAAGCTGGCAGAGACATACACCCAAAGGCTTGCAGTTGTACTTGCAAGAAGTATTGACCCAGGGTTGCTGAGAACAAATGCCTGCTACTTAGTTAAGACTTTTTATTGTAAAAATAATAGGACTGTGCTTTACATGGTTTGAGCGTCATATCCTGGGATTGAAAAAATTAAAATTCCCCATTACTTCATGCATAACTTTAGTTGCATGAAAAAATTTGGTGTACCTTGTATCAGTGGTTGCAAACATGTATGGCATAAAAATATTTAGATTTGTAATCCCTCATTTATTCAAATTTAGTTTTCAAGCATTCAGACATGTTTGCAAATGAGTAAAAAGCTGAACAGGTCTGAGGGAAAAATTAAGGGAAGACCTTCAGAAAGGCTGGAGACCTCCTGATGAAGGGCTTTCTTACTACTTTGTATGGGTCCTTTGTACAAATAATGTAGGGGTGGTTTAAAACTTTTGCACAATAATTTAGGTCCAGGACAAACCAAATTGCTTGACGAGGCTTCAAGCAGAACAAGCATAGCTTCAACATGGGGGAGCACAGAAGCGTTCCATGCTCAGGCAACTTTCCGAGGATTATTCTTGCTTTCCATGAATAATAAAAGAAGAAAAAAACTCAACATGGGATTGAATCCCAGACTCTGACACTGACTCACTTCCCCTCATAAACCTGTGTGCCATGTAAGCACCTCTGAGCTGCAGCCTGACGCATTTCCATCACTCACCCCATTTAAAAATAAATGAGTAAATATGAAATTAATAAGCTGAAAGATTGAAGCGCTGGAGCTCTGCACACACATTCACACACTGTGTGCCGCCTCCGGGAGAAACGGTTCAACCACATTTGCATGGGGGGGGGGGAGCTCGGCATATATTATCTACCCACCCACTGCAGATGATTTTAGATCCTGCTGCTCCTATCTGACACGTCTATTTGGTTAGATTGTCTTGTCTCATCATGATTAGAGAACTGTTTGTTTCTTATAATACTAACAACTTCATTAGCTGCTGATGCGTTCATGCTCTTATGGAGAACAGAGTCATTTATATACTTTTACATAATAAGAAGTTCGGGAAAAATTTAGCACTGCTGGAGGAGATGGGTAACAATTTGTATCAGGAAGAAAGACATCCTAACTTTGTTAACAACTTAATAAAGCTTTTAAAATAATCTGATTTTGTCACTGATGGCACCTTAGAGCCACGCTAAAGTCCAACACGCTCAAACTTTTAACTGAACACCCAAGGTTTCCAGTTTCTGAACCAAAAAATATCAAATAAAATAGGGCAAAAGCTCCGTCAATGGCAAACCTAAATCAACAATCAAGGTCTCGCACCTAAATGAACGTTTTCACCTCCAAACAGAAGGTCTGAAACCTACTGGCTCTTTTAGCATCCTCCTTATGTGTTGTGTGGAATTGTCTTGTATCATAAAGCATTGCATTATATTGTAGGATATAATACTGTGCAGCATGATATCCAATGGTTTCTGATCGTGGCATAGTACTTCTTGATATATTATTGTGTCATAGCATCGTATGATGCAAAATATATACAGTCACAAATTAACATACTGTGCCATACATATGACAACATACCATCATAATACGACAGCATGAGACAACGCAGTACGTGTACAATCTAAAACACGATATAATTCGTAATTCATTATGAGAAATATGTTAAAAGATGAACCAGATGCAACACAATAAAAATCTAATGTGATACAGAGCAACAGCCTCCACTGCGATAAAGTAGGAGGTGATGCAATATGATTAAACACATTAAGACACAACACAGCATGAGTTAGATGTCTAGATTTTCCAATTATGGGAAATTTGTTTTGGACTCGGGGCTGTGAGATACTGCCATCACAAAAACACATAAATTATAAAAAAGCAGCCAAAGTGATGTGTGGATTATAACCATAGAATCCACACAACTGTGGGCTATATGCTGTGTACCATCCATCCATCCATCCATCCATCCATCCATCCTTCAAAGAAACCCAGAAAGCCATCTCACAGATCACCTCCAAAGAGAATCGTCCAGAAGGTAATCCGATCAAATTCTAGAACCACCTTTGCTGACTCCTTTCGACGCAGAGGGGCAATTAATCTAATCAGAAATAGCAGAGCCTTATCTCACCTTATCTAAGGCTGAATACTGCACCCACTGGTGCTGGTTCCGTGTTGATTTATAACACCCATGCCGGTCCGCATATGTTCAAAATGATGTTCAAATTGGACAATTTGTCCGGGATTAATTCGGTACTTAGCCGTTTTTCTTCAGTGATTGTTTTCACATGCTGAGGGATAAATAGCAACGGCAAACGTAGGCTAAAATAAAATAGAAATTATCGAAAACAAACCTGATACTAATCTTTGCTCCCTCACAAAACCTTAATAAAGGCTATTCAACATGAATATACTATAATTGGCCCTTTGGAACTGGAGGCGCCATCCCGCTATCTCTCTGTGAGGCATTCATATCGTTATTCAGTGTCCAATTAAAATGGCCTTAGTCTCCCCAGGAGCTCTCCACTCTTGTGAGGACCACCTGCAGGAACCTTGCTCAGTCTCAGCAGCCTGCCTTGAGTCATTAGCCTTCATACAGGCTCAAAATGGAAATGCCAGTGACTCTTCTGTAAGCCCTTCTTTTATTATTTTTTTCTCCTGCTTTTCTTCAGCTCTGATTCCTCTCACCCGTCTGGACTTTATCCACATGGCTCCTCAGCACATTTAGCCTATTTTTCAGTCTTTGCTCTCAGTGGGAAATCTGTCCGTCTCTGCAGCTCTCACTCCTGACTTGTTCTGCTTCTTCTACCGCAAAAAAAAAAAGAAGAAACAAAAAAAAAAAAAAAAAGCCTACAACCGTTCCCCGCTGAGTTGAGAAGAGCAAAATCTTTGAAGGGTCTCTTCAGCTCTTAACCTCTTTTTCTGCCTCCATAAGGGAGAGACTGTTTTCTGTATTTTTCTGTCATCTCTTGTCTTTAGTGTCAAGATAGTGGTTGAAATCGGAGCAAGATATCAGGACTGTAGTGGCGAAATGAAAAATATATGAGTTTAAACCAGTACTTCAAATATAGCCAATGTTTACTGAGCTATTTTAAGGTTTATTTTGACGCATCTTGTGGTGCTGGTGTGTATTATCTCTCCCCAGTCCGCAGCTGAAGCTTTTTACCATGCATCACATTTCTGATAAGCCGGCGTGACAAATTTATTACACTAAAAATACCCCTCATTTCATCTCAGTCTATTCTGAAAAAATAAATAAATAAATCTCCACAATTTTAAGAATAAATCATTTGTTGTGACTGGCCAGCTGCAACCGATGGCACTGCCTTCATATGCCACATACAAGAACCTGTACAGTCTAAAATCTGTTAAATCGATCATACGGCGTGGCATACAACAAAAAATAAAGAACATCTGCTTTTTGAAACCAAAATATATGTTTTTAAACAATTGAACTTGTCCATCTTGACGTTGAGGGAAAGCTGTAATAGCCTGCTGAAAGTTTAAAACGCCGGTTACATGAACAAGGAAAGATAAGCCCTTTATGAAATCTGCCTTACACATTAGTGCCTACAAAGCCATTTAGGATGTGGTGAAGCATCTTAAAGACAGGCACTTGTTTTCCGAGCATTTTAAAAAGGTCAGTAAAGCTCCCTTATGTGCAGCAATTTATTAAACAGGCTGGATGGCTTAAGTTAGTGTTTAAATGTTCGCAACTTGCTGCTTGCCTCATTACAACTCGGGTCTCTAGTGAGTACAGATTGATGCATGTTTGGTGCAAAATTTCCAAAGGCCAACAATTTCCTGGGCTTTGAAATGATCAACATGTCTCAAGCACGAAATGGTGAACGGGTGGAAGTAGCAGCACCCCCTCCTAATGAATCACTGGCTGTGACTAATAACAAAACGAGTGACACTAAGAAAAATGCTCCTCATTCTATACACCTTAATGTTACCACACAGAGTTAATTCAATAAATTAAGAGCTTTATGTCTTATAACAGTTGTTTTTAAAACCACACTGGGGCTACACACAGTACATTAGAGTTTGTTGTGTATAGGGCTACAGAACCATAAAGTTATGCCTCTCTTAAGACCAGTATGATTTAAATTTAAGGCCTACACAGAAAGCATTAAATGAGCTGACTAACATACTCAATATTGGAATCTTAACTCACTTTGAAACTTGTTATTTTCTAAACTCACAATGTTATTGTTTTTTTTTTTTTTTTCTTAACTGTTATTTCATTTATTTATTGTTTTTGCTGTTTTTTTTTTTTTGTTTTTTTTTGCTCTGGCATGTAACTCAGTCGCTTTTGGTCAAAATAATTCATACCCCTGGCAAATTTGGACTTAACATTATATTCCTCCAACCAAGAAATTTATTTCTATAGGAATTGAGACAGTCTTTGAAAGGTTGTTGGAAAAGGTTAAATTTTACTTGATGAATTTCTACCAACAGTGCTGCTTTACATCTGGAACCATTTAGATTTTCTTTCTTCAGCAGCAGCCCAATTCCTAAGCCAGAACAACAATACATGAAACAATGATCGTTGTCAGTGCATTAAAAAAAGAAAAACCTAATAGATGTAGAAATATAAATGGCCCAAAACCTGAATATATTTAAGATTTTAAAAGGAAATTTAAGACTTTCTGATTTTAAACCCCAAGAGAAAAGGTAAAAAATTACATCTGTATCATAAAGGTTTTTTGAGTACTACTATACCTGATAGTATCGGCTCATAAATGTAAACAATTACCATATTTTTCTGACTATATGGCGCCCTTAAAATTCTTAGATTTTCTCAAAAATTGTTGGTGCGCCTTATAATCCAAAGCACCTTATATATGATTACTGTTGTGCTTACTGACCGATTTTATGTGGTACAAAAATCTGTTAAAATGTGTAAGTACGACTTTGGTAAGCAATGAAGCCGCTCCGCTCAATGGAGCATTATAGTACACTGTGTCACTACCTAATAGGACCCCTGAGCTGTCTACAAGACTGCCTGACTGTAATGTCTAAACTACAAGTGCATTCATGTAAAGGCCCACACATACTCGGGCGTAGTTCACTCCGTGGAGGTCTGTACGTACTCGAGGCGTACTCAAGGTGGACTCTGTGCGGACTCTGTGTACACAGGTACACATACACAGTGTCACACTACAAACTACTCGACGACAAGAAGTCTTTACATCGAACTGTTTCATATGCTCTAAGCAGGCGGTCTCAAGGACGCGCAGCATCGCAGTCCCTCTGTTCTCACCGACAGGTGGGAGCCTGCTAGAAAAGAAACGGCTCTAGGTGCTCAGCTAGCTAATCACACATTTTACCATCCGTTACGCCGGATGGTAAAATTTCTACACTGGCAGAAATTGTGAGAATTGTAGGAATTTGCCACAAGAAATGTAGGCAACAGTACGCTCGACTATGAAGGGTAAAACGTACGTGGAGAGTATGCGCACAGTACGCCCGAGTATGTGGAAGCCTTTAGGCAGCCTGGGCCCGCAGTACGCGCTAGCAACAATATAAAAGTTACGTTTATTTTGGCCTTATGTTAGAAACAGGGCAGTGTTGTCCAGTTACTCTGTCCTCCCAACAGAGACGGATAGCTCTCCCTCTCAGGAGAGAGGTGTGTATGTGGAGGGTCAGAGTGACATTACACACTTGGGAAGAATATTTAGTGCGCCTTATAATCTGGTGCACCTTATATGTGGACAAAGACACACACAGAGACACGTTAATTCACAGTGCGGCTTATAATCCGGTGTGCCTTATGGTCCCAAACATATGGTAATAGTAGAAAAAAATACATTTTCTTATATATATATATATATATATATATATATATATATATATATATATATATATATATATATATATATATATATATATATATATATATATATATATATAATAAAGGACAAAAACAATGCATATATATATATATATATATATATACTAAAGGACAAAAACAATGCATATATATATATATATATATATATATATATATATAATAAAGGACAAAAACAATGCAAAATTACAAGAATGATAACAATGAGACAAGAGTGGATAATGTTGCTTTGTAGCATGCTGTCACCTCCAGAACATTTTACGTAGATTGTGCCCTTCTAATGTAATACAAAGCTAAGATATGTGTGATAATCTTCATGGAAATTAATTTTGTATGTACAGCGATTCGCACTGAATTTCAATGTGCTGAAACTCTTAAATAAGCTCATAGAAATTCCATTAAACTTGTCCTGCAGGATGAATTTCTGGATGGAAATTAACAACAGAGAAATCTTGCACAGAGAGGAATGAGTACCAGAGAAACTGGGTTTTTAAATAACTTGTTAATACTGTCAAACAACTTAATTACCGTTAGTCTCTACAATAATGTTATGTATCTGATTTGAGACAAAATACAGAAACTGACTGGTTCCAGGTCCTTTGTATATTTATGCACAGAGAGAGCTTTGTTGCCCATATTTGTGTTACACCCCATTGTTTGGGTTAAACTGTACATTACGATGGAGAATAAAAAAAAGAGACACTTCAACCCAAACAGCATCGACTCTTCGGCCTTTTTAACCCTCTCTGCGTGAGGAGCCGCTGAGGCTCCCGCTGTGAGAATTAATCGATGCTTCCTTGCCTCCATCTTTGCCTCTCTCTCTCCATCTCTCCGAGGTCCAGAACACCATCATTAGCAGCTGTAGCTCAGAGTGCAACTCGATGGAGCCTTGGGGCCAAAGCTTTGTGCTTTAATTACCCACCTAATGAGTCAGTGGGAAAGTCACTGGGCCTGCTGGTGCCTCCTCCTCTTCCTCCTCACCCACATATACACATTTACTGTACTCGCCTCATTCCCCTTTGACTTATACACTTAATCACTCACTCGTTCATGGACACAGACACACGCTCGTACATTCGCTTCGTCTATCAGATGCCTGCGGTTTTTCTCACTTCTCTCACTGAGGCCGATTCACACTTCTTTCTCTGCATTGTTTCTTTTCACACTCTGTTTTCACATTCTTCTCCATATCTAACGCTGCATCATCAGAGTTTATATAAAGACAAGTTTGCATCTCCTTTTGCAGTCAGACCCAAAGCTGACATATTGAGAGCTGGACATGAACCTCTTCACTATAATGCTATAATTCTGATTATTCACTTTTATTGGCTCACTATGGTAATAATATTCGGCTTTTAGAGATTTATTTAAAATATTTTTGACTATAAAACATAAACTTTGATTTAATAAAACAGACATTAGGTGCAAAGGCCCAAATGCATAAATACACCGATGCTGTAGATTTAACTGGCCGAGGCCTATCACAGTCATAACTGACTGTATCTGATTGTTAAGTAAAAGAAAAACATTCCTATAAGAAGCACTCATTGACCAATAATCAGAAATTGGAAAAGTCCAAGTAACGCTATGACAGTCTAAGAAGCAGAGCTGCAAAAAAAGTTGGAAACCTGTTTCGGAGTCAGTTCCCTACAGGTGCATGAGTAAAAGTTATTCACATATGCACACATTTCGCCATGGTCTGTGCACAGTTTTCAAAAAAGTCTTGTATTATTTTGCTTGCTGCTGCTTTAAACAAACAAACCACAAAGGAAAAAGAAAACACATGAAAAGAAAAGAATATGTATGAATATGCAGGTAATGACAGCAACATCTTGAGCAGATGATCAGAGCAAAAAGCTGGTTAGTGTCTTCACCATTGTGCCGAACAAATGGAGAAAATTGACTATTTCCTGTCATCCAGACGTCTCTATTGTGGATGAAGAAAATGCTGTTTGAGTTTTGCCTAAGGGGCCAAAAGTGAAAAGAGAAAACATGCTTTTAGATTCATCCAGACAGCTCAGACTGGAATTCATACATTTCTGAAACAAAGGCTGACAGTGTCATCGATCACATTAAACATTTTTACTCACAGCATTACACTAGATGTGTTTTTTTTTTTTTAACCTTTGAACGCATGGACCGGCCAAAGCAGGAAAGACAACCTGGATTGTGTCTAAAGCATTTATTTGTTCAATATGACTTAATAATTCAAGCTCCTTCTTCCTCAGTAAACCAAAGGCTGAACATTTTAGAAGGTAAGAAAAACCTACAGAGCAGAATTTCCTGCTCGCTGACAGACTGCAGACAAACACTGTCTGTGCCTTCACACCTCCTGCGCTCTGCCACCTCTGATTCTCGCAGAAACACTGATGGGATCACACCTGCATGGCGAGGAGAACAGTCTGCTCCTGGACATGATGACACTTGCTGCGCTCGTAAGGTGGGACTGAACTGCTTCAGGGGGTTGATTATCAAAGTGTCTCGACAAACCTTAAAGTTCACATAAAAAAAAAAAACAAGTGGAAAAATATGCCGATTCCCACCTTTTAGTACGCACCTCAAGCCAGTGCATAAATTCCCATTCTGAAAATAAAACTAGAACAACGGGTGTCCCCTTATGATTTTAGTAACCCTTAGCAACAATAACTGGTATGGTGCCATTTACGTGTTTGTAGAAGAAAAATGCAAACCCTTTCATACGGATTTTTGTGACACAGGAAAAGTTATGAAGATACATTATCGTTTAAAAGTGTTTTTTCTGTGACTTATAGATTAGATGAATCTGTTAAATTCAGACAGTTATTTTTCATAGTAAATTGAATGTGGCTTCCTTTCATCCATTTCCAACAGGCAGCAGGTCAATGAGGAAAACCCAGTTATCCATTAACTCATTCTGAGAGATCCCACGTTGTTCTCCCGCCAGAGAGGCTTTTTGGTCCCTTCAGCAGTTTCTGTTAGTCTCCAACATTTTTTCCCTCCATGGAGGAAGAGTTTGAAATACCAGAAGTCATTTTAAACTGAAGCCTCAGCCACCTCTTACCAAAAGTTTAATGTGTAAGAGCAGTGGCTCTTCTTGAGTCAGACACGACAATGTAATATCAAATTTAACAGGTGATCTTACCCGCACCACCACCAGGGCCCAGGCCTACAAGGATGATGAAAGCAGGGAACTGGTCTCCCAGGTTTGTCTCCTATTTCCGGGGGTTTCACTGAATGTGGAAGTGCTGCGGCTATGCCACGCCTTCGCAGCTGATTGCAGCAACTCTAGTCAGTCACAGCGGTTCTAACCAGTGCGCTGCATTTCTGAAGCTTCCCCGAAGCGCTAGCCTCTTCTCTAAACTACTCGCCTGTTCTTATTTTACCGCTTGCTGCGCCGACTCCACGTCGATCTGGAGCAGTGGGGATCGTTGTCACATGTCAACGTGCCCCTGGGCAAGGCACTTAACCCCAAGTTGCGTATCGGTGTATGAATGTGTACGCGCTACTGAGTGCGATTGGATGGATGTGGCTCTAGTGTAAAGCACTCTGAGTGGTCGGTATGACTGGAAAAGCGCGATATAAGTTCAGTCCATTTACCATTTAAAGTGGATCATAGTTGAATTTGCAAGTAAAAGACTACATGTGCAGACTTTGGATCGCATTTTACTCTGAAACGTCAATGCATATATTTGTGCCAAAAGAATCACTTGATACGTGACACCATGGACGACGATTTTTAATTTATTTCAAGTCTAAAAGTACAACTACTATCACGCAATGACGCAATCTGCAGCAGGCAGCAGAGTCCGCAGTTAAACTAAACTCAGGACTGACGTTGCAAGATTTTATTCCATCCAACGGAGGAAGCTAAATTTAGCCTCTTGCATCTGGGATTGAATGCTTTAATTCAAGGTCCATATCTCATGAAATGAGGTGAGTGAAACAAATGAAATAATAATCTCTTTCTTCACCACAACAGACCAGAGCAGCGCCAGCATTACTGCATACGAAGCCCCAATCTGTCTAGTCATCTCCTACTCTTTTGCTGTCTTCCTGCCTATTGTCCAAGTCAAACACCACACCGATTGACCTGGATCCAGAAAATGTGTCGAAGCCTCCATTCAGACCCTTGAGTAGCTTCCCCAGGGAAGCTGAGAAGTTTCATCCCTCAGTAGCTGGAATGGAATCCCCTGTTCCAGCTACTGTGTTCTGCAACTCAGCAGGCAATGTCCCAGTGCTCCATGCAATATCAAAGACCAGAAAGACTACATCTCCTGGTTCCCTGCTACAGGGGTCCTTGCTGAGGCAGTAAACTGACTTTTCGTTGAGTTCTCAGACTCAGGGGAACCCTCAAATCACACCTTCCACCAGTCAATGATGTCGCCAGCCCATTCTAGTCCTATATAGAGTTTCTCCTCAAAATAAAGAAGTTTATAGCTTGAATACAAGTCTCTTGCAACTCCAAGTCACCTCTTCATCCAAGTCGTAGCAGATATGACTAAGTTTTTTGTAATGCCCAGTTGGTGTCATTGCCAAGCATCATACACTGATTCTTTAGATCTGCTTTGAGTTGCAAATGAGGAGTAAACTCGGTTTTGTCCACTCGGCAATGTTTTACTGGTTCCATTAGCGTATAAAGCAGGACTTTTTAACAGTTTGCTATTTTTGACATTATATGCTCCTACATCCTACAATTTGGACATTTAACATCTTTGGTTTGGCTTTCTTTGTTTTATTTATTTGTCTCTGAGAGTAGAAGGAATGCAATTTTATTTTGTTGATTTTTAACTGACTATTTGTAGTGTGTGAATAGTTCTTTGCATTGGGTTTCTCTGTGACCGATTAATGATTGTCTATTGCCCAGTGAGAACAAAGACAGGCTTGAGCACCAATACTGCAAATGCAAATAAATGAACATGGTATTAATTACCGAATGCAGCTAACGGTTAGAGCTCACTTCTAAGGTGTCAAGAGTTGTGAAGAAAATTACAAAAACATACCCTTCAAAATTTCAGCCTTTACAGTTTGAAATAAAATAAAAAAGTATAAACTAGAGGAACATCTGCCGGGTGGAAAATGTGAACTCTAAACTCTAAACAATCTAAAAGCAGCAATAAACAAAACTTTGTTTTACCCGCTTTTATATACAGTTAAAATGCCCTTGAGCAAGGTGCTTTAGAACCCTGGGCACCGACAGAGACAATCTGCCACTAACTGGCACCAGCCTGTGGTTGAACTGGGCAGTTTCCAGGTCTCTATGTCTGTAGCTTAGTAACTATCAGCAGTGTAGCTGAATAAAAGCAAACTGCTGATATTTTCTGAGAACGTAAAGACCAAACAAAGAGCCTTAATTTGTTACTAAAAGCTGGTGTAATTGCTTTATCTTTGTCTAGACGGAACATTTAAGGCTGCTGAGACGAATTTTGGAAAACATACACATCTCTGAATCTCTGTCCGGTGCCCCTGGAGAAGCTTTTATGGGAGATGGGGAGTGAAGCGAGTCGGGTTCATCTGTTATTCGCTTCCCTTAATGACTGGACTGTATTTTGAAGCCGCATGGCTAAATTAAAAGACGCAGGATGTCTTGATGGTAGAAAACTACCTGTAATTTTTTTTTTCCAGCCGGTAAAAAGGTTTATATATAGAGAGAGAATAAAAGGTCTGTATCTTGCCCCCCCCCCCTTCCACATTCTCTGTCTCTCTCCCTATTTTTCTGAGGAATTCAAGTGTGCCTCCATCAACAGTCGTCTGACAGGAGGCCTCCAGAGTACGTTTTGTCCGCTCTGCGCCACCTTTTCTGCTGACAGACTTCAGTTGCCTGGAGACGTCGCTCGAGAGATAAGCTGTGGTAATTGAGCAGGCTGCTGATCAAAGCCAGTGGACTGCTAAACAACGGCACATTCAGGCACCTCACGCTGCTCTTACTTCCTGCTCTCCGCTAACAACGTGTTCCCGGCTTTCCCATACAGCGCACCCCAACATTACCCTCCTGTCGAAATTACATTCACCCCATTTTCTGCCATTACTTGTCCGCTTGATTGGGAGGGAGGGAAACTTCCTGACATTAGCAATGCAAACGAGAGCGAATCCGAATTTTAAAACACAGATCTGAAATGATTAAGCTGCGTGATGGGCTTTAGGTGTTTTGGTGGTACCACAGGTCTGCCATTAGATGCTTTGTGATGTTGATTGTGGTGCATAATTTGCTGTGAAGGCTGCAGTCAATGCACTGTAGATGAACTGAGGGAAGACATACTCAGGTCCTGGCTCTGTTGCAAAACTACTGTGAAAACTTGCTTGGAGATCAATTCTTGAATCTAATGTTTTAAAAATGTCTGCAACTAATCTATTATATGCTGGTCAAGATATAGATAAACACAGATAAAGTAAAACTAATAACACTTTTGTTGTTTTACTTCATTGCTGAGGCCGGTCTGAACTCAAAAGTGCAATCATCATAGAGTGTGGAGAAAACCTGACTCTCAATGAAGCCACCTCATATTGAAAATCCTATTTTTAGACTAATCAGGTCACAAAAGCCACAGAATTATCACACTGACATCCAGAAAGTCGTGCAGATAGTTTAAGATGAAATGGAATTGTTTTCTAATTATTTTGTCCTTATTTAACATTGTTTTTCTTAAAATACGGAGGGAAGGAAACTCATTTCCATTTTCATGCTGGCCGGAGGGAGGGTGGGAGGTGGGGGGAGGGGGGGTTGGGGGGTTGGTGGGTTGACCCTTGTCATTTCCTGGGTATAATTTAACAAACATGAGGCCGATTGTAAATTACAGGAGAATATGCGGGCAGTTTACAGATGCTGGCAGAATATCTCCTGTCGATGTTTCAGCTAATCTCAACGGAAAACTGTCTTTTAAATGTCTCTTGTCAGCAGATGAGTTTTCCCAGAGTGGAAATTATCATGCATCACATAGCGGAAACAACTTCTAGAGGATATTAGACTTAATCAGACTGTTGCCTTCTATACATCTAGGTGGATATCTTAAATATGTAAAGATTGAATATCGATTACAATTTATCCTCCCTCCCATTCCTTTTAAAGTATTCTCTTTTTAGTTTACTTGTTTTTTTTATATTGTTCTTATTTTCAGAAGGATTAAGCAGCTTAATTGTTTTCCATACCAGAAAACACAAATATATGCAATTTATTCCAGTTTTAATTTGAAAGGTTAAACAATATAATTAATTGTGCAACAATTTATTATTCCCTCAAGAATATGCTTAGCTTTAACATTAATTTATTCCCACATTTATTGGACAATAGGATGATATATAATTTATATAAGCACTCTGGCTTTTTAAAACGTCAACTATAAATGATTATGAACCACGCCTGCTTAAATAGTATTGCAGAATTGAAATAAGGGTAAGATTAAAGTAATCTGCAAATTAATTGACTTTCTGTCAGACACTAAGAAATGCATACTGAGATAGAGACACAGAAAGAAGATTCAGGCTCCTTTTCTTTACCATTTGAAATGTATGTGCCTGTCTCCTGAGGTAAACCCAAAGCTGTTGATGGACACGTCAAATCATATACAAGCAGGAAGATAATCTGAATTTCTAATCTGAGTCAATTTTTAGACTGAGGGCGTGAGCTGCCGTGCCTCCACAACTCCACAACTGCCCTGTAGGTTGCTACATTCTGTAGTGCAGCTTTACAAAGTGACCCAGGTATCACCAGATGTGTGTATATCTGGAGCATGTAACAAAAGTAATTTCCCTCTGGGATTATTAAAGTATGTCTGATTCTGATTCTGAAACTCTGCTATTTGGGAATATTATTGTTTGTAATATAGCTACAGTGGAGAAAAGTATATATAAAAATAAATCTAAAGTGATTTAAACATGTGTTAATCTCAAATATGGGCAAAATCCTACTTAAAAATGTCTAAAAATCAACATTGACAGTTTTCAAGTGGTTATACGGTTGTTGATCAGTACAACTTTAGTCATTGAAAAAAAATCCAAGTCAGGACTACATATTCAAACATGATAAAATCTAAATTAGTTTCAGAAATAGAAACACACACACACACACACACATATATATATATATATATATATATATATATATATATATATATATATATATATATATTTTTTTTTATTTTATTTTTTTTTTTTTTTTTTTTTTTGTGGCCCATTACACCCCTTGTGATCTATAGTGGAGGTAACATCTGGTCGCTTGTATGCTGGAGCTCCATTTTTACCATACCTTTTTTACAAATGCTTTTAAAGGACAAACTTTTTGCACATTTTCCCCACATAATGGTCACAAACAACACAAATCTATGCCTACATTGCTTTTATACAAATACGCTAACTCTTTTACACCTCAATAAAAGCTCACAGAGGACTTTTCAATTCATCACCTGAAAGACAAAGGAATGCCACACTGCAGTTTGCTATAAGCATTCAATGGGTCTTAGCAAACAGTTAAAGAAGGCACTCTGGTCAGATGAGACTAAAATGTAACTTTCACACTATATGTAGGGGAAAAGCAACATCATGCCAACCATGTTAGTCTAAGCTTTAGAGACATTCAAAAATAATAGATTGTGAAGATTTAGCAAAGAATTGAATCTCTAGATTTGCAAAGCTGGTAGATATATGCCCCAGAAGTGAGTACAAATTAACACCACATCCCCCATGGGTCCCATTAAGGTCCATTAAAGTTTGTGAGTACAGCATGACAAACAGTGTAAAAGTTTAGGGGCTGTGTGCAACTGTAACAGTCCCTCTCTGTCCTCTGACACTGTTGCAATCCTTTTACTGCCAAACTGAAATCACCTCCTGAGGGACTGATGGAGGCCGGAGAAGGATCTTTATTAGTCCGTTAACACGGGTCAATGAAACTGCTGAAGGAACGCGACTTAAATACCAATCTTAACCAAATTAAAGGAGCCCCTGAACATCAGTGGAACACTGCAAATGTGTCTCTTGTAAAGGCTCCAGCAGGCAACTGTCAGTCGGTCTGTTCCACTCTCACACAGAGTCACTCTAAAAACAACGACAAAGCACTAAATGGTTTCAGGATAAAAAAAAAGGCTTTTCCCTATAAGAACAGGTCCAGGGTGTTCTGTCTGTTGCGGAGCAGTTTAAGGTTGGTATCTAGTCTGTTTCTGCCTGCTGCTCTCAAAGCGTTTTACTTTTTTCCACACGTGCGTTCAGGACCTGACCGGAGCACAAAACGTTTTTGATATTTTTCTTTTTCAGAGACGTACTTCCATTGTTATGTTTCTATTTCAACCCAATCCCAAAACTCAGACTCTGCCATAGCAGTAAAACTGCATATTTCTCTTACATCTTTCCAGTCCTTTTTATATGCAAAAACACTGATTTCATTTTTTTTTTTATCTCTAAGCCATCGGACTTTCTTGATCAATAGTTTTCCAGTCATTCTTAAGGTCTTTCAACATTTTTCTTTATCTTTGGCTGGTCTTTTAATTTTTAAAGGGATGCCTGCTTGTTAAGCCACTTGATTAAGGGCTCAGGTTTGACTCGCCACTCTGCCACTTTTCAGCCCCGTCTTGTACCCCAGCATTGTCTTTTCATGAGTTCAGGAACTCGTAAAACTGCTAAAATCAAAATGTTTTGTAATACACTTCCAGGCAATTTTACTTTGTACTGTAAGCCAGTTAACTTATATGAAATATGACAGATAAAAGTAGAAAGAGCTCTCATGTGACAGCTCCATCATCCATTTTCATGAAATGTCTCATCCCTTCCTATCTATGTCTCAAACACTGGGCAAATTTAAGGCTGTTATGCAAGCTATGCCAGGGTTTAAAAAAGTCACCCTGTCCCCATAATTGCCAGTCCTTTTAATGGGATGCCATAGAACGTAGAGGAATGGATAAGGTTTTCTGTGAGTGTAAGGAGAACATTTTTTTGACACTACCCACCTGGAAACGAGAAGCGTGCCAGCCATCACTCTGATTTAGGTAACTGTTTTAAACTCACGGTTAACTGCAGGCTGGTTAAGCAAGTGCATAGAATAACTGACCAGCTAATATCAACTTGTTATACTCTTGTGACCATTCAAAATGATCTGTAATAATGGTTTACTACTGTGTGCCATACACTCTTGGAAAAAAAAAAATTCTAAATTTGTCAGGTTGCTTAAGTCTAAGTCTTAAAACGAAAAGAACAAACGTTTAGCATAGATAACAATATTATAACTCATCAAATAACATTTCACAGTGCGTGCTTGTGCCGGCTCAGAGAGGCAGAAACCCATTAAAACCTGATCTGTCCAGAAAAATCACAGTTTAGCATTAAAGCCTGTGAAGTTATTGCAAGTCATCTCATGGGGATCATTAACGCCGCCTCCAAGTTTAACACCAATCAGTTCAGCTGCTGTTTCAGAGTGAACTAAAGCTGCAAAAATGAAGTTCATTTCAGTTGTTACACCAAAAAAAAAGCTTCATATCATCTAATCCTAATTCCCTCTTTGAGGAGGAGGGGAAATGGATGGCTGGTTTCAGACTAGGCTGCACCGGTGGGCCGGTGGGATTCACAGACAGAAGCATATGCTAATAGACACACAGAACTAATCCATCACCGGCTCTCTTCAGAAATAATTAAGTCAAAAATTATGAAAAGCTCCCGCTCCAGCACTTTAATCTCGCTGCAGATGGGGACCCCACTGATCAACAGGTGGCCTCTCCTGGAATGAACCTCCGTCCCACCACTGTCATCCGAGTCCTCGGAAACAATGGTGGACACACATCTGAGTGAAATAGCAGACGGCTATGTAATTATGATGGAGCGTTTGTACGCGTATGAATGATATCCATTTCATAATTAACCACCTACCGTGCCTCTGTGACACCTGTCTCTGTCTTTTGTTATAACAAGAGGCTGAAAATGAGACATGTTCCAATGGCAGCCTCACATTTTCAGGCAGTTCAAGTTGTCACTTTCTTTGCGGGAGCAGAACAAAACTAAACACCAAGACACAAAATGTTTGTGTTTTTGTTGAGAGAAACATCCCTTCTTGGGGGATGCACTGCTTTGTAAAAGGCTGCCCCTTCTTTTTTATGCCATGGAAAGAAAGCACATCTCGTTTTAGGAAATGAAAATCACGAGCAGGTTCTGACATTATTTAACCTAACCTGAAATATCCAAAAGCACACGCAAACATGTTATTTTTGTGCGCTTTTGTGTGTTATGGTGAAGAAAAAACGAAAAGGTTGTTTATGAAACAATTAGTACCCCCCTGCTGCTTCCATTGAATGACGGAAAGGAGCGGCTTATAAAATGCACTTGATTAACTCATCATTATTGTGACAAGCTCACAGAAAGTTGTGCCAGTTTGCACCTCGGTAGCATACATTTAGGTGTTGCCACAATGTCAAAGACATAAGCAGCGAACCTAGATTAGCAAACGCTGTTGATGACTGATCTGGGAAAGGTTCTAAAATTCAATTCAGTTCAATTCAATTTTATTTATATAGCGTCAATTCATGAAACATGTCATCTCAAGGCACTTTCCAAAATCAAATTCAATCAGATTATACAGATTGGGTCAGATTATACAGTTTGGTCAAAAAATGTCCTATAAAAGGGAACCCAGTTGATTGCATCAAAGTCTCGACAAGCAGCATTCACTCCTCCTGAAAGAGTGTAGATCCACAGGGAGAGTCGTCTGCATTGTCCATGGCTTTGCAGCAATCCCTCATACCGAGCAAGCATGAAGCGACAGTGGAAAGAAAAACTCCCCATTAACGGGAAGGAAAAACCTCCAGCAGAACCGGGCTCATGAACGGTCATCTACCTCGACCAACTGGGGGTTAGACTGGCCGTTTCTAAACAATGTAAAATCCATTATTCTTCAGGAAAAGGGATTATTCACAAGTAGAAAACATTTGGAAAAACTGTTGATCTGAAAAAACCCAGGAGCTACATCTCAATTGAAAGTTAGACACAAAAAAAATGTAAAAAGTATTGTTTCTTTGGATTTGAGGGAGTGTAATTTCTCAAAATGACACGACAACATGAAGGTTACACCTGAATGAACCTCAAAACTTCCAAAATAGCGATATGGCCTCAATGCAAAGCCCCGTGTTTGGAGAAAACTAAATGGAGAACATCAGCACAAAGAACTCCTGCCAAACTGTCAAGCACAGTGGGTGGTATATTAAAGTATTCCAGAGTCAAATGAGAGGCCACCTGATTGAAAGTCATCATCAGGACAAATGATCCCTAACACAGGAGCACATACAGCAGAAATGCAGGGAAATTGCACAAACCCAGGAGCTGCACGCTGGGATGTATGAGTGGACAATTAGAAAGGTAAGTGTAGCTTGTTTGGAAGGGTTGCCCGGATAAAGTCTCCTCTCACTAAAAAAAGTGTTGCAACATTGTTTAGGTTTTTAAAGTTGCATCTGAACAGCACTATCTTGAACTTCTGAGACAACGTCCTTTGGACAGATGAGACCGAACCACAGTTGTTCGGTCGTAATTCACAACGCCGTGTTTGGAGAAAACCAAGCACAGCATATCAGAGCAAACACTTCATACCAAATGTCAAGCACACTGGTAAAGCGGCTACAATTTGGCCGTTTATCCTAGGGTGGTTTCAATATTTTTTTCAAGCGGGTGAAAACCAGATCATTTTTATTATATCCTAAGACGTCGAATAGAAGTAAAACAGGATGTACTCTCTTTTTCACACAAGTGTGCAAATAAAACTCTATAAGAGCGCTCAGCTTTACAGCCAAACCTGAATATGAGCCTATCCCCTCTCTGTGGCGCCTTGTGTACACATATAATCATAAGGTATCAGGTCTACCTCATCAGGGGGGTACTGGCCTCATCACAGAAGAATAGAAAATTCGCCCTCCACGTTGCAGCTGGGGATGATGAACTCTGATTGCTTTTCCCTCATCTCTCCTCCATCACTGAAAATTCATCACACTCGCAAATCGCTTTCTGCATCCCCACGTGGGTGTTAGTGCAATCACACCGTAATGTGCGCGCTAATCGACCCCAATCAGCACCTTGTTTATGACTGCCGCTCCTTGATGGGACGGGTTGGAAACAGAAGCAGGTCTCAGGCATCTCTGCTCTCTATCTGACTGCGACTCTGTACATTGCGAGTGCGTGCTGAAATAGAATAATGCGTACGACATCAGCATCCTAAAGAGTCACTCCAGCTCTGCGTTTTCTCAAAACTGTGCATTTTCTTTTGCTTGTTGATGCTGTGACTCCTAAAGGGGAGCTGAAAGTCTGACTCTGAGGGGCGGCGCTTTAGAAACAGGAAACCTACATGCCAAATCGGTCAAACCAGAGTGAACTTCAAATATGCTTTTGATAAATGCTTGGCGCCCAATTCCTAACACGTCCTCTGGGAACGGTGCGGGCAACATCAGAGGGTCTGCAGCAGGGAGCTGGAACTGGTTAATGGAAATGGGAATAAACCTTGGCACAAGGACAAAGCCAAACACAACCAGGCATCTTCATTTCTCTGAATCGCTGTCTCTTTTTTAACCCGGATATTTGGACAGAAATCTTTGACAGGAGCTTGTGATTTTAACCTGCCGTAAAGGCGAACGCCCAGCAATCCCTCCACACACAAAACACCAAGAAAATGGATCTCAACCAAGGGGGTAGTCCTCAGGGCTGGTTGGTTTCAATGTGCGATTTCTGCCAGAGATGTTGGATGGGACTGGAATTGTTAGAAGGCTGTTTGAAGCAAGCAGACCTGCTTATCCAGCACTTTATTCTGTAGCTGAAAGGTCCATGAAGGGAAATAAATGCACAGTTTGTCCGTCAGTTAAGGCTATTTATTACCCGTCTGTCCCCAGTAAAAACGTACTGATTTGCAACTACATCTGACATCAGAACCATTTCCTTCACGCTGATATGTAGTCATAATAAAAAGAAAGTGCATCTTAATATCAAAGGACTCCATAAAAGTGATCTGGTCTCATCCAGGCTTTAATATTATTTCGATTGTATCTCGAGTTTGCAGGAAAACACCACAGATTCCACGTCTCCGCCGCTGTTTTTTCTGGGATCATTTTCCTGCTGATCATTCAGTTTGGACCAAGCTACAGCTGTTGCACAGATGGCTTCAGATTTCACTCGTCAATGCTTTGGGGTACAGAAATGTCCATGGCTGTGACAGGTCCAGTGACTACAAGGCACCCAGGTCCTGCAAAACAAGCCCAGACCATGATGCTTCAACCACCATGCTTGACAGTTGGAATGAGCAATTTCTGCTGATGTAATGTTAAGTTTTTATGGCACTAATGGGTCCCACAGAGCATCATTATTCCTTAGGTTGTCCAAACGACAATTAGCAGGTATAGCCCAACCATTACCTGTCCATTTTAGTGCTGGACAGTTAGCACGAGGTGTTTGTACTGATATGCAGCATTTGCTTGCCTCCAAACATGGTGTTTGTATATTTCCTTTAGATAGAACAATGCAAACATAAGTAATGATGCCTAACCCTCTCTTTAAAAAGCGGAGTTTCATGTTCAACCTTTCTAAACTCTAATAAGGCCTTAAAAACTAAACATATAAGCACTTGTATAAACTAAAACAGAGCTCATGAAGTGTTTTTTTTTTATTTCTCTGAGGATTAAAGTATGACCTTGGAGGGAAATTGCAGGGACTTCCACTCCTGGTAAGATTGTCAACTGTCTTAAATGTTTTCCACTTGTGAATAATCTTTCTCACAGTAGAGCGATCGACTTGAAATTGTGCTCCCACCGAGGACACAGCAGGGAAATCCAGTAGCACACACACACTGTGTTGTGTTATTGACAGTCTTAATGGAAACGCTCCTGTGAATGCTCCGAACCTCATCAAGAAACAACCTTTGTTTTGTTGACAGGGACTATTATTTCTAAAAAAATAAAATAAAAAAATGAAGCCTTTCATTTCTTTTTCAGATAACTGCTAACAGAAAAAGGCACTTTCTCTACCAAGTGATTTGTGCATGATAGAAAAAAAAAGTTTAATGCCACAAGTCATGTTTGTTTACACGGATGTTGTGCTTGTGAGGACAAAAAACTCATTTTTTTCATAGTCAGGCAAATCATAATCAGGCTGTATTTAGTCCGCAGGTCTGTGTAAACTGCTCTGAAAAGGACAGCTTTACAAGTGGAGCAAATGCAGGCTGATAAAAGCAGGAAAACGTCCCTGTCATAGTTGTTCAGAGTATTCTGCCTGCATTCGTTCTTTCAAAGAAATAACAGAATGGAGCAATTCTTACTTAGCAAATTCTTACTGGTAGGAATCTAGGATTCAGGTTTTGATATTGTTTGTTTTCATTCTGGCTGAGATCACATGCCATCTTTATGAGATGAGAAAATCGCTGAACCTCTTAAGCTTATAAAATTGTTTCCAAACCCTGGAAGAATGTCAAGCATGCTTTTCCTCACAGCATCAAACCAGTTTACGTTTTGGTTCTTTAACCCATGGCAACACCTTTGCTTTCCCCAAATCAAGTAAACTTCTCCATTCTATGAAAATAGCTAAAGATTGATACACAAGCTGACATCTGAAGAGGGAGATTATGGCTGCCATTTCTGTTGGGGTGGAAATTTAAGTTTTAGGGGGCTGAAAGATGTCTCTCGCACTTAGTAAAAACAAATTCTGCATTAAATATATATTTACACTTACGGTAATATAAGGAGCTTACACCTGTTCTGTAGCACCATAGCTAGTTGCTACAGAAAGGTTCCAGCAAAGTTTACTGGGTTTGTTCACAGACCCAGACAAAAGCAACAAAGTCATTAGCAGTAGATAGAGGACACAGAAAAGAAAAACGACCCATCTGTAAATGAATTTGTTAATTTTCGCCATTTGTGTTCAACGTACCATTAACACTGCAACACAGCTGGCCGGCACGGGAAGTTAGAAGAGTACCAACAAAAGCACTGCATTTCTTTACATGCTAAGAAAATAACTAAAACCTTAGTTGTAGCACGATAACGGACAGAAATAAAAATGACGCTGGTCAACATGATTGTTTTTTCTGTGAATGCATAAACCACTGCATGCATATCTGGCCACTGCAGGAAACAATGATTCTTAGCAAATATATTATTTTCTATGTTTCCTATTTTGTGACACCCAAAAACCCACAGTTGGGTTACTTCAGAGAAAATAAAATCCAAACACTACTTATTATTGTGGTAGTACATTGCTACAGAAATAATAAGTTAAGTAGACACAGCCCAAATGACCACACGGTTTTCATTGCTTGCAACTGCATTGCCTTGAAACTCTGACAAAATGCTTGTTAGACTTCCAGCGTTACTCTAAAAAGTTCAGAACACCAGAAAAAGGTTAACAATTTGAACAAAGCACTTTTACTTAAAGCTTGTACTAAATACAGCAGCTTCCATACTTGTTTTAGCTGACACCAAATATAGAATACCACACTACTTAAAGGGGTCATAAGAACAAGTTTTGTTTTTCTGAGGTTTTGGGGGTATAATATGAACTGACACCTGTCTCACCTAACAATTAGTAAATATTTTAGATATTAGTATTGGAGCTGTGATGACAAGTTGATTAATTTGGCAGCGGCAATGTGATGATTGTTATTTTTCTGTTTTAAATTAAAACAAATCGATCCTATTAAGACTTTTTGTTTAATTTCGTGGCACCATGGAGGTTTGTTTCAGTTTTCCTTCTCTATGTCTACATAATAGTCATTTGTGATAGGGAAGAACATGACCTAGTCCTCGTTCGGTCCTCGTAAATTCACGATTCTTTTAAGTGTTCGTGTTGCTGTTGATTGGTATTTCGTTAAGATATTCGTGGATCAGAAGGTGAACCAAACACTGAAAGCTTGGATTGTTGCTTGAGCTTTTTCTCAACACAAGAGATGAGAGAGGAGCCGACATTACTTCAGACGAGGCACCAGTCCATCTTTTCATCTCCCACTCCATCCCACCATCACTAGTGAACAGGACACAGAGATACTTGAACTCCTCCACCTGAGATAGAGACTAATTCCTCACCTAGAGGGAGCAGTGCACCTTTTTCCAGTTGAGAATGATGGCCTTGAGCAAGCGTTGACATACATGTTTTACACTTGTCTGCAAAATCTCTGCTAAACGGCTTTCCTGTTATAATTTCTGCGTTCTTCACATGCCTCTGTTTACGCAACCTGCGTATGGCATGTGAAAGCCCCTTTTTTTAAGTATAGAGGAACAAAGAACCCGAGAAGAAAAAGAGTTATCAGAACTGCCATTATTCCTCTGAGGAGTTTTAGGTATTGTCCAGCGGTAAACACAAGCAAAATCCATCTGTTTTGACCTTGCTAGTAGTTTAGCTTGTTACCCCTCCGGGATCTAATGTTTGAACCTTAAAACATATTTTCCTTTGTCCACTTGGCAGGAAGGGAGTTCAAAGCTGAGTTCACTTCCTGTATATTCTCCTTTTGCCGCCTCACAGGCTTCTTGGCATCTAAAAATAGTTGAGCAAGATCCTCTGTCCTATTGCACGCGCACATAAATACATTTGTTCCTCTATGGGAGGTGCTTTCAGGGGCAGGCTGCAGACTGGCGGAGGTGTTTTGTTAAATTTAGACTGTTTGCTCTTCTGCTGTGGAGACCCTGATTGCATTTCCACACAATCAATACTGGCATATTGGATCTGAGTGAGAGGGCAATAAGAGCCAATAAAGCTTTGAGGGGGCGCTCAGGCGTATTTTCTGTCAGGCAGCCAGGAAAGAACAGCACGTTAGGCCTACAGGCCATGTTAGAGGATAGAATAAGCAGGAAGGCTGGATGAGATGCAGCATAAGTGCAAACAAACCTAAACTCAAGACAAGCCGAGATGCATCGCGTGGATAATGTCACACAAGTACATTCGTAGACACACACACACCACAAACACTTCCTATTGCGGCTTAAAGGCAATGCAACGTTCTGATCTCAAAATTAAAAATCAAAAGAGCCCCAGGGTGTGTTATTATGTTGATGCGCTGGGTTTGACGATAAGATTTATTTATAAATCCCAGTTATGGCTGGAATCTTAGACATTTCAAAGGATTTCAGATAACAAATGCTTGACACATCCAAAAGTGTCTCTGAATCTGATTTAGCTGTTTTGCACCTGCTCTCCTGCTTTGTATTCTTCCATCCTCGTGACCCTTTATCTTATTTCCAATAAAAAAAAAAAGAAACTGGCACGCAGCTGCGAAACCTGTGCTTCTTTCAGACCCAAACAACACGAATCAAATCATGGGGAGAAGATATCGCTCTGCGTGAGCAAAATTACATTTCGCTCACAAACACATCTGAAAACATGACAAAATGAGCTAATCTTAAACACACCGCGGAGAAGGGAAAAAGAGGAAGGAGCGAGGCGAAATAAAAAAAAATCCAAAAAAAAAAAAATCTGTGTTTCCTGTTGCTGAAAACTTTGTCAGCAGTTGCAGCTGTTGAGCCTGCTGAGATCCGGCTCTGTCACACGCCTGGAACTCTGTTCTGACATATGTTTCGGTAAACAGCGGGTCTGTACTTTTCTGCCTGAGCAGTCAGAGAGAAAACCCGAGTAACTTAGAGTGTAGCTGAGTTTAGACCGAGGGAGAGACAAGAAGAGATGACACGAGTCTGAATTGGCACCATCGCCTTGGCATTTCAAATTAACACAGATTAACACAGATCACGGTTCACTGTTTTAGGTCATCTGTGAAGCAGAAATCTTTCTCAAAAACCTACAGTCAGTTTGTGAGGCTCTAATAACTAAAAATTACATTCTCACACAGGATGCATGAAGTCTTACTCACCTAAAACACAGAAACTGAAAACAGGAAATGAATTCAAATGGTACTCCAGCTTAATTTAACACATGACCATTAAGCATTTAGGGGCTTTTTTCTGCTTCCCTGTAACATGTAATGAACAAAGTTATTAACTACTGTAATTTATTTTTAAAGTACTAAGTTATAATACTTACAAATATTTTGAAAATGTTGCCATTTATGTTTTATGCTTGCGTTTATTTTGAAGAAGTGGAAGGACCAAAATAAGAAGAGGTGAGGGAACTTTGTTTGAAATGACCTCTAGTCATCAAATATTTTATTTTTTTATTTATCCTTTATTTAACCAGGTTATACCCATTGAGATTAAAAATCTCTTTTGCAAGGGAGACCTGGCCAAATATAGTTCAACTTGAGTGACATTTGTGCCGTCAGTGTTTTATCAAATATGAACATGTTATAATGAGCCATTATTTGCATAGTCATATTTCCCTGGCTAATAAATCAAATGCACATTTTAATAGTCAGGGGTTTACTTGCTGTAAATACTGACTCAACAGCAGTATTAAAGAAAAACAAATAAACTTTGAATCTGCCAAATAACTGTGCATGTACTATGGAGAAACATTCTGCACACTTCTATATTGTTTTGAGAATCCTATTTCTATCAGCAGTATATTCTTTTTGTTCCTATGTTGTGAATTTGCCCTTACTGTACAGTCTCTTATTCCTCTGTTTTTGTTTTTATGTTTTTTATCCTTTTGTGATTCTGCATGCTTCAATTTGTGTTTCACTTTGCTGCTTGTATGCTTGAATTTTCCTAATAATACAATTCAAATATTAGAGTAATCATCCATGAACAGATCGCTGGGACAACAGGTCAAGGAGGGAAACCCAGACATCCCTCTCTCCAGCAACATCCTCCAGCTCATTATGGGGGATCCCACAGCGTTCCCAGGCCAGACGGGGCATATAGTCCCTCCAGTGAGTTCTGGGTCTTCCCCAGGGTCTCCTCCCAGTGGGATGCGGTGGAAATACCCCCAAAGAGTGTGCGTAAATATGACCATATCACACTCATCCTTCACTTGCTCCACTAGCTTCCTGTTTCATCCAGGATCGACTACAAAATTGCTCTAACCCATCAGTGCATCCATGGAAATGGCCCGCCCTACCTCAAAGACCTCCTCACGTAACCTCCACTCACGAAACAAAGCCCCGTTACGGCCCCCCCAGGACTGAGCTCCATACTGTGGGTAATTGGGCCTTCTGCTCAGCCAAGCACTCTGGGATTGCTTTTAACAATGAAAAGTGCTTTACAAATAAAACGTATTATTATTATTATTATTATTATTATTATTATTATTATTATTATTATTAAAGAGAGGTGCCTCATGCATCCTGATGAGATGCCCAAACCACCTCAACTGACTCTTTTCAATGTGGAGAAATGGTGGCTCTACTCTAAGCTCTCCTTGAATTATAAATAAAATAATTTTAGAATAAATCCATCCATCCATTTTCCGTCACGCTTGTCCCTCGTGGGGTCGCGAGGGGTGCTGGTGCCTATCTCCAGGATTCAATGTGTGAGAGGCGGGGTACATTTTAGAATAAATATCAAATAATATTCTATTGTATTCTATGCTATACTAGAACCCATGGGCACTTTGCAGTAATGTTACCATGACAACAACAAAACAGTTGGATGCATTAGTTAACAGTAATTGTTTGCTCCATTGGTCTATGCATAACATCTTAATTTTAGCCCCAAATACATGAGCAATTGTTTTTCTAGGAAAATCAAAGCTGTCATTTATATATATAAAAATATATGTATATATATATATATATATATATATATATATATATATATATATATATATATATATATATATATATATATATATCAATTATTATGAGTTATGTTTCTTGCTGCACATTTACACACATCCTGCACATCCTTTCCTTTAGATTTTTCTCTTTATATTCCAATACTTTATTCTTGCAGTCAAAGTTTTTTACCTTTCTTTATTTGTAGATTTCTATATTGCACAGCTGCTATATAAGGCCAATGTCACTATATTACCTAGTAATATCCAAAAATTCTTTACACAGGGAGAAGGGGTTATAATGTGAGGGGGTGCGGTAACTTTAAGCATCAAGCAGTGCGAACAACCAGGAAAAGTTTGTGTTTGTGAGTGGTGTTAAACTTTGGAACCAAGCAATCTTCAAATGTTATTCTAATTTAAATCAGAACACAACGGTAAATCTGTAAATTGTTTTTATGTATATTGTTATCGATGAAATTAGCTATGTTTACTTGACAGTGAAAAATTACTTACTAACAATTTGGCAGCAACCATCTAATTTTATTAGGGAATGGAGGTGGGAGTGAATAAGTTTCTCTTCATCCCACTCTTTTTCAAGTTATTTTCTGTAGTTCTGTAGTATATTATATTCACATAATAGTGTACTGTATTTGTTTTCTTACTGGCTTGGAATAAATCCATAAATTAAACTAAACTAAACTAATGCAGTCTTGATCAATTGTTCACCAGTTTTTTTAAGTCTTTCATAAATAATTTCTTCCAGCTGGGGTCACTCATGGTTATTTTAGTTTCATTTGGGATTAATCTCTGTCATATTTTATGTGAATTAACTGCTCTAAGCAGGGATGAGAGCCACAGACCCTTGAATTATTGTGGCAATATAAAGTCTCTATGGAATAACGTGCAAATAAAATAAATGTTAATCTTACCCACATTATTCATGAGAAGAATTAACAGGAGAAAAAAAATCATTATACGCCATGTTAAGAATGAAACTGAAGTAGGTTGAGACCAAATAAAGTATAAACTGGGAAAGGGGAGAATCAGCGGATCATTTTCTGAGGATTTCTTTTTTTTTTTTTATGCTGTTGTTTCTTTAAAGTTAAATCAATAATCCGTTGAAAATTCCAAACAGAGCAAAGTTAGACAAACAGGAAAGTGGATTTTAGTTCTAACAATATGCCTCCTAAAGAGCTTATAAAGAAGATAGTCGTCTGGAGGGTGACCCACCTCTGTCCTCATGTATTGATTGACTTTGAAAGATTACAAAGACATGTTACTGTTCTGAACCAAATTGTAAAAAAAAAAGGTTATTTAAATACTTTTAAATGGTGTTGCAAGTGACTGCAGTCATGAGCACCTAATTATAAGATAAAAAGCAAGAGCGAAGTCTGAAGGGTACAGGGAAGATGCATGGCACCCGTTGCCTGTCCTAGGGTTGCACATAGATAGACACCTGGACACTTAGGCTTGAAAGTAGTGATAAAAAAATAGGAATACACAAGGTGAGTACACTGCTGCAAATCAATAAAACACATCAAAAGGATTGTGGTTCAATAGTTAGGTTTAGTTACTAATCCAAAGGTTTTTACAACCATAAGTCACTTGTGGGTTTATATTCTGCTCGGTCTGACTGCATCTGAGCTGAAATCATGTTTTGATTCCAGCTGCAGAGCCAAACATGGGGCACTGGGGCTATAATGGAAATATAATGTAAAAACCACATGACCGTGAATTCAGCCTTCAATGTCATTCTCCCCTCCAATAACTGCGATTCAATTCCACCTCTCAAGCTGAGGAGCCGGGGGATAAATCCAGGCTTCCCCGCCATCCGCGGACTAATCTCCCCTTGGAGAAGAGACTCTGTCGTGTGCTGTTCCTGCTGACCCGTCCTGCAGCTCAGTCTTACATTTAAGAGGAATAATAGAGGGAGGATTGGGATGGATGGGGGGGGCCTCCTCGGTCACCTGCCACCATTCCTACATCTCATATTAACAAGGGGACTCTGGGCTCCGGGGGCTTTGCATATAAATGAGGTGTCTCGTTCCTGAGATGATATCAAACACCGTGTGTGCGTCTGGATCTGGATCCGCGTGTGGGTGCATCCTAACCGGCATCCGTGTCCAGGGCAACGTTCGTGTTTCGCCGTATTCTCTGCACGTACAAGCCCGCAGACGTCCTGCGTGTCGAGCAAGTTTTCAATGTTTCAATTCCTCCCGGCGTTTTAAACATCGGAAAATCACATTGTGGAAAATAACATCCCTGAGTCGGCAGTGCTCGCATTTGGAGTGGAATGGTCGCTTTCCACACCATCTAACACGGCAACAGCTGAGCGCTTTCTGGGCTCCCCGTGGGGTCATGATCTCAATATCAAACAGACTCCATGTTTAGGCTTTTTCTTGTGTCTTTTATTTTAATAGAGTGGAATGGATGAATCAGAACGACCGTGAAAATTAACAGCAGCTCATTGGTGGGCCCACACAGATATTTAAAAAACGGGTTTATAACATGAAGCTCTTCACCAATTTACCTTTTCCTCTCATCGGTGTTTCTGCACTGAAACGTGTTATTTTTGTACATTTGGCGGCTGGTGAGTAACCTGCGGGGACACTGTGGCGCCAGCAAGCGCAGCAGCACAGCTATGATCTAATTCTGGGGCAAGCAATTACAGCAAACATTATTCACGGTGCAGAAGTGAAGTGAACTAAGCATCGTGAGGGTTCACTGTACCCTATCTGTGAAGAGCACAGGAAACAAACAGCTCCCTGTGAAATATGCTGAGGTACACTGCTGCTGCTTCATGATCTTTGGAGACCCATTTACTCTTTATAAGCATATTTAAAAGCAGAGAAAAGGCTGTTATTAGGTGAATTTTGCTGTTTATTACGGTGTCACACTTATTGTTTTTTGCTTCTGAGTAACAATTTATTAGCAATTAAAACGTCATAAAACAAAAAAGATTTAAAGAAACGGTTCCACAGTACATCCCATGTATCATCCCTGTCAAAACATATATCCACATAATAATTATGTGGATATATATTTTTTTGCCACATAATAATTATTTGACAAAAAGTGCTCACAGCGTCCACTAGAAGACTTGAACCGACCAGCCACAGTCTGTGCTTTGACCGCGGTTTCTGAAATCTGGCACACATATGCGACCTTTTTTAGAACTACAAAATAGTCACATAGACTCATTGTGCAAACCCTACAGGATGTTGACCATTTTGGGCCAAAGCCAATAGTTTGAAGAGGTTACACATACATATACTGAGTGATCTTCTCTGACAAGTTTTGGCTTAGCAGCTTGAAATGCTTTCTAACAATCTCCAGATTCCAAGTCAGATGTTAACACCACTAAGAGGTTTTTAAGTATTTCTACATTTAAAGTCATTTTTTAAATCTTTTTTTGCCACCAGTAAATATTTTTGGGTTGATATCTGGCCGGTTTGAGACTCTGTAGTTTTTGTCAAGTATCCAAAAAACTTCCTCCTTCATCTGCAGACACATACCCCCCCCCCCCCCCCCCAAAAAAAAAAAACTGAATGTGAATTAAAAGTAGCAGAAGTGAAAAGAGCACAGCTGCATGTTACCATCACAGAAAAAAAAAGAACAAAAAGCAATGTTATTGTTGCTTATGACAGATATTTCTTGTTCCACATGTATGGTTAGAGCCCTAGACTAGATTGTGGCGTTTGGTCCTTAAAGTTAAAAGAGCTCGTTTGTGAGTCCACTTGCAGTCTAGCTTTCATGGAGCACACACCTGGTATCGGAGAGCATAACAAGGTCAGCAGATTCCATAGTTATTACATTTAATGTTCATGAACATAAACAGCATGAAGAAAATGTTTAAATTTTGTCCTCCTTTAGCATCAACAATTTGGGAAGTGAGGGGGACAATGTCCATTTTTATTTCTATTGCGAATAGGCTGCAGAAAAAATCTTTTTGTTTTGCACAGAGGAAAGCAAATTGGGTCCCGGGGGGGGGGGGGGGGGGGGTTAAACAGTGTTCATCTTAGCAACCTGACTTTCCTTTTAGAAAAAGGTTTTATATTTTTACACATATGACAGAACTTCATTACTCTGCTCAGGTTTTTTAAAATTGTCACACAAATACTGTAGAATGTAAATCGATGAATTCAGTTCAGACATTGTGTATGTGTGAGTGGATGCAATAAATAGCTTATATATTAGTTTATTATGACACATCAGTGTCATAATAACAAGAAGACTTTTTGGTTGATTAACTTTTTTTCCATTTGGTGGGAGTCCCGAAATATTAGTCTTGACCTTGGAAGGTCCAGTCTTGGTCTCGGTCTTGAAAGAAACGACCTTGACTTTGTCTGTTAATCTCCTAACAACGTTCACGCAGAGTTTTTACCCTGGATGCCCTTCCTGACGCAACTGGGATTTAAACCTAGGTCCCCCATATTAAAGATGTGAACATGCCCCACCACACAACAGAGGGACTTAACTCACCATGTGAGAGTCTATATTTATTGCCCTCCAGCGCTACGCTACCAACGCCGGTTTTCTTATTCATAACCTTTGACTGTGTTTGAATATTTTACAGGTTTCCTGCAGAAAACGTCAGACACATGAATCATTACCTCACTTTAGTACATGGTACAGAGTAATTACAGCCACGAGTTACACACTAACCCTTCAACCTGAAAATCTGCTGAACGCATGAAATATTTCACACTCTGGGGCCACATGTACATACATATTTCCTTAATTTAATGTGCTCCAGCGGGAAACCAGCAAACACACGCATTACGAAGAGGGAAAAAGACTGGAGGCGTCCTGACATTGGTGGAAAAGAAACTAATTACTGTAAGGGCCAAACTCCCAACATCATAGAGCGTACCTGAAGCTAATAATAAAAATATGGTCATAAACCCCCACCCCACCCCTGCCCCGCACACACCAACAGCCAGACATTTTTATAATGAGGTGCCCAATCTGTGCCCCGCCCTCGTGTCAGGTCCCAAAGGATGTCTGGCCCTCCGGACATTGCTGGATTCCTTCATCCATCTACCTAGTCTGCCTAACAAAGTAATGGAGACTAATCAACTGTCAGGACGAGCAATCAGCATACTACATCTCCCTTCCCCACCGCAGCACTCCCAACAACAAACCTCCACCCGGCCCCCACCTGCCCCCACTTCAGCTGTAACTGTCAGGGGCAGAAATAACTGAGTGATAGCTATATATAGCAGCCAGGCTCTTCCCCGGCCTGGTGCATTTATTTCCCATTAACTTACCTCAACCCTTCTGACCTCTATTATGCTTAACCCTAATCTGGCTCTAATACCATGCCTAAACTTATATTAACTCAAACCTTTACGCCAACTGACTGTCTTCTTCCTCAATAAAGGATAATCAGAGAGGCAAAGGAGCCTGGTGTGTTTATCTAGCCATCCATCTTCTACACCTGCTTAATCCTATTCAGGGACCTTAGGGATTGGCCCCTCTCCGAGCAGTCAACGAGTGAGAGGGGAGCTACACCCTGTACAGGTCACCAGTCAATCACAAAGCTGGTATAAAGACAAATAGCCATGCACACTTAAAGCTAAGGGTTTTCTGGAGCGGCCAAGTAAGCTAACTAACCACAGGTGGGACAGCACATGATGTAGAGAAGTGAAGCCGCCACAGCAAGTCATTACAACTTGCACACAGGCTTCACACAGTTTTTGCACCAGATGCCCCTCCTGATTCAACCAGAATTCAAACCCATGTCCCCCATACCAAAGACGCAGAATAGCCCACTAAACCACGGGGGGACATCCATCATAGTGATGTAGAAGCCGCCCTATATTTGGAGGCTATTGAGGCAACCACCCACAGTTCAATTCCCGACTGTCGGCCCTTTGTTTCATGTCTTCCCACAAGTAAAGTCCCGCAATATTCTGTTTTGACACACTTCGTCACGTTGCCTCCAATGTGTAGTAATGCGTCCAATTGTCTCACAACCCTTGACACCCAGCGGTACGCCCTAATGCTCCCGAGGCGCATTGTCTTTTAGGCTTTTTTTCTTCTTCTTCATAGTAGGTACACCTGGTCTGGCATTCTGTTAGATGTTACATCTCCCAGGGAGGCAGATCATCTGTTACTATCATATAACATAGAAAGGATTCCTGCGTCAATGTGTGCTTCTGTGCTTATTGTGTCTCTGCTCTGTCTTCTCTAACCCCCAGTCGGTGGAGACAGATGACCGTTCACACTGAGTCTGGTTCTGCTGGAGGTTTTCCTCCCTGTTAAAGGGGAGTTTTCCTGTCCACTGTCGCTTCATGCTTGGTCAGTTTGAGGGATTGCTGCAAAGCCATCAACAATGCAGACGACTGTCCCTGTGGCTCTACGCTCTTTCAGGAGGAGTGAATGCTGCTTGTCAAGACTTGATGTAATCTACTGGATTTCCTTAGATAGGAAACGTTTTGACCAATCTGTCTAGATGATTTGATTGAAATTGACTTTGCAAAGTGACTTAAGATGACATATGTTGTGAATTGGTGATATATAAATAATATTTTATTGAATTGAAATTCTTAATATGGCTCTAAGTATGTGTGTAGCGTGCTTTATGGTGTGCTTGATTGTACCTGAAGAGCCTGAAATTCTAATACTAACTAGGAAAATCTGCCCTGATCTTCCCCTTCCGACAGGGCCCAGACAATCGGCGTGGCTCATAAGATAATCTTAAGAGATATTTCTGCCATGTGTGGTGTGTTAAGAGTGATCTGGTCCGCTTGGTGGAACATCGGAATGCTCCGACGAAAAAGCGACAATATTTAACATGTTCGCATGTCTTGCCCCGATATCCTATGTGTGTCTTTGGTGTCCCCCGAGGACAAATGAACACGCAGACTGTTGAATGTGATGTGTAGCCAATCAGAAAGCGAGGTGAGGGAACCCCGAGAAAGGAAGAGTTACAGCTCACCTCCATATCATAGTGCAGTAAATGTTAGAGCCCCTGTTCGCCGTGTCTCCCCTCCTTTAACCAACGGCTTTTCTTTTATTTATGTTTTTTTTCTCTGTTAAAATTAGTCCACAAACTTTCACCATTGTTCTCACTCATCGTCCGTGTTTTTTTACTCTGAATTCACGTTTGATCTTGAGAGGTTTCGTGAGATTTCCCTTCTGACCTCTGAATGATCTTGAATGAAATCGTATGTGGTGTGTTGCGCTTGCTGTCTGCCCAGACACCACACTGTACGAGCAAACCTGCTTCATGTACAATTTTTTATTGTTACGTGTGGCATTCCTCAGGCTTTGAAAACCGGCCGTGTGTTTTAAAATCTCGCCGTTTGAACCAGCCTTAATGGAAGGGACAAGACGCTCCTAGCAAAAGTACTCTTACCCTCACCCCACCTCCATGCAATAGGTTTATCCGAACATAATCTGTCTAGTCCAGTTGTGTACAATTCTGGTTTTTGAGGCCCTGTGTCCTGCATTTTCAAGTCCTTGCCTCAGCACAATTTGTTTAATTGGCAGAGTGTATCACAAAGTTCTTTCAGAAGCCTAGTGATAACCCATTTGGTAAAATCATGTGTATTGCCCCAGAAATTAATCTGAAAAATGCAAGATACCTGCCTTCAGGAATGGAACTGGACACCAAAATGTTTCAATGTGGTATGAAGGTTATTGGGGTTGATATCAATGGGCCAAATAAGCCAGACTTTGAACACTTAGACCAGGCTAAATTTGGATCAAACCAAAAAATAAAAAACATCTATATGTCTATACAGGCCAAGGACAGTACATGTATGCCAGGGTTGCCCAAAAGATCCACAATGAAATATGAATTGTAATGCAACATTCGGCAAATTATGAACCTTTGATTTGGAAATTGTGAAGTAAACCCACAATTGTCTTTTTCAAAATACTTGATACTTATATTCCCTGGAGTTTCCATTTGGAGTTACAAGTGTAATGTGCTTGAATCATGCAACTAGGGCATTGGTTATTTATGCAAAAGTAAATATAAAGCATCTAAGGTATTTTAACCATATTTCTTTTGCCACTTATTTAACAAGGCAAACTTTCATAAAGTGCCTCAAACTTGTAAAAGTGTTTTCCACATTAATTCATTTGCACTTGTTCTCTTTTTACCTCTTCAGTTTGTACTCACAACCAAATGTTTAAATCATTTCAACCAAAAAATGTTTTTCTCCCCATGAAACAAATCCACTTTTCTAATTATTTAATCAAGCTTAATTCATAACATTGTAGGAGTCCCTCACAAGAATACATGAGTGTTCCTCCTCAGAGAATACCAAACCTTCATCTCAGAAAGCAATGGTCACCTTCCATCTAAACAACACCTCTGATTGGAGAAAGTAAGAAGAAAAGAAGACGCTCCTCTTCTCTATGACACGTTGGATATCTTTGTAATAGAGGCGTCACTTTCATATTCTCATTCAAAGAAAAGGAAGCCTTCAAAATCTCTTTACCTGCTTTGAAAAACTGACAACCGACCAAAGTTTTCTCGAGATAAAACTTGTGACCTTGAGCAACTTCCTCGAAGCCAATTACGTGATGTTCTATTGCTTTGTTTGTGTCCCCTAACCACAGCAGGACGAACTGTGGTAGGCATAATTTTACGGCCGCCGGCTGGATATTTGACACGGATTGGTCTGGAAAGTTCTATATCATTAGCACAAATCATGACTGACTAACTGTCAGGAGTGAAACTATAATAGATGCTGCCGTACAGGCAACAAGCACTAATTAACACACTGTCATTACAAGAAAATTGTGATGAAAATTACAGCCAGCGTGCTCTTTCTCCATGAGTGACAGATCTCTTCTGCACTTGTGTCCTTCATGTTTTTTTTTGTTGTTTTTTTCTCCTGGGTATGCAGTGTAACGGCATATTGAGAGGTCAAATTAATCCTACTGGATGTTGCATTATTAGAATAACTCTGTGCAGTGCATCAACTTATATATTGTCCTGCAGATTTCACACGTTGGCTTATCATGCAAGCCTTAAGCTGATCATACCATTTTAGTTGTGCATGCTCAAAAGAGCAGTAATTAACATTTTTGCCAGCTGGCAGGATAAAATGACAGTAATGTGTCTGCTTTATGAGGCTGTAAGGGTAACAGATCAACAGAAGTGGAAGCTCTGGAGAGTTCATTTTCCCGCCGAGGACATTAAGTGAAGACATGCGGAAATTATCTGCAGGGAGTCTTTAAAAGTCAGTGGTTGATCTTACCGTCTTTGCCAATCAAGAAGTCCAGGTAGCGGTATGTGTAGGCCACGCCCACCTTGGTCTCCACTTGTGGTCTCTTCAGAGTGGAGTAAATCTTTCCCGGACTGTTCTCTTCTGATGCCGGTTTCATCTTACGGAGCCCGCAGCCCATGGCTCCACCGTTAGTCAGTCCTATGCAGACGCTGCTGAGCACAAGAATCAAAAACAGAGAAGTTATTAAAAAAAAGAGAAATCTAATTTCTAATCCTTTCCTTTTAATTGACTTAATAAAAATTCTGGTAGATGATGTCGACATGGAAAGAGTTTATGAAATAAAAATCCTGGGTGTGACACGGGACTATAATAGAAAATCTGCTGGAAACCCCAAATCTAAAACTGGCAAAGAGCAAAGCAGTTATGGGAGATTTTCAATGCAAACTGGATTATAAATCATCAATGATTCTGTTTTACCGTATGTGAACTAGTATGTGGAAGTATGGGAGAATACGTACAAAAACAAGACCAAGCCATTATACAGACAAGAAAAAAAGCAGTCAGATTAGTTCACAAGGAGGGCTTTAGGGAGCACAACAAACTATTTTTAAAGTCACAAATATTGAAATTCTGGGATCTGGTTACATTTAAACAGCATAAATGATGTTTAAAGCTCAAAATAAACTAATGGCAGGGAATATTGAATATGTTTTTTCTGACAGAGATGGATAAAAGTGGAAGGGACTGAATAATGATTTGAAAAAAAAAAAACAATAGGAGTTCATTTTCAAAAAGAGATACAAAAAAAAACACATTCTTGGGGAGGTTATGGTTTAAAATAATTTATGACAGACAACTATTGTGAATATATATATATATATATATATATATATATATATATATATATATATATATATATATATATTGCCTTTCTTGATATTAATTACATTCTAAGCAAGTAATCACTATAATCATGGACTTTCACTGTAAATAAATTAGACCTGGTTGGCCAACTTAAATTATATGAATTTGATTAAAAGCAAGACATTTAGAATGGAGTGAGAACATTTAAGTTTTACTTCTGCCAACTCCGTTTTTGGCATCGATTTTATATATTTGTGGAGAAGTTGCTTTCTTTTTACTCTTATTTGCATTTGAAATAGATAAATAAAGAAAAAAGAAAAATCCTAACTTCTTTATCTGCACCTCCTGTCTTTTTTTGTCAGTGCCATTATCTGCAAACCATACAGTGCCTTGCAAAAGTATCCGATGCCCTCTAAACCTTTTACCGTTTTGTCACATTACAGCTTAAAATTTCAGTGTGTTTTGTGGAGTTTTATGCGACAGATCAACATAATGTAGTGCATAAGTATAAAAAAATATATATATGCTGCTTTCTATTTCTACAAATACATTTCAGATGTTTGGCATGCATTTGCATTCAGTCTGAGTGAATAAATGTAAACAATGTTTTACTGATTTTGGCTGGAAGTCTGAAGGAGTATGTCTCTCCCAGCTTTGAACATGTGGCTAGGAATTTTGTCCATTACTCTTTGTAAAATAACTCAAGGAAGGAAATATCTGTGGACATGACTTCAAATCTGATGATTCTAACTTGGATTTAGGTCTGTACTTTGAGTTATCTGTATTCTAACACAATCTAAATCAGTCCATTGTAGCTCCGTATGTTTAGGGTCATTGTGCTGCTGGAAGGTGAATCTCTGCCCCAGTCTAAAGGCTTTTGCATCCTCTAACAGGTTGTCTTCCAGAATTGACCTTCATTTAGCCCATTCTGCCTTCCCATCAACTCTGACCAGCTTTCCTGTCCCTTCTTAGAAAAGATGCCCCACAGCATGGCAGATTTTGCCAACATGTTTCATCATAGTGATGGTGTTGTCTTGGGCTGCTTCAGGACCTGGATAGATTGCCATAAATGATGGAACAAACAATGTTGTTCTCTAACACGAAATCCCGAGGAGGAAACTCTGGCCATCAGATTATACGATTTGGTTTAGCAGCAGGACAACGGTCCAGAGCACACAAGCAAATCTACCTCTGACTATAAAAAAAAGATGGTTCCACATTCCTCCACAGCAATGTAAAAGACCCACTGACAGTACTGAAGTTGATCGATGTCAGTAATTACCTTTTCACAGCACTATATCCTCAGTATTAGAAATGACAACAAACAGATATGTGGCTGAAAAAATATTATCTATGCCCTTTTTAAGAGGAATAATCAATAAAATGATGGAGTTGGTTTAAACAGAAAGGCTAAATCAAATAACAAGGTCATGGGGAAGACTTTAGAACCTGACTGCCTGCTGAGGAGGTAATTCAGTCAATTAATTCAGGTGTTGGTCCCCCTGTACGTTGCAGGATACTGGGTCTCAAGAAATGGAGTTTAAGAACCCTGGGATATGTAGTCCCTGCAGCAAGTTGTTGATCTGAATCTCTCACTTCCTATGAAACCTGCAAAGGGAGAGGATGACTCTTCCCAGAGCCATCCTTATAAATAACACTAGACAAATATTTTGGGCCAAAACGTTACGCTGGAAACTGGTGAAGGTTTGCAGATAAACTTTCTTAATAACTGCATAATTCCAATGATTTCCTTAAGAGGACATTTAGAAGCAAATGGAGATCACAGTTAAAAAGTTCCGACTTCAAAGAAATATCCATGTTACCAGAAACATTGTTATTATTAGGAGCATTACTGTTGATGGTTTGGGTAAATTGACAAGGGGAGGGTTACTGAATTAACTATGATATGCATGCTTTACCACAGCATGCTGTTGTTTGGTTCTGATTAAGCCCCAGACAGAACGGATCGACGAACGGCAGCAGTGCCCTCTGCTTTCACCTCAGCTGATGAGACGCCCTCTCTCTGCTTCTTTATTATGTTCCCGTCTAATTATGGAATGTTGCTGGGCCTCGGCAGGATCCAAAACGGCTGTCGCTTTAGAGACGAAAGGACAGGAAGTGAGGGGGGGGGGCTTCGGTATGTAGGAAGGAGCGGGTGGTGAAAGAGGAAACGAGCAGACGTGGGCTCTGTTAATGAGGTGAACAGCGAGAAAGGAAAAGGTGAGAATCAATCAAGGGAGGGTGAGGAAGTGCTTGCTGGCCTGGATGGAGACTGTTCATCTGAAAAGATTTGGGGAGGGGGGGGGGGGGGGGGGGCAGGTGATGAATGGCAAGCAGAGTCCAGAGAGAGAAAGAGCATGCAATTAGAGTGCACTGAATATGAAAAGAGGTGATCAGCATATGACAAGAGTGCCGGGAGCAGCAAAAGGAGTGAGAGATGAAGCGCAAGATTTATTACAGTCGTCAGGAAAAACACTGTTTCCTGTGGCTTGAACATAAATGTCTTTGTTGCGCTTTATGAGTCACACTCTTATCTCTACAAGTGCTAGAAATAGACTGAACACTGGTTGGTTTGTAATTAAAACAGGTACACATGGCTTCGGGTGCACCCACATCATGGCCACAGCATGAAATCTCTTAAAGCCAAAATCAAGAGCGCTGTTAAAGATTGGGATTTTAACAACTTTTGGTTCTTTGGGTGTTGTCTCCAAAAGAGTTGAGAAACAGGCTTTGTCTCATTTGAACTTCTCACTGGAAGGCTGTAGGATTTTGCAAAGCATGGGAAGGAGGACTTAGGCTACATTCACACTCAATTCATGCTCAGTTCCGATTTTTTGCTAAAATCAGATTTTTTTTTGAGGTGGCCGTTCATACTACTATTAAATGCGACGGCCATCAGACTGTTGTCTGAACGGTTCAAGACCGCAAAGCGACCTGCATGCACAGATAACAGGAGACGTCACAGAGCAGCGCACTGTTTACGGAAGTAATGATGAATGTCATTGTTTCTAGAAGTGTTCAGCAAAATTGTAACAAAAACCCTTGGAGAAACAAACTTGCAGATACCATCCGGCTTATCTCCTTGCTATTATTAGAAAACTGTTGAGCAATGGGAGCCAACAATATTAAGACCACATCATAATGAGATGAAGTAAGGTAAGAAGAAAGCAGCACAGCTGTTAACGACGGTCTTATGGAGCGCTAACTGCTGCTACTGTGTCTGGATGTCTAGTGAGAGACAGGAGAGTGATGTAAAAGATGGATAAAATGCTACATGGCTGTTCAGAAAAATATCCAATACGTATCCATATTAGTACCACATATGGAGGTGGCACAATTTGGATTTTCTTGGGGGTGAAAAGATCAAAATTAGGCCGTTCACACTGCTGTGAAAAAGGCTGATGTGGGTCGCACATGGGCAAGACGATCAGAACGTAGCTTAGAGACTTCATTCTCCATCTGGTGCTTGGTTTCATTTTATTTTTATCACCATCAAGTTAAAGTGCATTGTGCAGAGTTATTTACAAAGTTATTAAGAAAAACAAAAATTTAAGGGAAGAGATCTTAAAATAATCAAGCCGAACTCCTGACTATAGCGCTTCAGACCTCTGTTTCTCTTGAGCTTCTACTCCTGGCTTTATACTGAAAGCTCGTCCTACAAGACAAACTACTACTAATTGGAGGTCTTTCTGTAAAATAAACAGACCAAAGTAAAGCTTGTTCTTGTAGCATTTACATAGCTTTTATCGACTAACAACGACTCATCAGGTTCCCAACGTCACTCACAAGGAGCATAACTGCAAAAAAATATATATTATTCTGTACAATAGGTCTGTTTACTGTAAAACAGCAGTGGGCTATATGTCAATATCAAGCTATCCATCCATCATCTTCTGCTTTCACGAGATCAGGTCGCAGGGGTAACCTGGGAAACCCAGACGTCCTTCTCCCCAGCATCATCGTCTTCCTCATTCTGGGGGATCCCAAAGCGTTCCCAGGCCAGGCGGGATATAGAGCCCCTCCAGGGAGTTATGGCTCATCCCCGGGGTCTCCTTCCAGTGGGACGGGCTCAGGGGGGCATCTTGATCAGATGTCCAAACCTCGTCTACTGACTACTTTCGACATGCAGACGCAGCGGCTCTACTTTGAGCTCCCCCTGGATAACATCGAGTTATCAAGCTATACAACCATTTCAAAATGTCATTGGTTCAAAATCATTACAATTTTCTGTCATAACGTTCCTGTACTTTTAATCATTTTAAATAGATGTCAGAGAAGCTGCTGGAGCTGCCACCATATTCAAACACTCCCTTCTCACGCCCAACGCCTGGCTTTGAGTGTATAGCTCATATGCTAGAAGAGAAAAGAAGTATACTAAACATTTCCAGTTAAAGGAAAGTGGCTGTTTGTAAATGTTTCTAGTCATGAAGAACATATAGAGCAGGGAATACATAAAAGAAAAGTATTACTCAAATACTACATAAAGATAATATTCCTAAATATCACATAAAGATGATATGAAACATGTCAGAAATAAACTATAAATTGTAGCATGTTTTTCAGCAAAATAAAAAGCAAAAAGCTCACATTCTCCTGGATCTGATGACATAGATAGTAGCTACGTTTACATGGACAGACGTAATCAGAATAAACGACTGATCATAGTAAAAATGCGTCATGTAAACAAGCCAATTGGAATATTGTGATTTATTCAGTAACGTTTCAACTGTAATTAGAAGCTGGTGCAAGTCCAGCCTGGGCGCTTGGAAGACAAACAAACTCATACACTACTGCTTTGTTTGCTATTTTTTTGTGGTTCAGCAGGGACTGAAGTACTTCTTTTTCTGTGTTTTTAAGATAAATTTGATAACTGCGCATGTCAGAGTGCTTCTTTTCTGAATAAAGCCCAGGTGAATATGATGGTCATGATCGAATCAATTGATTTTGTCCCCATATAAATGGTATAATCCGGTTTTTTAATCGGAATACATTTAGATCTTATTGTGAAATTTTGTGCATGTAAACAAAGTTAGCGACTTGCTAAAATGCACTTGTCAGACATTCAAGGTTGTATTAAGCAGAAAATCAGAAAACATATCATCCAGACTAAAATATGTTTACTTTGCAATAGGTCTGGGTTGGTTTACAGTATCATGCCAGGTTTCCGTTTTTCTGTCTAATCATTCAAATACATTAAACTACATTTCATAGATAGTTCCAGCATACGCTGATGTGGCGCATGTTGATGAAGTTGCTTATTGTCGTACATCGTAAGCGGTTTGGTAGTAAACGTGCAATGTGCCCAAATCAAACTTGTCGGTCCAAAGATTATTAAATCCATGTTATACAACGTGTCAAGAATAGTCTTATAAGATTGTTATAATCACAATGTAAGAAGGCCATTAGCCCCTGTCCACACCAACACAAACACAGTATATTTTCAAAATCGATTAAGAAAATGTGCGTCCACATGAGACCACCACCGAGAACGCTGTAGTAGGAATGCCAAACCCACTGGTGGTGCAGGCGATTGCTTGGGGCCCCCCATGCCAACGGGGGCACCCAGACGGCCGACAAACTTCTAGTGTCTACGTATTCAGTGAGCTTCTGTTTCAGCTGTTCATTGTAGAACATCTGCTCTCACCGTATACTTTGAAAATGGTTAAGAGTTGCAGAAAGCAAACTCTCTTACAAGTTTATGAGGAGAAGAGGAAAGTAAGTGAGACCAGAGTGTATTTGGAAGATTATTTCACCTGATTCCCACTTCAGGAGCAGAACAGAAGGTAGGATGGTTTTGCACATGGGCAGTTACTCACAAATTGACTTGAGCTTTTTTTAGCTACATTTCCAGAAAAAATATCCACTACATCTTTAAATGACAGAATCTTTAAAATTCCGATGTGCTCTTTGTAAGAATTAAAACTAAAGGTTTACATTTCTGTCTGTGCCAGGGTCGATTTATGTGATGAAACCTAGGGCCCCCTTGGAATTTTTTTGCTGGGGGCCCCACGAGACCCTTGCAACGCCACTGCTAACAGCAATAACAAAGCAGATATACTGTCTTTGTCAGGAACCAGAGACAGAAGGACCCAGTATTCAACCAGACAAGCAGAGGTTAGGTTAAAGAACATTTATTTACAAAAATGCAAAAACAAAAACGGGTACCAGGCCAAAAAGGGGAAGAATGTGTCCAATAACAAAAAGCAGTCACAGATGAAACTATCTACAAAACAGAGGACAGGCTAACTCAAAAATCCAAAGATAAGTCTGATCAGGAAACAGGCGGGCAGAATAAACTCAAGCAGTGGTCAGTTAAACAGGCAAACAAACGTGGAACAGGGAATGCTGGACAAGACTCACCGATAGGGATTGGAAAGACAAACAGGTGAGCGGAATTGAAACTAATTAACCGAAGGCGGGAGCAATACAGAACTGACAGGACACTAGATAACAAAGCACAGAACTAAAATCAGAACTAATACAAAGACCGGATAAGCTGACGAAGTAAAAAGGCTAAACTGGAATTCAAAACAGAAATAAACCCAGAGGCAGAAATAAGCGACTTAACCCAAAACAATAAACATAGACCGAATAAACTAAAACAGTACAAAAGCTGAAGAATCCAAAATCAGACAGAACAGAAACAAAATCTGAGGTGGAAGACAGGAATAGCTGATCAAATAAATAAACATGAACCAAAACAAAAACCCAAATCATAACAGAGCCCCTCCCTCAAGGGCGGATTCCAGACGCCCTTAAAAAAAAATCAGAACAAACTAGACCGGGTGGGTGGAGGGGGTTACAGGAAGGAGGGTTAGAATCTATCACAAAACAAAACAACCCAGACAAGGCGAGCAGAGGAAAAAGTCCAAAAAAAAATGTCCAATCAAAATCTGAACCAAAAACAACCCAGATGGGGCGAACGAGAAAAAAAAAAAACAGAAACAATCAGAGAACGGATACAGGTAAAAAGTCTGGTGGGCGTCCCGGACGACGGCCCCGGCGTGTCCGGTTTTCCGGCGGGCGTCCCGGACGACGGCCCCGGCGTGTCCGGTTCTCCGGCGGGCGTCCCGGACGACGGCCCCGGCGTGTCCGGTTCTCCGGCGGGCGTCCCGGACGACGGCCCCGGCGTGTCCGGTTCTCCGGCGGGCGTCCCGGACGACGGCCCCGGCGTGTCCGGTTCTCCGGCGGGCGTCCCGGACGACGGCCCCGGCGTGTCCGGTTCTCCGGCGGGCGTCCCGGACGACGGCCCCGGCGTGTCCGGTTCTCCGGCGGGCGTCCCGGACGACGGCCCCGGCGTGTCCGGTTCTCCGGCGGGCGTCCCGGACGACGGCCCCGGCGTGTCCGGTTCTCCGGCGGGCGTCCCGGACGACGGCCCCGGCGTGTCAGGTTCTCCGGCGGACGTCCCGGAGCACGGCCCCGGCGTGTCAGGTTCTCCGGCGGACGTCCCGGAGCACGGCCCCGGCGTGTCAGGTTCTCCGGCGGACGTCCCGGAGCACGGCCCCGGCGTGTCAGGTTCTCCGGCGGGCGTCCCGGAGCACGGCCCCGGCGTGTCAGGTTCTCCGGCGGGCGTCCCGGAGCACGGCCCCGGCGTGTCAGGTTCTCCGGCGGGCGTCCCGGAGCACGGCCCCGGCGTGTCAGGTCTTCAGGAGGCCGTTGGCGGACCAGGAACCTCAGAGCCCAACGCCTGGAGAGGGAGAAAACAGAAACTGGCGCCGGACTAAAGGTTGGGGACGGCGCCGCACTACAGGCTACAGGGGGCGCCTGGCTACAGGCGACTAAAGGGGGCGCCTGGCTACAGGCGACTAAAGGGGGCGCCTGGCTACAGGCGACTAAAGGGGGCGCCTGGCTACAGGCTTCGGGCTGGGCCTGGCTACAGGCTTCGGGCTGGGCCTGGCTACAGGCTTCGGGCTGGGCCTGGCTACAGGCTTCGGGCTGGGCCTGGCTACAGGCTTCGGGCTGGGCCTGGCTACAGGCTTCGGGCTGGGCCTGGCTACAGGCTTCGGGCTGGGCCTGGCTACAGCCTTCGGGCTGGGCCTGGCTACAGCCTTCGGGCAGGGCCTGGCTACAGGCTTCGGGCAGGGCCTGGCTACAGGCTTCGGGCAGGGCCTGGCTACAGGCTTCGGGCTGGGCCTGGCTACAGGCTTCGGGCTGGGCCTGGCTACAGGCTTCGGGCAGGGCCTGGCTACAGGCTTCGGGCTGGGCCTGGCTACAGGCTTAGGGCAGGGCCTGGCTACAGGCTTCGGGCAGGGCCTGGCTACAGGCTTCGGGCAGGGCCTGGCTACAGGCTTCGGGCAGGGCCTGGCTACAGGCTTCGGGCAGGGCCTGACTACAGGTTTCGGGCGACAGTGTTTTAAAGCTACGAGGAGCTGGCACTGGAGACAGTGCGTTAAAGCTACGAGGAGCTGGCACTGGAGACAGTGCGTTAAAGCTACGAGGAGCTGGCACTGGAGACAGTGCGTTAAAGCTACGAGGAGCTGGCACTGGAGACAGTGCGTTAAAGCTACGAGGAGCTGGCACTGGAGACAGTGCGTTAAAGCTACGAGGAGCGGGCACTGGAGACAGTGCGCTAAAGCTACGAGGAGCTGGCACCGGACACTGAGTCTTTGAGCTGCGGGGAGCAGGCACCGGATACTGAGTCTTTGAGCTGCGGGGAGCAGGCACCGGGGCAGAGATTGAGGGCGGGTCCTCCAGGACCCCCTCACGGGACTCGAGCGGAGGCGGACCTTCCAAATCTCCCTCCTCGTCGCCGAGCGGAGGCGGACCCTCCTGGGTCTTCACGTCGCCCGCTGGCGGCGACCCCTCAGGGACAGGAGCCGAGGCGTCAGCCAGAGCAACCGCTCGCCGGCGTTTGCGGCGGCGGTACGGCTGCGGCAGAGCGCTCCTCCCTTGGATGTGGCGTCTGGGACCAACACCAGGGGGACAAATCGCCAGCCTGGAACCCTCAAACGAGGCTCCCAAGACGACTTCAGGTAAGCGCCCCACATCCTCTTTTGTCCCAAACAAAGCCCAAGTGTCCATCATAATCTTAAGTCCAGATCGCAAACTCGGTGTCGGGTTCATGGTGGGAGAGAAAAAAGAAAAAGAGGAGAGGACAAAAAAAAAAAAAACAAAAAAAAAAAAACAACGTACTTGTCTGGCGATGGGTCTGGTTATGGCCACATCATTCTGTCAGGAACCAGAGACAGAAGGACCCAGTATTCAACCAGACAAGCAGAGGTTAGGTTAAAGAACATTTATTTACAAAAATGCAAAAACAAAAACGGGTACCAGGCCAAAAAGGGGAAGAATGTGTCCAATAACAAAAAGCAGTCACAGATGAAACTATCTACAAAACAGAGGACAGGCTAACTCAAAAATCCAAAGATAAGTCTGATCAGGAAACAGGCGGGCAGAATAAACTCAAGCAGTGGTCAGTTAAACAGGCAAACAAACGTGGAACAGGGAATGCTGGACAAGACTCACCGATAGGGATTGGAAAGACAAACAGGTGAGCGGAATTGAAACTAATTAACCGAAGGCGGGAGCAATACAGAACTGACAGGACACTAGATAACAAAGCACAGAACTAAAATCAGAACTAATACAAAGACCGGATAAGCTGACGAAGTAAAAAGGCTAAACTGGAATTCAAAACAGAAATAAACCCAGAGGCAGAAATAAGCGACTTAACCCAAAACAATAAACATAGACCGAATAAACTAAAACAGTACAAAAGCTGAAGAATCCAAAATCAGACAGAACAGAAACAAAATCTGAGGTGGAAGACAGGAATAGCTGATCAAATAAATAAACATGAACCAAAACAAAAACCCAAATCATAACAGTCTTAGCACGAACACAACACCGAACTGCGCCATCTTTGTTGTTATTTTTGAGAGTGAGGCACGTGCGGTTTTGGGAGAGAGACGAAGCGACAACGTCATCATTTATGAAAAGATGCAGCTCGCATGTACAAACAGAAACACGGCATTTTGAAATTTACCCATTCTGGGATCGTTTATGTTCTCCCAAAACACCGGATCGGTGTGGACACACAACGTAAATGATGAAATACCTGTGCAGATAAACCTGATCTCCTTTCTGTGTGGACAGGGTTTCACTATCACTCTGGATGCTGCCCGGCAGCTCACCAGAACATGTCATGAATTCCTCTGGCTTTATAGAAACCAGAGCCAAAAGAATCAACATTTTTAACTGTTGGATTTCCTATGTTGCCTGCAGTTACTTGTCAACAACTTCAATCGTTTTCCCCTCGACCCTGAGGAGAGAAGGCAAAAGCGAGAACGGTGGGTGAGGCGCTGTCATGTAGTCCGCCAGAGACGGAGAAGAGGTAGCCAGAACAATGGGATGGTGAGTAAGAGGGGTCAAGGAAGCGGTGTGAAAGGAAGACAAAGTGGATGAGGAAAAGATTGAGAGGAATGCTTCTTGACATTGGTGAGGAGGCATTGTGAGGTGAAGGCAAACAGATGTATTTTTAGAGATTATCTCACAAAGGAAATGTGAGGTGCTTATGACTTGTTGGAGACACTTTCACGCTTGTAAGCTCTCTGCTAAGGCAGGATCTCCAGACAGCTTCAGAACCCACTAGCCCCGCCTTACCTCAGTGTTGCTGAAAACTGATCAGCAGCGATTCAGGGATACTTTACACGGAAGAAAGCCGTCGAACACAAATCAAAAATAAGCGGGAAGAGAGGGCCATTGATTTTGCTTTTGCTGAATTAGAAACGATCCCTGTGCCGCTTTCTTCTACCTTTGTCTCCTGCTAATGGCATTTTTGTTTTGGCTTTATTCAATAAGAGGTTTTATCTCAGATCATAAGCCGGAGATTGAGTTGCTTTGTTGGGGTGGGGATGCACTCACCATTGGCCCTTTCAACCAAAACATCCCAAAGTACTTTGAGTTGTGCTGAGCGTGATAAGACAACATCACCGCTGTGTTTTCTACACGTCAGTCAACAGCTGTCTATCAGTCCGAGGCCTGTCCAGCTTTCTGCTCCCACAGTGATCAAACGGGTCACAGCCTCGGGAATCAGGCACAGTCTTAAACTAAATCCATTTATTTCTTTAGTTAAAGAACTCTGATGTACTTTTAGCTGAAGCAGTTGACATGGCTCAAATATAAAGAAGTAATTGCTTGATTACCTGACAGAAGGCATAAAGAATAGGGATTAAATCCAACTAGTAATATCAAACTAGTATCTCTTTTTACCAGACAAAACCTTCCAAATGCTCACTGAAATCTAGTTTTTGTCTTTAGAAGAAAAGTCTACAAGTGTACATTGAATATCATTACAGGTACAATATAATTAAAACATAATTAAAATGTTTTCTTCTAACCAATTCAATTCAAAAAGCGAAACGCACGCATTACAATTATTCATGATTCCTTACACAGATTAATGTATTTCAGATGTTTATTTCTGTTAATTTGAAAGAAAATGGTTTAGAGAATGAAAATTAAAAGTTTGTACGTAGAAGCTATTAAAAAAAAGGTTTTTAACATAGAATTATAACATTTCTAAACAATCACGGGGAAGACCGCCACAAAGGGCCGTTGCTGAAGAAGCTGGTTGTTCACAGAGTGATGCATGCAAGCCTTTTACAGGAAAGCAGAGTTTGAGAGGGTTGAGAAGCAGGAGCACATTTAGTTTGGGGGAGATTCACACGATGCGCACCGCGTCTAGACTCTGATCTACAAAAGTCAACAAACACAGATAGATGTATCCAAGACGTGGGTCACAACTTTACTATTCCTTGTATCAAGCCAAAGCACCTGACTGTTATTCAGTGCTCCAGAGTCTTGATTTAGAAATCAGTCATTTGCCCACATTTTTCCTTCCACTCAACTTTCCCCTAACATGCCTGGGTACAATATTCTGTAGACTTTCTTTAGCCATACCCCTTTTTTGAGGACTGGAAAACTTTTAACTCTGCCATTTTCCCCATACTTTTCCTGGCCATAACATGGATATCACACAGCATTTATGCATTAAAAATAATTTTTTTTATTGCCCTAGTGCCTAAGAAAATACATTTTGGGTTTTTATTAGGTCTAAGCCATACTCAAAAATTATCAAAATTAACCGAAATAAATGCTTGAAAGGCATCACTCTGTGTGTAATTATCTATATAACAAATATGTTTAACTTTTTGTTTGAGTTACTGAAATTATTTAAATCTTCAATGATATTTGTAAATTATTTATATGGACCTGTCTGTGCATTGGTAGAAATTTTGGATGTTTGCGCGTCCAAATCCTGCAGCGTTTGGGCACGCAAAGTTAGACACAGCGACACATCTGTGTCTGAAGTTCCTCAGCTGACAGAAGCACCAAGCTGTGGCGATAAAGAGACACGTCAAATTCACTTAAAGAGGCAGCACAGCAGCCAGCGCTCTCTCCATCCCACTTTGTAGTTCTGACTCCTGGAGTCCAGCAAATAAAAACAGTTTCTTCAGAAAGCAAGCTTTCAAAAATACCGTGGTTAAATCCCACTGTGCAGGTGATCGTCTGCACCTTTCCCGTCATAAAATAAACTGGATCGATCGTATAAATCAATGTTAGCAACAATGTAAGTCACTGTGTCTGGTTTGCGATATAAATTTTGTCATGTACTACATCCATCTGCAGCTAAAAGGCTAAAACAGATCAAGACAAACTATCCTTTGTCATTTTAAAATGTACAATGTCCAGGCATAAAAATGTTTTTCTGCACGCTGTAGTGACAATTTAAAACCATGTGCGCACAGAACTGTCGACCTGTTGTGTGGATGCTACTTTTAACTTAGATTATTGTTACATAGCTAATTTGTATCATTTTGAAAAAAAAAACCAGATGCATTCTTTTATGGTAAAAATAAATCTTGTCTGGTTTCCGTCTATTGTTAGATCTATTATCAGACCTTTCTTCTGATATGATCTGGCTGCTGTCGCCAGCAGCTTTCATCTTGACTCGTCTCTCAAACTTTTTGTTACCAGAAGACAAAGTTCTAAACTCTATTTTGCATATTTCCTGCCACTGAAACAATGGAACAGTTGGCTAATTAGACTCCAAAATCATTGCAAAGCTGCAGATTTTCACAGCAATTCTTTTTTTTTTTTATCTGTCACAATGAGAGGCAGCCTTTAGATTGTGTGATTTGATTCACTATTCATGCAGAAAATGGGCTTATGGGAGCTTTAAATCACACTTATTCTTATTAGAAAATCACACTTCAGCATGAAAGATGATCATACAAAGAAGCCTATCAGGCTTCAGTGTTAGTGACAGCCCTTAATGCTGCCTGACTGAGATCTACCCCACATTACAGGACCGAGTTATAGGGCTTTGATAGTAGCGTTGGACAGATCAAACCCAGCAGCTTGGCAAGCTTCAGAGTGGCTTAATGGGCGAAGACATTAATTAAGACTCTTTTTTTTCTCCCGTTCCTCCTCATGTAGTCAAGCTTTTAAGCCTGATTTCTTTGGTTTGCTTTCTAATACTTTATTTCTTCTGTGCTCGAGGCCAGTTTTAGAGGTTTGATCTTTTTAATCTGACAAGAAAAGTCGAGCTCTGTGCTGATTTTAGTGGGGGACACTTATTCAAAGTGCATTTCAGGAAGTGCTGATGAACGACCCCACGGGTGAGGGGTCATGGATAAAATGGGACGTGACGGCGCTGCAGGGATGACAGTAAATGTGGGATTAAAAATTTTAAGGGACCTGTAGTTACAGTTGGTAACCATGTGGAAAACGCCTTAAAATAAATCCATATTTTATCCGAGTTGCATTAGATCAGAAAAACGTTATTTTTTGGGAAAAATTCAACCTTTTATTTTTCTAAATATTTTATTGTAGAAACAAATTCCAGCATCGAATTTTTTTTTTTTTTAAATCTAATGTTTTCAGTTAGTGATGCCATGTTCACTTCCTTAACAAGCCCACAGCATCACAGATATTCCACCACACTTAGCAGTCTAGAGCCTTTTTTCTCACGTATTCATCATCAAGGAGTGTTGTAGCTAAGATAAAGGGAATAAATTAGGGAAAGAGCAAGACAGAGTATGGTACGATTTGCTTGAAATATAAGTACATTTCAGGTCCTTTAGGACATTTTTTATTTGCAGTTAGGTCCAGTTGTCTTGAATCAGGGGAAATATACAAATTGGTTCTGTATTTTTAGTACCCATATTGTTTTTTCACTTTTGTTTTACAGAAGGTTTTGTGCATTTATGCTCCATCTTTCAGTAACTCAGTAAAATAATGAAGGAAATTGCTTGTAAGAGGTCCCTGGCAGATTTCTTTGGGGTTGAAGCTTTACTCGTTAGAGTGGAACATCTAGAGTATTTTTGGTAGGATGCGCTCGGCACACTTCTGTTTGACTTCTGCTCAAGATAAATGAGGGAAAAACCCTTTTCAAATGTTCAGATAACCGAAGGTGTAGAAAATGGGTTAAGCATGTGTGTTCTGTCCGCCTTCGTCATGTTAACGTTTGAAAGAACCCCTTATCATCATCCTGCATCACCGTTATCTCTGAACTGTATCAGAAACATTGTGTACGAGTCGTTTGTTCAGTTGATGTCAAATAGACAAACTCTAAGTCATTCAACAGCAATTATGTTTATCACATCAGATTTTACCCGCAAAAGGTATCAAAAAGAAAATCTCCCAAAGACAAACATGCATTTAGAGATTTTCACAGGACGCTGAAAAATCTGAAAATATTAATCCAGCAATCTTCTGAGCAGCTGCACAGCATTTCAGCTAAAATCCAAAACAAGCACTGATGTTGAAGTTGGAAATCCCCCCCTTCCTTCCTTCCTTTCTGCCTTCCTTCCTTCCTTCCTTCCTTCCTTCCTTCCTTTACATGTGCTGCATTATGTGGCTGTTGTGAACCTATTTGCAGATTCAGCAGATCAGAAACAGGATTTTCCTCCACTTCACTGATTTTAAATGTAAAGTGATGGCCATGCTGATTCCTGAGGGAGTATTTGCATGTTTCATTTTCCATACCATGCGTCAGAGCAGACACGGATTTGAATGTCAGCACTCACAAAAAGAAACTTTTTCAAACTTTATTTAATTATAAAAACAAAGACCTTTGGAGAAGCTAATTTAAGACCAATAACCCATCAATGTGGGTCATAATCTTTGTTTTCAATTCACTCTCAACTAACAAACCCATTTGTCTATATTTTTGCTCTTCGTTATCTTCTTTCTTTGTCCTTCTGATGTTCTGGACTGTTTCTTTGAACTTTGACTGCCTTTTTTTTTGCTTATTTTTAGTCTACTCCTTGTTCTTAACAATATTGTACAGAGTGGGCTTAAAAAATCTGCAAAAGTGCAAGAGATGAGGATAAAAAAGCTCCACGCCGATAAAAAAGTCTACAGCAGATTAATATTATATGAATGAGTTGTTGTTCAAAAACGGGTAAAAGTCCATGAAGTTCCTGACATGGGACCTGAGAGATGGATCAGCCTTTAGTGGATCATGCATAATGATTTTTCAGATGACAGCTCTTGTTAAACTGTTTTCGATTGATCAAACTGTGTTTCACAGCATCTTCCACAATGATTTACGCCCTTGGAAAATACTATATATATATATATGTTTAAAAAAAAAAAATTACTCTTTCAATGCAGTAGAAAAAATCTTTATCTTTAATTTGAATGTATTTTTTCAGCGTGGAAATACTGATATATTAGGAAATAATTGGTACTTTAAACAATTTCTATAAAATTAATGTAATGCAAGTAAAGCTTTTTCTCTCTAAGTCACCATTAACTTTTCAAGTTGATCAGAGTTCTACGGGAATCAGAAATCCACAACCGTTTCCTCCTTGGGGCATATGACAAAAAGGACACTTTTCAAAATGGGAAATATTAGAAAGCATAACAGGCTTTGTTGAACTCCTTAGAACAGAAAATCAGTTCCTGGACTAAAATCTAGTGTTATAAACATCAGTGTTTGGGTCTTGGAGTTTCTTTTGTTTCACTGTTTTTAAAAAACAATTTCTGTTGTTTATGTTCTCTAGGTGTTGCTTCATTATGTCATTCCTTTATGTTTAGTTTCTTACTTATTTCTTGTGTTCTGTTCATTGTACATTTTAATTTGTTTCTGTTGGATCTCTGTCAGACCTTCCGATTTTTGGTTAAATATTTCAGCTCAGTTCCCTCTGTGTAAATTAATACCCCGCCCTCAGTCTCCCTACCTTCTGCTTCTGCTGCTCCACGTTGCCTCTTATTAACACTACGGCTTCCTATGTCAGTCTCCACACTCTCCTCAGTATTAAACTTCACTGTTGACCATTGTTCTCTGCTGGATCCTTCCCTTCTACTGCCAATTGTTCCAGGTCTTCATCTAATCTGCCTGTTTCTCTCCTTGCGCTCTACGTCGTGTTCTCCATGTGCCACTCCATTTGTAAGTTCGTCTTTTTCAATACTAAAGTCTTCAATCCACCATGTTGCTCCCGAGTTCCTGTCTGCCCTTTGGTCCTGTTACAACCTCACCAAACATGACTGAAGGGGAAAAAAAATATGAACCTGGAGACACAAAGAAACCCAAACACCAGCCATGGGCCCCTCACCGGCCATGGGCCCTCAGGGCCCATGGCCGGGACCACTTCAGCGGGGCTGGCGGCCGGCGGAGCCCACGGGCTCGTCTCCGCGGCTCTTGGGGGCGTCGGCATTGCGGTGGCTGGGGGATTTCCTCGGGGTCGTCTCTGCTCCTTCCTTGGGGGGGGGGGGGGTTGCAGATATCCTGTGTCGGCCCCTCCTGGGCGACCTGCTTTAGGGACCCCTTTGGGAGTCCGGGGCTACGGGTCCCCTGACGCCTGCCTCTGTGCTCGGGGAAGGTGGGTCTTTGGTTCTCCACAATCACTATCAAGCTATTTCTGGATAATCTTCACCTAAACTAGTGCACTTTCACATCTCCCACTGGTGCTGGGTCCCAGGTATTAAGTGTTCACTTATATACAGTAATCTTATAATTTATTTATTTATTTATGTTGTGTCACTTTCTTTTTTCAAATATCACATTACACATGTCAGCTTACATAATAATATATATGATTTAGCAATGGCACCTAGGTGTTATTCGAGTGTATCTGTTGCTTTATGTCTGTTGGTTGTGCTGTTCTTTTTGTGTCTCTTTCCAGGTGATGGAGCAGAAAGAGGACATTTTATCATTCTCTTCCTTTTATCTCCTCTTTCTTTCACCTCTACTCTTTTTTTTTCTTTTCTTTCACTTTTTGTTCTTCCTTTACTCTCCCATTGTCATGTCCATATAATTTGAAATTCTCCTTGCAGGAATCATAATAAAGCTATTTACAAGCATAAATCAAGTGGAGCACTATGGCGAAAGCTGTTTGCTCCACTTGTAAAAGCAAAATCTGTCGAGCTCCATCTGGCATTGAGATATCAATTCCTATTGCCATAGTGCTAGACAGGACACTGGGAAAAAAAAAAAAAGAAAAAAAAAAAAAAAAAAAAAAAAAAAAAAAAAGAAACCCAAACACCAAAGGGTCATAACATTATGCAATAATAAAAAAAAGGTCAAGGCTTGAGATTTGTAGCTATTTTTGGGTCCCCAAGTCCCCAAAACAATTATTACATGGTGTCTATGTCTGAACTGTTTTGATCTTTTATTTTTGGGTGGGTGGAGACCTCTAAAAAGCCCTATTCTGCCCAATGATCACACATGTGGAATTTGCTGAATTTTACCTGGATTTTAACTGGACAATGTTAAACAAAAATTGGAATGTATGTAGTTGACTTTGAACCTAACTGCATGATTGGATTGAACTATGTACTTCTGTATATACATTAGATTATTTATTTTCTTTTGTAAAGTGGCTTGAGAGGACGTTTGTTGCCATTACATATATATACACTGAGTTGAATTGAATTGAATGAAGACTAATTTGGAGCTTTTCTTGAAACAAGAGATGAATATGTGGAAAAGCAACTAATGCCAAAACCGGATCCCTCTTCTCTGTATGCTCTAATCTTGTTAAATGTTGAAGGAAATTGACTAAGTCCTGCCATATTGACAAAATGGAGAAAAAATGTTTTGTCTTGTGAGATCCCCCCCCAAATAAATGTATTCAAATGAAAGGCAAAATGTTTAACCTACCATAGTAAAATTAATTTATGTTTAAGCTTTTTAGTCATCCAGGGCTGCCAATAAGTATAAACAGTTTTATTGATCCGTCTAAAGAAACAGCAACAAATTGTATTTAGTGATAACTTGCAGATAACAAAGAGTCTAAAGCTCCCTGATCTCTGAGTTAAAAGCCTTTTTATGCCCGACTGATTTATAGGTCAGAGAACCTTAAAAATCCCCCAAAAGATGGCCACGATTGATAAATGTGAAAATTGTTATTTTCTCATTTAGTGTTTTTTTTTGTTTTATTATTTATTTCTTTTTGTATTTTCATTGAGTTATTTTTGTTTTAAGTGTCCAAGGGCGGTATAGATTGGCTGTGGGGAATGTGAATAAACAATAGAACCTGTCAGAGGATTCCCGGGTGTTTCAAGGCTTGCAGTGTCTCCACAGAGCGCGACAGCCTTGGCCTACCTTCGTATCCTCTCAGTCTCAAGGCCCGGTCCATCCTCGCACACAAATGCTCACATGCATGCACTCCCGTCAAGGGAGATATTGCCATGGGAACAAACCCCTCTACGACCACCCTCATCTTTGGAGAAGAATGGGCACCAATCTTCCACAACCTTTCATTGTCAGAATTTTTTTTCCCCTTTCTCCTCGTTTCCCAGTCCCTGTAAGCTCTCCATCCCTTCTCATCTCGTGGGCAAATCCCTTGTTTCCAGTGAGTATTAAATCTTCATGCCCCTTGCTCTCTCCATCTGCTTTTATGCATTATATCTCATTTGGAAATTTCTGAAATATGAAACGCAAAAAATATATATAAATATTTACCAAAACCAAAAGACATGTGTACTTTAGCCAACAACAACAAATAAATTGTGATAAAGATGCAATAATACTAGAAAAAATAGAAAATGATCTGGTTCCCCCAATATTTCCCGTTCTCCACTATAATACACAGCTTTTATCAGAGATTTCCCATGAGTGACTCTTTGCTTTCTGTGGAATTGCTCTGGGCAGGTCATTTTTTATTAACGCTAGCTCCAGCTCAGTTCTTGGATTTTTATGCACCCTATTGACATGTTCATGCTGGACATTACCCAATCAATACTGCAGCAATTTTCCCGACCACCCATTAGAACACAAGTCAGAAATATCTGGGGAGCTCGGCTTTTATTTCTTCAGTTTGAGACAAAGCCCCAATATTGACTTACTTTTTTTTTTTAGCACAGATAATCTCAATGTGCCATCATGGGTTAGGAGTAAAATGCCAAGCTCAAATAACATTATCTATAAAACTGTTATGATTGATGCCTTGTAGAAAAGAAATGCCCAAAAGTCCAGCACAAAATTATTAATGGTCCTGGTAGATTTAGATGTAAAATTATCTTCAGTCAAACAAGGAGTTTGTTTCTGATCAGAAATGAGACAAGACTGATCTTAAAAGATGATAAAACAATGCAAAAGTAGTATCGCCATAAAAAACTTGATTATCTGTTTCATTAAATATCAGGATGTCAAAAGTTGCTTTATATCCCTCAATAATCAAAGGAAAAGCCTTTTTTGGCAATGCATCAAGCAAACTCTTCTGTCTTGCAAAGGATCCCTCAATAGACGTATGTTTGTAAATGCTACACCTGGGTAGCCTAAAGAAATAATGAAAAATGGTTAAAACTACAGATAAAACCAGAAGAAAACAAAAATAAAGTAAAAATCATACCAACAATTTTAAATAAAAACTAATAAAAAAAAATGTATTTGTGTCTTTTTGTTCCCTTATGGCGAACACAGCAGAGAGCACAATATGGTTTACATAAGTCAATGATTACCTTAATGAAATTTCACACGCCACAGAGGGATTTCCAGCGCCCAGACCAGATAGCAAACAGAAAGTGATTAAAGTACATGTTTGCTAAAAGACTGAAGCGAGAGAAAGTCAACAAACTGTCAGAAAATAAACAATGCAGTGGTTAGCAGAAGAAAATTGATTCAGAACCTAAACAAGAAACCTGACAGCAACTGATATGCAAATGCATTGCCTTGCAAAAGTATTCACATCTCGTTGGCGTTTCACAATTTGTCATGGTACAAGGACAAACCTGGACTGGTGTCTTACGCAAATGCAGGCAAACAAAAACGGTTGATGCAAAGACAACGTACTGAAAAAAAAAGCGTACTGAAGCGCAAAACCCCAGAAAAGGCTAAACTGGCAGCATGAATGAAAGACAAACAGGATTCAGCAAAGAATGACAGGAAACAGATAGATATGCTGGGAGAAGCTGATTGTTGCAACAGGGACCAGGTGAGAGTAATTACTGAATGAATAAAGCTGTGAGAGAGAAACCTGAAGACAGAGACATAAAGGGAATCCAAAGGGACTGAATGGCAAAACAGAAATAAAAGCACGGAAACCAGAGAAGCAACCGCTGAACGGGATATAACAAAACACACCTTGCTGTATAACACAAAACTAAAAGGTGCCAAAATCAGAAAATAAAATAGATTGGAACACCAGGCAACCAAAATAAAACCGAAAGAAGGTCCACACAGAGAAAAAAGATAAGTAACTAAGAACTAAAATCGAATTCATCCTTAAGAACTAGAAGACCTTAAAGCAAAGGTACAAAATAAAAACTTAGTCTTTAACACCATGCCAGCTTTCTATAATATTTTACTAATAAAAGCCTGATGATTGTTGTGTGAATTTGTATTCAGCGTCCATTTTTAATCTGGTAATTCTAAATAAAATCCAGTGCAATTTGTGGCCTTCAGCAGATTTGTTCTCAGTGGAAATACATTAGTTCTCTCAAGTTGTGGAGAAGTTTAAAGCACGGCTTCTTTCTAAAGCAATAGAACAACATCCTGTGTCACTGGGGAGTGGGTAGAGCGTGGCGAGACTGCAAACCTACCAAGACATGGCCAAGACTACACCGAAAGGCAGCAAATGGATGTTTTAATCAGAGTGGCACCCAAGAAGAAGAGAGAAACTCTGGTGGAGCTGCACACATCCAAGGCTCAGGTGTGAGAACGTGCTGACGGGGCAGCTATATTAGCCCTCCACAAACCTGGCCTATGAAAGAGGGACAAAAAGAACGCCGTTGCTGAAAGAATATCATAAGAAATCCTGTCTGTGGTTTGCCAAAACCCAAGTAGAATCGGTAAACATGTGGAAGAAGTTGCTTTCTGGTACGTGAGACCTTAATTAAACGGCTTAAATGTCGAAGAAAGCCAACACTGCACCTGAATGCACCATCAAGTATCTTTTCTACAGCACAGAGAGAAAGGCCGTTAAGAGTTAATGGGAAGAGGGATGAAGCTAAATAAACACAATTTATCTTGAACTGAATCCCAATCAAACACACTGAGGTTTGTCACTGTAAATTGACGATATTTGAAAAAAGGTCCCGCCGACGTGAATACATTTACAAGGTACTGCATGCTGGGTTGGCTGAGAAAAGGAACGCTGAGTGATATTTAACTGTTGGATTTAATATTCACGGCTCGCAATGTTCAATACGGGCGATAATATAATATTGTTAATAAAGGTCACAAATCTACTTTCGCAAATGCTACAGTCATCAACAAAGGTTAAGAAACGCTGAATAAAAATGCCTGCCAAAATAAAATAGCTGCGTAAGATAATCATTACAAAACACCTCCTCTAACATTAGAAGGAGCTCATTAATTGCCTCAATCATCCTTCTTACTCATTTTGATGTGATTAATGCTAATCAAGAGGACATTTTTTAGACCTTCTAAGGAAATATAAAGAACAGAGGACTGGGTCAGCTCTGTACACCTGCTAAAACGTGAACCCTAAGCAGGCACTATTCTTGATAACAGTGACAGAACCATTAAATTGGGTCATGACGTAAAAATCCAGTGTAGCTTTCGATTTGTAACCACTGTAACATTGCACTCAACCTGAAAGAGCGAGAATAAATGTTTAGTAGAGCCAAGAACTGACTAGAATTTGAGACCTACATATCAGCTGCAACATGAAAAAAAGAAACTCTATCCATGTCTCTTATTTCCTCCGTGCTAGGTGAGGCCATACGTTCCCTTGCAGCTTGGCTTATTAACTGTTTGCATTGGTCCTTGTATGAACTTTTTGCCTTGACTAATGGCTACTATTTTTGGTTCGACGTTGTACCAGAGCGAGAACCACAACTTCCACGTTTCCAGCAGCGTGCCGCTGCCGAGTAGCCAGCGAGGCGGCCATATGGAGCTTCTGTAGGAAGCATTTCCTCTCCTGGGCTGTGCATGCATGTGCATGTCTTAACAATGTGTCGCCCGCCGGTGTGTTTAGGAGGTCATGTGTTTCTGCAGCGTTGATGCGTCCTCCCACGTGCTGGTCGGAACGCACTGATGGGTTGTGCATCTGCGGTAAATGTGTTCTCGTATACACAACTGATTATGTACATCTGTGAACACGTGTACGCGCTGACTGTCAGTGTTTACCGAAGTGATTTTCATATATCTACCTTGAAATCGGGTGAATTCGATTAGAGGAATTCAGATGAAAGCGTTGCAGTTCTGCCTTATATAGATCTAAATTAAATGACTTAAATGTGAAAAGAAAGAACTTAAAAGCATGATGTGTCTCTTTTAAGGCTTGGCTTAAAGACTTGGTGTTTGGAAACCTGCAGCTAAACTGATATTTTATTTTCGGGGTCATAATTTAGCAGCAATGCTAGAAGCTTAAAATATTAAATATATAGCAACGTGATAAGTCAGTCCCGCTAAGTGTGAGGTTATTGATCTCATGGTTAGGGAGTCAGGCTTTGCCTCAAGGAGAGCAGTTCAAGCTCATCTCAGCATCTTGTTCATGAGTGATGGTGGAATGGATGTATAGATGGATTGGAGCCACATCTGCAGTAATGCGGACACCGCTCTGGTCTGTCACGGTGAAAAAAAGCCTGAGCCAAAATGGGAAGCCCTTGATTTATAAGTCTGTCTGCATTCTGAGCGCCATTCATGAGGTATAGATCATGACTGAAAGAACGAGATCCGGGATGCAACCGCTGATATTAACTTCTTCTGTAGTTTGGCCGGACAAAGCCGTCTAGATCTGTGTCACGTCGTCTATGGGAAGCTTGAGGTACCTCCACTGCTCCTTTGCATCGAAAGGAGGGCATCTGATCGGAATGCTTCGCTCTGGATTTCTTCCAGGTGGTCCAAATGGCAAGAGATCCTGGGGCAGACCCAGAGGCTGGAAGAGAAACCATTTGAGACCATCCTGGAATGACGTGAGGAGCATCGCTGGAGACAGGGATCTCCGGGTTTATATCCCCTGCTGGGGCTTTAGCTTCCAAGACCTAGAGTGACTAGGGTTAGGTTGTTGGTGTAACGAGTCCTGATGGTGATCAAGATGATCCAGTTAAGTCATTGATCTACAACTGTACGAACAATTCATGGTAAATGTTAAAGGAACGTGTATAATTCACTCTGGGCAAGAAAATTAAGTAAAAACTTGCAGAAAACAGTTTCCACCTATGGAAATACTAGTATTATGTGGACCTATTATGAGTATTAATCAAGTCAAACACGTAATCATGAAATCAAACATAAAACTGATTATGCAGTCAGGGTAAGAGCAGATAGGGGTGTAAGGGCCTAGTGTTTAGAGCAAGGCGCTTATGTCGTGGAGAGGCCAATAGTTTCCAGTTTTGAATCCAACAGACTGCCATGCTTGGCCCCTGAGCAAGACCTTTAGCCCTAGAGTGCTCCCTAGGCGCTGAACAGTGGCAGCCCCATGCTCCCTAAAAAAAGGGATGGCTTTTATGCAGAGGAATAATTGATATTTACATATGTATGACCAAAAAAATGACTATAATTATGTTATAGGTTGAGTTTTCTACAATGCTCAGGAATAAAATGTAGAAGTTTCCTCGGTTAGCTCCTTTAGGAAACACTGGACCATCCTTTTAAGAAGCAAATAGAATGTTTTCAATCCCATGATTGTCGAACATTTCTAATCTAAACTCATAAAATCTTGCTGGTTAGGACTTGATATGAGGTAAATGTAAACAAACTTAGGCCTTTGATTTACTGTCCTTTAAATAAAAGTTGCATTATATCTTGCTGTTCTAATATCATTTATGCAGCAGAAAAAGCCTCGGTGATACAGCATGATTAAGTATATTATTCAAACCATCCGTGTGTGTGTGTGTGTGTGTGTGTGTGTGTGTGTGTGTGTGTGTGTGTGTGTGTGTGTGTGTGTGTGTGTGTGTGTGTGTGTGTGTGTGTGTGTGTGTGTAAAACTCCTGACCCTCCTGCGCTGTCGAGTTATCGCCGGCTGGTCCTTCACATCTCACCAGCTGGAACCAATTAACAGCAGTTCACTGAGACTGAGCTCCCTCACTCACTTTCTCCCCCAAACACGCACTCATTTTTCTTGTTCGCCCCACCCGCGTCCTGAGCTCCTCCTTCAACCCACTCCAGTAGCATGCACACTCGGATGAATGTCTGACTCAGAGAACACGGAGCAACCATGTAAACATTCACTGAGCCAAAGGGATAAAGCAGCAGGGACGGTTTCTAACATAACATAAATAGAACCGTTGCTGACCATCAATCTGAGTAGTTTTAAGGTTGATGAATCTGAAACCCTTGGTTCAACGGCGGGGACCTGCAACCTTCTAATCCGAGGCCATGTGTGGCTCCTTAGGCCTTCCTCTGTGGCTTGTCACAACTTACCAAAAATGATGAGCAATATTTTTTTTTTTCCTTTTTTTTAAAGAAGGAAATCGAAAAGGCTAGTTTAAGCACTTCTTCTTTCTATCTTAAAGCAATATCTGCATGGAGTTTTCACAACTGACTGATGGAAATAGTCTAATAGAACATTTATTTGTTCTGTCACTTGTATGTCATTAAGATTGAAACTTAGTTTTTTTTTGCCATACGGTATTATCTAACTTTTTAAATTTACTATTTTCTGTAAATACCAAGTCTCGCTGTGGTATGGCAGGCTAAGTCCCCATCTTTCATACAGGGGCCTGGTGTTTGAAACCTGGCTGCTTCAGGAAGGGTATCTGACATAAATACGCTACCAACTTGTAACGATTCGCTGTGGCGGCCCCTGAATTAGGGAGCAGCAGGAAGGACTCACATTTTGGACAAATAAAGAAAGACCTAAGTGTGTTTCTTACCTTGTTTAAGAGAACAGATTTTTTTCTGTGCTCTAGAATTAAGAAATGGAAATGCAACTAAGAAGGTCTTTTCAGGCTTACTATACTGTAACTATATTTTATATTCTTGCAGAGGCCATGTAGGTTTTTCAGCTCATGACGATTTTTATTCAGGAGACACAAGCAAAAACAGGTTTCTGACCTCTGCTCCACGGTAAAAAGGATTGTTTAAGGAGCAGACGTCTCAGCGAATTGTTCGATGGCCTGAAAAAAAGAGCTGCATAACAGACTCTGTAGGCCTCGTTTCGCATGTCAGATGTTACATTTAATTTACAAGATTAATAGAAGACTTTAAAAAAGAAAAGTATGACTTTTTTGAAAGCGTCAGGAGAAGAAATTTCCTGACCTCTAAAAAGCATATGGCTACATAACCAGTGTTCCCCAATGAACCACAGGAGCTCAGGAACAACAATCTTTGGACAGATGAGACCAAAGTATAGATATTTGGTCACAATGCACTGCATCGTGTTTGGAGAAGACTAAACTGCACATCAGCACAAAACCCCCATCCCAACAGTAAAGCACAGCGGTGTGATAATGTGCTTCTCTTGCAGCTACAGCCTTGATTTAACCAACCATGATCTCCTCCTGTACAGAAATCATCTGTCTAACAGCTGAAGCTGGACCCAAACTGGGTCATAAACGGGACAATGATCCCAAAACAGCAGCAAATCTCAAGAGTCAGGGTTTCGTAAAGGGCCAAGCAAAGTCCAGATCTGAGTCTGATTAAGAATCCTACGGCTGGACCAGAGATGAGATGTGCAGAAACAAATGTCTGGAAACCTTGGTGAGCTGAAGCAACGCTGTGATGAAGAGGGTGCCGGCTGCTTCTCAAAGCTGTCTGATTGCACAGCACAGCAGCTCTCAGATCAACTTGGCTTTCTCCCCACTGGTGGCAGGAATTGTATCTGGGTTTAATCTGTGGCCACCTTCACACTTCAAATCAACCAGGCCTATTTATATGCGCGCCGTGGCCGTGCGCGTTGCATGTTGCGCTGCCACAGCCGAACATCTTGCATGTGGTGGTGGCGGCGGATTTAAACGCAAAGTGTCAGAACACGCTCGCGGATCGGGACGTGGATCGGCCCTCCGACGCGCGGTAAACACTTACGGCCATGTGGTTTAAGTTTACAGCGGCTGCTGCTGTCCAGAGAATCGGGCGGGAGCGCGGTGCGCGCAACATCTGCTAAGACGCACGCTGACATGCCGGGGAGCTGAAACCAGAGGCAAACTTACCTGGTTTCACAATGTGGCGGAGAAGTTCACTGCTTGGAGACCGGTCCAGGGCTCCCTTCAGCACATGTCATTCTACTTCAGGAGGTGTGAAGGGAAAGAGGACTGCTTCAGGTCTGGTCCGGCACGCCGGGGGAGGCTGCAGCTGAGCTGGCTCTCCGAGGGGAAAACCCAGTCCTCCGTCTGAGATGCAAGCGGCAGCAACAGCTCCAGCGGTTGGCTTCGTCTCTCTCCCCCCTCTCTCTCTTCAGCACCTAACGGAGCTCAGACACACTTGTTCACTCGGTGCGTTTAGGTCATGCTCAAAGTATGTTGTGCAAGCTCAGGGAAACCACATCCTGTCACATATGTACCTCCCTCCTCCGTCTCTCCCTCCCTCTCTACAGCCGTTCTCTCTCTCTCTGTGGTGTTCTACCTCTTTTTCCTGTGCGCTCGTCTTTCTCTATCTCTCTCTCTCTCTCTCTCTCTCCCTCTCTCTCTGCCCTGTGATTGTCTGAGGCAAACTGAGCGCTCTGACCCAGCGTCTGCTCCCAGCAGCCTCCCTCTCTGCGTCTGTCTCTCCGGCAGCCGCTCCGGTTCCACACGGCTGACTAAAGAATCCATCTGAGGAGAGGGGAATGGAAAGGAGGAGGGGGATGACATGGAGGATGGCAGGAGGAGGAGGAGGAGGAAAGGCGGGGTGCTTTCTATGGGAAATACCAGAGTTAGAGAAAAGGAAGAGCAGCAGGGAGGTTGTCCGGTGTTGTTTAGTGAGCGAAGGACTTAAGGAAAGGTGGACAGATCAATAATTTGTAGAAAGATGTGAAGTCGACGCTGCAAGCCTGCATGGTGTGGCTGAAAAGTTTAGTGCTACGAAAACTATTGCATTCCGTACCAACTAATTTTATTATCACACAAAGACTGTGTGGCTGACTATGATTTGCAGTTTTCAGTTTTCATTTTAAGGGAAAAGAGCTGCTGGTCCTGTGTGAAAAGGGACCAAATAACGGTCTGTATCTGTGATTACTGCCAGTGAGTCTTTCACACGAAGAGATTTTAGCCCAATCTGTTTTGCAGAATAGTTGTAATCCATCCAAATGAGAAGGGTTTTATGCAGAAACAGCCCGGTTAAGGTCACGCTGCAGCATCTCAGTTGGTGACCTGGTCAAAAGTCAGCAGTTTGAGTCCGACTTAGATGTGGCCCTGGGTTTATTTTTTTGTTTTTGTGCTTTCCTGGATGAGTCACTGGACCAACTGTGGCGTTACCAGGTTCTGTGTTATTGCCTTTAGTGGGCAATGGCCCCCTCTGTGGTCTGCTGACGTTACAAACTTTACAAATGGTAAACGGCCTGTACCTGAAAAAACAGCTTTATAACTCTTTCCAGATGGATGAATGTCAGTCACTTTGTTTCTTATCTGCTCTAATTTTTTTTTTAGACCAAGCCATAATGTGTCTGTTTATTTTGTGGTTGCTGTTTGTTGAGAACTTTCAGTCTAATTCCTGTTTAAGGTTAGGTTCTATTTAGGAGATGTTCTGATTGTACTGTTTCTCTTATTATTCAGTAAGCAGGCCACAGCGTATTGGCAGAAACTGAACCAAAAGGTGAGGTTAATCAAAGTTAACACATGACGTAACTAAAGGGCTACACTTGATCGAACAGTTTTCTTCCCCACTTAATAATCATAATCATTATCATCTGTATTCAGCCACAATTGTGCACAATCAAGGAATTTAACTCTGGTCACAGAGAGCGTACAGACATTAGGTATACAAATATAAACAGTATGTATGTTGTTTTTTATTAATCTACTTGGTTTTACTATGGTTATCGTTGTCTGATAAAGTTTGTTTAATGTTATGAAACATTTTAGTGACAAAAAAGGAAAAAATGGAAGAAACGGGGAAAGGGGCACAGCACTGTAATATTTTGGTCTCTTGAAAGAAGTTGTCTGATTTCAAACACTTGTCTCCTCTGCGGTGGTCATGCATATTCAACATGTCAGGGCAAAAATCCCCTATAGCAGCAGACAGAGAGATCAAGCATAACAATATAACCACAGACCAGTGAAGTAAAGAAAAAAAAACACACTGATTATCTTTTCATCATGTGACATTTTGTCTTGATGCGTAAAAAGCAGGGAATAAATTCTAGCACTTGCTGAATTTGGAGGACCTAATCACACACAGGTATAGGCAAAGTCATGACAATGTTTAGTTTTAGTGACAGACATCACAGAAAATAATTACAAAAAACCGAGGAGACCGCAGAAGGGCATGAGGTGAAAAACACAAGAGTCTGGCTTGGAGTGGCTGACTACAGAGGGCATAAATACCAGCACAGTGATTAATGGAGGGAGGCAGGTGAGTGTAATGCATTGCAGATATGAAGGGAGCCTGACTAGACCAACTTTAGAAATATTATTAATAATGCAGAATGATCACACAGGGAAACAGTGGGATTAGGAGAATAACTTAACTCAGGCAATACAATAAAAATGATCAGACTTAATATTGTGCCTCACTGGTGTATTAAGTATGGCGAACTGGGGCAGTTAAAGTCAAAGTGCGTAATTGATTTTAATCAAAAATGGCAGCTGCAGTAGAGTTTGTTGATAACACACATCCACATAGCCTTTGAAAGAAAAAGATGATTCACAGAGGATCTAACGGAGGGTTGCTCTACAGCTCTGTTTTAAATCTCATTGCTCTCAGTCAATCTTCAGGTGTTTACCCTGATAGCCGTATCAAGACATACAAGGGTTGCATAAAACAATTTAGATACCAAACAGCCTGGAAAGTTCATTCGGAGTTTAGTGAGGCTAAAAGTATAGAGGCAGAAAAAGAAAAGAGAATTATTATATCAATTAGGCGGACTGATCTGCATCCACGTGTTTTAGTATTTAAAGAACCAATTAGCAGAATGTGTGTTTCTGCTGCCCCCTGATGGACCAAAAATAACATCGGTAGGTTTTATGTTCAATGCAAATGGACACAAACAACAGCAGGATAATAATGATGTATCAGCAGGAGGGGTTTGGTGATGGTTTCCTTCATGTCTGATAAACACAAAACAATTACATCTCTCATAGAGATGGCCACTTCCCTGAAAGAGATGAAAAAGGTTGGATCCATTGAAAAACAACTAAATATAAAACGTTATTCTAAAATAAATAAGCAGAAAGCATAAAGGCAGATTGCACCTGTATATTTGTTTCAATTGATTTTTTTTGTGGCAGAATAATGATCTATCAAATCTGAGTCTTGAGTAACTTGACTGATTGATTGATGATTTAAACAAATGACATGGGGACCTGAAAAGGAGCTGCTCATGTTCATCAGCCTGCCAAAGATTTGAAAAGAATATTTGGGGATTTTTCACAAATCTGCTGCCAGAACAGCTTTAAAAAATTTTGTGAAGCCTGAAAGTTGCACTATGTTACCTTGAACATAGGCTTATTCAACAGACCAATGGACATTAAAAAAATGTCAGCATATTGTGTGGAAGGCTACCTCCACCCACACCCCATTCCCACCTGTTTTTCAGTGCATTTTCCATTGAAATTTGATTGTGTTCCCAATTTCATTTATTCTAATTAGGTCAAGTTAATTTCAAGACCACATGTTTAAATTGAATCAATTTTGAGGAATAATTTTTTGTTCTGATTGAATTTAATACAGTCTAATTACATTTAGCATGTTCTCACTGTACATGCTTGAGGTTTCCTATATAGCTTCCTGTCACAGTCAGACTACATAAAGGTTTTGTTGAATGATGACTCTAAATTGCCTTGATATTTGTGTGTGGTTGTCTCTACTGTGTGTCTGTTCATGTAACACTAACCCCTGGAGGTAGAAAAAAAAGGATTTAACAGGTGTGGAAAATGTATGGATGGTATTACATTAGAATAAGGAAGTTTTTTTTAACGTTTAAAGTTCTCAATTCAATCTATGTTCTTGAAGTTGCAGTGAGAGCAGTTCATGTGAAGGAACCAAAAACAACAGACCTTAAACTGGGCGGACAGACTGTACCTTTAAATGTTTGTTGTGACGAACTAAATTAAAAATAAAATAAGATAATTAACTGCCACACAGTGGGGAAATGCCAGTGTACCAGCAGAAAACTGCAAATTTACAACATAAGAGAAAAAGTACTGTACAGTTTATAAAACTAATATGCTGAAAACGTTAAAGAAGTAAGAAATTGAAGAGCTTGTAATCAGTATCAGAAACATTCAGTTTCAGGAGGGCCTTATAAAACACATTTTTTGCAATTAAGTATGCAATATTACATTTTATTTCACAGATTAATATTTGACAAATGCATGTTTGAACTACTTTAACAGTATATGTGGAGAAGACTGTTAAAAAGGGGTTTTAAGCTAAATTTGTGTAGAAATCTTGAAGAAACGTGTTTCACGTTGCATCTAGATCATTCAGAACGCATGTAAATACCTGATCATTGCCATTTACATTCAGTTTTAAATGATAAACTACTGTATAATATACTGTATAAACTACTGTTTTGTGATGAGGGATTATAAATTCTATCAGGATTTCAATGTTGCACTTTCATCAAGGAGATTCATTAATCAAATTCTGGGTTTTAAATTATAACAGTATCCTGACGTTGCTTTGTCCATTTGCACCGCAGCTTATTTCCAGTTTTACAAAGGAACCAAATGAAAAGAGACAGATTCTTCCTTTTATCAAAATTATATTTCCTTGGATTCCCACACGAATTAAAACTTGGTTATTCATGATGGCCACTGAATAGATCTTTTCAAACAGAAACTGTTTTGAAAAGCACAGGAAACTTCTATTCAAGGATGCTAAGAAGGTTATGGATTAATAACACAGTTTTAAAAGAGGACCACAGAAAATAGCAAAAATAAATAAATAAAAACAGAAGCTAAATCTCATTATCAGAGGCACATTCAGTTGTTTTGGGGCCAAGGGCTGATAAAGTATGGTGCCTTATAATTCTTTTTAACTGCATTTGACCTATTTATACTTGTGTTGGTAGTTGTTGCTTTCATCACAATAGCTGGAGCAAAATGGCTTTTCAGCTCATTCCATATAAATACTTGACGTGTCCAGCAACATTTTTAGATGTTAAATTGCTTTGGACATTTAAAATTATATCTAAGAGATCTGGATCAGCCTTTCATCAAATAAATTGTAATATCAAACAAAGATGAACTTAGTTAATAAGAAACACAATTAAAAAAATGTTACGGTCTCTCTCTCACCACCCCCCATCCCAACACTTTAGCTTGTCCTCTCCTTCCTTGGTATCATTGTTGCTTTATAGTTGCGGTGGCCTCCACAATTTGCAGCCTGAACGTAGTAGCCCATTGTTGTCAGTTTAATGAAGCCATAAAAAATTAACTGGGCAACCGATGAAATATCACACTTTCTTCCTGTTGAAGAGCAAGTCTGCCACTCATACTGTAAGGCAACCAGTCCCACCACAGTGTTCGCATAAGCTGCTATGGCAGGGGAAGAAAACAAGATAAATAAACAAAACAAAAAAACAGCAGCAAAAATAACCTAGGATTTAGATTTTTACTTAGATATGAGTCATGGAGGATAAACTAAAGCTCCATAGCATTCTTTTCTTATTTAAACTAGTCAATAATATACTGACCAACTAAACCAACCCAAAATGAGTTCATGTTTTTCTGATGAGCTGTCATCATTATTGGTGAATGCTGAACCTGATTAGACCTACCAGTCCACTCTAATGTGGCCGTGACTCAGATCTCCTCTTGAGTCATTTCCGGCCTAATAGGGATTCTGGTTCCTAATTTGCCAGCGAGCCCTCGGTGTCCTGCTCAGATGTTGCTGTAGGAACCTATCTGTGGGCTTCAAAATTAATGATACGTCTCTTTTAAAGCCCCCATTAGGCTTTAATCACCAGCCCTGTGAGCAGAACCTGCCAGCACATCTTTGTTAGGTTTGGACAACGTGAGGCCAATTTTGGAAGGCCATTTCTAACCCCGAAGATAAAAGATTCAAAGAAGGACTCGGGCAAATCATAAACCACCGAGAGACCTGAAATTGAAATCCAGCAGTTAATGTTGCTTTATAGATGGAGAAAAAAAAACTCAAACAGATGCTGAAATGGTGAGAGCTCTTGGCACCAAGATTAAAAACCACTAATGATTCCAAACTGTGTAACTGTCGACATTTACCTGGGGATAAAAAACCCAGCAACAACACTGTTCTTACGCTTTATCTGTGCGCATTAGGCGTGTTAAATGGCCTGTAACTGCAACAAAGACTTGACCTTACAGCCTTAAATGGCTAAGCAGGTCATGCTGCCAGATTGCTTTTTTTTTACCTACTGGAGAACCAAAATGTGACAAATGGAGCGAAACCTGTTATAAAGATAAGCAGCCAAGCGTTTTTTTATTTTTTATTTTGCAGACCGTGTTTTATGGATTTATTAGTCTGGTTTGAGCATATGAGAGAGACAGATAATCGAATGGGAGAGGAACAACACGCATCCATGGATGTTCCGTCTAATTTCAGAGAAACATCATTAAGGATTTTCTAATCAGATGATTGGTTGTTAATATTCAAGATGTCAGACTATTGTGTTCTGTTCAACATCTCAACATCTCCACGTTCACAGGAGATGACACAGTGGCCCCTAGTGTTCAAAGAGGAAATATTTTCTTAATTTTCTTGTCAAATTAAGAAAATCCTCTTTCTGCTGTGTTCTATTTTTATTTTATTTTTTTGCATTGTTGTTACAGTGGATATATTCTTTTGCTCCTCTTTGTGTTATCTCTCTGATAATTATAATCATGTTGATTTAGTTTAAACTGTTTAATCTGTTTTTTGGGCTCCTCGTCTCAACACCATCATACATACAATTTTAGTCCCTCGCTTATACCTTCCTCTGACCAAAAGTAATTTGTCCAGAGCAAGTATTTCACGATTAAAAAAAACAACATTTACCTTATGACTTCATGGAAAAGGATTTTGTAAAGGGAAAACCATCTGAATGTATGCAAAGCCATTGGTACATAAAGAACTGCACCCATGACATGCATCATTGCACTTAACATTTATTACCACTGACAGCAGAAGGTAAACTGACTGCACTTTGTATTTATCATTTAATGTAAAGATAAACTTTAACAGAGCCAACCGCATGAGCCACCATGAAACCCAAAATAACAATCACTAAACATAATTTGATTGATTTCAGTAATTCATTCTCAGTAACACAGACGTTTTGACTGAGAGGAAACCTGAGTACCATGAGAAAACACAGACACATACAGGGAAAGCATGTTAACTTCAAGTTGAGACCTTATAGCTTTCAGGGTGGCTTTTAATTCTGTTTTTATTGTTCTGATTCGGGCCATGAGAGAAAAGCGCTGACATCTAGAATCGTCTGTTAAAACACATGAAGGACATGTGGGGGTTTTTATGACAGACGAGAAAATACAGTATTCCTTAAAATCATAATTATTTCAGCTTTAAAACTTTATATAAAGTACATAATTATGCATATGATTAAGACAATATCAAAACTATCTCTTGAGTTCAGGTTCGTTTTTATTAACTTTTAGGGGAAGCTTCTCTTGGTGAAACTTTAAACATTAGAAGTTTGTGGTCACATAGAATAGAATAGTAATACTTTTGGAATGACTGTGACAAAAACATGTAGACAGAAGACACCAGAATTACACACAAGATTAATTAATATGAAAACAGCTACATTTAAGCTGTACAGCAGAAGAAAAAGACATATTGGAAGGGTAAAACAATACTGTGCAATTATTAATAGATGATAAGGCTTATTCAGGTAAATATGAAATGTTCAAGTTACAAAAATAAAACAGCAGAAAATTACAGAACGCTGTAGAAAACTGTGCAAGTTTCATAAATGTACAAACAAACTCCGAAATAGTTTAAAAAGTGTGCAAATGGACATTTGCTTTAAAAGTATAAGAATAAAACCCATTTTCACCATGTTTGAACACAAATTATCTGCTTTTCACTGTAGTCACGTCAAGGGTAAAGATGTGAAAAGTTTGACTGAAATAACTGCGTGGCACAGGAGCAGAGGAGTTCGTCCTGAATCGATCCGACTCGACCCTCTTACCTGTGTCCTTGTGTAAGACACTTTACACGCATTTCCTGCTGCTGGTGGTCAGCGGGCCCGGTGGTGCTGATGTATGGCAGCCTCGCTTCTGTCAGTCTGCCCCAGGACAGCTGTGGCTACAAATGTAGCTTACCAACGTAAGAATGACTGAATGTAGCTTACAGCGCTTCCAAGTCTTCCAGACGTGATAAAGTGCCACACAAGTACACACCATTTACCACAACCAAAAGAGGAACTCTAAAAGATGGTGAAATTTGCCTAATCATTGTCAATTAGACGTCACTCACACCCGCCACTAAGTGATTTGATTTTGTACGGAGAAAGCTAAAAACAAAAGTGAATGCACTAAGGATGCGTCGAGGACTGTGTTCCTTAGTGCCCTGGGAGACTTTTTCTGTATTAACTCAGGAGTCTGAGCGCAATTCACCTTGTGACAAATTGAAAAACCCAAACTCACTGACATGACATGATTCTCCCTCAATAAGCGCAGTTAACTGGATGTCTCTTAGTGAAAAGAACAAAAACCAAAAAAAACAACAGCTGTTGACATATCAGTGCTGCTGTTATCAAATTTAAACCAATTACTAAACTGTAATATTCATCATTAAAAAATGCTGATATTTTGCAAGTGAGGATTTTATTGGTCAGAGAATAGCAGAAAGTTATATGCGTGTGTCAGTGTCTTTAAAATAATGTGTTTTATTTGCATTCTTAGAGCCGATTGGACCCACTGTGGCCTCCGCAATGGAAAATTACTCATGCAGAACATAAAAACTCTGCAATTTCAAGTCACATTTAACAACCGCTGTATCCATAAACTAACAAAGTTGTTGCAAGCCAGTTGTAACCTGTCTAAAATGCAGTGGTGTTTTATGAGCTAAAATCTAATGCAAATTTTGAACATGTCCCACATCACTTATTATCGGTTTCCTCCCTCATGTTGCATCTGTAAAGCTGCACAGGTGCGCTAATAAAGGGTTTGTAGCTGAAATAACTCATCAGAAACTGAACATCAGTCATGTTGAAGCCTCAGCAATAACCTATTTCATATCATATATACTGTGAGCCAATCCCCTGGGCTGTATTTCACTTGCATCTGGATCATTCAGAACGCATGTTCTGATCTAAACAGGGCCCTAGTGTCAGTATCAGGACAGTCTCCTCCTGACTAGGGAGATTAAGGATCATATTACCACCAGTGCAGAGCTTCCTAATCATTGGCAGCAGGTGGGTGTGACTGCGGCTGCACAGTTTGTGAGGTGAAGAGCAACTTCTGCAAAGAAAAAAAGGAGGATGGAGAGCAGAAGACTGGTGCAAAATAACTTTTTTATGACATATTGTCTGATTGTTTGGCATTAGTTGAAAGTCCTTTGTCCACAGCAGAAGAAATGATGAGTTGTAGCATGAGTCCTATAGGTGGTGCCAGCAATTAAACATCCTCATACAAGCAATGGGTGTGTTTGTTAGCGGGCTTACTTTTCTTACTGAGAACATGTGGTCAGTCCTCAAAAAGGCAGATGGAGAAATATACCTAGGAAGACACAAAATGGATCAGCATTAATTAATCAGATTTTGGTCCAGCAAGTTTATGTCCAGCATGTGAGAGAGACGTTATGAAGATGAAGGGGAAACGCTGACTTTAGTTCCCGCTGCTACTCTGCTCTTCAGAATTGCCTTTTTCTTAACCTGCATCCTTTGCGTAAAACGATCACAGGGCGTGTCTTCCCCCCGCAAGAGCTGTATCCGTCTACATACATGACATTTTGTGTAATAATGTATCCTGCCAGTTCTCCTTTACCTTTATTTACATTGAACTCAACAGTGTTTCCATTCTCTGCTGTGTAAATATGAATTAATATATCAGGCATGCACTAAACCCCTGAGCTTAACAATTCCTTGTGTACTCCCTGGCAGTTGTACCCTGCAGACGAAAAAGCGTCTTTAGTGCAACGTCATGGATATGGTTTTTTGTTCAGTGTTCTTTGCGTAAAGCCATAGATCATAATCCCTCATCGTCACCTGGAGGGGAATGTGCCGGATTTTTCACAACAATGACCACCTGAGCTCGATCTATAAAAGGAGGAAAAGAACATATTTAACTCACCTCCTCCAGAAGACGAAGACCTACGAGCAGGTTTGTCAGGTTAGATTTTCCGTAAGTAATTGATGCCACAAATAGATTTATCTAAGAAGAATATCCAGCAATCGAGAAGGCAAACCTGCGGTTTTCACTTTAGCATAAAAATGTATGTATCTTGTTGTCATGTTTGCAATATTTCTTGTGCTGTGTTGAAAACCTATAAATTATGAAAAGGGCAAAGTAATTAATTTAAGAAATGTATTAAGTAGTATTTGTTCTTGAGATAAAACAAGCAAAAGTGAAGAGGCTGTGCAGAATATTACAGTATTGCACTTTTTTGCAGAGGGATCTGCTGTTGGGAAGATGTTTGTCCTGCTGATTTGCATCTTAATACTCCAGGATGCGCACACTGCTTGTGTTGTGGTGAGTGCAGCTCTGTCACTTTGACTTATCTGAGTCTGTAATATGCAAAGAGAGTGGAAACAATTTCCATTACTTAATTTTTAATTAAAAAATTAAGTTTAAATTAAATAATTAATCTCCAATGGCCTCATAAAAATCTCACCCCAGCTAAGTTATAATTTTGAACTTTGTTGAGTTTAGAACATTTTGTTGTTTTGCTTCTTCATTTCAGGAGTAACTAAATGTCTCCTGATTATTAAATCATGCATTGAACTTAAATATGAGTGAATTAATGCAATAAGTGCATAAATCATATATATATATATATATATATATATATATATATATATATATATATATATATATATATATATATATATATATATATATAAGATTTGGATTGTACCATCAACCTACCATCTACTGCAATAACTGGAAATGAGTCATTTAGTCTGCAGTGGAGACATTTTTGCCCACTCTTCTTTGCTATTTCATTCAATTTACCCCCATTGGAGAGTTTTTCAAGCACCAGGAACCTGTTTAGGGTTTTGCCAAAACCTTGCCATCAGGATAAAGTCCAGATTTTGACTAGAACACTTGGAGTTTGTTCCTTCTGTAAATACATCATCATTGGAATCCTTCACTTTGGATTTCCTCAAGTAATCTTTATATGTTATAAAATGTGTTTGATTTATTTATTTTTTTCGGTGGTGGTGAGAGAAAAAACAAAAACATAAGAAATCTGTAGAAGGGGCGAATATTTTTTACCACATTGTATACGTTGTAAATACACACCTGTTTTTCAAACAATGGGTTTCAGATCTGGATGGATTAACTTAATTGGTGTAACAAAGCTTTTTCCACCTCTAGCTATATTTCCCCAAAGTCACAAAATGTCTCTTCCTCATTTCATATCTGACATTTCAAATAGGAAAAGGAATTTATTTGGTGCATGTTTCCAACCAACCATGGATCAATGCCTGCCTGCCCCGGGGATGTTTTGCACCTACTTTGACAACCAATCCTCTCATGACCTTCTGTAGGAGATGTGGTTACACATCCTCAATAAATAACATCTACCAGCAGAAGGTCGCTCTGAGTTATTTTGTTTTAATCAGGGGTCATAATCCGTTCTAATTAGATATACTATCCAGTGGTGTATTTTTTCACTGCCAAATGTTCTCTGACTACAGAAACACTACTGGGTAATGAGAGATGGACTTAAAGATGCACAAGAATCAGGCTGGCGTTAGTAAACACTGAGGCAGACCAAGGTTTTTAAAACGTTATGTCATTCCAACGGTTTAATGTCCTTTTGTTTAAATGTCAGTTGGTTGGAGCGACAAACCTTCTTTTGCTGTGTGGAGCATTAGGTAACATAGCACTTCCTTCACCTGTTGCTCCATAGAGAAGAGAGCGCGCACTTTGTAGTCCATTGTCGGAAGGCTGTAGGTGTCATGTTTTGTAGTGATTGTTGTAGGACCCAAACGCAGAGAGGCAGGGAGTAGTTATGGGGGAATTTAATGAGAATCCAAACTCACAAAAACACTGGAGGACGCAGGAGCCAGAGCAAAAACGAAACGTAGATCTGGTGCGCAAACGAGGAAGCGATCAGGGAAGGTGACACGAAGCAAACAGTAGGAATGAGAGGAGCTTAAATACTGGGAGGATGAGAGTTGTAGCAATGGCAGGGGGTAGATTGACTAATTGATGGCAGGTGTGGAGAAGGAGCTGGAAGAACAACTGAGGAGAGAGAGCTAGTGGCAACAGGGGGCGAGAGAGAGCAACAGAGGAACAAGAAAGACAATCTAAATGTAACTAGAGGATAACTGGATATAGGGAATAAATTAAATATATTACAGTAGGGACCCGAAACAAGGCTGATCTGATAAATACTAAAACCAAGAACTGTGTAAACCGTGACAGTAGGCCCGGATTTGACTCGTATCATCCATGTGCGTGTCCGTCACGTAATGACGTCGGAGTTAAGGGCTGTCCGAAATCAGAACAGTAGTCTGAAGCTCCTTTCCCATCCATAATAGATTTCTTACAGTTGACCACATGAAAAGTTACGGAACAGGAGCTAGGAGCAGGAGCTAGGTGTTATTATTAAGGGGATTCGAATGGTGTCTTAGCATCTGGGTGTTGAGCATAAACTCTGAGCTGCGCTGACACTCTATGGACATTTTACCCTTGACAGTCGAGCGCACTTATTGGCTTAATTTCTTGTGACAAATTCTTACATTTCCCACAGCAGGCACCCACCTCTCAGTGTATCAGCTCTGTGTCACATAGAAAACAGTTCAATGTGAAGACTTCTTCCCACTGAATAGTTAACAGTGTGATGCCATGTACACGCTCGTAAAAACTGAGCTCTGTGCGTACCTGTCCGCGGAGTCATGTCCACCTTGTGGGAGTCTAGAGACAGAAATAGCTCAGGATGTGATCTGGCGCTATTTAGAAAAGCTAATTTTAATGAAATTAACTGCAAACATCTACAGACATTTAACAATTTACTATATGACCTTCTTGGAGGGGCAGGCGACTTTGTCTAAACTGCTTCTATGCATTTCATCGTTGCTAAATAATTCTGAAGTCCATACAAGGTTCTCAAATACAGTTTGAATGTTTTGGTTCAGCTGGACTGGATATGAGTAAATACATTTTAAGAAGTGGTTTTATTCAAAATATATTTTTTAAAAAGTGGGTAAAAAATTAACAAAATACAAGTGGACCTGAAAGGAACGCTGACCAGTTGCCTTGAAGCATGTATGTACACCACAGGAAAATGTGTTCTCTTACTCGAGGTTGAAAGCGCAGGAGAAAAAAAAACTGGTTTCAGGCGAGGACATTTCATACATTCACAAGAGCTGAAGTGCAGAACTGCAAGGATATCCTCATAATAAAGTCATTGATTATCTATGAGCGACAAGCCTACTAAATTAAGTCCAAATCTCTTCATTTCTTTCTGGCTGCCTAACATTTTCCAAATGTCTTCTGGAACCAATTTACAGGAAATTCATGATGTTAATTTGTACAGTATTAAAACCCAGCAGGTTATTCATTTGTTAAATCTCACATTTCTGTTTCACCTGACGATTAGCTAACCAGCATTTTTTTTTCCTCACTCCCTCATGCGGACGGCTTGACATCATCATGTGTTCACAGCAAGGTAAGCGCCCCGTTAAATCCACCAGGCGAGTTTAGCGGCACTGTTTTATTTTTGGCGTCAGCCGAAACCTTGCCAGCATGGCTCCCAGTCAGATTAGTGGATTTAGCTCAGTCCTGTCTCTGTTGTCCTTTGTTACGACGAGCCATTTCAGAGTAATTAAACCAGGATGTGTTTGTGAGTCATATCTTAAGCCGCCAGAGTAAATGTCAGCGCTCATTGTGTCCTTAATCTGCTGTTTACACATCAGTTTTTAATGTGTGTGCATGTTCTTGTGTGTGTGCCTAGATGTTTGCCCAGAGAACACAACCGTGCAGGCCGAGATCGTAGATGTGCACAATGCCTTCAGGAGAGCAGTTGAGCCTTCTGCCGCTGACATGCTGATGATGGTTGGTCATATTTAACATTTGTTCTTCTGCAAATAAGCGAGCAAAGTCAACTAACATCAACAAAGTGACATGTGAATTTTCTTTTTTAGAATTAGAGTCATAACGATTGATATTGTTCCGTTGCTTAAAACAATATGTGACACTTAAATGTGTTGACTGAATAATACGTTATAATTCGGTTACTAAACGTCTAGCTGAAGCCTTGACCACCAAGATATTTTGATTTTCATTTACTTTGGACATCAGAAAAGTTGTACTACATGCATCTAACCGTGTTTGAAAAGCTCAAGTCCACAAACTACATAATAGATCATTTAGGTTTAAAACAGTCAAAGAACAAAACAACCTTCTGATAATGTCCAAATATGTTTGATCCCCCTTTTTTCAGAGAATGTCTACAACTGAAATTGGTGGATTTAAAGCTTTGGCATTGCCATTCTATCAGCATCAGCTAAGGTCTTTTAGCCATCTCCTAACTTCTTTTTATCTCAGTTCATTGTTTTGTTTGAAGACCCTCTTTATCCCCAATTCAGTAGAAGACGTAAGATACATTTTTCATCCCTGTGATCAGTCCAAGAGATCCAAGCAACAGGAAAGCTTCAATGTTTGAAGCTATCCCTATGAATAACTGTTCATATGTCCATGGCGGTAGCGATTTTCCTTCAAAAATACTGTGCTGTCAGTCTTTGTAGAGTTTGCTTAATCAGTCAATCAATCAATCAATCAATCAATCAATCAATCAATCAACCAATCAATCAATCAATCAATCATATTTTATACAACACTGTTTATACTATCATGTAAGAGAAGTTGTTTTTACTGAAGTTAAAACAAGAAACAAGAGGGGAAATATCCATCAACAAGCACACAATTAGTGGACAACTACATTTTTCACCAAATATAAGGACATTTTTGATTTTGTCAAAAAATTTTCTTTGTTGTAACAATACCAGTGACTGTAAAAACTATTATAAAGACTGCTTATTTACTTTTAAATCGTGCCACATTTGGAAAGAAAATTGCTGCAATATTTCCCTTCAAAATGTTGTATTGGTCTCTTACAGATTTTCCCGCTTATTGCTCAAACTCTATCCTCTATCCTCTAGCAAGTTTATCAGACATGACAGTTTCCAGCATCAGCTTGGGCCTTTTGTCGGAGATTATGGAATATCTGTGATGATACGTGCCAGAAATAAGAAAAGCAAGAGGATAACAAACAGGAATAATCAATCGTACTTAAAAGTCATTAACTGTCAGATGCAACCTGCCACAGAGACAACATGTTTCTCTATTATTAGAGATCTTTGTCAGATCTTTGTCAGGAAAATCCCTTTTAATTAATGACTTCATTATTGACAATAATCTCGATGTAATGTTTTTAACAGAAACATGGTTATATGAATTTAATGAAGCACATATTCTGTTGGAGTCAACTCCTCCAAACTACAATTTTCTTTGTGAGAGCAAACAACAAAGGAAAGGTGGAGGAGTGGCAACATTGTTTAATGATTCACTAAAGTGTAAAAAGGTGTTTTTGGGAAAATTCGACTCTTTTGAACATTTGGCTCTCCAGGTAAAGAGCCCGATACGAACTATATTTCTGAATGTTTACAGGCCACATCAAACTTTTTTAACGATCTTAGTGACCTCCTATCTGTGGTATGCGTTGACTATGACTGTTTAATTATTGTGGGAGACTTCAACCTTCACGTTGACAACCCTGAAGACAGAAGTGCAAAAGAACTGGGTGACACACTTAGAAACTTTGGTTTAACTCAACATGTTAAACAGCCAACACACAAACAGGGACATATTTTAGACTTGATAATCACTAAAGGTCTAAAGATTTCTAAGGTCAATGTAACTGATGTTGCCCTATCTGATCACTTTTCTGTTACCTTTGAAAGCATCATTTCCAGTGACTCATTTAGCCAAAGGGACATCGTAAGAAAACGCACCTTTAAGGACAATGCCACGGAAACTTTTATTCTTAAATTGTTAGTATTTTTAATTTCTTCAAACTTTAATTATTTAATCCAAATAAATGGCACCACACACAACAATAAGTTATTTGGCATTGGCAGAGAAAATTCCCCAAGTCTGTAATAGGGAAAACCTTTATATTCAACCTTGCTGCTCAACCCACAAATGCATGTTCCTTATAATTGTGGCACCCAATTACTCCGATGGTTGAAGGTCATACAAAAACAAGTCACCATGACATTACTGTGGTCTGCCTTCTTTGATGCTGGCTTTAGTCTGGATCTAATTAAGTTATTGATGCAATCATAACACTGTTTTGAGATATCCTTTTTGTAAAGCAAAATTGCCCTGTAACATGTAGACAACCATCCATTCTTTATGAAACTCCAGGACAGGACACAAAAATAAATGTGATACCCTTGAATTCAGTATCCCTCTATGCCAGAATTTCCCCCAACACATTGTGCTGAGTTTGGAATAAAATTGTCACAACATGTAGAGCTGAGAAAACGCAATCTTCAGCCATCAGCTTGTGGTTTCGGGTAAAAAAATACCATAATCTAAAGCACACTAGCAGGTACAAAAATGAAAATGGAGGTTTAGGAGTGGCCTAGTCAACGTCCGAATATAAATCCAAGTGAGATGGTATGGCTTATTCTTTAAATGGGCTGAAATCCCTCCAATGTGGCTGAACTTTGCAAAACAGAGTTGCCAAAACCATTTCCACAGCAAAACAAAAGACTCACTGAGAATTAATGCAACTTCTCAGCTGTTGCAGCCAAGTGAGGCACAATAGGTTAATGAGGCAATTACTTTTCACATAGGCACTGGCTGGTGTGGATAGCTATTTCCATTTATTAAAAACAATAATCATTTCAAAACAGCTTTTTGTATTTGTTCTGGTTCTACTTCTCAGCACTGTAACCTAACACAAGTGAGCATAACATGTGAGGGCAAAGTCAAAAACTGAAAATCAACAGTTTCCCACGGTGGTTTCATTTCTGAGTTAAGCAGTTAAGAGTTCCACACAGGAAATAAAAAAAAGTCCATTATCCAATGTTTGGACCTTGCTTTACCATTGTGGTATACATATTTATTATTACTATGCATAGTTATTATTATTATTATTATTATTTAGTTAATCTGTTTGAGATGAATATTTAGTGTCAGTTAATCATGAAATGTCACTTTTTTTGTAAATGGTTCATCTTTTTTCTGTTTTCTGAAATTAAAACAAAATTTGTTTGATTCATTTCTTTTTCCCAGACCTATAGTTTGGAGTTAGCAGCCACCGCTCAGGCTTGGGTTGACAAATGTATTCTTGGTCATGGACCAGCCAGCACCCGCCTGCTTGATGGTACGGTTATTGTGCCTCTTTTTAATTATCTTTCTTTCCTTTCCTTTTTGTTGGCAGCATTATTCAGGGTCATAAATATTTCCTCCATTCGTGCAATAGTTCTTTGTGAAGCGATTGTCCTTGTGATAAACGGTCATAGACACTGTGAACGTTATCTCGTTGTCATCCCTAATGTCTTCTTTTAGTAATAAATGACATTAGGTGAGATATGTTATCATTAAAGAGAATATCATCAATGGGCTTTTTAATTAAGCCTGTTTTTGTTATGAATGGCATAATCTAGTGGGAGATCAAAACAAGAAAATAATTTTTACATATACTCATTAATCAGTGCCGCCATGTGTTTCCCTCCATTAAACAGGATATGAATTAGGTGAGAATCTGTTTTATTCATCCTCTCCATCCTCATGGACTAGCGTTATCAGTGCCTGGCACGTTGAGAAGTCTCACTATCGTTATCCCAGTGGATCCACCAACGGTCAACACATTGGTCACTACACACAGGTAACCACAGTCTATACAGGATTAATGCTGAGCATGTTGTTGTTTTTTCTTTTCCTATTTATATCAAAACTATGTGTTGACCATCTTTCCACCTCATTGAAGTTCTCATAACTTGGTGACATAGATTCCAAAGATGATGGAAACATTCATCAGCTATTCAGGGTAATTTTCATGTGATGGCATGGAATTGTTACATCTTTTTATATCAAATCACTTCATATCTCACATCAAGTTAGCAGTTCATTTTGGTACCAAATAGTTTCTGCAGATTATTGGTTGTGAAAGTGTCAGTTCTAATCGAGGCACGTTAAACCTACAATGTGGTGTGATGTAATTTTATACCAACATAAAACCCTACTAAAATGCTACTCGATTGTAATGGGAAATGAATCAAACCATGTTACAGGACTAGATTAGGTACTAATTGAAAAGGGGTAATAATGAACTACAGGAGGTCCAGAGAAACTGAACATGCTCCTCTCTGCATACAGGGGGAGCTGGTAGAGTGAGTGGATAGGACAAGGTTCCTGGGCATTCACATCTCCTCTAAACTCTCCTGTTTGGTGAACACCTCCCACCAGATGAAGGAGGCCCAACAATGGCTCTTCTTTCTCAGGAAATTGAAACATACTGGATTTTTCACTAAGCTGTTAACAAACTTTTACAGAGCTACAATAGAAAGCGTTTTCTGCCTCAGTGGGACAGTGTGGTACAGGAGCTGTACAGGAGAAGAAGGATTTAGCACGGGTGGTGAAGACAGGACAGGGGATTGTGGGATGCCGTCTACAGGATCTAGACTCCGTCTATGCTGCACAAGTTCAGAAAAGGACCAGACGTATTGGCACAGATCCCACCCACTGGTTGTCCCACTTCCATCAGGAAAACGATTCAGAAACATTAATTCAAAAACTAACAGACTTAAAAATAGTTTCTTTCCCTAAACTGTAAGGGCTATCACCCCCTGCTGAACACAATAAAGCAGCAGCGCAGTTCATAATCTGCTACATGTTACAAATACACTACCGGTTACACACGTTTCTGATCAGAGAAGAAACATTTATGCTGTCTCTCACTTGCAAATGTGTATTTGCACACTTTCTCAGGGACTGTCTATTTAGACATCAATGCAAATTGCACAAATATGTAACTACATTTATTCCACGGTATGGTAGACTGCTATTTGACTTTTTGACTCATAAATGAGTCCATTAACTGCTAAGGACTGTTTGAAAGCTTAAGCCCCCCAGAGAGGGTTATTGGCCAGTGCAATCAATTGATTTTACAAAAGAAAAAAACTCAGATTATGTCTTGTTGCGTCTGTGTGTTATGTGTAATTATGTGCAATCTGAGCTGGTGTCTGCCTCATGACAAATGTCATTAAGGTAACACATAATGACATTAAAGATTCTTGATGTGTAAAAACAACCATGGTTCATCCCTTACATTTAGTAATTTTGCATGATTTATTCACACCTAAAAGGTAAGTTGCTTATAAGAAATGAAACAGAAATTAGTATGTATATAATCACAAATGTACAACATTCTTTAAAAACTCTGCTGCAATCATTGAACTGCCAGTAGAAATGCAGCATTTTATCAGATAGGGTTGTTTTCATGAAAAAAACTCTTGCTTCCCCTGTTCTGTGCAGGGGGTCCTTGGTGGTTCAAGAAAGTATTCATAAAGACATTTTCTTAGAGCCTTGATGCCAAATATGACCAGTGATTGTTTTGTTGCCAGGTGGTGTGGAACAGCTCATACAAAGTTGGCTGCGGACTTGCTCTGTGCCCCAACAACATCTACTTCTATGTCTGCCATTATTACAGAGCGTATGTGATATCTTCCACACTTATTAGCTATTTTGACATGTATTTTAAGAAAATCTGCACTTCATTTTACGTTGCATGCACAGTGCTTCCCTGTTTCCACATGATGTAAAGTTAGACTTTGTGTAAAATAGATTTAATTCAGAATTTGTTTATAATTCTACATGCAATACCCAATTTTTTTTTAGTGTTTTTTAAACTAGGGTCCTGGTGGTTCCAAACTTTTTACATTTCCTTGATTTACAGACCAAAGTTCTTTTTAGGAAATTCAACAGTAGTGAAAGTTTTTTTTGTATCTTTCTACGGTTTGACGCTTTGAGACAATCGGTTTCTTCATTTCTGCTCTGATATGCTAACCTAGCAAGCCAGATGAAGCAGGAACAGTACAAGATGAATTCTCGTGTGTTTGTGAATGTACAAATACTGCGAGACTGCAAGGTTACTGATGAACGCCGTCATCTGTGGGACCTTGTACAGACAAACATGTTCCATTCCTGATGATATTCTATAAACTAAGTTTGAGGCATGTGGAGTCTTACAAAACTTTAGAAACATCTGAATGGTGATTCTTTAATTTTGTACCTTCATAAAATTTTGGAACCGTAAATAAAATTACAAACAAATTGAAAAATTCCACTTTTCACACACATTTCATTTTATGATATTATGTGGAGTATTTGGATGGATTTTTTTTATTTGATCCCTTTTTGAATGAAGCTATGTTTTTTGTTTTTACAAAACCTAAGCAGTTTTTATTCTTTAGTGGGAACTTTAAGAGATGGCCACCTTACAAGGTTGGAACCTCATGTGCATCCTGCCCAAACAACTGTGTGGACAACCTCTGTAGTAAGTAGAATAACATAGAATTAGAGAAGAATCTTGTTCTCATTTATCAAAAGATGGCCTAATTGTTTTTTTCTCCTTCCCAGCAAATCCATGTCCTTATATAAACAGGTTCATCAACTGTCCTAAACTGAAAGTCACCAATGGATGCAACAACCCACTGGTGTATGCCTGGTGTCCTGCTTCATGCAAATGTACCACTGAGATTGTTCCAATATATTAGACGAGCAAAGGTACTTGCATTTCACATATTCAGCATGTGTACTTTATCTGTACTGAATCTACTGCTTGATTCTGGCCTCTGCAAAGTACAATAAAGACGGCAATTTAAAACCCGGCTATTGTATATGTATCTCGTCTTACTTAAAAGGGTTTGTTCAAATTTCCTATTAAAAAACAAACAAACAAAGATTGACTCAGTTTGAGAGATGTGTTGTGCCATTTACACACATTTGTAAGTTATTTAATGTTCAATAAATAACTCTTGGTCTGTTAGGTTCAGTGAATATCAGCCCAAACAACTGATATTATGACAATAGTTGATCGAGCACTAGCGTTCTTTTAACAGCAAACCCTGCACACATATGGAATAAAGGGGTGACAGCTTCTCTTCAAGTATAAGAATTTATTAACAGAAATAAAATGAACATCCAGAAAACACCACTATAGAATGTGTGTGTCTGAATTAACACTATTCTTTAATCAACAAATACTCTCCATAGGCTAGTGAAACTGAACTAAAACTTCTAAGCACAATTAAGATAAAAAGAAGCTAAGGGACTACACACAAAAGAAACAAAGGGAAAAATAAAGATAGTTAAAAACCATCACAAGAATAATTCAGTGAATCTTGGGTTCACTGCTGATCCAAATTAGAGAACTAAGAATGTGGAATAGGTTTAAATTAGCTTGACTAATTTAGAACAACATTTGGCATATGTTCAACCCATCCACAATGCAAATCTTAGTTAGGCAAAACATTATTTGAGAAAATAACATTTTAAAGAATGATTTGCTCAGTGAAAATCATTAACCTTTAGGACACTTGATTTTTATTAATGCGATTATTTCTCCAGGAAATAATTAAGACTCAATTTGGTAACTTAGGAAGCTAGACGCCGCTGTAGCGGATTAGTGACTGGAAATGACATATTGATGTGCGTCCTGGCCGTGTTTACATTACCCTGATGAGTTAATCCTAATGTTACACGAAACACCATTAAATCAACATTTATCCTCCCTATTAATGCTGTACTAACGCTCGTAGCACTATGGAACGATGGCACAGCGAAACGAAACAAGCGTTATGTTTAAACGGCGTAGTTACGGTTACTGGGTGGAAGCCGTAAGTTATCCAGGAAGCCAATAGTGCTAATGCTAGTGGACGTTTGGCGCTCCTTTAAAAGACTGTTAAGCTCTATTTTGTCGTAGTGAGCGGACCGTAAAACACAAACATTAATGTCCCAGCGATGTATAAAACCCTTATGGTGACAAAGTTTGTTACAACTGTAAAACAGCACAAAACACATCAGCAAAGCCTTGTTTCAAGGACGATAGCGACAGCTTAGCCTATTAGCTCCAGGTCTGGCTCGGTCAAACCTTAAAACACAGTGAAAACACTTTAAAAGTAAACTATTTTTAACGTTCCCTGCCAAACTCCACCAGGCCTCTGCCTTTGTGTCTGTTTGGTTGACTTTGGGCCATCCGGTTGGAAGAAGTTGGACCAGGGTGAAAGCGGGTTATCTGGACAGCGAGCAAACTGCTATCTCAAGGGAAAAAAGGTCCTCGTTTGTGAACTGGGCTCCGGTGCGCTGCACACGGGTCTCTGGTTGGAAAACTGTTCGAGCCGGCGACGAGGAAGCTCGGCTCTGCGGGGAACTCTGCAGGCTTTCCCCGCGTGGCTGTGTCCTGATGGCCTCTACACGGCTTGAAGGGCTGATTTTCAGATTAGCTTTTCTCTTTACTTAGCCTGGCCAGCATTGCAAGTGTTTGTGGGTGTAGCTTTGATCCAGCCTGCATATGTGGGGGGTCCCCAACTCCATTCGGAGCCCATGGACAGAGAGAGATCTTTCCCCTCCAGTGCGACTGATGACCAGGAGTGGAAGAGGAAGATAAGTCCAGGCAGCTAGTTTTTACACAGTGCGCCCACCTGCTGTGAGGACAGTCCCCTGATGCCTGTAAATTTTGTGTTGTTTCCAACTTACAGCCTGATCTTATTCTCTCTGTTTGCTGATTTCACAACAGACGGGTTTACTCCAGCAACTATCTGAAAACAAAGCATATAGTGTATGATTAAGTGAAGGATGATCCAACTATACAAATATACTATAGAATAAAAGTCACATATTTGTTGTTCTTTTTACATTTAGTGTTTGAAATATATTACTTTCAGATTTTCATAAAAAATAGTAACAGATTTTTAGGGTTTTAGGGTAATTCATTTAATGTTTGGATTATTAGAGGTTTATTTTTAAGGGACTGTTTTGTTTTGTTTTAAATATTAGGCCATCGTTTCCTCTTTCACTAACCCTCAATTAAAAAAAATGTGGTCAAATAAACATAGCACTTGTTTTTCAGACACAACCTTCTTTAATGACCATCTCACTCTTTAGACCAAAAGTCTTTATAAACCTCTGGGCTGAACTGAAGAGAAGAGAACATAAAAAGAGGTCCAGTAATCTGAATGATCCAGAGAGATTGTGCAAAGAGGACAGGTCCCAGCTTCTTTTCTCTGGACTACTGTTGTCCTAACTTTTTGCCACAGGATCCAAAATCCCAGAGTGGAAAGTACTTGTGAGCCATGAAACGTTGATTTTTTTGTAAATGTATAATTAAAAAAGTGTATTATGGATTATGATTGTTTTTTTCTCCTTCTTCTCTTCTTTTTACTTTTACCTTTCTCTTCAATAAACAAACTACTCAATATGTTAATATTACATGATCTTTGTAGAAAATGGATTTGTAAATCTTTGTAAATACAAACAAAGGGATTGAAAAAAGGACTTTTCCTTATTTTGGGGGTGATTGTTTCCTGCTTTTGTGGTTTAGAATTTGTTTTGTCTTCTTAGCAACAAGAACAGGATATGAGTTACTGTTTCTTGTTCGCTTTATTTAGCAATGATTAATGACTGGGTGGACCCAGCTCAGTGGGTAAAACCTACAATAAAATCAACAATACAGTCAAAAACTTGGTAAGTAAAAGACAAATATTCAGGAATATTTTAAATCGTCCGCTTCTTTTTTGGAAGGCCTCGCATCAGTGAATATCTTGGCCTAAAATGTATTTTTTTAAGTGTCCATCTGCATCGACTGCCTGTGCTGCTGGGCCAGATTTCTACCACCCTTGAATTGCAGTCGTGAGCCTATGCTGTTTGCTACTAAATAAGGATAAGATTTAGTGCTTCCCAGTAAAAAAAAAAAAAGTAAGTGCAAAGTAATAAATATGGGTATGTTGATATGTATGGCTGTTAATGCCATAATGCTTTCACTAACCCTTGTCTGCAGTTCTTATTACAGCTTTTTAAGCACAAAATGTTTCAGGGCAGCTGGCGTTTATGAATGTAGTTCACAACAACCATAAAGCCATTTTTTTGTCACAACCAAGGACAACTATAACGTATATGCAGAGTAGATGGAGGCCATCTACTCTTTTTTAAAGCACACACCACCAGCCATAGTAGAACAGCACAGGAAGAAGGAAATCCGCAGACCTAAAAACAGTACCACTATTGACCAGCAGATAGCTCTGTTATCCAACTAATTTCAGTCTTTGAGATTCCCCAACAGCATGTTCATCTGAACTGGTTTTCTGTGAACAATAAGCATTAAATACTGTAAATTTTACTTTTATTAATCACATTTTGTGTTTTATAGGATGCTATAGTCTAAATGGGGGGGGGGGGGTATACTTACTTCTCAGCTGCACCATCTTTCTGTTGAACCACATGCTTTACGGTTTTGCCTTTAATGATTCATGACTTCCTTCAGTTAAAAAGGGTGTGTTCTTTTTTTTTTGTAAAAGAAGCCTGACACAACAGCAAAAGAGTCAGTTAAAATCATTACTTCACCTCGGAGATCAGTACATTTCTTTCATTATTTACTGTCCACATAAAGAGGAAGATCAGCATGGGACACGATGTGACAGATAAACAAGTGTCATGTGAGCCACGTCTTTGAAATGACTTCATTAGGATTCATCACATGCAGCTTCCTGTAAAACTGTCACCAACAACATCTGAATATATTCCGCAGTCTCACTTTGAAACAGAAAGTCGCAATAGCGGATTCAGTTCCTTTTCAAAATAAAGGAACGTAGATTTTGAAAATAATATATGTGGACCTTAGAGTAGGCTATCCTGGGAAATGAATCCTCTCATGTAGATTCATTTCCCAGAATACACATGCTTTCAAGATAAGGCCCCTTTTTAATGTTTGTTTGAAGGTATTTCCCTGAATTTTGCCTTTTTTCTGATTGAAAATATGGCTGCATTTAGTGAACACATACTTCCAGATTGTTGGGTTGTTTAGCAGCCTATTTTTGTATCTTGTCTTATTTTTTTAATACACCTTTTAGTTTTTAGCTTATAGTTAGAGCGGCTTAGGATATCCAGAGCTACAGTACTCTGCTGAGTTCTCCTTCTGTTTTACAATTTTGCATTATTTGTTGTTATTTCAGCTTTTAACTTTATGTTCTCTTTGTCTTTTTTCTCTTCGTAGTAGGTACATCTGGTCTTGCGTTCAGCTGTGATGCCATCCTGGGGGGCAGATCATCTGCCATAACCTTCTAACATAAAAGGCATTCCTGGATCAGTGCTTTTGTGCTCTTTTTGCCATCTGCCATGACCCAGTCGGTCATGGCAGATGGCCGTTCACACTGAGGCTGGTTTTGCTGGAGGTTTCTTCCTGTTAAAGGGGAGTTTTCCTCTCCACTGTCGCTACAGGCATGCTTGGTATGAGCATGCCCGTAGCGACAATCGAGATTCGAGACACCTGTCCACTGCTGCTCCACGCTCCTTCAGGAGGAGGGAATGCTGCTTGTCAAGACTTGATGCAATCTGCTGAATTCCTTAGACAGAAAACGTTTTGACCAATCTGTCTGGATGATTTGATTAAATTGACTTTGGAACATGCGTTGAGATGACATGTGTTGTGGATGGGCGCTATATAAATAAAATTTAATTGAATTAAATGATTTTGCTTTGTTTTAGACTTATTAGTTGGTATTATATTTTTTCACTAAGTACAGTTCTGGCTAAATTTTGTGAAAAAAAATGTCTAAAGAATCTTGCTTTCCACATTGATATTAGTGCTCTTGACTGTGTGTATGTGTCTGGCTTTCATTATTATCTGTTCAATTTTTGTGCACTTTTGTTTTTGTTTTTTGAGGTGCACACTTCTTTTGTCTTTTTACCCAAATATATAAGTATGATTATAGATTTCAATGATAGTTCTAAAGTTTTCAGTTTATCTATGCAGTTAACAATATTTTGTTTATTGGCTCTTATAATTTTTGGATGCATGTATCTGTACATTGTTTGTATTATGCACTTTATTCTGTTAACAACATGTATATTTCTTACTCATCTTGGTTCTTTTGTGTAGAATTTTCCTTTTTTCTTTTTTTATACATTTTTGCTCTAGCATTTGTATTTTGGAAATGTATTTTGCCAGATTTCAAATATTTCTGGAATACTTACTGAATAACACAGTTATCACACTGATGTCAAAAAAGTTTAGTTCAATTTAGTTCAAAAAGTAATTCATATATTGTTAAAATTCATTGCATACAGAGTGATAGATTTCAAATAGTAATAATTTTAAAGGTATTTGAGCCAAATAAGTAATATTTTCAACATATTTTGCTTGGCTAAATAAGACCAGTGTTAGCTAGTGGCTCTAAAAATCCCTACTTACATCCAGAGTACAGAGGATGTGACTTTCAATACCAAAAGAAATGCTAATTATATTCTTATTTGTAAAAAACAAAGATTAACAGAAATAAAAACAAAAAATGTACTTTCTTTATTTAGGTCTGCTACCAAAACTATTTCTATAAGCTAAATGGTGATTTAAAACAATCAGTATGTCTTATTTTTTTGCATTCAGAAAATGTACATAAATTTCCTTAATATTAGAAGCTGCATGTCTTGGATATATTGTTTCAGGTATCCTTCCCCAAGCTGCAACAGTTTGCTGGAATTTTGACCCATTCCCCCTGACAGAACTGGTGTGACTTGGTCAGGTTTGTGAGCTGCCTTGTTCACACACAACTTTTTAAACTGAGTACAAATTAGGCTATCTATGGGACTGATATCAGTCTTTTGTAGTGGATGCTCTAAAACATTGAGTTTATCGCTCCACAGGCAGTTTGTACCTAATCTGGAGGCATGCTTAGGGTCGTTGTCCATTCACAAGACCCATTTGTGCCTCAGCATTCGCCCCGCGTCTTGAGATGTAGCTTCAGTATTTCCGTACAATGTTCTTCCCTCATGATGCCATCTGTTTTGCGAAGTTCACCCTCATGACATCATCATGCAGCCAACCACATACTTCTCAGTTGGGATGTTGTTCTTAGGCTTGCAAGCTCCGCTCTTTTACCTCTAAGTGTAACATTGATCATCATGGTCAAAAGTTTAATTTTAGATTTATCAGACCACATAAGCATTTGAAAATATTGCTTCCTCCATGCTAAGGGGCCTTTCAGCCCCTATCGGTACAAGGATCAACTGTGGAGACACTTTTATCAGCTTCAGCTAGAATGTTCACAGACCCTTCAGATTTTGTCCTAGGCTTCATCTTCAGAGCCAGTAACTTAAAAAAGCTCAACGACATGATGAATAAAGCTGGCTCTGTTCTTCTAGAATGATTAAAAATGATTGTACAAAGAAAAATTCTTCATACAATGAAGAACATTATGGAGAGGAGAACCTCTGAACACCATCTCCATCAGACTGTCATGCACCAGTCAGAGGCTTCTTCGGATCTGCTGCAACACAGATCACAGCATTAAAACATTTAAATTTCCGTCTGGGATTAATAAAATATTTTTGAAATAAACAGATTTGCTTACTATGCATCGAAAACGTTCCAGACATACAGAAATATAAATCTCCCCCCCCCTAATTCATTACAAGTGCCGTGCGCCTGCATTTGTTAGGGAAATCCCTGCAGAAGGTGTGGGTGTGTGCGCGCGGAAAGATTGGGAAGGGGTGACAGCAAAGCGCACGCGCGCGCGCGTTCACGAGACACACACAACTTTGTTCCCTGGAAACCAGTCATTCTGTGACTACCGATTTCACGTCCAACGGCGCCCTTTATGTCGCTTTAAACCGAGCCGACTCCACCGCCATTCGCCCAACGGGGGAAAGGTTTGTGTCACTTAGTTCGTCAACGAACAGCAGAAGCTCTCGGTTGGACTTTAGGCTGAAAAGAAAAAAACACAAACAAACAAACTTCCCTCGGCGAGCGAGCGAGCGAGTGAGTGAGTGAGCGAGCTTTTGTTAGCCTGCTAACTAGCTGAGCTGACAGAGAGCAGCCGACAGTCTGCTCCTCAGGCTGCTGCTGGAGGAACAACTTCACGCTCTGACCATGGGGAGACCAAGCAGCTCTAAAGGTAAGACACGGAGCCGGGATGGCAACACGCCGAGCTAACTCGTAGTTCCGCTTGATGCTTATTTGACCTGCACAAAGGTTTTTTTTGTAAATACAGGGGTAATCCGTGGGCTGTAAAAGGCATCCCCATACAAAAAAACAGTACATAAAAATGACTGGTGCATGCGTTTCGCCACGCTGAGAACATCCGCTTTTCAGTGCAAACAAAACGTGCTTTCATCTGTGGGGGGGCTCCTGCTGCTGTTAACATTAATCCTGTCTGTAATTCACAGACGGGAGCGCTGCGCACGGAGGAAGCCCCTCATTCCGGAGCAACCTGGCGGACATCAGCGCCGAGAGATGAAACGACACACGCCACGCCGAGGCAATAATTACAACAAAAACAGTAGTAATAATCATAAGAGACCGGGCTGCGTGTCGGGGTGAAGCTGAAAGCGTTGTTTTTGGCTGCTGTGTGTGTGTGTGTGTGTGTGTGTGAGAGAGAGAGATCGAAGTGCCTATGGCGGAGTTCGGGGAGGACGGAAGGCACCCTCCGGTGAATTTCGGGCACTCCTCCGTTCCCAGCGACGAGACTGCGGGGAAGACGCATTGCGAAGTGTCTGTTCTGAATGGAGACTGTGGGATCTCGGAGAATATGATGTGCTCGGACACCCCGCTCACTCCCGGCAGCCGAGCCGGAGCGGAAAACGCCAACAGCTCCGCGGGGCTGGACGCCAAAGTCGACCTACCGCGCAGGAGCAGCATTATCAAGGTAAGCTTTGAAGTTCGGCCGGTCGCTGCGTGCCGGTGCCGGAGCTACGTGCTCCCCCGTTGGGGGTGACGGTGTGCATGTGGCGGACAAGGTGTTTCCCAAACCACACGCCAGGAATTAGGTCATCGGGAACACACCCTGCACCCCTGTGGTTGAAAAATAATCCCGAGTTTGATTTCTTCACTGATATCTTTCACTGCCGGTAAAGGGACCGAAACTGCAACAGTCTTCTTGTTGATGTGGAAACTTAAACCGATATACACGTGTGGCAGGTCTGTTGGGTGGGGAACAGAACTCCTGACTGTTACAATGAGGAGACCCAGACAGGCTATATTATGGGGTATTGATGCTGTCATGACATCAGAGGTCAACTCGGTCCCTGGAAGTAAAGATGCACCGATCAGGGTTTTCATGACCAGGAGTCTGCAGTATTAATCTGGTTCAACCACGTTTACTTAGAAATCCAGCTGAGCTAAACCTGACATTAAAGTATAAGTGGTACGAGGAAGTTGCTCATCAACTTAAGCCATTCAAGGATTATCTACTTTATATTTGCACATGTGAATGTGATGAAAATGTCAAGAAAAAAAAGTTGAAGCCACAAGAGAAGGACCGGTCACAAAGAAGAGGCCGGAAGAAAGAGGTCCTCAAAAATCAGACATATTATGAAAGGATGAATTGATCGATCTAGGTACATTTCTAATGTCCGTACAACAATCCCCACTGTTTAACTGTCCTGTTTGCACCAAGTTGTCTATAAAGGTAAAAAAAAAAAGATTCAATTCTAGCAGTCTGATCCATTTAGAAATGTATAGCTCCTATATGCCGCAGCTTGGAGGGTTAAGAGTCGCTTGGCGGTCATGATAAATGACAGAGCTTTTCAGAGGGCAACATTTTAGCTGAGTAATACAATAATTGTTGGTTTCTAATCTTCAGCCTCGTCCTGAGACAAACTAGAGAGATCAGTCTCCTGTCTAGGTTCATAAGTTCTCCTGAGATATCTAAAGCCCCTTTTAGATCAGCCTTTAGCTCCTTGATCTAGACGTATTCTTTACCCCTCTCTATCAGCTATGAAGTACTGACATGGAATAGGGGGATTGAGGTCTTCCCACTCATGCCGCACCCCTAATTCACCTTGGGAGGTAGTCACGAGCTTGTAACCAGTATTAACCGTAATGTGCAATGAGGGGTTGTGTAACGAGTTGATGTCATGATATGATACAAAGCCAGGAGTCTGATGACTTCAGCTGTTTAGAAATACTTCTGGTTGTGAGCAACCCAAAACAATCAAGTAACGGCATGCCATTCATTACTCTTATTAAGACTGTGGGCTCCACCCAAACAGATAGCACCACTGATATCATTTTGTTGTTCGTGTGACTGTATGATGAGCAGAATAGCAAAACAGCCCACTGAGCACCAATAAACGACTACAGCAATCAGTAGGCGTTTATCTTTTGCTTAAGTCTACAAGTTACACAGAAATTAATGACATTAACCATGTTAATGATAAATCAATAACACGGTTTTAATGGTCATAATTAATATGCTAGGATGTTTTGGCAGTAAAACAATGTTTGTTGCCTTTGAGTTTCAAAGAAAATTGGATTATGTGATGAGTGTTTCACTTGAAAGTTTGGGTTAAATCGTGTGATACCGTGAAACCAAGGTGTTTCAATTTGAGGTTATCAGCTCGGGATTATCGCCGACAAGTTTATTACTAGTTCTCAGTAAGGTCTGCGTAAGTATGAAAATAAGAAAACTCAGTATGTTGTGTTTTTCCAGACCTGTTTTCCGTCTTCTTTTATATAAAGGATTACAGTCTAATGCTTAATTAATGGAGTGGTTTCACCTTTTTTGATGATTTCACATGCTTATAATTGATTTGCTAAATCACACCTCGATTTTAACATTTTACCCATCATAATTTTGCTTTTTCATTTGCTAAATAAACTAATAGTCATTCCAAAATCAAAAGGGTTATTTTATTAGATGTTTTGTCTGTGTCTGAAATGCAAACAGAGAACTATAACTGCCATTTTTAGAAAGTTAGAATAAAGACAGTATAAAGGCACCAAAATGTAGAAACTTGCTTTTAACAGTCTGTATGTATGTAGTCTGGGGTACTCCATGTCTTATTTGACAAGTCCGAGAGTTCTAGTGTTTGAAGTAAAGATGATCTTATGCCTGGTTTACACAGCGAAATGTTAAAATTGTTGGCTGATTTTCAAAACCTGAGACCCCACACACGACGGAAAATTTTTTTTTATAACAGGTTTTCTTGCACAGTGTGTTGTGTCCAGTCAAGTGGCAAGAACAACACATCACACACAAATAGATTTTACTCAGGAACATTCAGCTGTCAGATGGGAAATCTTGCAAAACGACTCGAGATCAAACGTGAGTTCAGAGTAAATAAACATGGCCGACCATAAAGAACAATGGCCATAGTTTGTGGACTAATTTTTACAGTGAAAAAAACATTACAAAAAGAAAAGGAGCAGCTGTGTTAAGGGTGCGTTCACACCGAAAGCGAATGATGCGACCGGAACGAGTGATTTACAAGTTACCCGTATGTAAATGTGTGTTCAGGAGCGAAGCGATGAGGACGACGCGTTTCTAGTGACGCGAGAGCAACGCAAAACCCAAAACTTTGTTGTGATGTAAGGTTAAGGAGCTTTATTCAATCAAAATCGAAGACAGAAAAATGAATGTTGAGAGGATGAAGTAAGGAATGTTCTTTAGAGGTTTGTGGGTGGCTTTGAAAAAAGCCGTTTTGATTTAAAAGGATTGTGAAATCATTCATCATTCGTCCTCTGCTTGTAGCTCCAGAGTTGGTCCCAGTCTGCCGCCTCTGGTGCTCTGTCTGCCCGGCCCCTTGCTTGGCTCTCCCGCTGCTCCTGTTTGAGCTCCAGAGCCCTTCCTTGCCTTACCTCTGTTGTCTGGCTGATCCTCCCCTGAAGCGGGATAACACTTTCAGATGCTGGACAGATGGAAGTACCGCAGGAGGACACTGTGATCCAGCCAGATCTCCTGGACTCCCGAACTGGGAGCATCTCTGGAGGGCCTGGTGGACACAGGGACGCCAGCGCCATTGTTTGGCTTTCCACATTACATACAGCACCGTGACTCGCCCGCTGAAATCCAGGTCCGCCCATTTGAGTTGAATGTGGCAAGCAGATAGAAGCTCCTTCTATTTAATGACGCGGTGAAGGGGTTGGCCACGGAAATTGGTCACATAAAAAGTGACGCTTTGTGGCCGAATATGTCACAAAAATGCGGGGAAAAAATCTAGAAATCTGCATCTGGAACAATATGGAGCTTTTTGATATAAAATGTCGAAGAACCCTGTATTTGGTTAATATTGTAGACTTTGTTTGAAGTGATCTGAATGTCATATGGGATAAAAACAAAACCTACTGTGCAGGGTTAACGTTCAAAAGATTTTTGGAAAACCTAAAACAGACTTTCTTATTTTCACAACTAACTTCCTGTAGTATCCTATTTTTTATACTTCTTAACAGAAATCTTCCTCAGCTTTGCCCTAACGATTGACTGAGTTTATGTGGAAAAAAGTTTTAAATTAAGTTCACCACACCTTCCTGACATGCATCTCTCACAGAGCCTGAAGCGGAAAGTTTGAACCCTAACCCTTAACAAAGAAACAACATTACCACAGTCATAGGACCTGATTTTTCCAATGCAAGTTTCAGGTTTTGTTGAGAGAGATTACGGCTAAGATTTAAAAAATCCATTTTCCAATTATCAATCGATTCTCATATTAATTCCTAAAAATCGATTCATATAACCAAAGATCAATAAAAAAAAAAAAAATCAAAATTTACTGTGTGAGTCGGCATTACTTGCAACTCACACAGGTGCGCTCGACTATAAAGGTAAAAGGTCTGGGGAGAGTCCGCACGGCTCACAGTCGGCGCACAACACGCCCAAGTATGTGTGAGCTGTAATATTGTGTTTTTATCAGTGAATCACACAGAGAAGCAACTTTAGCTTAACAACTGTGTTAGTTTGTTTATTAGTTCTTCTTTTGCTCTGAGACCTCAGTAGGACCAAAACAAAACAAAGCGCGCTTGGCCCGCTAGTGGTCGGAAGCATGGACGCATCATCCATCACAAGAGCCTTCACACTCCAGTGTGGGAGGTGAATTATTAATGTCATATTTTTAATAATGCACCAGGTTAGTGGCCAAATTTAGTGTCCCTTTTTGGGTTAATTCAATTGAATTGAATGGAAATGGCAGCTCTAGATACCCTTGGTGTCCTCTGTTTTCTAACCTGGATCTGTTTGGGTATTCTGCTCCACAGCATGTTTGTGAAAACTTATGACCTGGTGGTTAGAGCGTTGTGCTCCAAAGGTTCTGGGTTCAACTCTCACAGACTGCCACTCTGGGTCCCTGAGCAAGACCCTTAACCCCACATTGCTCCCTGGGCGCCTTACAGTGGCAGACCATTGCTCCCCATGGGGATGGGTTAAATGCAGAGAGCAAATTTCATTAGACTGTATGTTGCACAATACAATAAAGATTATTATTATTAGCTACCATTATTTTATGAATTTGCAGTTAAAAGTTACTATGATACTAGTATCAATATGTTGCATAACTACACAGTCATGAAATTCAGGTAACAGCTAGATCGGATCGAATCGAATCGAATCAAAAAGAATCAATTCCAAAGCTTGTGAACTGGAATCGAATTGATTGAAATTTGAATCGATTCCCAGCCCTAAGCGAGATTGGGCAGTATCCATTCCTTAATACTGTTAAAACTTCCTTAAGCAATTCAGGGGTATAGGAGATAGCGTCTGCTTAGACAACTAGGATAATGTGCCATTATATTTTGTAATATGTGACATATTATGTCTTTATAATTGATTTTTACCCTCTGTTATTAACAATTCAACACACATCAATTTTACTGAAATTGCATCATGAAACAGTGATCCAGGCAATAAATAGATAAGGACTCAGTAAAAGTAAATTACATCATGGTAATGTCAAGTATTCCACATATTAACTGCTTTATGAGTTGTTGTGACAGCATTTCATTTTTGTACATCAAGTCTGAGTAGGAGATTCAGCCGGCAGTAAACTTTCCAGCTGAAGACCCATTCCAAACATGCGCATTCATCTCCATCAATCACAGGGTTTTGGTAAAATTCACTTAGCTTTCCTTCTTTTCTTTTTGTTTGCTATTTCTACCTCTATCTGAGGTAGAAGTTGGTTTGGGTCCTAGCTTGCACTGCTCGCTTCTTCTCTGCAATCTTTGAAGCTACATTGTTGAAGGAAGTTGAAAAGCATAAAAGCAGCAACATGTAATGTTTTGATCGATATGGCCTGTTTTTCTGTCATTAAATACATTTTATGTCTTTATCTGGCTACTGGAGTCAGAATGTAATCATGTGTTTGTATCAACTGTTTTGTGGTGAGTAACTGTTTAGTCATATGTATTAAACTGCATGCTGTACCAACCCTAATCAGAGGGTATTCCGGTCCATAAAATAATACAACCACAGGTCATTAAAGGTGCAGTAGGGAGTTCTCCGAAAACCGTGGACTGTAAATGTGAACAAGTACACCTCCCAGGTCCCTCCCCCGTGCGCTCTGCTGACAATAACCCTCCTTCCACAACCCCTCCCCCTCAGTGGAGCCTCCCGTTTTATTACGGTCTCAGTCTAATTGTTTCTTTTTAGCTTGCTTTTGCCACACTAAGAATTGTGGGTTTTCTTGTAACGTTAGGTTGTTTCTCCACCGTTTTCCACGCAACTGTAAAACACTGGCAGTCTTGAGCTTGAACGACAGTACACACTGTGCAGGGAGGGGTTTGAGCAGCGCAAACACAAGAGTGATTAACACTGAGACATTCCTTCTACCTCTGATTGGTTGTTTCTGACCGGGAGCGGGGCATTTCTGAAAATGCCAGTAGGACCTCCGGGAGAAGCCAGAGGAGCTTGATTTCTTTTTCTTTTTTTTTCTCCACAGAATATCTTAGATAGAAATAGTGAGAGTTTTAACTAATATATAAAAGATAAACATTTCCAAATTTACCTGCTGTGGCTTTAATTGCTGCAGAGGAGTTTTAAAGTCAAAACACACCGGATGCAGCCAGATTTTCGCACTCCGATCCGATTTCTTCAAAACATACCGGCTCCGACTAGAGGTTCCTTCTACGAACCAGTGTATAGGGAGTATGTATTAGAAATCCGGACAGCATAACAACCAGCCGGTGTGGCAGTACATGTTGCTGGCCAAACTACCTCAAAGAAGATCGCTGTTTCGCGTTTTACTTTACCTTTGTAGCCCAACATCACAGGAAGTTGCATACTATGTCCGTTGTCAGTAGAAGATTTTTCTTAGTTTTCCCCAAACTGCATGTGTTTTAATTTGCCACCATGTCTGACTTCTCATGTGACTCATAAATTTCCCATCAAATTGATGCTTAGGTCCATGAAAAATAGACCCCTGGTCTGTCAGCCAGGTGGAGATGGACGGACCGCTTGCTCAGGAATCGCAAGCTGTCTGCACGACCTCATTCACTTCAACATGTTCTAATTTCTATGGACATCGCCGACATGATTTCCTCGTATGATCGAATGTAAAAACGAATCTGGTGTGTTTTGATCTTTAGTAGTTCGTAGTGTTGGGTAGTACTTTCATGCAATACAACAATGATCTTGAAGCTATTTGGACAGTCAACACAAGCAGTTTGTCGCAACCGTCTTCAAAAACACAATATTACTATTTTTAAACACAAGTTTCATACTAATCACCTTACTTTTAATAAACCAATCCTTTTCAAGATCTGTTCATTGTTTTTAATTTTCTATGTCACAGACATAGACTATGTGGTCATCTAGTGTCTTTTATTGAATACAAAACATTTCCAGTACTCCCCCCTGCTGCCCTGAAGGATTGTCTCCCAAATTGTACATACAGTTAAGTTCATCATTTGTTTTATATTGGATCTTTTTTTTTTTTTTTTTTTTTTTTTTTTTATATTGGATCTTTTAAAGAATAACTATTTTGGATTCATTTACTTTTCTCCCCTGATTAAACACTGCTGTCCTGATGGAAGTGATCTCATTGTGACAGTGTAGTTCATAACCTTCTCCATTAATATTACCAAAATTCCCACATAAGCAAAACCAAAAAAAGAAATCTTAAACTTCTGTCTGATCATTCCTTGTAGAGTCATTCCTTCTAAATAGTTTGGCGTTGATATTAAATATGATTGTTTGTTACAAGGTTATTTAAATATTCAGGATTGTAATGTAGTCTCAGTTATTTCAACTAACTTAGAATCTTCTCAGCGTCTGTGATTTTACCCAATGGAGACTATGTAGAACTGCTGCTGCTCTGTTTACATCTCACAGCATCCTGGTTTCTATCAAATTACTTCAGAGGAGACACTCAGGCTTCCCAAGACAAAAGGATAAGATCATATCCAGACTTCTAAAACAAGAAGACGGTGTGGCAGTTTGGTCATGGCCAGGCAGTGACCAAGAATGACGAAAAATGATAAAGGTAGACAGAGAATACATGTGGCCTATCAGACGGTATGTGGAGCCAGTGTTATTGAACGCCAGGATCGATTTTTCTGGAAGTTTCCCCAAGTCCCTTTTTGAATAACTGTGCATGTGCTTACCCAGGGGGCCGTGTGTACAAAATCTCCCAAATCCACTGTGTTCTTATTACTTCATACTGAGGCCTTCCTCTTTTCATAAATGTTCAAAGTCTATACGGTGAGAGCAGTGGAGCTACAATGAACAGCTAACACCGAAGCTAATGGCTAACCTAAGCGCTAAGCTAACCGGATACATAAACATTAGAACTGTGCAGCCAGCAAGCGGAAACTAACAAGGAAGGAGCACGCACATTGGCGTTTCGTGAGCGTGTCAGAATTATTGGCATGTGGGACAACAAATAGATAAGGTGATACCTCCAGAACTGGAGGAACAGAGGGGGTGAGAGCAGAACCAAAACTCTGACCAATCACTGACCAATAACTACTCTTTGAACTGAAGGGCAGACTTTTTACAGGCCTGCAGCTCCCACACAGATGGATTTATTTTTTATTTTAGACTTCATTTTTCCGAATACATGATTCAGTAAGTACTTTCAGGATTGAAGGACCTATAGCTTTAAGCGTTTTTAAGATGAAAAGAGATTGCAACAAGGGGTGTGAATTTTATTTGCATTATTTTATCCTTGTATTTTATCCATTCTGAAGTTGTTCTGCAAATGAATTTCATACATCAATATATTGCTAGCTGAAAATTAGTAAATTCGTCTACTCATTTACCTTTAAGCCATAATGTGATGCTTACAGTGGACACATAACTTATTTTTCGTACTGTCTGATATTAAACCATTTGCTAAATGTCATTATAACAAGTGAATTTTTTTTATTTAAGCTACTTTATTCAAAACTTCTCACAATCGTTTGCAGAAATTTCAAATCTGGATTGAAGTGTGTTTGTTAGCATCAAGACATGTGAATGGAAAGTTAGATTTGGACATGAATATTGTGGACAAGTGTAGGTAGTAGCAGGGCTACAAAAAACGCTCATGTTTACTTGCTCTCGTTTATGATGAAGTGTTGCACACCGGAGCTTTGCTTGCCTCATACTGCAGGGGAAAAAAAACAAAGCAAACAAAAACTTGACCTCAGAAAGCCTCCGACCCAGACATGACTCTGCCTTTCAGTATAGACATGTAGCTCATGATAAATATAAATACCAGCTTTTTATATGTTAGGCTGTCACAATGATATGATCTTACAGTTTTAGTTTTTACGCTAACCTTGGTGTTTTACTTTTTTCATCCTATGTTTGAAATACTGCTTAAGGACAGAAAAGGTGATGACATTTCCTTGCATTGCATTAGTTGTATGTCGAAAGCCTCTAAGAGGTGTTGGTGTTGCTACAGTCAGCAGCTTTGTAATGTACACTGAGTGTTGCTGTAGCTTTCACAGTGCAAAGAAGAACAAAGAGCAAAATGCAGTAAAGGAAACCTTCGTGTTGAAGAGGAGATATTACCCTAAGTTATAGAAATTTTACTGGACTCTTTTAGCCATGCTCTCTGAGTGATTACTTGGAGCAAAGGGGGGTTTGGATGGACCGATTTAATTCAGTTTATTTATATAGCAACAGTTCACAACACAAAGTAATCTCAATGAGCTTTACTGAACAAAACTAGTCCGATTCATATACAATTATGGACAATGCAATTCAATCCAAACTAATCCAGATTCAGTACAGTACCGTCAAGTTTCTATGCAAATCTAATTACACGGAGACCATCCACTTATAATTGGAAGATTCAGTAGATCACACAACACAATTTTTTATAAAGTTATCTAAGGAAACCAAACATTTAATCACCAATTTAAAGAACCCCCTTCCTACTGCAAGCATAGGGCGACAGTCTAGACCAGGGGCTTCAATTCCGGTCCTTGAGGTCTGGTGTCTTGCAGCGTTTAAATGTGTATCTAGGTCAACAAAACCTGAATCAAATGGCTGATTTAGCTCCTCGGTGTGCAGTCACGTTCTCCAGAGTCCTGCTAATGACCTGATTATTTGACTCAGGTGTGTTGGACCAGGGACACGTCTACAAGCTGCAGGACACCGGACCCCGAGGACTGGAATTGAAGATCCCTGTTGTAGACTCTACATCAGTGGTTTTAGACCCCGGTCCCGGATGGACGGTGTCCTGCAACTTGTAGGTGCATGTCTGCTTCAGCCCGCCCTGCTTAAATATTAGCTTATTAGCAGAGCTCAGTAGAGCTTGACTGCATGCTAGTGAGGCAGTTTAGCCATTTGATTCAAGGGGCAAGGGGCACATCTAAATGTTTCAGTACACCGACTCTCAAGGATCTGAGTCTGAGACCGCTGTTCTACACTGTAAAGGAATGACTCCCTTCTACCAAACATAAACCTCCAGTAGAACCAGAACCACACAGATAAGCGGCCATCTGCCTTGTGTTAGGACGGCAGGAAAGCGAGACAAACACAGTAGCTTGGGGTCGTACTTACTATGAGAAAGGACATAGACTAACACAGATATACAGACCAAAACCAGATGCTGGTTTCACAAGAGGACCTTGAAAACTGAAAGATCTGCATATCGTCCTGCTGTTAGTCACTGTCTGGATCACAGGTAAACCTGCAGTCTGAGAGCTAAGAGCTTCATTCTGAAGATGTGGAACTGTGAGTTCTTTGGAGCAAAGTTATTTACTATTTTGATGTTACTTGCTTTATCATTATCAGTTGACTTTTTATGTAGAATTATTACTCCATTTTGCTGTAATATTTTTTACAGTATAGATGATTTGAGTGTATGAGGTAATACTGTCCACTTCCATGTTGCTCCATAATTGTAGTTATTTTCGCAGTTATTTCTATATCTTAATTAAGGCTGCTTTAGGAAACCTGTATGGCTCCAAAAGCTGGTGCCAAAGAAGTTATGTTGGTGTTACTTTAGGGCAGGGGTCGGCAACCTTTACCACTCAAAGAGCCATTTGGACCCGCTTCACACAGTAAAGAAAACACTGGGAGCCACAAAACCCTTTTGAAATTTTAAATGAAATAACGCTGCATATAACAGGGTGTTTTTGCAACAGAATGGACCCGCAGCAGAACCAACGCACCTCTGCGCTTGTTGTTGTTTTTTCCGCATGAAGTACAAAACTTCTACTGTTGTTTTATGGAAATCATCAACTCTGCTAATGTCAGAGTTTTTATTTTGAATAACGCTTGGTGCGAGTAAACCCACGTCATGGTCGGGTTATTTGATTTTCAGCCCATATAAACGGTACATCCAGAATACTTACTTTTCTTTTAATCCAAACACATTTTAATCACATCCGGAAAAGTTACGCACATAAACGAGCTCCTGTCATTAACCAGCTAACAAGCTAACAGCTGCATTAGACTTTGGCCGCGCAGGAAAACGCTCACAGTGCCGAGCCAAGCGCTGTTCGCGTTTCCTCACTTTGAAAATGAACAAACTTTAGATATAGAAACGACTTACCCTGCTGTTTAGCTCTCTTTACCCTCATCAATGACTCCATGTTATTTTAGGTCCTGTGTCACCGTGGTGTTCTTGTCATTTGTAGAATTTACTACAAATAAGCAGCATTTAAAAATGCCGCCTCAAAAAGAAAAAAACTAATGCCGCCTCAACTACGCCTCGCTGTGTTTATTTCGTCTCTCTGCTGCCAGTCAGCTAGCAGTTCTTCTTCTTCTTGAGTTTATTGGCGGTGAACAAACATCTTTTCAGTGTGCATTACTGCCACCAACCGGTGAGGAGTGTTCATCAGCCAACATTGACGACAGCCTGCATACGGCTCTGCGACATAATTATTTTCAACAGCTGAGCCGCATCAGAGGGATCAAAGAGCCACAACTGGCTCGCGAGCCATACGTTCCCGACCCCTGCTTTAGGGTATTTAGAAGTCTTCTCAGGTTTTTTCTTGAAACTTCCTTCAGCTGTGGTGCTCTTTAAAACACATTTGTGCTAAAACACGTCACAATATGTTGTACAAATACCAGCAGGACGACCATCAAAGTGTAGGGACAAATGGTTCTTCATCCTAATGTGACTTCGTTCAGGTTAAGGTATTTGAAACTGTTTTTGGCCTTGTGCTATTACAATTAGAATAAACGTGTAAACTTGATGCTTTCCGTTAAAGTAGCTGCAGGCGGAGCAGCATCCGTAACATCACTGAATGAATTTTATTTGAAAGTCTCAGATCAAAAGGCAGAAACATGCCAAATGTGAGCCGTAGAGCTCACAGGCGTTTCCCCCCTTCAGTCTGTGTAAAAATCCTTTTGTTGAGTAGGTACAACGTTTAGATTGATCAGAGTTGGACTGCAACAGTTTGTTGAACTTTGACTACTTTAACGTGCTAAGTTATCTTCCTTTTTCAAGTTTTGGCTTTGCTACACTCAACGTTAACCAAAAAAAGATAGTTTCTTTTAAACCAATGATAATCATGAGCCTGGATCAGTGCTTTATTTTGGAGCTTTTAATAATCATTAGTGTGTTTATCATCTTAGTGCACATTGTCTTGTTCAAAGGCTTTACTTAACATCCATTGTGAAAGAATAAATACAAGGAACTATTTTTTCACAGCAAAAAAATCTTGCCTTTTATTGCAGTTTCTTTTTTCTTTTTTGACAATTTCAGCTTTTCCAATTTTTGTTTCTGCTGATGCCAGTTTAGGCAGATTTCATCTTATTTCTAAGAACTGTAAGTAAAAAAAGGAAAATATATTTTAAGTAAAAAATTTAATATTCCTCTTAAAATAGAAAAAAGCATCATCCGATATACGGAACGATGTAAAACAAACTGCGAATTGCATCATTGTACAAACAAACACCCAGAGAAGCTGAAAGTGTGCAAATGGACATTAGTATCTGAGAGATTGTAAATAATTCTTGATTGGATGAAGAAGCTCTGCAACCATTATCATGTTGTAAATACTTATTTAGTTTGTTGGGAGCAGCAGAGATTATAGGGTCTAACAGCAGCTGGGATGAAGGACTTGCAGAAGCGCTCCTTAAGCCGGGCGTACACTGTACGAGTTTTTCCCCTTTTCGGGCCGATTCTTCAGTCGTGCGGGCATTTTTGAATCGGGGTGAATTTCAGCTTGATCGTAGAGGGGGGGAGGAGGGGGGAATGGCTTCTCACGACTACCTCCCGATCAGGAATCGGACGATCGGTGAAAATCAAACATGTTTGAAAATCAGTCGGCTGTCGTGAGGTTTTCGTGAGCGCATCCTGCTGTTCAAGCAGAGCTACGAGGGGGCGCCCTCCCCTCCTCTCCGTCCCCACCAGCGGAGGGAGGGGAGCGGGCGTCCCTGAAGCGTCCTCCGCCCGGCCCGCTCGCGGGGGCGTTGGGGAGGGCGGCAACGCACTGGCCGCCTGTTTCGGCACTCCTCCGCGGTCCGCCGCCTGTTTCGGCACTCCTCCGCTCGCGGGGGGGGTGCGGGCTGGGCGACCTGCCGTGCCGAGCGGCTGCCGGTGCGTCTCGTCCCTCCTCTCTCCCCTCCGTTCCCCCGACGCCCGGTGCCTCCTGCGGGCCTCGCCAGAGCTGGGCTCGAACCCCTGCTCTGGGTCCCTGTCACCTACCGTCGCTCGCCTGCCTCTGCCATCACAGCGAGCGGTCCCAGAGGGGGCACGACGTACAGTGTGAGCAGTCCGGTCGCGTCCAAGCGCCGCGCCGCACAGATCGTGAGCGGTGAACTTTTTAAACCCCGCGGTTCCGTCGCACAGTTTGAGATGTATATAAGTACCACGACTGAAAAACTCGTACAGTGTACGCCCGGCTTTAGAGCATCTAGGGTGCAGCAGTCTGTCACTAAGAGCTCTCCAGCTCTGCAACAGCTCCATGTATGGGGTGGAAGACAATGTTCATCTGTAATGTTATTTTTCTTACAATCCTTTTGTCTCCCACCACCTTTACTGGGTCCAGGTGCCATCCTAGGACAGACTGGCCGTACTAATGAGTTTATCCAGCCTCTTCCCCTCAGCTACAGATAAGCAGCTGCTCAACCAGACCACACTATAAAAGACGGCTGATGCCACCACAGAGCGAAGAAGGTCTTCAGGAGTGCCTCTTGTACTCCAAAAGACCTCAGTCTCTTCAGTAGTTGGGGTCTGCTCTGGCCCTTCCTGTAAAGAGCATCAGTATATTGCCTGTCTGTTAATAATTTCTCAGAATGCATGATTTACACAAACATTTCTTGCATATTTAAGTTCATTTAGGCAATTGATTGTCCAAAAATTACTCCCAGATGTGAGTGGATAAATCAGGGACGTGTTTCTGCTTGCAATCGAAAAGCTTTTGCCTGCAGTTTTACAGAGAGGGGGGGGGGGCAGCAGAGAAATGCCTCTTAAATTCCAAACTTACTTTTTCGGTCACTGTTGGCTCTAATACCCGCCGTCCGGTTTAGCATAGTGGTCCGGTACAAAATTATTATAAACATGCTCATTGACCTAAGTGGTTCTATTGTGTCAGGTGACTTCCTGCAAGACGTCGTGATGAGGCACACAATAGAAGTGAAACTTGCTCAAATCATTTTAACGTGACATTTGTGGCACTTGCTCAGCAACGCAGCACACAGATGGGTTAAATGTTCACTTAGTCAGAGGCAGGGACAAAGCAGGATCACTTTAAGCCAAAATTAATGTCCGTTTTAACCAAAACGGCACTGGGTACCAAGGTCTGTGAGGCACAGCTCTTGGTTGGAAATGGATTGAAACATGTCAGCCATGACAAATGTGAATAATACTCCAAGTTTTCATGGACTAGCAAAGCGCACTAAAACACATTGCTCTTTAAAAATTAAGCTGTTTGGTTGCTAAATAGACTTTGCTGCTAGTGAGAAACTGAGATTTTCCCTCTTTGGAACAAAGAAAAGTTGCAGCACGCCATGCAGTCACCTCCACGTAGAGCAGGTGTTTTTCTTCTTACCAGCTACAACTGTTTAAATGCTGCAGCAAGATGTTGGTTAGAAAGCTTGAGTACTAGTGGTAACACAGAGTTGTTATTCTCACCATCAGAGCATTCCGTTCTTGTTAAACAAATTCTTTGAAGTGATGGGAGGATGTGGTTGGGACAGTACCAACCACTCTCACATAGTATATCAGCTATAATGGTGAGCTACATGACAACTGTATAACTGTCTGTCTGTTATGGGTGTGGGCATAAATGCTCTCTGAATAGGCAGTATCTTAAGGTAGAAAGTCATCATTAAATATCTTTTTAAATTGCTAACAATATACTTTATACACATGCATTTTACATGTCTTCGTCCAATAATTCTTATTTAAAACTTATTGGTTAGGGCTAATTTTTGTGTTAATGCCCCTGATGGTCATGTTTTACCTTTCCTTTGCATTAGTCTTTGTCCATGCCTTCTATGCATGGGTTGTTGTGCATATTGCAGTCTGCTTCCACTGCAAAGTGCACAACAATCCATTTATCTGTCACTTAGTTCCACAGATTAAATGGCCTACAGTTGCTTATCTTGAAACAAAATGGAGAGAAACCATGGAGGCTGGAGAGTGCAAGGCAACATAAAGGCCTGACTCAGACATCGGTGATGGGCGTAGAAGCAGCAGAGAGAGCACTGCTAGGAGGGACTGATTGCTCTGAACCTGTGTTTTGTGGTATGGAGGTGGTAAGGGAATGGCCTTTTCTGCTGCATTTGCACTTCCTGTTCACACGCAGACAGTGTGATGAGACATATGGTGATTTATAAAAATGCATCACAAAGTAGAGATATAAAAATAAAATAATTTTCTTCGGGATGCCCTGATCTAGACTTTTTTTCTCCCCCTTAACAAGTCATTTAAGATTAGACATTTGCTGTTGCCAAGTCCCAGTCCAAACTGTTATTCAGTGCAATGTTACACTGTTGCATCAGCATTTTGTGGTCTACATTATCATTAACATTTCAGATGCTACAATCTCAGTCTTTCTCACCTCTGTCTGACATGGTAATACAGGGTATAGATATGAACTACACTAAGGGAAAAGTGTTGCATGGGTTTTTGGACACACAAACCCATTGACTTGAATAGATATGGACTATTGCTTTGAACACTGTAGAAGCTTTTATTTTATTTTATTTAGATTCTATGGTACAGGGGTGGGGGGTGGGGGTTTGCTATCTCCAGCGGTCGAAGGGTGAGAGGCAGAGTTCACCCGGACAGGGTGCCAGTCCATCACAGGACAAACAACTATGCACACACACGCACATCCCGCTTTAATGTGCATAGTGAAGACCGTGCCTTGACTTCCATAGACTTCGATCCATCTTCAAGCCTTTCTATGGCCTGACCCTATCCCTAACCCTAACCTTTGTGGGTTTATACCTTACCCTAACCTAAGCGTAATTGAGACCTCAGTCCTAAACCCGAGCCCTAGCCCAGAAAAAACGTGCAGACCGAAAAAAGCTACTCACTTTACATCAAAGTCCTCACTTTACTAGTAAAATGAGCAGTACAAGAACTCACACACACACACACACATACCTAAGGGCAATTTTGAGAAACCAGTTAACCTAACGGTACCGACCACTGCAGGGCTCAATTGACCTAACAGTTATGGACTGTGGGAGGAAGCCAGAGTATCCACAAAGAGCCAGAGAACATGCGAAGTCCATGCAGAAAGACCTCAGGGCAGGATTTGAACCCAGGGCCTTCGTCTTGCAAGGCAACAGTGAGCTACCTTTTGCAGCCTATTTGATGTCTGATACCCTCAGCATACCAGGCACCCACTCTACAAGTAATTAATATCTTATTTTCCATGGTAAAGGGGATTAGTGTTTTGCTGACTTAAAGAACTAATGGTGTTTTTACTTACTTACCACAGATTGAATTTAAAATTCAATTGTCCTCCAAATATTACAGTGGGTCATTCAGCTACAGTGTTGAATGTAGATCACCATGTTTTTAAATTACATAACTGCTACATAGTCTGAGGGTTCTGTGGGTTAGATATATTTTTCACATAACAGTCCAGTCATTGGTGAATTGTAATCATCCTTTAAGTGGGTGGCCGTTGGCAGAAGCAGTAATGACCCAATGGTTACAGTTTGCTTCCCACTTTGTGTCTCACTTCACATCCTGTCAAATAAATAGAATGTCTCAGTTGCTTTGTCTGCTTTTTTTTCTAGTCTTTTCACAGTTTTGCCAGAAGATGAAAACTGACTGTGGAATCACCCTGTTAAAAGGGAAAACAATGTGCTAATTATGGTGGACCAGCAGTGCAGAGAGTCCAAACAAGTACTTCACAGACTTAACCACGCTGTATAAAATTACTATGTCGGGTCAATGCCGTAAATAAAATGCTTCTCTCCGTTCTTTTGGAAGTGCTGTCGTACTTTCCGCTTGCCATTATGTCTGTCTCATGGATGCACAATTTATTTTACGCTGCGTTGCACTAACAAGTTTGGTCTGACTGTGTTTAAACTGCATCTGAAAACAGTTCTCCTAAGTTGTGTGGTACAGAACTGCTGTGCAGTATTTTTAGAAAAAAATAATCAATATGAGATCTTGCATAAACCTTATGCATAGCTTGAATTTTTATGCAACTGTTTTGGACAGCACATTGAACAGCAGGTAGCAACATCGTTTGTACACATACTTGGTTGTGCTGTCATCATATTTATGTTGATATTAATTTGTAGCTCCCAGACAGTTAAACATTCATTCTGAAGGTGATATGAGGTGTTTGTAAACACACACACACGGAATCCGACTTCTGTTGCAATTTGGTCAATGAAGTACATGTTTAAGGTACAGTGTTTTTACAAAAGAAGAAGACATAGTTGGATTGGTGCATGATATAAGATATATGGGCTGTCTGACTGGTAAGTGTTCATCATAGTGTCAGCCTGGTGTAGGAACTGTCTCTGTGATGGCTTTTTTTTTAATAACTAACGCTCTTTAGCGCCGATCTGAAGGTGAAAGTCTAAGCGGTTTGTGTGCAGGATGTGTGAGGTCTCCAAAGATGTTGGCTGCCCTTTTGCTGACTCTACACCTGTACAAGTTCTGGATGGAGGGATGGTCAACCCTGATGATACTCTCTGCAGACCTAATATGTTAAAGATTGTTTGTTTTATGGTAGGAAAGCGCTACACAACTTGCAATTGAAGTTCTTCAGAGAGATTTAATTTAAATGCCCTAGATATTTCCTTAATTTTATATAGCTGGATCTCAACATCCTTCTTAAAGTCTCATGCCAAACAGAGTGGGAGCTCAAAAGGTACAGCCCCTGAGGTATACACCCAGACACATTCCTATTTAGAAGGTTCTGACCAAGACTCTTTTCCTTGACATAGACAAAGTAAGTCCATGTCAAGTCTGTGTGTGTTCATTTGAACAAGACTTATCCCAATAATGGACAGGCAAGTAGGCTTTGCCAAAGGGTCAGTGGGAAATAAAGGTGATCTCAAAATCATAAACACCCCTGGTTCATTTTCAAATTTAAAATAACTTTCATTTAATCAAGACATTTGGTTCTGGAACCAGATGGGCATTGATTAAAATATGTTAGTGTAACTGCTTCTCCAAACCAAAATCCCTCTCGACTACTGTTTACAACAAGTACTTGACACAGATAATGGTTTTACAGTTGCTGTTGAGTTATATCTTCTGTTTTAGATTATTAAAAAAAACACACTAGACATATTGTCAAGCATCTTTTTAGAATATTCATATTTTGACGTGAACAACTGAGATTGACTGACATTACCGGCAATAAACAGTCTACTAGTCCTAAAGCATAGTTATATTGATCAGGTAATTATCTCTCTTGTCAGCACAGGTTTTTTTGGCTGATAAACCTGCAGACGAATGAGGCTGATTTATCTGGCTCAGTGCATGAATCAGTCAAATTGCTGTTACAACACTGACAATACTGGCTGTTGACGGTAACACTGCACGTATTTAGCAGGTGACGAAGGGTGATGGTTTTGTGACTCACTTGGTGTTCATCTTGTCCGTCACTGAAATTTTCTCTTCTTGGACGTCTTGCTAGATATTTAGCTTCATCAATGCTAATCACTCTGCTTTAGTGGTCTGACTGTTCTTTCGGTTTTCTTTGCTAACCTTTGAGCAGCCATGTAAAGCAGTAAAACCTAAGAACGTTTATTGCAGGGCAAAAGGGGAAATATACATCTGCTGTAAAACCCAGTCTCTACCTCTAAGAGAAACATTCACTCCTGACTGAAAAGATACGAGTCTGTCCAATGGACACGTTTTATGTAAGTAAGTCAAGGGTATTACCCGGGGCTCACACTGACAAAACTCAGTTTTGACGTGAGTTTGGGATCCTTATTATGTTGCGACACTAACCACCACCTTAGTTTTGGTTCTTTGAGTTACTGCAGTTTCTTTAGCCTTTATCGTGTTTCTACAGTAGTTTAGTGTGGGTTTTGGGTAGCTACCGTTTATACCTTCTGCTTTTCAGTTTCTTCCATATATCTACATCCTTTCTGATGGACAACAATCAAGTGTTGAGTTTACTAACACCAATTAAAAGTGGTGCCAAAAAAGATGAAGACGTATTTATAACTAAGCTGCCATTGATGTCCAAGAGCTCTGTAGTGTTCAAAGACTTCCCATTAGGGCTGGACGATATAGAAAAAAAGCATATTGATAAAACAGAAATCATATTGATCGATATCAATAATTATCAACAAATTCAAAACATATATTTTAAGTTCAGTCCTGGCCATTTTATGGTGTTGCTTAGCGACCTATTTTTTGGTAACAGAACACACAAACACTGAAATCGAGCTCAACCCCGTTATTCAGCCAACTTTTTACCAAAACTAAGTATTTACAAAAGAAAAAGGAAAAGAATGTGTCCTCTTTTAACTCTTTGAAGGGGGCCGAGCTTGGTTCCTGAGTCTGCGTTTGTGATTGGTTGGGAGGATATAATGACCGTAATATTAACCTACATGGCTAGAATACATAAGGAAGGAAAACTGTTATTCTATTGAACTTTTTATTGACCCTCTTTTTTTTTCTATCATCGATATGTCTATCGATCGATATGTATTGTAATTGAATTATCATCCAGCCCTACTTCCCACACTGCAGTTAACTCTGAGAGGAGACTGTGAAGAGAGAGAAAATTACATTGTTTCCACGCATTGGAGTGCACTTTGTAAATACTGTGTTTAAAGGCCATGAATATTTAATTTTCAACAGGTCGTAACAGTCTGTAAAGTTTCCTCACCATAGGTCCAGATTTTCACTGCTTTGCAGGGCTGCACGCTAACTTTTTTAAGGTTATAACACTGGTGCTACAGAGGTTGCTGTTTGTTGTTGTAGCACCAGCACCAAATCTATCCAAAATCTCTAAAAACCAAAAGTAGTGCCTATCATTACTAAAACACACAAATACAATGCATACAATGTAAACACAATAACAAGTAATATCTAGAATCATGTTTGTCAGTTAAACAGAATAACCTGATTCATTCATATTAGTGTAGATGTGTTTAATACTTGAGTGTGTCAGTATGCATTAAGAAGTGTTTTCATTGCGTTTCAAATTACAGTGTTTATACTCTGACTTTTAGACAAATGCGTGTATAATATTTTAGTTTGTATGCTTACAATGCAGCCATTATTATGTGTGTGCGATGTTACGCAGCACGTCCACTGGCCGCTGTTTTAATAGCAGTCTCCAGGTTCTCTTAGACGAGGACGACCATTTTGCTGCTGCCTGGCTGGGGTCAAATTCTTCCAGTGAGCAGCCCTCTGTGCTGATTCGGATTAAATCTTCTGTAGTGGACACATGAAGGCTGCTGCGAGTGCTCTTCTTGATGCAGTTTTGTGCAGAAAGTCCTCGCTCACACTGAGCTGCAGACATAGGAAGTACAAGCAGCATTTCAGCAAGGCGAAGGATGTTCTGAAACATAAGCAGGAAATAATTTTTTAGTAGGTGTAGACATGACTTTGTGACTGTTATAAAATAATTTACTGGCCAACTACCTCCAGGTCCGAACAATATGGCTCCTTGGTGAGTAGTGTCTGCCACAGCCCGAGGTAGGACTTGTTGTCCTGACAATGGGTTTCTGCAGCTGCCATTCATGAGGGACCTGGGCGACGTGGTATCCACCGCTTTGTCAATAGAGTAACAGGAAGAAACATTAGGAGTAAAAGGGCTATGAGAAAAGTTCAGTCTTGGAATCTCTAATCAGAACTAACAAGATCATTTGCAACATATCCTCACTTTCTAAGAAGGCTGCCAAAATGTTGGATTAGAGCCTGAATCTCTGCCCTGCCGTGGTCCAGTGGTGCGTCCTGTCTTTCTGGCCATGCATCATGGTTGATTATTCTGAAGCTGTCGACTACACCGTCCAGTGCTTTCTGACTGACTCAGAAAGCACTGCAATGTCAACAGCTGCTGCCACATGTGTGATTCTGAAAACAGTCATTCACAGTAACTTTCATCTCCATTACCTAAAAATCATAAGATGCTGAAGAGTGCATTTGGGAAGTATTTTTTCTAATTATGATGCCACACCTGAACGATAACTCTCTCTCTCCCTCAGAGTTCATGCTCAGGAACTTCTCTAACATTCCTCCTGGCTTACATCTCAACTTCACCCCTTCCAGTTCTGACACTGTCCTCTGGAGCTCAGCAGAAACCTTTGGCAGGAATCCAGCGCATGCCTTGGAATAAAACAATGCATTACAATTTCTTTTGAGACATAAAAGTAGCTAAAACAAATAACTACTAGCTAAAAAAGGATTGGTAATGCTGTTAACATATTTAATCCTAACCCTTCTCTACAACTCAGTGATTCATTAACCTTTGACACTTGAAGGGTTGCTGATGGTGATTCCCAGCATTTCGCCCACTGCATGGAGCTCTCGCTGAGCTTTTGGGCTGAAGTGGTACGTTTTCCACAGTGGGGGAAGGAGACCATAAACTTTAGCAACCAAGGGCTCTTTCTTTTGGACAGTCAGTATTGCCAGTTCCAACATAAATAAATGACAGCATATAATGGTTTTATATTTTCAAATATATAGCACTGGTAGCAAAAAAAGCTGTATATTAAATAATGGTTTGTTCTTAATTTCTTTTATTTAGGATGTACCTGTGTGGCAAGGAATAATATGCTCCCCAGCTTCTTCCTTGTGCAGAGCAATAACACCTCCACGACACCCCATGTTTACAGCTGCACCATCTGCTCTGAAGCCAACCAGCCGGTTCATCCATCCACAGTCCTCTGCTCCCAGCTTCTCAAAACCATCCTCAGTGGCTTGTAGTTCACACAACTTGGCTGGTATTCATTTTTGTCGCTACCAAAAAAATTAAAACTTTCAGCTCTTGTTGCCCAACTAGCTTATTCATGGGGTTTCCATTTTGAACCAAGAGCACATAAAGCCGGGCGTACACTGTACGAGTTTTTCCCCTTTTCGGGCCGATTCTTCAGTCGTGCGAGCATTTTTTTTGAATCGGGCCGAATTTCAGCTTGATCGTATAGGGGGGGAGGAGGGGGGACTGGCTTCTCACGACTACCTCCCGATCAGGAATCGGACGATCGGTGAAAATCAAACATGTTTGAAATTCAGTCGGCTGTCGTGAGGTTTTCGTGAGCGCATCCTGCTGTTCAAGCAGAGCTACGAGGGGGCGCCCTCCCCTCCTGGAGCGACCTCCGCCCGGCCCGCTCGCGGGGGGGTTGGGGAGGGCGAGCGCTCCGGTCCGCGCAATGTGCTGGCCGCCTGTTTCGGCACTCCTCCGCTCGCGGGGGGGGCGGGCGACCTGCCGCGCGGCCGCCGGTGCGTCTCGTCCCTCCTCTCTCCCCTCCGTTCCCCCGACGCCCGGTGCCTCCTGCGGGCCTCGCCAGAGCTGGCTCGCCTGCCTCTGCCACCACAGCGAGCGGTCCCAGAGGGGGCACGACGTACAGTGCGAGCAGTCCGGTCGCGTCCGAGCGTCGCGCCGGACAGATCGTGAGCGGTGAACTTTTTAAACCCCGCGGTTCCGTCGCACAGTTTGAGATGTATATAAGTACCACGACTGAAAAACTCGTACAGTGTATGCCCGGCTTTAACCAGCTCACACTCCTTGTCTGAAGCGTCTGTGTCGCCGTCGATCATGACTAAGATGTAACGGGCTCCCCTGATTTCTTTGGCAAGACTGGATTTCTTTTCTCCTGCCATGGTTGAAATCATCTCCCTGCATCAGACGTGGTTGTCATAGGGTGGAGTGATATCTGCTCCGTTCTTTTTGCAAAGTGATATCAGGCTCCTACATTTAGTGAATGCCAGCTCTTCCTTTGCAATGCAATAAGCCACGTTCATCTTAATATTTACTTCTTTAAGGGCAGCTCGGGCTACTCCGGTCTTTAGAGAATGAAGGACAGGACCAGTACTCTCCGGTTGTGGTTTTGAGATCAATGCATCCTTGGCCAGAATGTGGCAATGTGACAAATTGTGTTTTTTAACATTATCCCTTTTAAATATTGTGTTTCCCACAACGTAAGAGTTGTCAATTTGATATTTTTCGGCATCTCTAAACAGCACTGGCAGAAAAGCAGCTGTGCCGTAGCATCAAAAGAGAGCTGCGGAAAGTCCTTTTCCCACTCCGTGTTCTGCTCATAAACCTTTCCCTTCTTCTCAGATGTACCTCGTTTTGTTGCAGTTTATGTTTTTGTTTCCTGTTGATGGGCTGGTTTGGGTTTATTTTCGGTTAAAGGTTTGAAATAACACAATTTTTCCAGCATGAAAATCCCGCTTCCAATAACAGTTTCATTGCGCACACCGTCTACCCAGTGGACATAAATGCACGGGAATTGTGGGAATTATTGTATGATATGAGGCTAACTGCACTGATAAAGAAATGATTGGTTTGCCCAATAGACTACCACCATTATGTAGCTTAGTGACCTGGCAAGGCTTCACCTCCAGCTTGCAAAGCTGTTGCGCAAGCACTACGTATATAAATAATTTGTTGAACTGACAGTTTTTTTCAAGGCACGTGGTGTGACATATATGTCGCACTGTACAGCCCTGCTTTGATCTTTTGTGAATTGTGATGCAGTGTTCAATCGCGCTGGAAAACCCAGATCATCACCATATTGTTTCTGAATTATTGTAAAAAGTTGCTTTTGAAGTTTGGAACCAAATCTTTGTTCATGGCAGTGTTGTTCTGCAGATTTGGGAGGAAACTCCCACTCCCTTGGATGTGAAGTAACTCTAAACATGGTTTTTATCATGATGCTCATTTTCTTCATAAAAAAAGGTTTTCCTAGGTGTACCAATAAATAGACAGAAAGATTCATCGGGGAAAACCACTTTTGCACCAGTCTTCTATTGCCCATTATTTTTGCACATCCTGCAGGATTTCATTCTCTTCTTACAATTTATTCGGGACAGAAGTGGCTTCTTTGTAACCTTTTTTAAACCATCTTCACTGTGTGTGACCTCATAATGTTGTGTGAAACCACATCTTTGGTTTTAACATGGTTTACATTAGGTTCCATTCGTGTTGCTGACACTTGCTCCTCAACATAAAACTGGTCAAGGTGTAAAGGTCTTCCACATTGCCTTGTTGAAGACATGCTTCAAGCTTCCAGCTTTTGTCCTGTGAAAACGCCTTTCATACACATGGATCAGACGCAGTCTAGAAAAGTACAGCATTTGATTTAAAGGGACCGTGTGTAACTAATATAGCCTTTTATTTAGCAAATATAAATTGTTTTTATAAATTCAGATTCTGCCAAATTCTAATAACATCACATCAAAAATGAAAGCGTTACCACAGCTTAGAATGAGTAGTTTATAAATACATTGGTGGCGGCGCACCCACTGGGAGGAGCCATGTTGCGTCGCTATTTTTAATTTCAGGAGCCGAAAGGGGACAAACTTGTCAGCCGTACGCGTTTTACCTACCCGTCTCCCTCTCAGGGAGTATGTGTGTACGCGGGGGGGCGGTTCACGGTGTCCATAGCACAGCAGCGCGAGCGGGTCTCTTTACTCGTTTCTGAACGTGAAGTCGCTTATTTGAGCCCTAAAATAAGCGACTGCACGTTCAGAAACGAGCCCACAAACAACTGACTCTCAAAATTTACAAACGAGTTTAGGAAAAAACAAACCCAAAGTGGCTTTTAATGAGCAGACTTGGCAACAGTGCCAGAAACCATTTCACACGATGGCTGTAGCTATTAGCAGTAGGTTGGCACCAATTACATGGAGGACATATTTACTTTTATGTCTCTTTGCAACTTCTGCAGTAATATTACACCCTTAACGGCAAAGTTGTTTGTAATTCTAGCTATTGCGCCAGTGTGTAAATCTTACACAGGCACTTTAAGTTTTTGTTTTACAGGCCTTACTAAGTATGGACAGTTATAATACAAGTATGTACATATTTTTTTATTTCCAGATTTTATTCCTGATCTGACGGTCTATGAGCTATGTCCTGAAATCGGTCCCTCAGTCGTTTGGTTTTTCTTACTCTTTATCTGTCCATCTATCCACCAACCGTCCTTCCATCCTTGGTTGCTTACTTTCTTTTTTCTTTCTTTTATTCCTTCTTAAGTTCCTCTCTCGCTCTCTTCATTCGTTTCTTCCCACCCTCCTTCCCTCCAACCTTCATTATTTCCCTCCTTCCTCTCTTTGCTCCTTCCATGCTTCCTGTTTACGTCCTTCTTTCTGTCCTTGCAGTTTGTTTGTTTTTTCCAAGTTCCATATATAAAGCCTGACCCCTTCAGAACTGTCAGCCTGAATTTCGCTGTTAACCTTTGTGGTGTAATAATAACCCTTTATCTTGAGACATAACCACCCAAACCTGTTGGTGTTAATGTTTAGGGATGAAGTGTGAGCTTATTAATCTCCTTGGTCTGTTTATTCAACCAGTACTGGAGGAGAATGTATTGCTGCCTTCATCATCTACAGCTGAGTTAGAAGATGATTCAGATGGCAGCACACACTCTTCACTTTTATTCTCTTTGTTGTGCACCACATATTTTCATTAATGTGGCTGCTCTTGATTTACAGTACTGTCAGCAGTCGAGGTTTGGCATAAAAACTAATGCATGGTGCAATGTTATGCAGATCGTTATAGTTGATTATGGTATAGGTGGAACAATAGAGCAAAGAGTAATGGGTCCCGTGTGATCTGTTCATAACTGCCCATTGAGTCAGAATAATGTGCTTTTCACTACATTAGAGGATTTAGAGTCCCCTTTGGGATCTGTCAGCAGTTGAACACACTTTGACTTTTTTATTTCATGCTTATTCATTTTATTTACCCTTCCTTTCTCAGCAAACATATATAGAAGGTTTTTTTTTCTGGTAAAATGAATCTGATGAGATTGGGTTATTTTTTTTCTAAAACACTTAACAAATCATCCATTATCTGTTTTTTTTTATCTAGTGATGGTTTTAAATTAAACTCAAATGAAAAAAAAAAGATCTCCAAAAGGCTCTGAGCGCTTTGAAGTGACAATCCAAAAATGTTTATCAATTAAAATATATAGATTACAAATGCTCTGCACATAAAAATTGTATTGCCATAATAATGGGAAATTTATTGCAGTTCAGTTCATTTTATAAATATAATTTGTAATCACAGCTAATATAATTTCAAATTACTTTACATAAGAAACTACTATAAATTATGTAAAATTCAAATCAATCCAACCAAAAAGGTAGGTTATGATAAACGTTGAACATAAAAAAATTAACACAATATTTTTGTTTATGAATATATCATTTAAGACAATGTTGTAAAAGCAGAAATTCCAGACTTGTTTTGTCATCTCTAAAAGTCTTCGTCTACACTGAGAAACAGTGTTGAAAAACATGTTCTGACATGTTATGTGTTATATCAAATTATCAGTAACATGCTAGTGTTAGCCTTGGACTTGCAGATGTCTTTCATGCGTTTTCAGCGTGTGTGTGGAAATAGGTTTGCTTGTGTTGAGGCCGTTTATATGAGCAATTTTATCACCTGGAGGTGCACAGTTGTAAGTGTGGCAAAGGCAGCAACACACAGAACCCAAGAGCAGCAACGGTCAGGTGGACCTGACTCCGGACGGCTGCTGTAGTCCCAGGCAGACAGACACAAGGCATCCCGCCTGGGCAGCCATACGCCCCCACAGAGGTAGCTCATAAGTGAAGCACAGGAGCAGCAGCCCTCAGGCCAAGAAAGCACAGGGTGACCCTCAAGGCACCGCGACCCTGGCAGCCCAGAGTCTGCAGCCAGACCACCCTACACTAAGCAGGGGAGACGCCCCAGAGCCCCCACCGCGCTTGCGCAGGTACCAGCCCATGGTGACAGCTGGAATTTGTAAGGACCAAGAGATAGGGAGGGCACATTACCACCCTCCCTGGTGAGCTGGCCCCTGAGAGTTGAAGATGCAGGGATGCCACCAAAGCCCAGTGTAGCCCCTGCAGCGGCCCAAGTACCCACACAAACAACACCCCACTAAGGTGGGTGCGCGAGTGGAAAACTGTTAAAAAAATTAAGGCAAGCATAACAATTTCGATCTTAGTACAAGCATCATTCATTATTTTGTTGTCATCACAAACCAAGGGCGGTACTTTATATGACACAAGGGCCCGTGCCTTGTGTTTTAAAATGAGGTTTTCTAGTGTTAAAGTAGTGATGGATGAGCTAATGTGTTTGAGACCCTAATTTGATATAAAACACTGTGTTCTTTGTGTTGACTGTGTGTAAGTTCTCTTTGCAACACACAATCAATACCTTCAATGAAACATGGACTCGCTGGTGATGTTATTCCTGACTTGTGAAATGTTCTTTTCAGCTTCTACTCATAACAAGCAATACTCCTAACTTATAACCCATAAACAACACACCTCCTGTGAGTTCTAACTGTAAATGAAAGCTCAAACTCTTACGTTTGATCCAGTTAGAAGGTGATTTAGGGTTCTGGAGAAAAAGATGCATGAAGCATATTTGAGTCTAGAACTCTCTGTACCTTGTAATTCTGTCTGATGAAGCTAAAAACATTGTTTCCGATTGTGCGGATCTGGTCTTTTAGCCACCGCTTTGGAAGAAACTGCGGAGGAAAACACCTTCGACCACCTGACCAAAAAGAGACCGTTACATAAGGAGTATTTTTCCACTCATGAAGTGTTGAGACAAAACAGGGTGTACGCACGATTGTTTGATTTTTTTTTTTCTCTCACTATAGGAAATCCTGAAATATGCCCTGAAAAACAAATGTGACCATAACTCAGTGTTACATCCATGTCCCTTTCTCTTTTCATAAGGATTATCTGCAGTCATGCATTTAGAGTTAAGCTGTGCTTCCGCCTGATGAAGTAGCAGAAACTGTAAAAGACAGAAAGAGATTTGTTTATTCCCCATCGCTGGTTCTCATAGAACTTTTAACTTTTCAGTTTTTGTTCCCCAGGACTTCATCAGAACATCTGATGAGAATACAGATAAACAGCTATGGATCAATCTGAGGACTTTATCGTTGTTTGTTTTCTAGACGTCCTCACTGACAGTTTGCTCTCATGCTTTAATGTTTATTATTTCTGTTGCTCAGAGATTACGCTTTTATCACGCATTATAACAAGGCAGTTTGGAGGCCTAATGGTTTAGCCTCTCGCCGGACAACAAAACCCTGTTAATTTTATTGCTATTTAACAAAGAAGTGTAAACACAGCGTGCCGCAGCATTGCCGATCCCTGTGTGCCTCTGGCAGGAGCTGCTGAGTGATGACTGTGTGCAGAGATCACAGGGGAGACAGTAAGCATGGGAGTCGAATTTATAATCGTTAACGTTGTCGGCAAATAAAGTTTTTAAATGTGGAAGGTCTGAAAGAGGAGCACATTCAAGTCTTAGTCCTGCATTATATGAAGACTGAACATACAAGCCTGATTCCATGTGAATCTGAAAGGGTTTGAGCCCTCCTCTATGCTCCCCAAAGACAATAAGATCAAGGGTTCCTGTTGGAGAGCAGCACGGGCTATTTTTATCCCGACATCATAGATAATAGATTCCTTCACTATCAACCAGTACCATTAGGCCCACACATTATGGTTAATATGAGATTATCAGAGTGGATAAAATAGCTGTTAACAGTCTAGAATGTAAAATGGTGTTCCTGTGGTGAAGAGGAAAAAAGAAATATTTGCATGCGTCTGCTGATTTGAGTGGGCGACACTCTCCTGGGGGATATTCCCTGTTGTAGCTCCATAATAAGCAGCGACAGCTACCTTAAGTCACCCTGCAGAGTCGGTGCTGTGATTCTGCAGAGAGGATATCCAGCAGGAACATAAAAAGACCCAGGGAGGGCGACGTAACGTGCAAGTCCCTGCTTCATGCCGTGTTGGATTGTTCTGGAAGAGTTCTGCTTCAGTTTGCATGTTTGGTTCTGACTCGGCCTGGCCACTCTGTGGAAAAAAAAATGGGAATGAGTGCAAGATGATTTTTTCTTTATATATATAACAAAGATGTAAAAAATGTGATGAGATGGCTAGAGGCTTGTTGCGGGAGGTAGTGAGCGGCCTAAACCTAATTACAGTGAACAGAAATGCACATGGAGCAGCATTTTTCTGCTTTACAACACTGTCTTTGTTCACATGTTTGCCCCTCACAGTTCTGCTTTCCCCCAGCCTTACTGTTAACTCAGTGGACTCTTTAAAATACATTATTTCTACATTTTTAGGTCAAGTTTTTTTGTTTCCTGCTATGGAGTGTCAGGGTGACTTGAAGAGGAATAAAAAAAAAAACTTTCTCTTTTTGAGATCCCATTTAAAAATAGTAAAAATATTGTGATTTAAGTGAAAAAGTTGACCATACAGAAAACATTTTAATAATACAACCATATGTAGATGATATTGATACTTTATCCATGCAATAGTATTCCATATTTTCTTCTAAAGTCAAAATGAAAATAAAAGTGAAAATAAATAGTCAAAAAAGTAAAATGCTGAAACCGCTGGGTTTTATCAGAGCAGATCATTTTCCATGTTATAACAATTGCTTGTATAATGACTGGTGTAACGGTTGGTATAATGATTACAGTTTCAAGAATCTTTTATTGTCACTGTGGTGACATTGTTTGAGACAGACACCGGCTCAGGATGATTAGGACTATTCATTCTCACAATTTGGACATTTAATTCTCAAATTGCTGGATTTTTTTTTATGTAGTTTTAGTTTTTTACTTCTTCAAAACATTTTGTCATTTTGGTTGTGTAATGATGAAAAAACAGTTTGATTTCTCAAAATGTTGTAGTTAAAGACTTAAACGTTATAATCTTGACTTTAATCTTGAAATGAGTAAACTAATAATGCTTGTTTCTTTTTCTCCAAATGAAACTCTTTCGTAGTTCCTGTTCAAAAGGCCTGAAAGCAGAAAGTCTTGAGTAGAAAGAATTTTTTGAAAGAGTCACGTAATTATAGTTTAATGTGGAGAGACGGCAAAGAGGCTCTCATCGGTCATGGAGTGGATGAATTAAATTTTGGTCTTCATAATTTTTTTTACTAATCATTCAGAGTAAATAACAAAGCCTTTTTACATTGTAATGCTACTTTTTAAATGTCCTATTAAAATCATTTAATTGAAATGTTTATCTCCATAAACATCCTCCCTACCCTTTAAGATAGTTCAGTTAATCTTCTCCAGCAGGCAGTCCCGTTTGGCTGTAAATTAGTTAACTCATAGGACGAGCATCTGTTCACATAATAAACACACATAATAAATGACTTTAAAGAGAACGTGTGGCAATAACCTGTTTAGTTTAACAAACCTCTTTTGGCTCACTGACAGCAGTGAACTTATCAAATAAGTGAAAGCCGGACTAAACAAAAATGAAGAACAGATGTATACACCAGCTGAGCCAACTGTGCCGGCTCATCCTCACGTTGGTTGATCAGGAAGCATTCAGGCGTGCAGAGGAGATGCAAATGAACCAAATCGGAGTCGACTCTTGAAAGTAATACAACAGCGGTGCATCTTAAAAGTGCCCTAAAGGTCCTGTGGCTGCAGAAACAAGCCCAAATCATTACCCCTCCACCACTCCGCTCTTTGGTGTTCTCCAAACATAACACAGTGCATCCCGGCCAAACATCTATCCTTTGGTCTCATCCGTCCTAAGGACGCTGGTTCATTCGGATGCTACTTTGTAAAATAAATCTGTTGTGACTTTGTTGTGCTCATTGTACAGACTACAATATCACAAGCTGCTATTTTTCATTACTAAGGCTATCTGTTTATGGTAAGCCTACTCTTGGCCACATAACAGACATGCTTCTTATAGCGTGCAAAGTGTAGTTTTGAAATGACCAGAAAAAAATTCCATACAGCTGAATTGGTCCTTTTTTTTATCCAGTTGACTGCCTCAAACTGACTCAGAGACACAGCAACAAGTGGGGGAGGGGCATGTTTCTATGTTACTGTGCATAGTGCACAGTAACATAGAAACTCGTAGGAAAACTTTTCAAGACAAATTTAAGTTTTTTTTAAAAGCATACAAATTTAAAACATTTATACAGCTTGATACAATTAATTGGCTGATGCCAATATTAATAATTTAAACTTGTGTGTTCACTATGTGGTCAATGGTCAAACTAATTAATAATGCAGAAATAAACAATCAGGAGACCTATTTTATACCATAAGGTGACGCTGCTTTGCATAAACCGACTCTTAATTATAGCATTTTTCTCTTTCTTTACAGGATGGGAGACAACGAAAAGAAAGAAAGAAGACGGTCTCATTCAGCAGCATGCCCACTGAAAAGAAGATTAGCCGGGTCAGCGACTGCATCAGCGCCATGGTGGATGGCTCGGAGCTGAAAAAAGTGCGATCCAATTCACGTGTTTACCACCGCTACTTTCTGCTTGACGCCGACATGCAATCGTTGAGGTGGGAGCCGACGAAGAAGGAGTCTGAAAAGGCAAAAATTGACGTGAAGTCCATCAAGGAGGTTCGGACCGGCAAGAATACCGACACTTTTAGAACTAATGGAACCTATGATCAGATATCGGAGGATTGTGCTTTTTCAGTCATCTTCGGGGAGAATTACGAGTCCCTGGACTTGGTGGCAAACACAGCAGATGTAGCCAACATATGGGTGACGGGTCTGAGGTACCTGATATCTTATGGGAAGCATACGTTGAACATGATCGAGAGCAGCCAGAACAACTTGCGCTCATCTTGGTTAAGTGACCTTTTCGACGAAGAAGATGTCAACCACAACAGACAGATAGCAATATGCGCTGCCGTGCAGCTAATAAAGAAGCTAAGCCCAGGACTTAAAAATGTGAAAGTAGAACAAAAGTTCAAGGAGATCCACAAAGCGCAAGACAAAAGTGGGTCAGATGTGACAAAAGAGGAGTTTGCTGAGGTTTTTCATGATCTCTGTACAAGACCAGAGATTTACTTTCTTTTCGTTCAGTTTTCCAGTAATAAGGAGTTTCTTGATACAAAGGATTTGATGATATTTCTGGAGGCAGAGCAGGGAATGGCTCAGGTCAGTGAAAACACCAGCTTGGACGTCATTCACAAGTATGAACCATCCAAGGAGGGCCGGCTGAAGGGATGGCTCTCTCTCGATGGGTTCTCTAACTATCTCATGTCTGCGGAGTGCCACATATTTGACCCTGAACACAAATCTGTTTGCCAAGACATGAACCAGCCTCTGTCTCACTACTACATCAACGCATCCCACAACACGTACCTGATCGAGGATCAGTTCAGAGGGCCTTCAGATGTGACGGGGTACATCCGGGCTCTGAAGATGGGTTGTCGCTGCGTGGAGCTGGATGTGTGGGACGGGCCTGACAACGAGCCTGTTATCTATACCGGTCACACAATGACCTCCCAGATTGTTTTCCGCAGCGTCATCGACGTCATCAACAAGTACGCCTTCGTTGCCTCGGAGTTTCCTCTGATCCTCTGTGTGGAAAACCATTGTTCGGTAAAGCAGCAGAAACTGATGTTCCAGCATCTGAAGAAGATCCTTGGCGACAGGATCCACGTAGATCCTCCAAAAGCCGAGGACTGTTACCTGCCATCACCGTCAGAGCTGAAAGGAAAGATCCTGCTGAAGGGCAAGAAACTGGACACAAACTGCACCGCTTCCGAAGGAGAGGTGACGGACGAGGACGAGGGGGCGGAGATGTCTCAAAGGATGAGCATCGAGTCCGCAGAGCAGCAGACTAACGCGCACAAGAAAATCCCGCTGCTGAAGGACCTCTCTGACCTGGTGACGCTGTGCAAATCCGTGGAGTTCAAGGACTTTCCAACGTCTTTCCAGAAACAGAAGCCCTGGGAGCTCTGCTCCTTCAACGAGGTGTTCGCCACGCGCTGTGCCTGTGATTTCCCCGGCGACTTTGTCAACTACAACAAGAAGTTTCTGGCGCGGGTTTACCCGAGCCCGATGCGGATCGACTCCAGCAACATGAATCCGCAAGATTTCTGGAAATGCGGCTGCCAGATTGTAGCCATGAACTACCAGACACCCGGGCTGATGATGGATTTGAACATCGGCTGGTTCCGCCAGAACGGCAACTGTGGCTATGTTCTCCGTCCGGCCATCATGAGGGAGCAGGTCTCGTATTTTAGTGCCAACACAAAAGACTCGGTGCCTGGGGTTTCTCCGCAGCTCTTGCACATCAAGATAATCAGTGGGCAAAATTTCCCCAAACCCAAAGGCTCAGGGGCTAAAGGAGACGTGGTGGACCCCTACGTGTACGTGGAGATACACGGCATCCCCGCAGACTGCGCCGAACAGAGGACTAAGACGGTCCACCAGAATGGGGACAACCCGCTGTTTGACGAGAGCTTTGAGTTTCAGATAAACCTGCCCGAGCTCGTCATGGTGCGCTTCGTGGTTCTGGACGACGACTACATTGGGGACGAGTTTATCGGCCAGTACACCATTCCCTTTGAATGTCTCCAGCCGGGTTTCCGCCACGTCCCGCTGCAGTCGCTAACAGGAGAGCTGCTGCCGCATACGTTGCTTTTTGTCCACGTTGCCATAACCAATCGAAGAGGAGGAGGAAAGCCACACAAAAGGGGACTGTCTGTAAGGAAAGGCAAAAGGAGCAGAGAGTACGCCAGCATGAGAGTGCTGCAGATCAAGGCTGTCGACGAGGTCTTTAAAACGGCCCTGCTGCCACTCAGGGAGGCCACAGACCTCCGGGAAAACATGCAGGTAAGACGTATGATCGAATGACTTTTTTTGTGACTTACTGAAAACTCCTCTGGCTCTGATGTGTGAATAATTTCGTCAGGGCATTCATAGATACAGATGATTGACCATAGGGCTGTTGCAATTCATTGACATAATGTCAATGACTTGAAATAATCAGTCTTGGTCTCGATTTTTAGTCCAACTTGATGTTTCTGTATTTTCTTTTCTTGATTTTTACCAAACTTAAACCTTTTCTCTCCAACTTGCTGTGTGTGGAGAGAGTCCCCCTGGTGCACGTTGCAGCAGTGCGTGCGTTCTGTCTGGGAATTTGTGTGTGCTGCGTCAGCCAAGTTTGGCTCCAATTATTGCCTCTAAGCTACAGTTTCCACACAAACACGGCAGGTGGAGCATTTGATTCCCGGCCAAATGAGGCAGTCTATAAAAAGTTTTCTAAGGCCAAAGTTGTCAAAACTCTGGAAGGGCTTTAAATTATGCAATGATAAACGGAGGTTAGGTACACTCTTGTGCGTTTCTTACCAGCTACGGCGAGTAACTGAAGAGACCTAGCAGCCAGCGATGAGTTAATAAAAAAGGCTACCTTAACTTTCTGGACTCTGTGGGGCCTTGTGTTAATGTGTGGACTTTGTTCACAAATTAAAGTAAATTCCCTGCTTTAATGTCTTGTACGTGTGCAGATAATGTGAATAAATGTAAAAGTTTAGACCAGAAAAAGACTAAATCATCGATACATTAAAATAAATACTAGTTATTTTAAAGTTGCAGGAACCATTATTACTTTTAAATGAAAATAAAACCAGTTTTGTTTTACTTTTATGTTGCATTCATGACTGAACTGAGGTCTGTTTATGTTTATACCCAGTTCAGTCTCACCACATTTGACATGCTGTAAATATTTAAGTAACAGATTTGTTGAACTTATTTTACTGGGTTTAGATTTTATTTTTAGGTATCTGGGGGGAAAAAAATTGAGAATTATATATAAAAACAAAACCAAGTAATACACATTAAAGTAAAACCTGATGGTTTACGTAGTTGTAATCCTTCAGAGCATCTTCATTGTGACTTTGCTGGACCAGAACAGCTTTCATCAGCGGCTGATGGAGAGAAACTGCTAACCTTTTTGAGTGCCATATTACAGGCCAAACCCAATTACACCCCTCAAGCTTCCACCATCTTACAGCAGAAACATTCAATCCATCGTCCTAAAATGGAAACCGTGTCGTACAGCCGCAAACCTACCACGACATGGCCGCGTACCTAAACGCCGTGTCAGCTTAGGTCCTAAACTGACCAGCGGGACAAGGAAAGCAGAAGCAACTTAGGAGATCTTGGTAAATCTGGAAGAGCTGGAAAGATCCACAGCTCAGGCAGAAGAATCTGAACTATTAGCTGTCCACGCCACAATTTTACACTTTATGAAAGGATGGTCAAGGAAAAACAGCATGGAAGGTTGCTGTTTTTTTTACAGGCAATGTAGGAGACCCTTCAGCTAACAGTAAAGCTGGTCAGAGTTGATGGGAAGATCGATGATGCTAAATACAAGGCAATACCCAAAGAGAGCCGTCAGCGGCTGCAAAAGACTTGAGACTTCACCTTCAAACAGGACAACAAACCTAAACATACAGCCACAGTGGAATGGTTCAGATCAGAGCGCCTAGGCATAAAACCAATGGACAATCTGTGTCCAGTTTGGACAGTGGATATGTATGGATGCTATTTGTTAGTCTGAGTGAGTAAGAGCTATTTTATAGAAAGAATTGGACAAAGTTTGGTTAATTATTGAAAAGTCATGATTTAAAAAAAAAAGCCTTTACTTTCAACCTAGGGCCAGGTTGTTTTGGATAGCTTTCTTCCCCTTAATGAATTCAATCATTTAAGTACCGTCATTGTCTGGTATTAAAATTTGTTTGGTCTTAATAATGTAAGTGTGGAAAAACGTTTTTTGAAGAAATTTGTAGAGGGGCAAATAGTTTTTTTTTGACAGCGCTGCATCCATTTGGGTATAGGCTTGTTCACACTCCAGGGTAATTAGCCCGATTTCTGCCCCGATCTACGCCTTCCTACAGGCCCCACCTACCGGGGTGGCTGTTAAGATATTCCTGCCATGTGTGGTGCGGTAAGAGTGATCTGGTCCTCTTGGTGGAACGTCGGGACCGCTCCGACTTCGAATCAAGAAATTCCAACATGTTGGATTGTCTTGACCCGACATCCTAGCGTGTGTGGTGTCCCCCTGAGGACAAACGAGCATGCAGCCTGTTGAATGTGACGTTTAGCCAATCAGAAAGCGAGCTGAGGGAAACCTGAGGGAGAAAACACCTACTCGCCTCCATATCATAGTGCAGCAAACGTAGAAACCCCCGGTTTGCGCCGTCTCCACTCTTTCAACCAACGGCTTTTCTTTTTGTTATGTTTTTTCTCTGTTAAAATCAGGCCACAGACTATCGCCATTGTCCTTCCTGGTCGTCCATGTTTGTTTACTCTGAACTCTTGTTTGATCTTGAGAGGCTTTCGCGAGATTTCCCGTCTGACATCTGAATGATCCTGAGGGAAATCGGTGTGTTGTGCTTACCGTCTGCCAAGACACCACACGCCACACAAGCAATCCTGATATATCTACGTTGTTTTTTTGTTTTTTTACGTTACGTGCGCCGTCTCTCAGCTTTGAAAATCGGCCGACTATTTTAAAATCCTGCCGTGTGAACCAGCCTTAACGATCTAAGTTAAGGATGCAGCTGTAGCTCGAGGGGTCCCCGCAAAATACCCATCCATAGCCAGCTTTTTTTTTTTTTCCTTCTTCACTAAATTGTCAATATTATTAATAGGATATTAAAAACAAATAATCAGCCTGTGAGTCAGTGCTGGAAATTCCTCTCCCTGTCCACAACCCTTTCCTTTCTGGGATCTAGTAGCTAATGTTTAACTGCAAAACCAATTTGACTGAATTAACTTTGCGCAGCTAAAACTGACCAAAATCAGAAACAATTATATTAAACTCTCATTTAGCTAAACCTTTGATATATTAACACAAATCAAACATGTTCCCATAGCTACATTTTAATAAGCATCTGTGAAGGACTGGTCCGCAGAGCTGCATGAGAACAGCAGTGTAGGACATCCAGCCACACAGTGTTCGGCGTCTTGTTGTATTTCCTTCAGGCGTTGTACTCGACTGTATTTTGGTCCTCCTGTTTATATTCCTGCATTGTGAGATAACAAGCCAGGAGCCATGAGACTCCTAACACATCTTGATTGCTCCGTCACAGCTTGTCCCCGCGGTTGTTTATGTTAGGGTTAAATTTGGCCTTTCACAGGAAGTTTAGGGTTTTCGTGGGTGTATGTTTCATTTCCACTTGATGCTTGTGTCAGCTCAGAAGGATCGGGCGCTTTGGAGCAGCTAACAAGTGCCAAAATGAAAGTTCTCACAGGCGACGACAGCCTCCAGCCTCTTCCTCTGTCACACAGCTGATCGGTGGAGCTCTGGTTTTTGTTTTCGTTCTAATGCAGCTGAAATAAAGATTTTAGCTCGTAGACATAAAAAAGGTTCCTTGTTTTAACCAGTTTTGCAAAATATTTGGGTTTATATATAAAACCGGTTGTAATTAACTCCAGCATCTGTAATGTGTCCCGTCGATGCAGAACGCCATAATGTCTTTCAAGGAGCTCTGCGGCCTTTCAGCTGTGGCCAACCTGAAGCAGTGCATTTTGGCTCTTTCCCCTCGGCTGACGGGACCCGACAACAGCCCCCTGCTGCTGTTCAACCTGGCCGACCAGTACCCTAACCTGGAGCTGCAGGGCCTGCTCCCAGAGGTCCTGAGGAAGGTCGTCACCACCTACGATATGGTGAGTAACGGTCAGGACGGTTCATTTAGTTGGCCCGGACCAACAACCATAAATGAATTAATTCTGAAAAAATTGATTACCGCATCCTGTTTCTTCTGCACTTATCTGTTCCAAGAAAGAAAACAAACTCTTCTTGGAACTTAAGTTTGGTTATGTGAGAATTTCCCAATCAATACCTCCTCTTCACCTCGGCAAACCAGCATCGACTCCTTTTAGATTGATATCTGGGCTTTACTTAATATAATAGGGACATGCTGAAATGATTAGGTAATAGGGCTGGAACTCAGTTAAGTAATACAATCAATGTTGAAAGGTTATGCAACGTGCCACTGAGGCCATTGCAAATATCATTACAGTTAACGGAACATGTTCTCTTGGCTCATTGTGAACAAAGAAAAAAAAAAGAACGCCGCTACAACCAAACCCGGCACACAAGATCCAAACTCAACGTGTTTGTTTTAATAAATTGCCATGTTCTGATTACGAGTTTTTAAGGAATGTTAATTCATAATAAAGGTACACCCTTTTTCAGCCGTTTTGTTTTTCATGCATTTGGTCATAACAAATTATCTATATTTTACATCAGGTTATAAAACTATTAAAATCTGATCAGGAGGATATAAAATGCAACGTGCCCCTGGTATTTATTAAACAAAGATGAAGCTTTAATGGAAAAGCGGTATTTGAGCAACTAAGTTCAATTCATTTTGTTTATATCGCTCCAGTCGACCACACTTTACAAAGTCACTTCTATCAAATCATACAGACAGATTGGTTAAAAAGTTTTCTATCCAAACAAACGCAGCAGATTGCATCGAGTCATTACTTGCTGCCTTTACGCCTCCTTGATGAATCCGAAGCGACAGCGGACGGTCACTTGCATTGCATTTGCAGCAATCTCTCATACCGAGCTTGCATGTAGCGACAGTGGAGAGGAAAGCTCCCCTTTAACAGGAAGAACCCTCTTGCAGAACCAGGCTCAATGTGAACCCCCATCTGCCTCGACCGACTGGGGGTTTGAGAAGACGGAGCAGAGACACAAAAAGCACAGCAGCACTGATCCAGGAGTAGTTTCTATGTGAGAGAAAAGTAAAAGGGTGATGACATTACTAGCTCCTTTAGAGGCTTCACTTAGGAAAGACAGCTGGGTGTAAAGTACAGTATTACACACCAACACAATTAGAAGCCATCTATACATCCCTGTGCTATTTTTGTACCATTTGTGCCTTTGGAACTCAAAGATGAGTGCATTTAAAGAAGCAACATGTTGAAATGACCTGATTCAGGTGGCTCCCTCTGCTCAGTTGTGTCTTAAAGTGAAAGGCTGGGTAATTGGCTTCGGTGGTGACAACCTGGCTGCTGTTTAAGGATAAACATTAAGTTTAGGAAAGAATTTCAGTGCTGTAAAGTTGGAGGCCCTGGTCATTAGCAGAGATCAGTGTGATAGTGAAACATCCGGCTGCACAATGTAAATGATGTATGATGATCAGCAGAAGTTATAAAATCCGAGCCTCATTTGTATTTTATTTCTTAAAAAAGGTGTTCAGACTCCGTGGGAGACCAGCTCATGGTTCTAAATCATGTAGCCCAATTCATGTTTATGTTTTTAGTATATAATCAAAGTAAACAGGATGTATTTGATAGCTTGCCTTCCCCCTTAATCTTCTGTTTCACACTCCATATCAGATACTGATGGTGGCCAGATTCTTTTTTTCACTTGTTAGGGGACTTATGAAGTGATAACGCCATCTGGACCGACTAACCAAGATTTTTGCTGGAATACCCTGCAAACCAAGTGTTATGACTGGGACTGTGAAAATTATTTAATTAATATCAAAAATGGCAACTAACGTATGGCTACGGCAGATCTAATTACGCTCCCTGTAAATCTTTACTGGCTGCTAAAGACACTTCTACTTTAGTACCCTGACATACGTGTGTAACTCTGGCTTCTATTGCCATTTTTTTTAATGCTGATCAGAGATTATTTATGCTCGTTTGTGTTGTAAGAAGTATTTGAAATATGAAAATCGAAAACATTTTAGACATGCATTTGTAAGACTAATGTGGCTACTCTGCAGTTGGTGCTGGTAAACTGTGGGTTTGCACTTGAGTCCTCCACAGGAAGTGATAATCCAAAAGAGTGACGAGGGTTTTCGAAGTGTAAGGATCTCACTCGAAGGTATCCGGCTTACATCAGCATTCATGAGTGACTGTTTTAGCCATATATGTCCTTCAGTCATCCTGAACTAATTCGTCTGACCTCTTACACCAACAAGCCATTTTCACCCACACAGCTGCTGCTCACTAGGTATCTTCTCTCTTTTGGATCATTTTCCCCTGAAACTGAGAGATAGTTGTGTCTAAAAATCCCTTTATAGCAGTAGTTTTTGAAATACCACATTGTTTTTTTTTTCTCCTCACATCTCTTTAATTATTCAGGCCAAACGGGTTCTTGTGTAGAATCTGTAAACAGGCTCTAACGTCAACTCTGGTTTAGCACTTGAACTGGATAGGTGGAACAGAAACGTGCAGTGCAGTGAAAAGGGTTTCTCTGTTGTGGGCAAATCTTTCAAACACCACAGATAGTGATTTACTTTTAAGGACAAGAAAATTGTGTTAAAGCCAAGATTCTGAATTTCTTTATTTTGAAATGACCAACTAGGTCTATTTCCTTACATTTCTACATGCCACATAATACATTTCTTTTTAAATAGTTTAAATTCATACTTACGATGCGAACTACTGTACTATTTATATGATAAATTGAATCACCAAGCTAACATGAAAGTAATTACAGTAATATGCATGACTATAGTCATTAGGAGGTAGTTTTTAGTGTCCAAATAAAGCCCCGTCCGCCCATTCAACTTAAAAACATGTCTCTTCTATATATATTTGAGACGCTGCGTGTGCCGTGAAGACAGTAATTTCTTGACCCATCAGGAAGGTAATCACAGCCTCTAAGTGCTGCAACTGCAGCTGCAGAGATACAACCGCTTTGTCATTACTGCTCACAGAATAACATGGTGATTCATGTTACTGTGCTTGTGCAACTGTCTGCCCCAAATAAATCGGAACAATCAGCAGCAAACAACATGCCGGGGACTGTGTAAAAATGCTGGAAAATCGGTGGTGATGGGCTTGTTTTCAGAAAATGTCTCACCTGATTATGTTTAATTTCAGGCTCAAAGCTTCATAATTTGAACAGGCTTGTGCACGTGGAAAGCACATTAGTTTTCTCATCTTGCTCCAAGTATTGAAATGATGGTCAGACCCAGCTACTAAAACCAGCATTATTAAGTTTTGTTTATTATAATCAGAGGGAAACCTTTGGAGTCTAAAAAAAGGGAGACAAAGCTGCTTAGTCCTCTGTAGACTATATTAACCCCCTGGGTGTGGACTTTAAAACTTTCTGCAACTTTTGCACGCAGAAAAAGTCATTAGACTTACTGAGAAAGCAATCAAAAAGCCTATTATAACCTTTTTATATGTGTCTGAAGAGTAACTAATTAGAGGGAAGCTGAAGCCACAGCTTCAGTTGATGACAGACTGTTTTTCTTTAACAAGCCATTGGAGGATGCGGCCGCTGGTAATTTAGTGTATAGTTTCCCTTGTGCAAAAAGATCTAAAGAAAGAGTAAAAACTGTTGGATCATATATATTTAAGTTTGTAAAAGATGACAGACGGGGACGCGGCGCACCTTGAATATAGATTTTTCTTAGTCCCAGTTGTGGATTTCTAAATAATGAATTGTCTGCATTGAACATCCTAGACGATCATCCCTAAAGATGTCCACAAAAGGGTTTTTAAGTTTTCCTTTTCCATGCAGCACGTTTTCATATTTCCTTACAATAATTAAAACCCTAGAACATAATAACTTGAAGGAAAAAAGCAGGGCACCTACATTAGAACTGTATCAAGCCATCTTCAATGAAGGACAGACTCAGAAAGAATCTGTGCAACGCTCTGTGATGTCTTGTTCGACAAAGGAGATGTTTCAGGGTGAATCCCATTGTAAGTGCAAACCTACTTGGCAATAAACCATTTATTTAAGCGTGAAAATGTTCTTTATATGCTACATATTAAGACAGTACAATTAGGCTGTATTTCTATTGAGCAATGGTGGATTTACTGACCGAAGACAGCTGTAGCTCATGTCCCGGAGGGAGATCCGTCCCCCAACGCAAAGCAGCAGCTCCTTATACTGGGTCCTGGAAAGACGGAAGAGCCGCTGGAAGCGACTGTCATCCGGACTACGGGTGGTGGTACTCGCCAATACGTCTGCTGCCCTGGATTTACGCATATTTGGAGATATTGGGAGAATTAAGCATTAGACCCATTAGAGACGTCCCGATACCAATCAGTTTCATCAAAATGAATTGCGTCTGTTCACAGTAAACAAACACACTGTTTCATTAGTATTGCTACATGTATTATCTACATTAGTAATATGATTGTGCAGCACAAAACTCACCAGTGATGTTCGGTAGCTGCGGTCTAAATTATTCCTAACAATCAACATAATTTTTTCCCAACCAGAGATTTTCCAGGACAGCTTTAATATGATACTCCCAAATGGGTTAAGAGTTACCCTGCCAGTCAAAAGTGTGGCAGACAAAGAGGACGAGTGGTGGTTACAAATTCAAAGCGACTCGGTGAAGCATCATAAAGACCCACACTCTGATGTTTATAAGGAATTCAATATGGTCAGCAATAATAAGGTCAACAGGCCCCTATCTACACATGCTGGACAGCATATGCTAAGGTAATATCTGTCTAATCAGAACCAGCTTGCTACCCGCCCCATTTTGCACATTGACCCATGGTTGCCATGTGAAAAAGGGTTCTGTTCTGTGTCTGAAAATATTGGTTACAAACATACATGGACATAGTATTCCTTTTATGAATTTATACCTAATATCTGTTCTGAACGTGGGAAACCAAAGTGAAATTCCTTGTTTATGCACTCAATCTTGGCCAATGAAGCAGATTCTGATTCTAAAACAAAATGACCAAAATTACGACGGTACAAAAAATTACGGGACTGAATAATGTTTCTAAAATGATAAAGAAAGCACGGCCATTGCTTTTAGACATGGCCGTGCTGGGCACTTCAGGAGTAAGCAAGCTAGTTACTATAGCAGTGCGAACACAAGCACACCACACTGTTATGACATTAGAAATTAAATAACATTTGACCAAATTATCATCTCGGTTACCATCAGAAAGACTGATTTCACACTTAAGCTGTTCCTCAGATGATTGGAAAATGAGATGCTTCAGGGTTTCCTTTTTTCTGCACTCCCATCTCTAACCTTCTCCTGCTACCTTTCCAACACAGGCAGCAGAATATTCGCTGGCTGCATCCACGCTTTTGGAGAAATTCTTCAATATGTAAATGGCTCATCGCGAGAGTTGTGACAGTCTACGGGTCGGCAGAGTTTATGCACTCAATTAGGGCAGAACGTAGCACCAGAGGAGCTAAACTTAGCTTCCTCCACAGCTGTTCTGTCACAGATAACATGCTAATGATGTGCAGCAAAGTGACATGTTTACGTTTTCACAAGTTGACCGTGATGATCAACGCTTGCGTGTCAAGCCAAGTGGAGGGGTTGCCGTTTATACGTTTCTTCCTTAAAATGAGGCAAAGTCACAGCTTGAAGGAAATTAACACAACCTCAAGTAAAAAGAAACAAGAACGAATTACTTCTGGTGTGCTTTCCTTTTAATTTTGGTTTGCAAAAATCTAGTAAGGCAACCTCGTCCACAGACATCCCTGCTATGACATCTTAATTTCACGGTGCTCCCTAGATGAAAAACAGCAGGAACAACTTCCTGCATGGCTTTAATATTCACCTCTCTTAAAAGCAGCTATTAAAATGCTTTCAATTATTTTTCTTTTCAGATGATGCAGACCAGCAAGACCCTGCTGGAGAGCTCAGACGGCTTGTACGAGAGGATTTTGCAAACTCAGAAAGCAGGTAAGGCAAAAGTATAAAGAACTCTGTTTTCCGTTATAGCGTCGTAAATCAGTCCAGACTTTGACGAAAACTAGATTGCTGCATCTAGAGAGAAAAAAGTTAATTACATCGACGCAGCTCACACCTTTGTTTCTGTTTGTTCAAACCTACCAGGTGCTTCTCCCACTCTGAGAAACGTAACCTCTGAGGGTTTTATCAGATTTGGCTAAGCTCGGCTTCACACACTGTGTGCTAAGAAACGTACAACCTGCCAGCCTGACATTAAACAGTTTTGAAATGAGAGCTTTTTGCTTCATGACTGTGATTAAATATGAACTTCCTGTACGACTCTTCTTCCAGACAATTCCTGTCTTCGCAGTCCCAAGTCTTGGGTGCCTGGAAGGGGGGTTTGGATGCTCTAAAAAAGATTAGTCATCGAAACTGTCAGGTCATAGTAGCTAAACGACCCCCACTACCGAACCCCATCCCACCCCCACGCCATCTCTGACATGCATATTATGACCACAGTCGGCAGTTTACTTCCTTTTGGCTGTAATAGAGGCCGACCATTTTATTTGTCTCTGCTGACCTCGACCCCAGCGAGTCACAGCTACGACCTGCTAATATAGCATGTAGGCGAAAGTTTTATCTGCTAGGCTGTTGTCACATATTGACTTAATGAGGTCAGGGACAAAGTTTATTCAGTTCAAAGACTTGAGGGAAACATGCTGTATGGACAGTTCTCCCCACTGTTGTGCGGATTTAAGTAAAAAGCAGATTTATGTAGATTCTACCAAATGTGTGTGTATACATATAATTTTAAACACCAGTGTGAATCTCTTGACAGTGAAATCTTAACTAGCATAGAAAGTTAATATTTGAACAAGTTACAATGTCAGTCCTTAATGGGATTGAAAAGATGGACCATCATTACCACGACTCCGCTTCATTGGTTTCTAGAGGAATAGATATATTTAATGTAGATTGTCTATGCACTGCTGGTTAGAAACGAGCAGGTGGGTCGTCAGCCTCTTTATTACCAGTCACTGTTCCATTACTTTGGTACTGCGGGCTTTAGATGGTAGTTTAATGTCATTTTTTAAGGTTCTTACCAAATGCAAAGAAACAAATCAAGGACCTCTTGGAGGAGAGGTACAATTGCTCTGTAACTGATCAATTAGTGGTCCGACTGTATATTCCTGTGAGTGACAGACACTATGATAGTTGATTGTTGAGATCTAACGCAGGCACTATTAAACTGATACAAATGATATCATTATTTAGGAACCTTCGTAAAACTATGTCCCTTACAAAACTTCAAAACTAAAAACGTATAAATGAAGAGCTGCAATAGGAACCAGTAATTATTCGGGCTGGACATTATTGTAAAAAAAGCATATCGATAAAATAAAAATCATATTGACTGATATCGATAATTATCAACAGATTCAAAACATATATCTTTGACCATTTTATGCTGTTGCTTCGCGACCTATTGTTGGATACAGAACACACAGACAATGAATTTAAACTGAAACCTTTATCCAACCAACTTTGTTACCAAAACTGCAAAAAAAAAAAAAGTTTAAAAAAAAATAAAAAAAGAACGTGTGCTCTCTGAACTCTTTGAAAGGGGCGGAGCTTGGTGACTGAGTGTTCCTGGATCTGTGTTTGTGATTGGTTGGGAGGATGTAATGACTGTAATTAACCTACATGGCTAGAATGCATAAGGAAGGAAAACTGTTCTTCTGTTGAACTTTTTGTTGACCCTTTTCTTCTATCATCGATATACGTCTATCGATCGATATACACTCACCGGCCACTTTATTAGGTACCCCATGCTAGTAGCGGGTTGGACCCCCTTTTGCCTTCAGAACTGCCTCAATTCTTCGTGGCATAGATTCAACAAGGTGCTGGAAGCATTCCTCAGGGAGTTTGGTCCATATTGACATGATGGCATCACACAGTTGCCGCAGATTTGTCGGCTGCACATCCATGATGCGAATCTCCCGTTCCACCACATCCCAAAGATGCTCTATTGGATTGAGATCTGGTGACTGTGGAGGCCATTTGAGTACAGCGAACTCATTGTCATGTTCAAGAAACCAGTCTGAGATCATTCCAGCTTTATGACATGGCACATTATCCTGCTGAAAGTAGCCATCATGGGTTGGGTACATTGTGGTCATAAAGGGATGGACATGGTCAGCAACAATACTCAGGTAGGCTGTGGCGTTGCAACGATGCTCAATTGGTACCAAGGGGCCCAAAGAGTGCCAAGAAAATATTCCCCACACCATGACACCACCACCACCAGCCTGAACCGTTGATACAAGGCAGAATGGATCCATGCTTTCATGTTGTAGACGCCAAATTCTGACCCTACCATCCGACTGTCGCAGCAGAAATCGAGACTCATCAGACCAGGCAACGTTTTTCCAATCTTCTATTGTCCAATTTCGATGAGCTTGTGCAAATTGAAGCCTCAGTTTCCTGTTCTTAGCTGAAAGGAGTGGCACCCGATATGGTCTTCTGCTGCTGTAGCCCATCTGCCTCAAAGTTCGACGTACTGTGCGTTCAGAGATGCTCTTATGCCCACCTTGGTTGTAACGGGTGGTTATTTGAGTCACTGTTGCCCTTCTATCAGCTCGAACCAGTCTGGCCATTCTCCTCTGACCTCTGGCATCAACAAGGCATTTCCGCCCACAGAACTGCCGCTCACTGGATGTTTTTTCTTTTTCGGACCATTCTCTGTAAACCCTAGAGATGGTTGTGCGTGAAAATCCCAGTAGATTAGCAGTTTCTGAAATACTCAGACCAGCCCTTCTGGCACCAACAATCATGCCACGTTCAAAGTCACTCAAATCACCTTTCTTCCCCATACTGATGCTCGGTTTGAACTGCAGGAGATTCTCTTGACCATGTCTACATGCCTAAATGCACTGAGTTACCGCCATGTGATTGGCTGCTTAGAAATTAAGTGTTAACGAGCAGTTGGACAGGTGTACCTAATAAAGTGGCCGGTGAGTGTATATTGCAATTGAATTATCGTCCAGCCCTAGTAATTATTCATATTTTGTAATAGCAGTGCATCTCATCTTACCGAAAGCATGTTTTTTCCCATTTAAATCGTACCAATTTGTAATAAAATAATGTATTTTGTGGGTTGAGCTCTGTTTATAGAAAAAAAAAAACTTCGGTGGATGCTGTGATGGTGCGTGAAACCCTCCCAGATGACCCTGCTTGCCCACACAGAGCGGGTTTTATCCGAGACTTGTCTCCTGAATTTGGAAGTAGAGAGGATGGGGTGGCCTGCCTGCGGTCATGACCTTTAACCCTATTGAACACTTGTGGGATCAGCTCCGGGCATACAGTGTGTCACTCAGCTGGTGACCAGCATGCGAAGGAAGTCCCAGGCTGTTGAGCCTTTGTTTTGCTCTCCCAAGCTGTTTGTTACATGAATAAAATGTTAAATTGCCAGTGTGTCTTGTTTAAACTGCAGTCATACAACCCAGGAAACAACACCAGCAGCAGAATAAGTTGTTTGGTATATGAGAAGAGATTTGGATATTATTTTCATGAGCACAACCCACATACGCAACTCTGCTGCTCAACCTCCAAATGCATTGTGTCATCTGGTTTTGGCGCTATATCTTTATATATACTGAATTTAATTTTGTCTCAAATGTGGCTCAGTTGCGGAGGAAATGAATAGGCTTTCCAATAATATGAGATTTATTGAAGTTGTTACAACAGAGAAACAATCGTATACAAACATCCCCACTTTTGTGCCTGGTTCATATTTATTACGCACAGTGTGTAAATAGAGGCCAACTAGCTGCTGTACCTCTTACATGGTCTACTGCTTATCTGTGGGCCAGCTTATGACCCAGGGATCCGTGTGGCTGATGCACACGCTGGCGGTGAATGAATGAATGACAGCTGCCCTGGGGAATACAGACAGAAGCAGAAGCTGCGATCTGCCGGTTAAAAGACGAACTCTGTAGCTCATGCGCCACTGTCACCCCATTTACCATTTACCATGGGTCATTAGACGATTTACCATTTTATGTTTTATAAACCTGAGATTTACCTTTCAGCTCTGATTAGTTTAATTGGGTTTCAGGACATAAAACCTGAAGATCTTGTTCAGGGGCACCTTACTCAGGTCCTCAAGAGAGCGTGTCCTACCTCTTTTGATTATTCGCCATGTTTAATGCATGCGATTCCAATGAGTGGCACATCTGGAACGTCCAAGACGTTACCATCTTGAGGACTTGAGTTGAGCACCCCAGATCTAGTTTAACTGTGTTTGGTGCAGGAAACACGGGGTTGTTCTGCCGGACGCTGACACACCTTAAAGAGACCCGCTTCTTTTGAAACAACTTGAACCTCGATAAGCTGTCAGTAAAACCCCAAACGGACCAAACAACTCCTTGAAAGCAAGCAGCGAGTCTTTGTGGGGCGTTTGCTTTCAAAGAGCCATCTACATGATTACCTAACGTCAGCTGGAGAAAATTCAACAGTAAACAATCGTAAAGTAGGACACAACAGATGGCAAACCCATGAAGTTGAACAATGATTTATTTTCCATCCAGAACAGGCTTTTTTTTTTCTTTTTTGTTCATCCAAGCAATGTGTTTGGGTGCATGCACCAGTGCAGGACGACGTGCTCAGGCTGCTGCTTCTACCTCTGCGTGTGCATGCGGTGTGGTTTTGTAGAAACTGGGTCAGTGCAAACCTGGCTCCCCATAAAGAAAGCAGACTGTTTTAGCATCTACAGCAACTAAAGTTGTGAATAATCCGTCACATCAGGCCAGACAGGCGTCACGTTCCTCTCAGGAAATAAAAGGTGGTGTCGAGTCGTGCACAAGTCAGGTGTTGGGAGCACTAATGGGGGATGTCACTTCCTCCAACAGACTCTCGCTAAGGTCCCACTTAGCATTCAGGGCATCTGGATGGCTGAACCAGCTGCAGAACAACACAATCAGCGCACACGATATGTCTCTAAATGCCAAGTGCAGAGTGACTGTCTTCTCTGCTGAATATAAAGCCGAAAACAACCAAAGATCAAACAGACTGAGGGATCTTAATGCTTATTCAGTCTGTGTGTGCCCGTTTGCTTTTAACTAGCTGCCATTCTCCTGATCATTTTTGAAAATACTATCTGTCTATCAGTTCTGGAGTGCGTGGGACATGTGTATTCTTCGTCTTAGGAGAAGCACCTTTTAATGACGTTTCAACTTCTAAAATAAACCATAAGGAAGGAGGTGGATTTGCTGCAGGAAGAGCTGTTTTTTCCTGCATTCTGCCTCTGATGTTTCAAAAGAAAGACGGCGTGCTGCTTTACTCTCACACACCGAAACGTGAGCTAGAAAATAAACAAATGCTTTCACGAACTCTGCCAGGGCTTCTTCCGACAGCAGCAACCGACGGCGGACAGAGCTGCCGCTCGACATATGTCACCGACGAAGACGTGTGCTTTTATTAAACACCTTCCCCCTACTCCTCTTTTTGTTCCCGTCATTTTCTCACCTCCTCTGTTCACGTCTCAGCTGGAGGCGAGTGAAGCCGGAGGAAAAGAATCAGGGAGGAAATGTTCAAATTTAGAAATCGAGGTGAAAACAGGATCTAGTTTGGCCTCCCGAACTAGATCATGTTTTCACGGTTCACTGTTCAAACGTAGTATTATGATCATTTATCTGGTAGTGTGTTAGTCCACCTTTATCTGTTAAAACAGCTCTAACCCCGTTAAGGCACGGGCTTCACTGGGCCTGTGAAAGTGTGCTGTGCTGTCTGACGCCAAGCAGGTCCTTTTAAGACACGCAGGTTTGCATGCTGGGTCCTACACGCATTATTGTTGTTAGTCGAACACATTTCCACAACGCTCGATTGAGTTGAGATGTGGGGCTTCTGGAGGCAAAGTCAACACAAAAAACTTGTCTTTGTGCTTCTCAAACCATTCCTGAGTCTTGCTTTGTGACTTCATTCAGCTAAAGGAGGCCACAGCCATGAGGAAATAGTGTTTTCCTGAAAAGGTTGACGCGGTCTGCATAAATTCTTTGGTAAGCAATGCTGATAATCGTTGCTTATCAGACCGGGTCGTCTTTACTTTCTTTGCTGTGTATTTTGACACGTTTGTATCAGAAGCAGCATCAACTTCTTCAACAAATGGAGCTACGGTAGTTCTTCTGTTGGTTTGGACCGTAACGGGCCAATCTTTGCTCCCCATGAGCCACTTAAAGGCACACTATGCAACATTTTTCAGTTAATTAATGTGTTCCATACCGTTTTGGATGATTAAATGAGTCATTTCAGGTTGAACAAAGGTTTTCTTGGCCGCCCTGGTGGTCTGTGGGGGAAATACCGCACTTGCAACTGCAGGAGCCCTCGGCCCGCGCCCACAGGCTCAGAATCTCGTGCAAGATCGCGAGAGTCGGTCTTGCTTTACGGCGAGAACTGCTACACGCCCCCAGTGAAACGTATGCTCGTTGCTAGCGCAGTGGCGATATTTGTGCAGTTATCATGGCGGAACCGGCGATAAAACAGCGAAAGCCCATGTCGGAGCAGACAAGAAAGAGGAAAAGGGCTGTGGAAAGAGAGAAGAGTCCTACACGGGTGAACATTGGGAAAGCTTTTTCCGAATGGCGAGAGCTAAAAGAGAAAGAAGGCTGCAAGGCTGACGCGGACCTCGCGTTTCTGCTGATGCGATTGTAAGTAACATTGTAATGGTTACTCTCTCTCTGTGTGCATGTTCATACTTTCACTGTGTTAAAGCCGGGCATACACTGTACGAGTTTTTCAGTCGTGGTACTTATATACATCTCAAACTGCGACGGAACCGCGGAGTTTAAAAGTTCACCGCTCATCTGTTTGCTGATCTGTGTTTTCAAACTGTGCAACGGAACCGCTGAGTTTAAACGGCCACCGCTCATCTGTGTGCTGATCTGTGTTTTCAAACTGTGCAACGGAACCGCTGAGTTTAAACGGCCACCGCTCATCTGTTTGCTGATCTGTGTTTTCAAACTGTGCAACGGAACCGCTGAGTTTAAACGGCCACCGCTCATCTGTTTGCTGATCTGTGTTTTCAAACTGTGCAACGGAACCGCTGAGTTTAAACGGCCACCGCTCATCTGTGTGCTGATCTGTGTTTTCAAACTGTGCAACGGAACCGCTGAGTTTAAACGGCCACCGCTCATCTGTTTGCTGATCTGTGTTTCCAAACTGTGCAACGGAACCGCGGGGTTTAAACGGCCACCGCTCATCTGTTTGCTGATCTGTGTTTTCAAACTGTGCAACGGAACCGCGGAGTTTAAACGGCCACCGCTCATCTGTGTGCTGATCTGTGTTTCCAAACTGTGCGACGGAACCGCGGGGTTTAAACGGCCACCGCTCATCTGTGTTCTCAAACTGTACCGCACGACGCTCGGACGCGGCTCGGGAGGCACCGGGCGTCGGGGGGAACGGAGGGGAGAGAGGAAAGACGAGACACCCCGGCGGCCGCGCGGCATACGGAAACAGACGGCCAGCGCGTCGCGCGGACCGGGACCCTCGCCCTACCCAACCCCCCGCGAGCCGATGTCCGGGCCCAGCGGGTCCCGGGCCAGGCGGAGGTCGTTTCGGGACGCCCGCTCCCCTCACTCCACTGGCGGGGACGGAGAGGAGGGGAGGGCGCTCCCTCGTAGCTCTGCTTGAACAGCAGGATGGTGATTCGTTGCGTTCGCCTGTCTGCTAAGCTCAAAACAACCACGCCTGGCTTGCCGGAGAAACCAGTACAACAGCTGAGCATTTTTACGACAGTGCACTTTTACTTTCGCCCTCTGGGGGGCGCCTCGCTGGAAAATCAACCCCGGTTGCATAGTATACCTTTAAGGCCTGACAGATACTGACCTCGGCAAACTGGGAACATCCCAGTTTGGCTGCAGCTTTAGAGATGCTCTTACCCAGCTTCCTAGCACTACAGTTTACCTGTTGTCTTTGTGGTAAGTCTGTTGTTTTTTTTTACTTCACCTGTCAGTGGTCATAATGTTGGGCCCGATTGGTGTATGTGGAAAATGTTTTGTAAATCCTGTAGTTTTCCTTCTTGTTGAAAGCTGCAGTATCAGAGAAGAATTACATTAAACCCAACCCAGGTCGCTGGGACATACGAAGGTATTTACTATTTCCTGAAAGCTTTAACAATGCCGTGGCCTTTTGTCCGGTGCGTTTGCACTATGCTGACCTGCTGTGTCTGCTCCTCCTTAACATTACCTGCAAAAACGTTGAGGTCCACTACACGTCCTCCATATCCTGTTATTTGATAACTTCCAGCTGTACGGGGAAACACCTGATATTGTTTGAAAACACAATATTTAAACTCATGCGGCTTCAGCCCACTGATGAGGCATCGCCTACCCCAGCAGTGAGAGAGAGGCTCCAAAACAGGGTGAAATCAGAGAAATAAAGCCGTAATTATGATAGTTATTCATTTAAACCTTGGTCAGTGCTAATGTTTTTTTTAAATGTTTGTGGCACTAGTGGCCATTATTTGAAAATGAGGAGGCGAGGGATTGCTACCTTTCACTTTGAACCGATACGGTACCGAGACCCTGTATTTTTTGGCACTTTTGTGTATTTATGTAGTGATAAATGTTAGTTTATTAATAAAATCTCTACATTTTGAATTTAACATATTTATTTCTCAATATCTAAACCTGTTGCGGTCGAAAAATTAACCCTATTAAATTATTTATGAATTTTAATACATTGCCTGAATCCACACCGAATAAAACGCATTTTTACCAAAACAACACTTATTAGAGGCACAGAGTGAACGAGGTCAATAAGAAATTGAAGCTGTGTGTAAATAAAATTCAGGGCATTGTTTTAGTGCAATAATTGCAGAGAAGAAGAAAAAACTATATTAAAAACATATTTTATCAGGGTGGGTTTACAATGAGGGAACAGCGAGGCTCTCCTCTCCGTCCTCTTTGCTCTGACTGCAGGTGGGTTTGAGGTCGAGGCTAAAGCTGCCCGTGAGACAGCTTGGAGAAGTATGAAGGAGCTCACAGCAGCACTCGCCGCTCTCACAAGACGATAAACTCCAGAACCATTGTTACGTTCACTGGAAGTCACCAATAACAGAAGAAAGTCGCCAGATTTTTAGCTAGTCGCTTTAAAAAAAAAAAAAAAAAAAAGGTCACTGGATGGGTCTGAAAAGTCGCTAAGTAGCTGCTTCATCAGATTAGAAGTATTGCCGCTGCTGGTCTTGCACTTCGCCTCAGAAATACTGGAGCGAGCGTACTGGTAATGTGCAGCGCATTTGGAAAAATTGAGCTAATACTTTTGAACGTTTTCTTTCAGCCATGCTTGCTTTCTTTACTGGACCAGCAGCTACTGACGTCGTCACGCTCTTGTGCGTACAGTGCTGTGTTCATGTCCGGCATAGAAAATCACCCCCTGTTCCACTCCCCGAGTGTCACAGGGGTGCGTTAAGGTACAGAAACATGGTACCATTTGATTTTACGTGAATCAGTACCTGGTAGTACCGGCGGGACTTGGTCGGTACTTATAAAAGTACCAAATTCGGTACCCAGCCCTAAACGAGGCTGAAAGACAAGGGGAAGACACGTGGCAAATGTCCACGGGCTGGGAGTTAAACCTGGGACTGTTTAACATCAAGGACCGGGCCAGCTCTATATGGGTCACACGTACTGCCCCCGCGCCACCGCCGCGCGCCAACTTCCACTCTATTTATGACGATTTGTAATTGGTGATGAACTCCCGAGTCTTTGAAGCTGGAAGGCCTCTTTGCCATCACCCTAATCAGCTCATTCCACATATCGTTTCAGTTCGAGTTGGGCGTATGGCCGGACTCCTACAAATCTGCAATTACTTCCAGTCAGAAGAAATGTGTTGGTAAAATGTAAATCTTACTTTAAGCCTAAATCTCCCAGGTGCATAACTGATGTTTTACTGTACTCACCACTAGATGGTATTGTATGTTAAATTAAATAGGGGGCTAAATTTAAGTCAACCACTTTTACAGGATTTATTATTTAGGGCAAGTGTCTAAAATCCCAAACATGGAGGATCTGGAATTTGTCAAATATAAGCAGTGATCCAAACCGCCATAGGCATCTGAGCAGCTCCAGACTTTGCTTGTCAAATACATCCATGAATTAAATATCTTTGGGTTCTCGGCTAAAGGCTAAACTGTCCTGTGGAAAATGATCGTCAGCCGGATCGTCACTATTTGGACCATCATATAATTCAGGAGTGTCCTAAATTATTTCCTGGGACTTCCCTATTGGCTCACGTGCACGTACTTCTCCAAAAAACCAAAGAACCAAGAGAGAACCAGATCTTTTTTTTTTTCATTGACAGGACATTTTGTAGCTGCTGGTATCATAATGTACTTTTTAACGTGACAAGCTAGCTGTTCCTCATCTCCTGAATGGGAACTGGCCTGAAACTCTGTCCTACAGATTGTCCTTTCAGAATCCAAACGTTCTTGTTTTTGCTCTGCAGGAAATGTTCTGAGCTGATATATTGCATCATTTTGGGATTCCTCTCATAAGTGCTTTTAAATCGCTTTAAGACTGCACTTAAATTCATCCTGATGCATGAGGCCAACCTGTGCTTAAAGTAAGGTTGTGTAATTAATCAAACGTGTTGCTCGGGTTTCCTTTTTGGCTACAAATGATCACAAAAGCTATGCAACTGTAAAAAAAAGAATATTGTTTTTAAAATATATATTCTGCTTTCCAAGGATGCTCTTATTTCATAGTGTCTCCTGATTGATGCACGTTTGTGCCCGTCAAGCCTGAAAACACGTGCGTCGTGTGCACATATTTTGAAAAGTCAGAGCAAGTAAATGTAAGAGTAGGAATTTGTAGTCCCTTTTATAATTTATTGGGACATCTTCTTGATTTATTGTTACTTGCAACTGATTTGATAATGTGGTTTATTTTGAATAGATTTTCATTTATTTTGTAATATATTTATAAATTTGTCTTTTAGCCTTTTGAAGTACACTTTATTTCTGATTTGATTTTTACATATTTTTGATTTCAATAATTACTTTGCAGTTATTTAAAAGATTCAGTAGAATCTTTGCATAGAGATGCTCCACTTTGATCCATGATGGACATTTTTCTGTGTGCCCCTCATTCCTGATTTAGCATGCTGCATCTGTTGTCTGAGCTTCTAAACCATTTTGGGGATTTAATGTCATACATCCCAATAAGATAAAAATTATTTAATTAACTGATATTATTTATCTCAATATTATTATATTACCTATATGCAAAACATTTCCTTAGCTGGAGAGTGATGGGCGCCTCACATCGAATCACAGTTATCTTCAGCCATCTTTGCTTGCCTTTCCTTTTCATACACGTCTGGTGAAATTAGCTGGATCATTTGGGGTGAGTTCAGTAATTTCTTGTTGAATTTGGAACTGATCTTTAAAAATATGCAGGTCATGCTCTGATCTGACACGTTATTGTGGAGTCAGCTTCCAGCTTGAGAATCCCTGACTGTACAGCTGTCATCCTGCACCATTTCTTCATGCTTTGCTAAGAGAAAGCTTCCCCTTTTCCCATCCTCCAGACTCCATACAGTGTTGCTAGGCAGCCCCCGCCGTGTGTGTGTGTGTGTGTGTGTGTGTGTGTGTGTGTGTGTGTGTGTGTGTGTGTGTGTGTGTGTGTGTGTGTGTGTGTGTGTGTGTGTGTGTGTGTGTGTGTCGACGAGAGACGGAGGAAGCGCTGCACCTTCATGACGGTCACGGCTCATGTGCACAGCAGCGGCAGCAGCTGCTGCGTTTAGAGTTGTTAAGCTGAAACTGAAAGAGAGAATATTTGCATGTTTCCAGCAGGAGGATTTACATTACAGTACAATTAGGCTGTGAGCAGCAGATGGTGAATTCGCCCAGGATGGCAGAAAATGCTGCGAGCTCCTCTCTGAGGTCAGAATCTTAGGCTCTCCTGCCTCAAAGCTGGCATCTGTACGGTGATTTCCCATGAAGGGGGTTCACTCTCTGCTCCCCCCCCCCCTCTCCTCTCTCCCCTGAACATGCATGTTTCCATGGCAACAATGCAGACGGGGGCTTGGACCCGCACCGAGCGGAAACGTCTGTTCTCTCTGAAGGAGTTTCCGCGCAGAAGAACTGTCACTGTTCCTGTGATCCGTGCTACGTCTCCTCTTGTGCTCGGGGGTTCCTCAACCTGAGACGTGTCCTCGCTTTAAAGGACACGTTTCATTTTAGGGAAGCTCCTCGGGGGGGACAAACGTGTCCTCTGTCGGACGCTGCCATGCTGCTGAGCCACAGCCAAGACGCGTCACGTCCGTGTCTCTCATTCAGCTTTTGTAATGTCCGCCTTGCTGCTGTGTTCACATGCTGGTTACGATACACTTTCTGACAATCCTGACTGGAGGAAAAAAAAAAAAGCTTTACCAACTAATAAAAACAGCTATTTTACCTGCAAGCCTTTCACATTGTCCTCATAATTAGATCCAGAAATGTTCTGTAATCTATTATCAGTCTGAGAGAGCAGAAAGCCTCCCACAGACAGACCCGTTCTCGACCTCCCCGCTACTGCAGAGTGCCGACGGTGCTTCGCAGCGCGATCCGTGCTCTGAAGTGTTTCCTCGCGGTGAAAACAAGCCGGGCGCCCCATCTCAGGCCCCTGTCACCTAACAGCTGCCCTTAGCGAACCATTAACGCTGACCCGCTCCTCTTTTGTGGCTCTTTTCTCTCAGCGATGGAATTTCATGAAAACCTGCATGATCTGGCTGTGAAGGAAGGGCTGAAGGGCAGGAAGCTGCACAAGGCGGTGGAGAGCTTCACCTGGAACATCACCATACTGAAGGTGAGAATATTTAAGATAACAAGCGCACCATTCAGGAAGTGTTGAGCCACATAAACCCGTGACCTATCCAGCATATCAACAGGGGTCAGCCTTTTTCACTTAAAGTGGATAGCATCAGTATCAGAACAAAATAATTACATGAAACATTTTAGAGTTTATAACTCAGGGTTATGTATGCATTCTGTAAATGTTGTGTTTATACCTTCTTTACATCTCGTTCTCTTTAATCGATACAAAAAAAACAACCTTGCAGCTGAACGAAGAAAAAGGCATTTTGGTTCTGATGCCGTACGATGTGTTTAAAAAGTGTTAACGCTTAAACTCCTCCAGATTTTGGTAACTGACACAAACCTCAGTCTGCTTTATTTGGGAAGATATGATAGAAACTTTAGGATGGACATAATCTAAACATTATTTTAAAGTTCAGCCTCGGACTCTAAACCGTGTTTAAGGCTAGACGTTTACTGCTGTGATCGGACCCGTTCCATGGTACAACCACAGGCCAGACATCTGAGAAGTTTCTGTTCTCTTAAAAAATGGTTTATGTTTGTGATGGTGAGACATAAAAAGTGTTGTTTCGTCAAAAAAAAAAAAAAAGGTTTTCATGTAGATTTCATCTAATAGTTGTCATTGCCAACCTGCCAAGGTGTGCTATAGTGGTTGTACAGTGAGCCCTGCAGATGTTTTTTTTATTCGTTTGTTTATAACGCTCCATGCTGGGTGAGGCGGTAAGATAAACGTGGGTCATTGTTTAGCATTGGTTGTCACATACTTGTATTGAAGTAGAATATTAAACTTAAAAGTGCGAATCAAGAGTCAAAATGTTAACCAACTGTTTTGGGTTTAGATGCACACCAAGTTTTATTAGGAAGTAGAGCTTCTCAGTATAGCATGTCGCAATTGTTATTGCAATATCAATGTGTGTAATATTGCAGCTGTTTAATTTTAGGTCTGATGCGTTCATGCTCTCTGCAAACTAACGGTTTGTTTGGCAGGAGAGGCACCGATCAATCAAAATCACCCGATTTTCCCTAGATAGCCTGAAATCGGGGTTTGGCAGGTCAAATACTGAAGAATCTTAAGTATTTTTTTCTTAAAATTCAGATTATTTGTTCTGTAAACTCAGCAACCAACTTCATGACGGTTGGTGCAATTTGTTGAGTTTAATAAAGCTATCAAATAATTGTTGGGTACGTATGCTTAGCTGCATAAATGGGATAATTCCTTCCAAACCTGCGTTACGTTTTTACTGGTCGCTATTTATTGCGCTCTAATCATAAGAAAGAAAAAAGGTCAAAATGGGTCAAAATCAGAACCTGCAGGTCAGACCTAAAGAAAGAAAATGGAAACTCGTCTGAACCAGGAAAAGCCTGTTTGGTGAATCACTATATGTGGCCAGTTGGGCGGACATTGATGATCTCACATAATGTAGATTTTGTTTCTGAGATGCTAAATGTCAATGAGAGGGATTAGAAGGACATTCTGATAATGACGAAGTAAGAAAAGATGGAGTTTGGGTGTACTGTAATTGATGTTATAACAAGGCTATGTTTTTGTGAGCCTCCCCTGGCTCAATGTCATATCGAGGTTGATGCTGTATTTTTTTTCTTTCCAGAAGTATTAATTCTGATGACTGATCAGATAAACTAAATGCTCAGTGTTGAAGGGTCCTTCAGAACAACCCTGGGATCACGAGACCATTTTTCCCTTCCTCACACCTGCGGAGCGGCTTCAGCCAGACTCCATCCTTGTTAAATGAACATATGAATGGGTAGCGGCAGCGGCGCTCCAAGACCACGCTGAAGCTCCGAGCACCAATGAGCCAGTTGTCAACCTTTAATGGTTTTAGTGCGTTTATCAAGTCGACATGGTTGCTCGGTAATGTAGCCACTGAAGGCCACTTCTGGGCTCGTTTCTGAATCTGTAGAAAAGTTGCTGGAGGAAGTCTAGATTATGTACATTCTCAAAGCGAGACCTCAAAAGAGGCACCGACATAATTCCTTATTTTATTAAGTACGTTGTGGCATCTGGAAGAACAAGCTCCTTACGCTGGTCACACGGGAGCTATAGTGTGCTCCACTGTCCCCACAATTATCTGGTGTAAAGACGGATGGAATGAATGCACAAAACAGGGCGAAGGCTCCGTCCAAATGCCCATTCAAAGTTGGACATCAATTCAATTTTATTTATATAGCGCCAATTCATGAAACATGTCATCTCAAGGCACTTTCCAAAGTCAAATTCAATCATATTATAGAGATTGGTCAAAAAATGCCTATATAAGGGAACCAGTTGATTGCATCAAAGTCCTGACAAGCAGCATTCACTCCTGGAGAAGCGTAGAGCCACAGGGAGAGTCGTCTGCATTGTCCATGGCTTTGCAGCAATCCCTCATACCGAGCATGCATGAAGCGACAGTGGAAGGAAAACCTCCAGCAGAACCAGACTCAGTATGAACGGTCATCTGCCTCGACCGACTGGGGGTTAGAGAAGACAGAGCAGAGACACAACAAGAGAGACAAACAAGCACAGAAGCACACATTGATCCAGTAATCTGTTCTACATTAGATGGTAATAGTGGGTGATCTGTCTTCCCTGGACATCAATGGGCCTTAAGTAGACGCTGGCCTTAGCTGTGAGATTTCCACTTGAATGCTAATTATAAGTCGGCATGTTCTGCGACAGCATGCTAGAAAGTTCAAGAGGATAAAACAGAGCGACTTTGTGGTGATGGCTTCAGCTTTCTAGTATCTGCTGACGTCTAACTCCCAGATGTTGCAGCCTGAATGAACGTCCTACTTTCCTGCGTGGAAGCTCATTCCCTATAAAAAGCCTTTTCTGGCTCTTGTGCCTCTTCTGACTGGATTTTTAAACACCTCACTGATAACAGACAGAGCCAGCCTCAGGTCCTCCTCCCTCGGTAACAACGTCCACACCAGGTTATTCTGGTTAGCCCGACCTGGCAGTGTTAGCATAAGATGCTTTCCCTGATTGGAAAAAGATCAGATTTTTAGTTCAATGACTGGTGAGGTCATTCCTGGTGGTATGACAACTAATATTGTGCCTTGCCTGAAGAGAATATATACAAATCTTCTGTGACACAAAAAGAATCCGCTGTTTCCAGCCTTCGGTTTCAGAATTCAGTTCATTTCACAGAGTAGTTCTCGTGTCTGCGTTGATCTTAGTGACTCTGCTTTCTCTCCTGATGTAACCACTCTCCTGTGCCCTCAGGGTCAAGGTGACTTATTAAAACACGCCAGAAGTGAAGTGCAGGAAAACCTCAAGCAGATCCACTACTCGGCGCTCACCTGTAACCTGAGCAAAGGCGGAGCGGCGAGCAGGTCCTCGGACTCCACGGACTCCAAGAGCCGGCGCAGCATGGAGGCCATTCCTGAAAAGGCCAAGGTGGAGGAGGAGCTGACAGATGCAGAAAAATGAAGACTTCAGCACCGGGTGCTCCCCTACAATCGCTTCTGAACTCTTTCTTTCTGCATCTCCAAACCTGGACTTCCTCTGTCTGTCTTCACCCAGGTGCTGTCACTCTCCACCCGCCATGAAGGGCATTCCTCAACCCAAAGCACAGTTTAAACTACTTAGACCAATGAAATGACATGAAGTTCAACCGTCTGTCTCTTGAACCCTTGTCCAAAATTTGGAGAGCAGAAAGAGATTGCGCAACCCAACTTTTCCGAACGTCTCACTGAAATTAAACTTCTTCCTGATGCTGCCATTTCATCTTCTGGATGAACCAGGAGTGCTGAGTGGACCAGCGGCCTCCAGACTGTTCCAGGCGGACTTAATAGACGAACACTTCCACTTAGTGGACCAAAAGACACAAAGAAGGCCTTGGATTGCTGAAAGGATTTTTTTTAAAGCACAATTTTTCTGAGCTGTGAATGTAACAGGGACTGAGGAATGGGAACAAAAACGTTCAGAATGAGAGTAAAGAGCTGTTTACAATTCTGGACTTGATCATGTTTTTGTCTGCCAAAACAGTAGTAAACTATGTGTATATACAGTTTCCTGTGACTTTTTTCCCGCAGAGTGCATCATTTTATTATTGTATACTTGGGAATATGAGATTTATTTTGTAAAAGTTAAATGAACACATCTGTGGAGAAACGTTTTGTGTGCAGAAGGACGGCGGAGGCAGAGCGAGAACGCTGCTGTCCAGTCGCAGCTTTCTGAACCAGCAGCTGCACAGGAGGATGTCGACGTGTGTTACGGTCCTTCTTTGTTTAGACGTGCTTCTATTTCAGGGCAACTTCTACCAAAGTTCACTTTACGTTGGAGCGCAAAGTTAATTTCAACCCCAAAACCAAACCAGTTTAAATTATTTACTAGTGTGAGAACATGACAAATCAGTTGTTGCGTGTAGGAATGTAGCAGCTTGCTAGTCCTTTTGGATGCATTGCACAGGAAACCGGTTGGATGAATGGACTGCACTCTTTGAAGGAAACCATTTTAACTTGTTTTTTTTTCTGTTGTTTTTTCTTGACTTCCCATTTAATGATTCAGATTGTTATTAAATAAAAAAAAATCCCTTTGTTATGCTGTATATGTAGGGTAGTCACTATTTACTTAAAGTGCACACAGTTCTGTTGGAAAGAGCTGCTGACAGGATAACATTTTCTGTGTTAGACTAGCCCTTTTAAGCCAAGGCAAGTTTATTTATACAGCACTTTTCAGTAAAGACTATTCAAAGTGCTTTTAGTGGGATATAAGACTCATATTCAACAATAGTTAAATATTACTCAGCAAAAACCATTGCAAACAATTTCATAACTATACCTGGTGACGGGACAGCATAAAATTAAGGCGATTTCAAAGTTTCTTTTCTGCTTTGTTTTTCTAAAGCAGGATTGTGTGAAGTACTGATTAGCGATCAGTATCTTACATGCATTAGACTAAGAGTAGTGTTTACCCTAAAAACAACAATCAAAATCATCTTTCTGCACACAATTATTTGATTACAGTTCTCAAAGCATACAGACATTTGGTAAACACGGAAAAACTCTCCGCATTTGTAAAAACCAGAGAAAAAGCAGCAAAAATACAGTGAAAATACACATTAAAACAAAGTATGAGCGAGCACGGCACCGAGGCAGCCATCTTCGGCGCCGGCTGGGACATGTAGGTCAGGCCTTTAAATTGAAATCCTTGTTGACAGTAGCCGTGTTTCCATCAACGGGTTTTTTATGTGCATTTTCAAAAGGTTGATAGAAACGACATTATTCCTCAATTCTGCAAAAAAATAAAACTTTTTTACATCTCGCTTGAGGTGGTTTTTGGGTTATTGCGAAAAAGAGTTCATGCGCAAAACAGGAGATGGAAACACATTTGCCGAATAATTTCTGTAATAGTTATAATTTACCTCACATTTCCACTGTTTCCCAGATAATCCCATAAACTGCATAGAATTGTATTTATTTCTCTACGTCTCCGGACTGCATTTAACATCGGCAGTACTAGTTGACGTGACAGAACAATTACAACTTGCCCAATAGCTACTCATTACTGAAAACCTCTCTCCTTTTTTTGTTTTTAGAGCCGTGGTCCATGCTAGTTTAAAACCTCTACTTCCTGTTTATTCCAGCTATGCGTAACGTCAACTACTGACGAAATTACGCTTTGTGTAGCCTGGTTAAGTCACTCCAAACCAGTAGATGGAAATATGCCTAATTTATTTTTTTCCGACATTTTAAAAGTTCACTCAAAATTCGCCTGGCAATTCGGATGGAAACATGGGTAGTTTAAACTCTTAATTATAGTTATCAATGTTTCTGTCAAAAACTGCTTTGCTACGCTAACAATGAGCACTGTGACTTTTAAAGCATGCAGACAACATGTTTGATTTGATATACATGAAGAAGTTTTAATATATTCTTTTGTATTTTCAAGCATTTATTATACTTAATATATGTAAGGCAAACATTACCTCGGTTATACATGAACCTAACGGCTAAAAGATTAACAGTATTGCTATTAATGTGTTTGGACCTAATCTTATCCGTGAGTTTGAGTGCAGTTGGATGACAGCTATATGTGTTTGAAGGCATAAAGCTTCTTTGAGCAGTTAACCTGGACTATCCTTCAGAAGGCTATGATCACTTTCACTCCAACTCGTTTGTACGTATACTTTTTCAAAGCATTGAAACATCTTTCGCTAAAAACAAAAAGCCACATTGAAAGTTTCTTCCTGCCCAATCATTGATCGATCTCAGTTCAGAACAAAGTTCTAGATCAGGGATGAACAATTAAAGCAGCGCCGTGTAAGTATTAGCCACTAGGGGCGCTAGACCTGTAGCTTCCAGATTTGGAGCCCCTGAAGGCCACTGGCAACACTGTCGCAAAATGAAACAAGTCTCCTTCCGTGATTTGGAATCTGATAGCAGGCCAGATTGGACCAGCATGTTGAGAAGTAATCGAGTTAATGGTTAGATAGCATATTTAAGAAGGGCAGCCCCTACGTAGTGTTGACCTGAAAAATAATTCTTTATAGCGCAAATTAAGCTAATACTTGGGTCAAAACTTACACGGTACGAGACTCAAAGTAACTGTTTTTAGCTTGAGCCAACATTGGCTTATACGCGAGGTTGCTAACACAGCCACCAAAACAGAGAAACAACAGCAGCTTTGTATTGTATTTGTATTTTCATTAAATTGACTTTATGCTTGTTTAATTCAGAACTTTCTGTTGACCTGCGCGGGTTCATCTGGATCAGCTATGATGCTGAATGGGGTCCGGGGGCCGTAAAATTCCCAGGTCTGTTCTAGACAGTGGTCTAGTATAACTGTTCAAGATTGCCAAAAGCTTAATCGGAAACGTATTTGTTGCATTCTGTATCCACGATGAGAGATTACACTAAAATTGTCCTGACCACAGAATTGAATAGTGATATTAGCACTTGTCACTTTGTACTGACGTACAAGTATATTCTGCGTAATGTTAACCTACCTACCAACCCGTTTTTGTTAGACCATAAAGTTTGAAAATACAAAGCGAAAGTTGTCTGCATGTTGGAACAGAACAGAAAGCCACGTTATCCTGAAAAACATTATTAAAGTTATTTATTTAGTTGGTTCAGATAAACACCCATATTAAACTGAAGCCCGATGTCCTTCCTTGAATTACATTTTTACTGTCTGTAAATGTTTTAGATTTAAAGTGGGATGACCTTAAAGTGATGAAGCTGCCTCAATCCTTTTATGCATCACAACTTAAATCTGGTTGGTAAAAATAAAAAGATTTATGTCAAGAAAACTAACTAACCTAATATAGCATTCACTCAAACTGAAAAGAAAGTTCTACATAAAAATAGTGTATTCGGCCGTTCTGGGTTATCTCCAGTTTTTTTGCCACCAAGTCTTTTATTCCTGCATCACAGAACGTACAGAAGTTGAACAGCAGCAAACCCAGTTTAGCTTATTAGCGACACATCACATATATTACTATTTATTATGTTATTCTTTAGTTTTCTCTTTCCATCTGTTAAATATAAATATCTTATTCGAAGAACACACGGATGTCACATGAAATAAATGTATAAAGAATGCTAATCAAATTGATGCTAATAGTGCTTATTAAATACAGATTAAAAGCCATTCTATTTTTAATTTGTTTTAACTGTAATTTTTTTTCCCAAGCTGAGAGTTAATTGCTTTCACATTTCAAAACAGTTTTCTTCACATGACAAATTAGTCCCAAAATGCTGCTTCCTCCTTGACTTAACTATCTACGCTTGAGCAGCAATAACTAAGACAAAAAAAAGATTAAAGCTCATCAGTTTTTCTGTTTTCCACCTTTAGGAGTAAACAGAACCAGAGTAAAGCGTGCGACGCTCCTCATCGCTGAACGTTTCATTTTTGCTCGCAGTAGCTTTGTTTCCCCTCTGCTGTTGTGCTTTTGCTTTTCAAATGTTCTCCACACTTCCTGGTGTTTCCAGCGAGCCGTCTCTGAACATCAGTGCTGTGCCAGCGTCCGTAGGAGTAAATGTTAAAAACTATCCAGCTGTATTTCAAGTCTGAGCTGTCACATTTTAAATAATGACCTCTGAATAAACGGTGTTGGATGATTACCTCTCTGGTCCATTTTCATTGAATCGCATTTTAAAGCAGTCGCATATGAACCCACGTTTTATCTCCTACATCCTGATCTTTGCTCTCCAAATCAGTGTAGCCTCTGGTCTGAACTATTGGTTCAAATCGTATTGGTGATATATTACTCCAGATTTTAACAAATCATTCTATACACCAGATATACATTAAAACGCAAGATTCAGTTTAATTAAAAACTTCAATTGAGCAGCACTCAGCTGTCATTAACTTGTTTATATTTTTAATACATGTTAGATAAATAAAAATGCTTTGATAACGTTAAATGTTTAAGTTGAGTCCATGCATGAAAATAATAGTATCTGAGAGTTGTAGACTTGTGCAGATCAGTTTAACTTCATTGGCTGATTTTTTTTGGCCATGTGTGTGGCCAGATAAAACAATGAGGGATGCTTTTACGATTAATCGGATGAATTCAGTATTAAAGAACACAGGACTTCCTAAGAAGAGAACACCATGATCTGCTGGTTGTTTGATGAGTCGAACGTAAATGCTTCACCCAGATTAAGAGTCCCAGTGTCCTGAATAATAAGTCTTATCGAATTGCAAATGCAGAATTGCATGATCAACAACATGGGAACATATGAAAAGTAGCTTGGGATCCAGGCGGGATGCTCCCTGCAAGCAGATGAGCTCTACAGGTTGATTTCCAAAAAAGAGCTTACTATCACTATTAAGTTAAGTCTACTCAAAACTATTCAGTTCATAGAGTTGTGCAAAATTAATATGTACAACTTGCACATACTAACAATTTTAAGTTCACATATTTTTATTTTTATTTTAGAGACTACAAGTGTCCATACCTTTTAAAGTAAAGTCAACTTCATGCATCTTACATTATGTAGTTATTGATTCCACAGGATTTAATACTTGGACTAATACTCTTTACCATTGGTAGAATTAGAAGACACTAAAATACATACTGATTCTACACAGATTTATCTATAAAGCCTGATACATCCCATGATTTAACTAGACTACAATCATACTTTGAAGGCAAAGTGTGGAGTAGCTAAACTGGAACTTGGATTCATAAATGTTATTGGATTCTTTTACACATTTCTGTGGTTTTTGCCCATCATTTTTAGAAAATCACTTTTATTTAAAAGCTGCGTTTTTTTCCTCCAACTGTCTCAACTCATTTTAAAATAGATGCAGTGTACTATTTGAACACAAAGTCGTTGATCTCATAAAACATGCAACGTTCTGGAGGACCACCTTAAAGCTTCTGGTGACAAATTGGTGTTAGCAGACATCAGAGAAGAAATGAATTTAAAATGTCCACCCGTTTCTGAGACAAAGCTGTTAAAACATGACTTAGGTTGTGTAGTATAAAAACTGTGGGGTTGGATAAGCCTGTTTCATAGTTTGTACGGAAATTTGACCCGTGTCCAAAAAAAAACCCTCCCAAAAATATATTTTCAGGCACTTCAGACACCGATTACATCAAAAATAGATTTTTTTATGTCCACAAGTGGCTTACTCTCTACAGTGCAGCTCATATGTGGTTACATCTGTGAAATCCAATCACCATTGGCTCCGACTGCCCACTGATGATTCCCTCTGCCTGGTAGAACACAGCCGATTCGCTACCCGATCTTGACCCCTCACCTCTCCTCTTGTACCAAACAGACCCTGTATGCTCCTGGTTTAACCTGCTGCTAAACTTCATATCGAAGTCACTGCCTCGCTTTCTTTGTTGCCTCTGGACTCGACTGAAAAAGGAATCCAGCAGTCAACGACTCCAGTAGTCAGGGGCCAGTCCCAATGCAAGATTTACGTGGTTCCCTGCTTTAAATTCTTCCACTTTGTAAAAAAAAATGTATGTGTATATATACTTATTTACAGAAGAAAATAGATGCATTTCAAAATCTGTGTTTCTGTCACAAAATTCTAATGCAGCTGAATTAAATTAATGGATCTGCAACAGGCGCCGCAGAACTCTGCTTGCTGGAAAGAATAAATAATGAATAATTTGAATTAGGTGTGTTTGAAGGTCTTAAGGCTGCAGGATATAGCAGCTACCTTACTCTGACACCCAAAAATAAAATGTTTGGCAGTAAATCACCATCAGAAGAAATTGAAGCTGGGAAGAAGTTTAAAGGTTAAGTTATAAAAATATATACCCCAAGCTTTGAACGTCTCACTGTTTAATTCATCATCTGAAAACCGAAGTATATGGCCCATATTTACACCTTCTAAGCCAAGGCTGTCAGCCTGAACTGAAAGGCCGGCCATGTTTGCACAGGGGGATCTGCACAGATCAGCAGCTTAGGTGGGAGAATCTGTAGACACTGGGGAACTCCACAAATGTACAGTTTGGCTATGTAAGCAGGGGACACAGCAAACCTGAGGAGGAAGGCGCTCTGGTCAGATGAAACCAGATTTTCACAATCTGGCCTTCAGAAAATACACTGGGCTTGATGGAAAACTAAAACTTCACATCATCTACCATCCTCACTCTGAGACATGGGCTATTCTCTTCTTCAGCGGGGACAGGGAGGTTGGTCAGAGTTTATGCGCAGGGCTGAGTACGGCGAACTCCTGGTAGAAAACCAGTCTTGTCTTCAAGCAGGACAATGATCCAGAACACAGAGCTAGAACCATATTGGGTCGCTTTTGGTTTAAAGCAGGCCCAGTCAAAATCCAAACTTTTATCCAATCAAGAAGCAGCGGCAGCATGAAAAGTGCTGTTCACGTACGATCTGACTTGATCCATTTAGCACCCGGACGATTTTCAGCCTCTGGATGAGCAAAGAGATGTACTGTAATAGACTTTCAGCTCTTGGTACAGTGTAATGAAAGTCTTCACTACATAAATGTAAACATTTGTTTACATTAAATGAAATAATTTCCCAGTGAGAAACAGGTTGAAGTATTTTATTGTTACCTTTTGTGGTTTTGCTTTGACAGCTTCCTCTCAGCTGGCACGGATGAAGACCTGTTCTGAGAACAAAAACAATTAAATGGACACAAAGAATGCTTTAACTAATCGTTTTTAAATGGCTTGTAAAAAAATCAACATTTTAAAGTATATTGTAGTATTTGCTGTGCTGATGACTTACCTCTGTCTTTCCCTCTGCAGTGTGTTCAGGCTAAAAGATTCCCCCCCCCCCCCCCCCCCCCACCTGTGGGCCTGAGCACCTTTTAAAGTTCCCGGAAGAGTCCATTTATGGATTGAGAAGGGGTAATGTAATCTTGCACTTTAATATTATAGGTTAAAATCCAGAAATTAAGATGTGTTCTGAGAGATTTTCTAGCAAAAGATATTTGTTAAATAAAGTACTTGGATGTTTTAGTTATTGTGTAGGTGCATAAATGTTCTTGTTTTCCCAGTTTCATAATAGGTCTGTTGATTGGAGGGTGTAGTATGTTATAAAGGCTGCCTGTTAAGTTTCTTGTAAGCTGAGACCTCATTTGACCTCCTGCTTCGATGTTGGTAAATAAACACCTGGCTGGTCTGCACCTTATCTCTGTATCTCTGCCCAGCTACCCAGGCTAACACGCAGCAAAAGGAACTTTCAACAAGTTTTGACTTTGTAAGGGTTAAAAGTACATGCTAAACCTTTTTTTATTCAATAACAAATTAACGGCATGTATCAGTTCCTTCCACTGTGTTACTTAGTGTTAGTTTATTGCACAAAATCCCCATAAAAATATATTTAGGTTTGTGGTTTTAATGTAACACGATGGGGGAAGATTTTAAGCGATGTAAATACTTTCAGAAAGCACTGTTTAACTAACAACTAACTACTGCTTTTCTCAATCATATACATTTGGTGACTTTTTTTTTAAAACACCACTTTTAAAAGATGGCAAAAGTCTAGTTTACAGTTTTGTGAGAAAGAAAAAAAAGAAAATTAGGACTGGTCCAAAGCTTCTGAACGGTACCTTGTACACGTCACTATTGATGTTCAGAGCGCCACCATCAATGTGGTTTTTCAAGGACACAGGCCCCGCTCCGAGTGCGCGCGGACACATGCGTCAGTATTGATTATGTGAGCGCGTGTTGAGCGGAGCAGAAAGAGCCTGGGGAAATAAAGCCACGCTTTATTTCAGACGGACCGCCGTCTGCACGCTCACAAACACGGAGAGCTGACGCAGAAAACCCCGGCTCGTCTTTATGGGCACACCAGCTGTCCGGCAAACCGCATAAACTTTATCTGTACACCGAGTCGCCTTACGAGACGTCGCACTGCAAACAAACACGCCATCATCATTTGACTTTAATCCCGACCCCGATAAGGCCGATAATAGAGGCCATTTGTGAAGATTTTGTTTTAGGGAAATGTCCAGAAAATGTGAGATTTCCTGAAAACAAAGAGTTCTAAGTGAAGCTGAAAGCTCACCTACATGTTCTCTGCTGCTTCACTGCCTTCGACACACACGGCCGTGCAATCTGCTAAATGTGTGTAAAGAACATAAAGGGACCACACCGGCCCCTCTCTAATGCGCTCTTAAAGGAGAATTTTAACAAGACTTAGCGTGCCATCGAGTGTTTATAACACAAAATGGCTTTTAAAAAGCATGGCTAGGTTCAAACTGAGGGCACCCGTGTGCAACTCGCAGGGTGGACGGTGTTTAAAATAAACACCCAGGAGAGCCGTGTTTATGGCTTCACCTCGCGAAGCGTCTCAGCTGAGGTTTAAGGCGCACGTTTACGTCAGTGAATCCTGGACAGAAGAGCTCAACGTGTCTAAACCAATGGAAATAGGGTCTGTGAATGCGCACCAGTCTGTGAGTATCAAAGGAAATCAATCAGAAATCAGCATCTCCAAGTTTGAGCTGCGCCTTATGGGAGTCACTGTCGACGGTTCTGACGGTAAACGTCGCCTCTAAGGAGACGTTTTCCCAGAAAGAGAGGGCAGCAACAAAGAGATTAAGATAAATGGGTGTGTCTGGTCTGGAGCATTGTGTCTCAACTTTAAATCCTCTGTGTGGTTTAGAATGAGGCGGAGGTGCTTGGCAGCGGCGGAAGACGTGTTCGGACGACTTTTAAAAGCAAAAGCCTGAAGCAGACGTACTCCCTGGAGATTCTTTGTGTCCGAACATACAGCCGTAATATAATAATTTAATGATTATGATGTATAGCTAAATAAAACCCCAGCAATGGTTTCAGAAAATGGTAAATATAATGCAATTGAAAAACAACACTTCCCACAGAGATGACCATCTTATGTTGCCCACACATCTGCGCAAGAGCTGGCTTGGTGAGAGAGTGACCGATGCTCTCCAGAAAGGGAATAAGTCAGAAAAGGTTGCTGCAGTGAAAGCTGGCTGTATCCAAGCACGTTGATAAAAGGTTGTGTGGAAGGAAAAAGTGCGGTAGGATAAAAAATGTGCACCAGCAATAGGGATAACAGCAGCCATTAGAGATTTGGAGAGTTTGGGGAAGAGTCATAGGGCGTGGACCGGAGCTCTGTGAGTCACTAAACACAGACGTGTTCAGAAAAGTGGACTTTGGTTCACTGAGTGAAAAAAAATGTCCTTTTTTCTCCCTTAGCCCAAGTAATACACCTCTGATGTTGTCTCTGGTTTAAAAGCAGCGTAATAAAATGAATGTGACCCCTGTAGCCCGTCTCATGCATACATCAGCATGTGGTGGCTGTGGAAGCGCCCACTTTAGCTGCAGTTCACATCTTTTTCTACTCCACTGTCTCCTTCCACTCAATTTCTTTATGACATGCCAGTAAGCAGCACTCTGAACAGCCAGCTGCTAAATCCATGTGGGGCTTATTCCCTTTGTGGAGAGTATCGGGGACTTTCTGCTGAGTCGACTGTCCATAACATAACATTTCTGTGTTAAAACTGTTGCTTTAATTAGTCTTATATAATACCATACATACCATCTTTATTTATAAAGCGCTTGAAAACAGCCAACAGCTTAAAGTGGTGTACATCGCTACAAGCTAAAACACATCCATTAAAAAGAAAAAGAAAATAAAAAGATAATGCATGAAAACGCTTAAAAGAAACATTAAAACCAGTTACAAATGAAAACTAAGTCTTGCTAGTGGTAAAAGCCAGAGAATCATTGGGTTTTAAGGCGAGTTTTAAAAGTGGGCAGTGAAGGAGCCTCTCTTGTAGGGCAGCTTATTCCCTAACTAAGGACCAACAATAGATAATAGTGATCTTCAAATTTCCCCTATAAAGAGGCACTTGAAGACGTCTCTTTGTATAAATTAATGTAATATGAGTCTTATTTTTAAACTGAAGTGTTAAAATAAATGATGTTAGAAATATTTACTGAGGTGAGCCTGAGCATTCATTGATTCAGTGCGCATCATGGTCGGTCTTCACAGCCACATGGGGTTCACACGGCGATCGGACACCTTTGACAGATGACGTCCCGCACGGGCTAAAGGTCAGTAAACTCACCAGCATCCATCATTCTTTCCAGCATTATAACCCCAATCCATCTTCTTCAAGGCTGTTGGCCCGTCCTCAGATACACGTTTCCCCCTTTGGCTGGGTGTGAGATGTTGTTTAAGCCCAGAACCCACTAAATGAGCAGAGGAAACCTGAACTAATAATATTAGTCTGTGAGGCGGAGGGTCAAAACAATGGAAACGAAGAAAAACGAAAACATTTCCATATAGAGAGCAGCTTCATGGGCTTCTGTCTCCTGTGGGATTCAACCTTTGGCCAGTCTCTTAACACAAACACGGTCAGAAAAGACAAACCTCGCAGGTCAGTGTTGGTGTTTCTCAGAAACGTTGAGACCATAAATCATTCACTCAAATGTTGTTCTGCTTACTTTCTGGTTTCAGTTTCTGTGCTGATATTTTTATTCATTTCTCCTGTCTTGTGTGAGCAATAGTTACCCCCCAAAGAAAGGCTTTCATCCACTGGTTTGTTTAACACCACGCTTTAAAGTACTGCGGCTGAAAGGAAAATGAAGGTTTTCTGCATCATCAGGAACTTCAAGGTCAGCGGTTCGGCTGCACGGAGAAGACTTCTCAAAGTCAAAGAGAGTTCAGGAAGCTCCACGACAGCTTTGAAGCTAGGAAGGTGTTCCAGGGTGATATTACCACCAGTACAGAGCTTGCATAACTTCTGGAGAATGTTGGTTTGAAGTAGTCTGAATGTGCAGGGACATTTAGGGGCAATACAAAGCAAATATATCACTTATTTCCTAAAGGACATGAAGGACAGATGGAAATTCACAACATGTAGAACAAACATGAAGATATGAACACTGGTGCAGTTTTTTTTTCTCTGATGATTCCTCACGTGGTTGTTTGGAGTATCTGGAGACGGGGAAAAAAGAGCTACATGAGTCCTGTGCCAACAATGAAGCATCCTGATTTGCTGTTTTTTGCATCCTGAGTTGCTTCCTGTTGAAAGGGATACACCTCCTCCCCATTTCCAAGGTGTGGTCGGGTAGCTCCACCGATCCGAGCTCCACTAAGCCTGGGTTCAGTTTGCAGAAGCCTTAAACACCCAATACTCATGCATCATAGATTAGACGTTTTCATTCATTCATCCATTCTGCAACAACATCATTAAGTTTTAAGGACTGAAGCCGCTCTGTTTTTTTGGGTTATGTGATGGTACAACAAACAACTCCAAAGAACTGAATAAATCTGGATTTACTGTGGATTTTGCCAAATCCCCACTGGGTCAATGTGCAACACGCAACGCCGCCACCATCACCGCCATCAAATCCAATGCAAGAAAAGAAGAAAGCAGTTTTCATCTTTCAGCATAAAAAAAGGGTTACAAAGACCTTTCTGAGGCTCTGAGACCCCAGCGAACCACAGCTAGGGCCATTGTCTGCAAACGGAGAACACTTTGGCACAGTGGTGAACCTTCCCAGGAGAGGCTGGCTAATCAAAATTAGTCCAGCAGCTAATGTCATTTTGTGACCTCCTCATTCTGAGGGTCACAGAACAACATCTAAAGCACTGCAGGCCTCACCTGCCTGATATAACGTCAGAGTCTGTGTTTCAACAAAAATGACACACTGCAAAAAGGAACTAAAAAAAAGCACGTAACATCTTCTTGACCTGAGTGTATTTGTCCTTGACTTGAGCAGGTAAATAAGATAATCTGCCACTGGAATATGATTATTGCCCTTAAAATAGGAACAACTCATCCCCATCATCTTATTTCAGGTTCAGTATACTTAATTATCTTATTTTAGGCTTCAAAATACTCACTCCACTGGCAGATAATCTTATTTAAATGTTCAAATCAAGGGCAAATACACTCAGCTCAAGAAAATTGTACTTGAGCGTTTGGAAAAATGTTCTCTGGACTGACGAGACATCATATTGCATGTAATTCATGGTTAAAATAGCATTTCATACAAATACATTTATGAAGCGAGCCAAACATAGTGGTAGAAGTTCGATGGTCTGGGGCTGCTTTGCTGCTTCTGGACCTGGACAACTGGCCATTATTGACGGGATCATGAATTCTGCTCTCTTCTAGAAAATCCCGAAGGAGGAACCTTAAGTTTGTCACCATAAGCTCAAGTGTACTCAAGTTATGCAACAGGACACTGATAAATCGACGTTGCATGATGAACGCTCTGCAGAAGCTGAACAGCTTTAACGCAGACAGACACTTAGGTCTCTGATTGTGTTGTCTTAACTGCATTTCCATAAATTACCGAAACCACTTTACTGCACGCCTGCTGCATAGGACTCTTTCAGCCTGAAGGCATAATGTACGACAAAGACTTCAGCACAGTTACCTCTTATCATATCTTCTCTCAGTGAATTTTTCATGCTGCAAGCTTAACTCCCGGAGCACCGTCTCCACTCTTTCTGGGAAGCCCATCAGAAGCACACAGAGCCACCAGCACAGATTTATTGCTGCCGTCGTGACTGTGACAGAGTCGTGAGCCTCACGTCGCAGTTAAAGGTGAGACCGAGGCGTGCACACAGGCAGCGTCCGGAGGAGCGTCAGGGACCGCAGACGCTCAGCGTTCATCCCAGGCTGCCTCTGAGAGATGGCCTGTAAGGAGCGTCCTGGAAACTGGCAGCTTCCGAGGATAATGCCGCAGCCAATGACACGGTTTTTTCCCTCGGCCGAAGGGGTGAGATTGTGTTAGACATGCTTATCTCAAGAGACGTTTAATGGAGGGAACATTTTTATCACCCCCAGCCAGCAGAACAGCAACCTTTTCATCCACCATGAAGTGTTTAATGTCCTTGCACAAAGAGTTTTATTTATTTTAGTTTCAGACCCAGAACAGAGCGATCAAATAATCGTTCACACTGAAGTAGAGTGGTTTCATTAAGACAATTTTACAGGTTTGGGGACAGCTATGGTGTTTCTCAAAGACAGAATGACGAAACTGCATCACTCCACAATTCGAAACCAAGACTGAAAAAGACAAAAAAAACCAACTTATTTAATTAATTATCATGCATATAGAAAATGCAAGTTGAAGGGTAAACTCTGGAAATTCCCATTTATCAAGCACACCGCGCAATCAAAGCTGCAGTACTGCATTTAGAAATTCATATTCCTATGTAAGTCAGCACTGGACTCCACCAGGGTTCAGGGGTCTTTTGCAGCTTGTTCTGGGAAAATCCAGTCAGACTTTTGACAAGGGAAACAAGAAAAGAGGGAAATGAACTTCTGCATCTTATCGTTTTGTATTTTGGGACAAAGAACCTTCAACCAGACGGCGACAGCCAGTACAAATGACAAATTATAACCTGGAGCTCTAGCCAAGCTTCAGACTCTGGTTCTTTTATTTTCTTTGAAATTACCATCATTTTTAAGGTTTATTCTGTGGTCATTGCTTGAAACTGAGGGAGTCAGATCAACAAATAAAATAAAAACTGATTTGATGCCACAAAACTATAACTTTGGTAAAGAGATCTGCTGTGGTGTATGGTTTGGAGAGGGTGCAAATTGTGTTCAGATTTTCATTGGCAGGGACCGAAATGACCTGGATTATAGATGAACACACTGTGCTTTGAGAGAATTTCTATCCAACGAACATTTTGCACATTTTGTCAAGCTACAGTCAAAAATGTTGAATGAATTTTACTGGAATTTTATTTGACGCATCAATACAAATGATTGCATGATTAAGATGTGGCTTTAATAGCTCAGACTATCCGTATATTTAGACTGGACTGTGGAAGGAAACCGGAGAACCTGCAGACAAACAAGGCACGCACAGGGAGAACGTGGAAATTTATTGCAAGAAGATCCCAGGTTGGGATGAGAGCCGGGGACCCTGTTGCTGTTGCTGGAGAGGCAGCGATCGTCCTTATTAATTCGGGGGGTATTTTTATTGAAGCATTTCCTAGGGCTGGACGATATAAAAAAAAACATATGGATAAAATAGAAATCATATTGATCGATATCGATAATTATCAAGAAATTGTAAACATATGGGGAGTGTTGGCCTAGTGGTTAGAGCAGCGCGCTTGCACTCAGAGAAGGATGCAAGTACCTGGTTCGATCCCCAGCGCCTGCACTCTGGGTCCCTGAGCAAGACCCTTAACCCCAGATTGCTCCCCGGGCGCCGCACATGGCAGCCCACTGCTCCCCAAGGGTGATGGATTAAAAGCAGAGAACAAATTTCGTTGTAATGTATGTTCCAATGACAATAAAGATGATATTACTATATATTTTAAGTGCAGCCCTGGCCATTGTATGCTGTTGCTTAGCAACCTATTTTTAGATACAGAACATACAAACACTGAATTCATACTCAACCCTATATTCAACCAACTTTTTACCAAAACTGCTAATTTTTAAAAAATGAAAAAGAACACTTGCTCTCTGAAGGGGGTGGGGCTTGGGGGTCGGAGTGTTCCTGGGTCTGCATTTGTGATTGGTTGGGAGAACGTAATATCAACCTACATGATAGGCTGGAATGCAAAAGGAAAGAAAATTGTTCTATTGAACTTTTTATTGACCCTTTTTTTCTATCATCGATATACGTCTATCGATCGATATATATTGTTATTGAATTATCGTCCAGCCCTAGCATTTCCTCTATCAGGCTCCTTAGGCGTCATGTAGAACTGTAAAAAGTTACCCTCCAAGAGATGAAAATATCAGTTAATCAGAGAAAACATCCTCTTTTTCCCCCCCTGTAAACGTTACCGTGTCCCTCTAAGATATATATAAAAAAAGTAGCTTTAGTGCAAACTAAATCAAAGCGAGTGTTCTGCCTCGGATCAGAGCTGCTGTTAGAGCAGCGAGGCCGTTAGGCTGGCAGGCGTTTCAGGAAGGAAGTGGAGTTGAATGACCTGCTGCTGGGGACAATGTCACACTGCGGCCCACTGTATTTCTCTGAGCGTGACACAATAACGACTTGTTCCTACCGCTGAACATTGTGGCTCTGCTTGGACCAATGCCATAACTGTACAGTCAGAACCCCCCCCCCCATCCCCTCAGCAGCACTCCAAACAAACTGTGACTGTACTCCGTTTGCCTCCGTACGCATAATGGCTCCTTCTTCTCACACAAAGCAGGCACTAAAACATGTCAAGCAACAGCAGCTGATGTCACACTGGGATCAGAGCCTTTTTGCCTTGCTCAGAGGTACCGTGTCAGGGGCCGAACGCAGCCGTGGACCGATTCAAGCTGCGCAACTAATACTCACTTTGCCTGGATGCAAATGTTAAGGAGGAATGCTGGAGGAATGGCATCCCTGCTTAATCAAAGCAGATCCAGACTGCGCTGTCCATTAAGAAGAGGAATTGCTTAGTTTCTTTTGACTTGATTAGAGAGGCTGGCAGCCATTACACTCCAGGACAGATATTAATGTAATGGCTGAAGCAGCTGGTTCCTGTCTGAGTTATGATCCATTGTTGCAGGGGGAAAACAGACAGGAGAGAGTCAGTGAAACAGGGGAAACAAAGCGGCACAATGAGCGCTTGTTTAAGAGAGAGCAAAAGAGGAAGTTTTCTAAAACTGTGTTTGCAGAACCGACGGGCCGCATGCCTGAGAGCGAGGGATGATCAAGTTTATTCCTGCGACTGGGACCCTCTTTTTTAAAAATCTGATAATTAATCCGTGTTAGTCAGTGAGAACGCTAAACGCAAAACCACTCATGCTTCCACCAGTTTACTTCAGGAAACGTTTGTCTCACATTTTACACGTGCACATCAACAAAGGGCAGAACATAAGGCAAAGCAAAGCAAGGCAAATGTATTTGTATAGCACATTTCAGTACAAAGACAATGCAAAGTGCCTTACATGATTAAAATATAGGAAAATAACTGAAAGGTTAATTTTATTTCAAGAGTTCAACTCAAAAAGCAAGACTCACATAAATGCTTTGAGCACAGAGTTGTGCATTTCATGCAATTATTTCCGCTAACTTGTATGATTATGGCCGTCAGCTAATGAGAGTCCAGAATTAGTTTTCACTGAAAATCTGAGCCTGTCATAAAACCAATTAAAAAATATTTTTATATATATATATATATATATATATTAAAAATCGTTTTTAATTTGTCTTTCTTTTAATTATTTTTATGAAATTTCCACATCCGTGTTATATCATAAGAAAACCATGCAGCTATGTCCAAAGTGAAAGCGTTTCATTGGAGAAGTCTGGAAGCTCATCCATCATCTCAGAGTCCCAAAATTTCCAAGTAGATTCTTGCCAGAAAAAAAATGGAAAACCAACTAAAACCACCATCTGAACTCCTTTCCAAAACATGTGAAAAGAGACTTTTCAAAACTGATCAAAAGAACAAACTCACAATAGTCCTGCACACCCAACGGCCAGTGATAGATAAATTCATAAGGAGCCAGATGAAAGTGAAACTGCAGCAAACTTCAGACCTGATGATGATGATGATGATGATCACATACCAACCAGTGGTGTCTCTAGCATTATAAGTTAAGTGGGGCACAAAAACTCAACACCTATAGCAGCAACATTCCTTTTGTGCTGCATACAACCTGATTTCATTTGAATTTTAAATGAAACAGATAAATTAGCATAAACCAACACACCAAAAATACCATTTTATAAATGTAATTGAATTTTTTATAACTAAAATAACAAGTAAACGCTCACTAAAAATGGTAATTTATTGAACAGAAAAGATTCACATCAATCCTTAAATGATCTAGCAAGGACAACCAACACTAGATTGCTACACACTATCCGGTAGAACATAAACGTAACGTCTGCAATTCAAGTATTTTGATTGGACGATCCGAGCTTGGGGCCGTAGTATTTGTGCCCCACAGGTGTCTACTGAGAGCGTGTTGGGTGTCCGCACTGCGATTTCAGATGTTCATTATTTAAACAAACGTTGGTGGGCGCCTCAAGAGGGTTTAGCCTACTAAGCTTGTGGGTTTTCTGGCAGACTTATAGATATACAGACACATATGTTTATAGCAGAATTTTATTGGTATGGGAATCTTTTGTTTAATTTTTGTTTGTTTTACAATATTACTTTATAAAGAATGATAATGTCCCACTGATTATTGTGAGCATAGAGCTCCACAGCGACATCTGGTGGGGCCAGGCCCTCTGGCCCCAAATGCAGAGACGCCACAGGTAAAATTTGTTTTATGATGTGGAACAAAGGAAAACCGCGAGGGAGCAAATATCTTTTCAGGGCAACGTAGGGCCCATATGTAGCTTACCGGTGGACATCTAAATGATTCAAAGGAGAGTAGGCAGGAGGTGCAGGGGTCATGTCAGACCAAAGTTGAGCTCTTTGGTATCAACAAAGCCCACTGGGATTTGGGAAAAGAACACAAATAACCTGAAGGGTGGCTTCAGGTATTTAGGGGTAAATGAATGAGGAGATTTGTCATAAAATCTTTTTTTTTCCTCAGCCAGAACCATGAAGACAGGTCAAAGATGGCTGGAATAAACCACCTGGAATAAACCCTTAACGTCAAAGAAGGGGTTTCTGTATCGATGAGCAGCAGTCAACGTCCACAGAAACTTTGTCAAGGCCTGAAAGCAGAGAATCTAACAAAACCTGGCTGCTTGGCTTGAAAGCAACAAATCTTTTTGCAAACTCTATAATATAATTTAACATACATTTAGCATGCAGTAGGACTCCTCATTCATTTTGAAGTTGGATATTAATTTAGGCTTTCCATGCCCCATAATGTGTTGTAACCTTGATGTACTTGTCTTTAACTTTTGTTCTGGTATGAAACACCAGGCTGGTTGTTTGTCGGATTAATGGATTAATTAATAGTGTGACTCTCCAAGCGACCCACGTGTTGCTCAAATGATTCATTCACCCAAACAGTCAGCATCCCAGTTGTTGCTCTGGGGCTGTTATCAACTTAAAATCGATGCCTGCGAGTTGTGTTGGTACTGAAGATCTTTATTTGTGCTCACTGGTACACAGTCAGACGTTATTAAATTGAGTAACTCTGCCGTTTGGCATGGTGATGAAAACAATAACCTGCTCATTGGAACAGAGGAACGCAGCGGAAGAGTGGAGAGAGGGACGCCAATCGGATTCAGAAAACATGATCTGCAGCAGAACCAATCTGTGTGCATAAACTGTAATAAAATAAAAGCACGTTCCTTATAGGAAAGCACACCAAATCAGAGTTTATGTCCAAAAAAGGCAACAGTCAAAATCAGATTCTGCCAACAAGGCTGCTTCCCGGACCAGTGCATTCCTAACCTGAAGATCATGAAATCTGAAAAGTGGAATTTTCCCCCCCTCTATCCAGGTTCTATGGAGTTACTTAAAACTAAAAACCTGCAGCTTTCAGCTCTCAGAAACCGCAGCTCTCTTAATATAGTTTTCTGACAAATATGCAATCACAACGTTGCTTAGTTTACCGCTTTAAGGACATGCAACTGGAAACAAAAGGAGGCTGGTGAATAACGCTACAGCATCAACCTAATCTACGTGCATAAAATAGGTCAAATGATCCTCATAAAGTCACCACTTTGCTGAAGAAGGAAAAAAGTCCCTGCTCGTAAATCAACACTTTCAAACCTAAATGAAATTTGCAACTATGCAAAAGGACATGCTGGCTGCCTACTGCAGGGAGAAAAGTTCAATGAATCGGAAAAGAAAGACCAAGCATGGAGGTGGCAGCATCATGCTTTGGGGCCGTGTCACCGCCATGTTGCTGGTATACTGCTGAGAGAGGATGGAAAAATCAAGACAGCTAACGAAGTCTTCAACTTCTCATATCAGCAGCTAGATAGTGGGAACTTTGACACTTTTGGGTCTTCCAACAGGATATCAGAATTTGTCTTAGACTAATTGAAGCAGATCAAAAATATTTCCAAGAGCCCCGACCTCAGTTCTGTGGAAAATCTGTGAACTATGCTTAAAAGCTTTTTAATGATCATAAAAAGCTTGAGGTACAACCAACTCAAGGGCCCTTTTTCAAATATTAGTTGGGTGGGGGTTAGCATAACTTTGATTCTGTTTTAATTAGATAAAATGCACAGTAAATAATGAGTTCTGATTTGTGTGCAGCCAAGTAATGCTGTGATTGCAGTGGGGTGGAAAATATGAGTAAATCAATAGGAGTGAAAAAAATATTCATGTCCCTGATGAGAGCATGTAAACGTCTAACTGCAATGTAGATTATTTGGGGTCTCGCTAGTGCTCAACATTGGAAATAAAGAAGGTCAAACATGTTTTCATTTTTGTTTATCCCACACTCCAGTGCAAATAAATAGTTGAATATCTGAAGTCTGCTGAGCATGACAGAGCTTTTAAAAATAGAGTTAAAAACATTATTTATGAATGTCTTTATTAAATGAGTCATGAGATCCAAATTAATTAGAGTACTGACACAGAAATTAAAGACCTGCCCAATGTTCTGTTGGTCTGTGATGGACTGGCGAGCAGCCTAGGGTGAACTGCAACCATGCACGGATAAGCAGCTGTAGATGATAAATGGATGTTCTATTGGTAGTTAATGTTTGCATTTTTAGTTTCTTGAAGTGCATCTCCTTAACAGTCAATTTTGGGAATGTCTCCGTTAAAATGTTCTAAGATTTTCTTTTTTTTCTGCCAGGCATTCTTCAAACGACATCATTTCTATATTATTATGCAACGCTTCCAGTCTACAGTTTGCAGAACCGATAAATGCATCCATCGTTTTTCTGCAGGATGACAACGCAACAACACAAGTACTTTGAAAAAGTTACAAAAAAGTTTAAAACCCAGAGAACATGGCAAAATAAATGCTGTACTGAAATTTACAGCTTTTAAAATGGTTTAAACTACAAAGCAACTAACTTTAAGGAAGCGTTGCATTATTTAAGGCACTTCATATGTTTTAAAGTTCTTTAAAGATGATCAGCAATTCTCCACCACAGGAAGTGGGGACGGTTTAGCAAAAGACGAGTAGTTGTCCTATGCTGCCATCTGGTGGTCATGTGTAATTATTGCATAGGTAACAGGGACGTTCTCCAGCTGTATCCTGCAACTATTCCCACTTCTAAATAAAGCAATGAGCAGCTTTAATGTTTCATGTCTGCTGCTTTCAAGTCAGTACCAGCACTACTTCAGGTACAGCTGATTGACCCAATAGAGGGATTTATGTTCAATCTTCACCTATTCTATCCTACTTAAAGCTTAAGTGCTCTTGAGTTTATTCTAACGGAGAGAAAACGATGTTAACATCTTTCCCTAAAGGTTGCAGTAATAATGAACAGGGATCAGCCACTAGTTTAAATAGAAATGTGGAAAACATTGTGGACTTTCCACTAGATGGCAGGTTGAGCTCGGGCAGAAAGCTGCCTCCATTTGTCTTCCTCTCCCCGTAGCTTCTCTGGAGTTTTCATCAAATCATGGCTTATTCTGTTGGGAACGCCCTCCCCGATTATCACACCTGCCCACTTCCTTTCTGACTCCCTGCCAGGGGAATGCAGTACCCTGCTCCCACAATGCACTGCATCTCCCCTCCGTGAGGAAACACTGATGCTGTGCTGTGACCATATGGCACTAGCTGAAGGAAGAAGAAAAAAGAGGGAAGAAACACTAAAATGAGTCAGAAATTAACCTTTGTTTAGATGGGCTGTGTGTAAATATAAACAGCCGCACAGGCATGAAATGATGAAGGTGGCGAACTCAAGTGACATCTTCTTATTGTAGCTTTAAAGTTTACGTCAAAGGATACTAATGGATGTTGATGTTTAAAAGATCTAAGCTGTGTTTTGAAAGTTTTTGTGTGTTTATAACACATAGGAAGAATATGAAGGATTGGACGACTGTCCACTGGGGCTCTACGCTCTTTCAGGAGGAGTGAATGCTGCTTGTCAAGACTTCATGCAACCTGCTGGGTTTCGTTAGATAGGGAACTTTTTGCGCTGCAAAAAGGGAACTAAAAGACTATTTTCCAATGGAATGGGTATTTCTACCCCTAAAATAAGATAATTAGATATCCTGCACTCGAAATAAGATGATGGAGATGAATTGTTCTTATTTTAATTGCAAAAATCTTATTCCATTGGCAATTAGTGTTATTTACCTGCTCAAATCGAGGAAAATATACTGATTTCAAGAAAATTTTACTTACTTTTATTTCCTTTTTTGCAGCGTGACCAATCTGTATGATTTGATTGAATTTGACTTTTGAAAGTGTCTTGAGATGACATGTGCCATGAACTGGTGCTATGTAAATAAAATTCAATTGAAAATTGAATTGAATTTATAATCAAAATGATTCGGCAATGATCCTAATATGCATTCAAAGAAAACACCAAAGCTCTTCACCCACTGTTAGAACTGCAACTCCGGACATTTTCCAGACGTTATCTGCCATAGATAACGTCGACGGTGGGGCAACGGTGGCGTAGATTAGGGAGTTCGTCCTGCAATTGACGGGTCGCTGGTTTGATCACCCGCTCTGGCTGTCTCCGTTGTTGTGTTCTTGGGCAAGACACTTCACCCAGACTAGTTAAAGCACTATACAAGTACAAGCCATTTACCATTTTGCCATAATTATTTGTCACCCAGGCAGAGGTGTGTAAATGAAACTGCGTCAGCTCAGACGTCACAGGACTGTATTCCTGTGAATCAGACTGGACCAACTTGTTGTCTCATGTTTGGTAACTGATAAGGTTGCAGGGGGTCACCAGCGTAGTCAAAACCATCCACAAAATGAAGTAAACATAAGTCTGACCTTTCCCTCTGCCATGATGCTAGTAGTGCCGACTGTTCTCTGCAGCACTGGCACTATTTAGTCTCTCCCCTTAGCAGCAGCAGCTATGCACACACACTGCAGTCATAAATGGATACGCAGGACAGAGATTCTTCCCTGATTAAGACAGGTCCCATTTTGTCATCATTTCATGTCACCTGGCTATAGAGCCACTGCAAGGTCATCTCTGCTGTGATGTTACTGCTGGAGATGGTCTCAGATAGTAACGCTTCAAACAGTCCTTTCAGCGTGAAGTTCTGTGTTGCGGTCAATTGACTGAAAGGCATTGCTGCTCCCACAAAGCGATAGCAAAAAGAGTTGCTGCTATGTTATGTACACACATTTGATAAATCAGAATATGAGTTCAGATGAGGCTGATTTGTCCATTAAGAAAATACATTTTCAAATAATCAAAACTGTTTTTTTCACTTAATATTAATGAACTTTTTTAAAAAGGTAATATTAATGAAACTCAACATAATTAACAAAATAAAGGTTGAAAATGTAAGTCTTTATTTTTTAGTTAACCTTTATTTGCACAGATATTGTCATTGCGATCCAAGATGTCATTCATCACGAGAGACCTGTTTGATAATACAATAATAATAATCAGTCTGTATATATATATATATATATATATGTGTGTGTGTGTGTGTGTGTGTGTGTGTGTGTGGGGCAAGACAACTGCCCAGCAACTCCAAACCAAGAGTTGGACCCCTATCAAGCCATCAGATCCTGGGAACATATGTTTTATTGTGTCTAAGAGGTATATGGTTAACCACCCACTGCTTTGCCTCACTGTTGGATGCTCTGAAAACATCCAGGTAACAATTTCTCCAGCAGTGATGTCACCACTGATGTCCTACTCTGCCCGTTCTAGAAATCCTGGCTCCTTGCTATTTAGCTCGTTTACCCACCCATTGTTTGGTCTTCCTGTGTGCCAACGTGCATTAAAATCAGCTTATGTCTTCAAAATGCTTAACCCCGACCCCAACGAGGGCGTCACTGAATGTCGGACCTCCAGCGCGCTTTATTTGATCATCTCGTCCCCCCTGTATAGTTCAGATATCAGATGTTTGATGTAATGAAATACTTTAAGGAGATGAAGAGCCTCTTTGTTTGGAGAGAGGAGAGCATCAGTATCCCCTGTCCTTCACTGCAGATGCCATCTACAGCTCTTTGTTTACTCCAAACCACAGCACGCTGCATTGTTTGTCAGGCTGAGGAAGCCTTGATGGAATCAGAGTCCATTAACATGGAAGGCAGCGTTGAGGTGACTTTAGCTCCTAATTAAAAACAGATGTGTCCATTTAATAGTCTTAATACTTTGTGGGAGAGGGAGACAATCACCGCAGAAATATCTATTTGCCTCATTAAATCGGGAGGCTTGATCATGATGAGAAGCAGGGTAATGAATGAAGACAGACATGTTTACCGGATTGTTTAAACAGTGTTTGCTGGAAGAAGAGATTTGTTGTTTAGTGGTGCCATGAGGAGGAGGAGGAGGAGGAGGAGGAGGAGTGGGTGGCTCGGGGTGGGGTTCCTCAGGTGAAGACTGGTATGATAAACGGCACATTTAAAAACAAGGATCCACACCAAGTATAAAGCACTTCTGGAACTGATCCAGGCTTCAGAGTAGTTGGCAGTAATTTCAGGCCCATCTAGTGCAGAGAGAGACCACAGAATAGCCCTGATTGTTTGCTAATTGTCAGCACTGTGTAAAATCCCTAAACACAGGTAATCAAACTTTGCTGTTGGATCCGTGAGACTTGGTTGTGGTCTGTTTTGGTCCTGTTGGCTGATTCATGTACTGGAAATACTGCTGGCCTTCATATATCAGGAATTAAATCTCTGTTGAGTATTTTTTATATGAATAATTTGGAAAACGTATTTTCTGCCATTGTTTTTGGAGATCTGCATTTACAGCAACTGTATCTGTCCATCAAATGATTGATGGACGGATGGGTGTTTGAAGGACCGGATTAACCGATGGACAGATGTGGATAAATGGGTAGACGGATTGAAGGACAGATAGACATAGTTGGGTGGACATTCACACTAATTCACACTGACGGACGGATGGACAGGTGAATAAACAGATAAACAGTAAAAAGTTGAATAGCTTGATTGATGGAGGGAAGATGGATGAATATATGGACAATGACCACTAGAGAGAGGAATAGTTCAATGGACAGATAATGGATAGATGGATCGATGAGTGCAAGATGGACAGATTATGGAGAGATGGAGAAGAGGATGGACTGATGGACAGACTCATGAACGAATAGATGTTACGGACATCTATTCGGACATTGGGTGGGTGGATGGATGGACGGATGGATGGTTGAGGCACAACTTTGTTTTCCAACAATATTTTTATTGTATTTTTTACAGATGTATCTGCCATATAACCAATACAATCAACAACATTAACAAACGCCCTCTTAGACACATATCTGCATAAATTCCTTTAAGTATACAGAAAGTCCATTGCTAAGGCTCCCTTGTTTAACCTTATGGTCCGACATTAATCTTGTCTTTAGCTGGCCTCTTCATCTTGAGACAAGTCCACTCCTTCAACAAAATTCCGGAAGGGTCTCCAAATGTTTTCAAATAATTTGCTTTTCCCTTTTTGGAGATATGTTATGCGTTCCAGAGGTAAAGTCTTCAGCATTTGCCTGATCCATTGTTTGATACCTGGTCCTGTTGTTGTCTTTTAGCTTGTAGTAGGCACATATCAATCAATAATTGTTCACATATGGATACAAACCTAAAATTAGAAAAACCGGATCTCGTGCAACATCCTTTGAGACAAGATGTTTTACAGTTTTTTTTTATTGCTCTCCAAAATTTTTGAATTTCCCTGCATTCCCAGATAGAATGAAACAAAATCCCTTTTTCATGTAAACATTTTGTGCATATATCTGGTTTGTTGAGGCACAACTTTGAGACAACAGCATAGGGAATCAAGTTCAACACTATTTCTATCGGGCAGAAACACTGTGAGTCATCATTTTTTACAGTTTATCATTTCAGGGTTATTGGGATATTAATGCTCATCCTTTTATTTTCAATTTCTAAATCCTCACGCACACTCGGCTGCCCGATGCTGCAGAGTGGCGTCCATGCTGTGAGTAAGACGGGAACAAAGACCTGTGTGGACACTTTAGATTTGCTCAGGGACCTGTTGTCACGTGCTATCATCTAAGCAGCGTGTTAACATCAGAAACCGCTCCAGGACGGCTCGCTAAACGGCCGCTGCACCTTAGAATCAGCAGCAGCGGTGTTACTGTCACCAACTCTGCTCAGCCAGAGTTCCACAATCATTTAGAAGGCAGAAGGTTCATCTTGCAAGACTGGAGAGCTATTAGTAGGGAACAAAACAAAAGTAAAATTATCACAATATTAAAAACTACAATATGTTAGGCAAGGACAGAACCTGATGGATGTATCTAATGGTGTGTTTTAAAGGACTGGTCAATAGTAATTTTACAATGGCTGATCATGTAAAGCCAGAATTGCCAAGATGACCTCCCTATTAAACGTACATTTTTATTTCTGACACTTGTGACCGATTAAAAACAATGTTAGTCAACTAAAAGCAAAATGCACAGCTCCCTTTTTGAATCGCACGGAAAGAGTACACTGTTGGGAGCAGCAGCTTAAAGATTCAGGGTAACTTTGGAAGACCTGCAGAGATCTACATCTCAGGAGAGAAAATCTGTTGAAAAGAAAAAACTAATTTTGGTAAAGTTGCAAGAGGAAAGGAAGTCCTGCATGCAAATGGATGAAAATAATAATCAGATGAAAATGGAACCTTTGACCTATGCTCTGTGGGGTATAAATCTAATGATGCATGTCACCCCGTTTTAAACCACAGCGGTGGGAGCGATATGCTGTGGGGATGCTTTTCTTAAGCTGGTCGGAGTTGATGCAAAGATGCATGGAACTAAATAAAGGGCAATGCTGGAAAAATCCTCCAACAGACTGGAAACTAGAGCAACGGTTCTCCTTCCAGCAGCACAATAAACATACATGCATAGCTACAACATATTAGCTTTAGGTCAGTTATGATAACGTCACACATCCAACTGTCCGTACAAGTTTAACAAGCCCGTTAGATTATTTCATATGTTTATTATTAATTCTTGTTCTCATTAATTTGTGCTCTTATTAATTCTAATCCAGTTGCATACATGGCGTGCATTCATCCAGACATCAGGAAACAAGCTGCAGTTGAGGGAAAGTCAGATGCAGCAAGGAAAGTTTTTGTTTTTTTGCTAATTTGCAGAAAGCTTCTCTTTTTTTTAGTGTCCTGTCTGGCAATGTGGCAATAAGAATTGTTATCTTGATGCCAAAAAGAGCCCAACAGATTTTACTTTCACAAGCGGAGCCGTATCGCTTTTGCCTTATTGCTCCGCTTGATTTATATATGCAAGAAGCTTTATTTTTATTTATGCAGGGAATATTTCATGTTTAATGGAAGCAGAAAGCTTCCTTGCTAACTTAGTTTGTGAAGACTTAGTATTGCTAAGACTTCACACCAAGTAGGCCCTGCGGACTTCCTAAGCGCAGATTATGCTGATAAACGGAGCACGCTGCATAATTTTAGAGCATAAGATATAAAATACAACTGTTCTAAAGTCCATGCACATTTGATGTGTGGGGCACCTGCAAACATCCAGATGGAGCTGTTGGAGCTGTAGAGTACAAGAACACGTGAAGTAAAGTATAACTGTGTCCACACAGCTCTGGCCCTGCAGTCCTGAGACCATGGGCGTGGTTCCCGTAGGGGATGATGGTTTTTTGTCACCCAAACCTTTCCCAGAGCTCTAAACAAAGACCTTATGGCCACCACATACGTTTCTCCAGTCCTGCTATGTCTGCTATGTCTTCTCTTCTACTCACGTCGTTCCTTGAAATACAACGACGGCGGCGTTAAGTGAGAAAATCAGAAAAACCGGCACATCTTCAAGTTCAGCAGTCGCACAGTCCTGTCAGCCAGACCCATGTTACAATTACACCTACCGTTGTCTTTGCAATGCAGAAAAAAGGCAGAAGAGAGGCTCACTTTTTGTTGAGCTAAAGAGGCGTGGAGCACCAATAACATCTGATTTAATCGAGAGGGTATAAATGCATTGCAAGGCATTGTGTGTAATTGGAAATATAAAGGACTTATTTTCTATGTCAAGTCCCTTGAGATGACTTTAGCTGTAAAAAAAAAACTGAATAATTATTTTGTTTTGAATTTTATTCAGCCTTCATTTAACCGGGAAGTCACTTAAGATCAACATCTTTGAGTGAGAAATGTGGCACACTTTAAAAGGTAGGTAGCTCCAGCTAAAACTTTGACGTTAATATGAAAACACAAACACGTCAGTCAGCACACCTACAGGTTCAGCTGAAGATTAACATCCGCATTATTCAGCTGTATAAGTGTTTAAAAAGAGCTTTAAACACCCCTTAGGCTATGTTGTACTCTGAAGATGATTTCAATTCAATGGAGTAAAAAACATTTGTTACTTGTGTGATTTCCAAGGTATGTCAACATTAACCACCCAAATCCAGAGGTTAATTTTCTTCAACAAGATGCGACGCTGCTCGGCCTTTTAGTTTGAAAGATTCAGTGTGATTCAACATACTCAAAGCATAAGACCCATTAGAATAAACGCACAGATTTTATTTTTGTCTTATATAAGTGATCGACACTGACAGGTTATCATTAATAGAGCCGTGCGCTAAAGAAGTAATTTACTCCTCGGGGAGGTTTCCCTCATTTTCTGCTTCGATTCAAGTGCAAAACCAAAAAGGCTGGCAGTGCGTCACTCATTCAGTCATCCAGTGTAAAGGTTGTTGGTGAAGTTGTTAGCGTAAATAATCAGCTAATTGGCTCTGGACAGTTCTGCTGTGTGCGCTGGAAAATAAAAAGATCCCCTGAGATATGAATTCACCCGCAGCTGGGAGCTGCTGTGGTGACGTTTGTGTGGATGTGTGCGAAGGGGAAATGATAAAAGGGTAACATGGAGAAAGATATTAAAATATGTAAAAAAAAAATGTTAAAGAACAGATGGTACAGAGGAGAGTTTGAGAAATTTGAGAAAATATATTGAGCTTAAGTGTGCAGTCACAGATTGAAGGAGAATGTGGACCTGGGCTGTGAACACCACCCTGGATAACATTTCATGAATCATCAAAAATGGCGGCGTGCCAATTAGCAGCGGCTTGGAAAAATATGTCCGTTTGGCTCCGTGTGGGAAGAAACAGGTTTTTGTTTCTGATAGAGATGCGATTAAACCTTTGATACTGCTGAGGAGACGACTACCTGAACAGGTAATTCTCCATTTTGTCAGTGGGTTGAGGGCAGTCACATGATCTCATTTTTTAGAGAATCTGTGAGACGTTTTCTTCAGAGACGAGCCAACGTACAGCTCTTCACATAAATGAGTTAAGGACTCCTTATATTGTCAATGTAACCGCTCCTGTCAGAGTCAAGCCTACTAGTCCTCATAGAGCAGTGGTGTCTGACCGTTTTGCAACGAAAGCCAAACTTGTCAAGTTGGAAGCATTGTAGGCCATACATTTTTTTTAAGATAGAAATACAAACATCAATTTCTTGAATTTCTATTTTATTTATCTGTTCAAAAATGAACAAAACATGCAAGATTTTATTGAAACAAACTAAATCCTGTTTTTGTAGATAGGGAGTTTGTAAATCATTGAAGAGCCACACCATGAAAAGGGTCTGGTATAAAGTTCTTACTTTTTGGAATGATTGTTCTCTTAGTCTGAGTCTGCTTCTGAGTAAAGGTTGCTGACTGTTTGTGGTTCCTACACAAACAGGTTGTACTCAACATTTTTCCTCAGTAAATATATTTCTACTATTTCAGTTAACATACAATTCACACCAAATGATGATAATAAAAACCACCTAATCCGCATTTGTGCCTTTTCTCAGTACATTCATCTTTTTAGTTCTTCATCAGAACCTTCAATAACAGAAGATAGAAATGCTATATCCAACACTAGATCTCTGCTAGGCAAATATTAATACAGATAAATGGCATTATTTTAAGTCCAATCTCTTGTTTGAAAAATGCAGATCATAGCTGGACAAAATGGATATCTTTAAAAGGGGTTTGGAGTTGGTTTACTATACTGTAGGGAAACCTTTAAAATAATACCACATATTGTTTGTTAAAATGGTGCAATTCTAAATTTGGTTTGCAAAAAACACGCCTTGCACTCTGTAATTTGCACTCTCCTTGCTATCATCTTGCAAATAAAGAAATTTGTCAATTAATGGATTTATCTTCCGTTTGTGAAACTTGACAAGTTACTCACCAACTAAAACTTTGCACGTCACTTTAATGTTAACACGGGACCTTGTTATTATTATTCGTATTTTTTTTAAACCAGCCAACAACCGTACACTGATTGGGATCACACATCTCCTTGCATGTCAACTCTCTGTTGAGCAAAGCCTTATCAGCGCTCGGGGAGCCAGGCGACGTTGACTGTAAACACGGATGTGCAGACAGGGACCAAACCATCTTCCGAGGGGGTAATTATTATTATTAGCACTCCAAGCTGCACTAAACCCCTTGAGGTCTCCAACAATGAACATCCACATGGGTGCTGTGACAGGCTCTTATCTAGGCATCACAGCGAGTCAGCCTACAGCTAATACCCAGGCTAATAACGCTTGCCAAGTGAAGCCGACGCTGATCTAATAGCAGCAATGAGGGACAGGCGGCTGAAGCCGTGGGGACACGTGTCACTCACGGCCATCCGGAGGCTCTAGTCCTTGGGCTGTAATTAGTAGCCGGTGACAACAGAGGTGAAGCAGTATGCCAAGCAGGTACACAAGGGCCTGTGCAGTAATAATTACCAGACACCAAAACAATCAGTCCCAAGTGCTGCAATTTCTATTACATACATGCTGTCGCAAGTTTTTTACCGATAGCAAGCAGCAGCGAAAACATGATCAGTGTGTTACTTTACGCGGTATTCTTCAAAGTTTCTATTCTTAATGCTTTCACATTGTCAGTCTGAGTGTTTACTTCCATTTTACAAGTCTTAAATTCAAAGAGTCAAGACCCGACTACTCTACTCCAGCATACTGTTGGCTTTAACAACAGATTTGGACTTTAACGTTCTCATGCATACAATTAAGCAACATCCCACAGGTTGAGCTCAGCTGGCAACTTTTACTATACATTTAGGGAATCTTGAAACATAAAGCAACAGATAACTGGAAGACCTTAAATCTGACCAGAGCAATCTCCTCAACTAGATCCACTATATCACAATGGAAGAGCTCCTGCTCTGTGGCATTTTGGTTTTACAGATAAGCAATCAAGACACGATTAAATGTCTCGTTTCTTTCTTGTTTCTTAGATTGAAAAATCAACAGGACAAGGATTCAGTAGGTTCTGAGGTTTTACAGCAAGCTGAAGGAACAAGCATGTCTGCTGTAATAAGGTGCCTTAGAGTTGGACCATTTTCAACACATAAAAATAATGTTTGTAGTTCCTGACAAAGTTGACATACTTTCATTATTGCCAAGAGACTTGATATTGCTCAGGCTCTTAAAAATGTACAAAAAAGCTCAAATTGTACTGACACCTCCACCGATACATGAGTAAATGTCTCTTTGCAACTTAAACCTCTGCTTTGTGCGTTTTGTGGCTCTCCATGAGCTCTTGGCATCATCCTAGCTCAGGGGTGTCCAAACCCTTTCGGCTCGTGGGCCAAAATTATCAAGTCAAAAGCACTTGAGGGCCAAAAACTGAACAGAAAAAACATAACCAAGAAACTGTGATCTGTTTACTCTCTCTTCAAAATGTACTAATTTTAAATTAACAAATTATAACAAAATATCTGTATTTAGCCAATTGTAATAAAATCCAGTCAGATTTTAATACACCAAAGTTTGCATTTCAGTGAAATTCAGTGGATAGATGTAGTCCTAGTTACTATGAAATTAAAAAGAATGTGTAGTTATTAAAAGAAAAATGTTTTGTGTTGTACTTCACATTCAATTGTAAGATTTTAAGTTGTCTGTGATCATTTTTCAATTCAACTTTATTTATATAGTGCCAAATCACAAATCATGTCATCTCAAGGCACTTTACAATGACAATTAAAAACTGTATTTTGATTAAATTAAATATAAAAATAAATCTCCATCTGCTGCAGCCACATCTTTCAAATGCAATGGGGGGGGGGGGGGGGGGCACACCAAAACAGCACAGGGGCCGCCCTTTGGACACGCCTGTCTTAGCTGGATTTCTGACCTCTCTTGTTCGAAGACATTAGCTATTAATTAAATCTCCACACTACCTGCCCCAAACAGACCTCTTCTCACACACATTATTACTTTAATATATACATATTTTTCCTTAGAGCCGTTTTGTTGATTTTATTCTTATATTGACATTAAAAAGTCTGGCATACAGTGTAATGCAATTGGCACAATTGCAATTGGAGAAACAATACAGAGAGTTACATGCTGGAGTATCACACTAGAGATCATTAATGAAAAGACAAAACTAATCTAAAGTTAAGTTCTAAAGCAACAGAGAATAAACTTATCAGAAAGACAAAAATAAAAATTAAAAAAGACAATAGGTATTGCACAATTATTCATAATATGGAATATTCAGATTAAAAAATTAAATATTTAAGTTAAACAGAGGAAATACAGCAGCCAATTTACAACTGTGAGAAAAACTTTTTTTTTTTTGATGACCATCATGTTGTTTATTTGAACTCCTTGTGAAGCAGAAAACAAAAAGTCTCCCTTCATCTTCAGATTTCCAACAAACATCTGAGAGTTTGGGAAAAGCAGCCCCAGAAAATGATGCTACAACCAGGTAAAGTATTTTTGTTGCTATTTTTGTGACAAGCAAAATCTAAGATCGGTTTCATTGTACCATAACACAATCTTCCTCAACCAGTTAGTGAGGTCTGGTTGGTTTACTTTGGAAGAAAAAGATTCAATCTAAGCTTGGTCCCAACATATAAAGAACACAATCAGTACCTAGCAGGAACTCCGTATGCTCCTTCATCGTTGCCTTCGGCCTCTTGGCAGCATTTTCTGGCAATTACTGATGACTTTTTTCACTGTGCTATGGTGTATACATAATCCACTGGGATTTCTGCTTTTTTTCTGCAGACTATGTCTTTAGCTAAAGGATGGAAATTAGCAAACTAGTACATTAAAGGTGGAAAAAGCCTCAAGGAGATGGTGTGGAAACTTAGTTTACCCCTGATACTGATGTTCAAGTAGTTTCTGGGTTATGGCAGGTTTGAGCTTACAATTGCATCTTAGATTTGGGTTGAGATAAGTTTCCCAACTTGTGTTCAAAACAATGACTCCAACAAGTGCTGTGAAACAACTTATTTTTATGCTGGCAGTGACAATAATTGACGATGACAAAGCAGAAATTAATAGGCTTAGGCCTTGTCAAGATAGCATTGAGCATAATTTACTAAATTATTTTAAAAAGATGCCCTCAATTTTTGTCTGGAAAATTATTAGTTGTATTTGGATATACATATATATTCACTAATTATACAATATAGTATAATTTGTTAAAACACACAAAGCCCAAAACCACCGGTGTACATGTGTGTGGAAACTTCTGTCCACAAACATAAACTGAATGCCCCACCTCACTTTCTCTAGATGACAAATTAACGAGGCATCTAACTATTTCACCATTTGCTGATTTCATCAACAGCTTTAATTTCTTCCTGCAATAAATGTAACAACATAATGCACTACATGTATGATGGTTTTACAAGAAATCTCATAAAATTAGGGCAGACACCCACTATCTTTCTTTAAAATATAAACAAAACACGATTTAAGTCTCCACTAATTGTCTAATACGCTGTTGTAACTGCATGTCGAGTGGCTTATTGTTAACTTTGCTATTAACTGCATGGATATATCTTCATTTGTCAGTCCCTTTGGATAAAAGTGCCTTCGTTTTACATAAATATAAACATTGTACAGCAACACCAAAAACATGTTCAGATTTAATTCTCTCCAGCCAACTGCTTGGTTGTAGAGTTTCTGACTCGCTCAACTAAATAGAGTAAATACAGATATTAACTGTTTTATGTGCATTACATTACATTCTTCCCCATCCTCAGACACTGAAGCAAATGTGAATGTGTAAGGACATGGGTAAAGTAACCTTGATAAGGAGAGGGACACAAGTTTGTTGAATCATCATATGTATTATAACATAACCTCGGAAAGAAGCTTGAATCTTCCTGTTTCATTAGGATCCCATCATTTTGTGTGTTAACCAAATCTTGCTGAGGGTCATGAAGTGTTTGTTTTTTGTGGCTTTGAATGTTTTTGAACTGAAGAAGTCATAGAGCCCAAGGAAAGTCGACTCATACACGAGGAGAACGTGCAAATTTCACACAGATGGCCGGCTGATGTTTGAACTGCCACCTTTCTGTTGAGCAACAGTGCCATCCACATGACCCACCATGTAGTCTAAATCCCCTGTGGCAGCAGGCGGCAATACCGATGACAGCTGTCTTCACCTATCAAACATGTGCACAACAGCACAAGTCATTTTAATGTCATTTAGCCTTCTAGGTATGGTGAAGATGACTTTCTGAAGTTCAAAGAGAGCGTCCATGCTGTCCCTTAAGACCAGAAAAGTTGGGCTAAAAAAACAAACACATGGTCACCAACTTTGAGCAACAACAAATTGGAAAAAATCTCAAATGTTCCAATCAGTCTCAATTTCAGCGGCAAGATTCAGATTATTTGTCCTGTCTTGTATCACCAATTCTGGCTGGGGCTGGTGGTGTGGGGCATATTTCCCACGGGCGCGTGCCATAATAGTACCAGCACCTTAGTATTGTTGCTAACCATGTCCATTCTTTTTGAAATTTTTGACCAATCTGTATAATATGATTGATTTTGACTTTGTAAAGTGCCTCGAGATGACATGTTTCATGAATTGGCGCTATATAAATAAAATTGAATTGAATTGAATTGAATTCTTTCACGACCACAGTATCCTCTGCAGGATTCTGTCGCTCGGATTATATCAAACTGATCTCTTGAACATGATACTGAGTTCATTGTTCCTCAGTGGCCTCCATAGTCACCAGATCTCAATCCAGTCCAGCGTTTTCTGGATGTGGAGGAACCGGAGAGTCACATCGTGGATGCTGAGCTGACAAATTTGAATCAACTGTCTGATTTGGTCATGTCAGTGTAAACCAGGATCTGAGAAAGGTTTGACACCTTGTTAAATTGTATGCCATGAAGACTTTAAGACAGTTCTGAAGGCAAAATGGGGTTCAACCAAGTGTTAACAATGTTTCAGAGTAAATTACAAGCTTGTTTAAAAGCACAGAGGACAATAAAAAACAAAACAAAACATGATATTTTTACTTTTACTGAGAACAAAATGAGACTTAATCAATTGTTTCTAGTTGTCAGCTTTTCCAACGACTGACCGTCTGTACTCTGGAATGAGCCTGTAAACACAGGGATTTAAAGGGGCATAGTGCAAGTTTTGAAATTTAATATTTACTTTCTTTCCTATACATGCTCTTTCAATTGTTCAACGTGTAAAAACAGCTATCCTCTATTAACCGTAGATGCCTCTATAGGCTTCCTTTAACAATTCATGGGAGAATGAGTCGGCTCGTATTCTGGGTGTGACACGCCGCACTCTCTGATTCACCTGGATCCTTTGTTGAGTCTCCGCCACCAATGACGCATTGAGAGAACGCCGGCTAACTTCAACATTTCTAGCTTTCTTACCTCAGAAGAAATTACGCCTCTAAACAAAAGACTCATGCAGTTGCAGTGGCAGATGCTTTTCCTCTTCTCCCATGCGCGTGCACAACACAGGTGTCGTTTCAAGTCGTGGTCAGAGGGGGAAGACTTCTGCAAAAATCCTGAAACTGACGCTATGCTCCTCTAAGAAGTAAATCTTGAGAATTGCCTTTTAAATTGAGTGGCCACCGGTCCTTAATGGATGCATGAGTGGATGGAGCTTGAGCATGGCTACATCGATGTTCAGCTGAAGATTCTCAATTTTCAAAATAATGCTCTGGCACGGGTTACCATCTCTTTTGAGTAAAGAACAATTTCATTGTACGCTTACAGTTTGATTGAAAAAGAATAAAGCAAAGCAAAATCCATAAAAAGACATCTATTGTTGTTCTAGTGCATAAGGAGATAGCGGTGATGCGTGGGGATGGTCATTCTTTCTAATAATCTTTGCGAAACTACTTAGATACACTACGCATATTTTTTATCTGTTTTTTCCAACCAAAACCTTTGGCCTTTGATTAGTACAAAGTTTAAATTTAAGCATCAACGTAGCTCAGCCCCCAGTCCAAACCAAATAACTAGCGAGTAGTAGCTGTGAAAAGTTGAGTTTCATGCTCAATTATGCTCCTTTACCTGAATTATTGTTTTACTAAAGGGAAAAAAAATAACATTAAATATACTATAAATGCACAACAGTGTTCTGGCTATGACAGGAAGTGCAAGTTGACAAAGATCTGCGCTCTGAGACCTCCCAGTGCGGCTGTTGATGCTACACAGTATCTAAAGCTGAACCCTCTCTGCACAGAGCCCTGGGGCTGATGGGAGTTCTCCGGGGAACCATTAGTGAGCAGATCGTCAATGTGGTGTGCAGGGAGGAGTTGCAATTCACGGGAGAGTGCCGAAAGAACTCACAACACTCTAACAACACCTGTCACCCCTGTGCCTAATGAGAAACACAATTAGCAATTAACAGTGCGATCTGTCAGGGCTAATACCTGCCTCCCTGCATGCACGGACACACACACACACACACACACACACACACACACACGCACGCACACACACACAGAGGGGGCGGGGGGGGGGGGGGGGGACAGGACCCCTTTTATCAGCTCTCCCATGCAGGTAAAAAATGAGCCCAAACAAGCAGATCAATTAGACAGGTGATGTAATGTTGTGAAACCTAAGCTGATGCCTTGGTGGCAAACCTTCTTTGCAACCTCCTCACTACTGCTTCAGTCACTGTTAGGACAGAAACTAAGTATGATTTCTACCACCCTGCAGGGAGCTGAACCACAAACGTGAAAAAGCAGTCAGTGGTCATGCATCAGATGGCAGCAGCTATAAGTGTGTGCAATGAGATGTCTGTCAAAATCCATTGTGCTGGTGAGTGGTGAACTGAGAATTAACCGAGGATGTACTGGAGCAAATATAAACAGTTGTGTTCAAAATAGCAGCAGATCTTACAGATTTCTCAACGCTTGCTGAAAACTTCCAAAAAGAACATCTAAAGAACACTGCACTGTTGAGAACATCCCTGGATAACGCATGAAATCTAAAATGTATTTAAAGTTTGTTATTAATTACACTGAAACAGCAAAGTTCTTAACTGGTTACTTTCTGTATTGACTTGGTGATTTTCTGAATTTTGTTTAAACAGAACAAAGATCACAAGCTGAGGAATTTTGTTTTTTCTACAGAGCCCTATAGCAGACAGTAATGCAAAACAAAATAGGACACTATGAGGCGTCAAAGGGCACGCCATTGTGCAATTCATTGTATGATGAGGTCGCCATTTTCTGGGTCAACAGCTTTTGTTTACATGCTGATTCGGACATTGTGGTTTGAGAGATAGAGATACAGAGTGCTTGAAAAATGGACCGTATTCTAAAGACATAGGCAATGGACTGTACCAAGACAAGGCAGACTCGGCTTCAAAGGTTTACTATCTCAAAAAAAAATCTCTGGGGTGAGTGGGACTGATCCAATGATAACTGGACAAAGGAGACATGACCTGTGGCTACCATACACCTCCATTCTCAGAAGCTGAGCTTGCCTTTCGTGAAGAAATGTTACGTCTTTAGGGACTCCTGGACAAAGCAACTTTGGGTGGGTCCAGTATCTCAGAATTTTTCATCTTGAAGAGAAAACTTGTCATTTCAGACGTACGGGAACTTTACACCTTCACCCCACTTCCTCCGCTTGTCTTCCGGACAAATTTGTTTAAAATTATTTTAAGCCTAGCATCAACTCTGTATTTATGCTGAAACTATTTAAGGACTTCTCAGTTAATTTATTTAAGAAGCAGGGAATTTTGACAAAGGGTCTCCTTTTTCTTCTACTTTGTTTGCTACCCTCAGCAGGGTAGGCTAATGCTAGCAGTCTGCTAAAAGCTCTGTGTAAAACAGCATAATAAGCTTCCCTACAAACTTACCAGTCTGAAAATGCCATGAACACACACGTATCGGGATGTGCTGTTTAAAGTAAGGTTTGGTCGTCTCCTGGGTCCGTTCGTTTTTTAACTTTTTAAAAACAAAACAAACAAAGACTGTGTGGTGAATGCAGGTAGTGTAAACAAACAGAAACCTGTTTCCAGATCCCTGTTGCCAGCTCCTCAGCAAGCGGTCTAACTGAGTTTCTGTTTCGCTGCGTTTCTCCTGGATGAAGCCCCTACTGGAACAAGAACCACCCTTACCCTTTTACCCTTCTCACAGATAAACAGTACTCCCGACCTGGATCAGGGCATCTGTCTTCTTTTCGTATCTCACCCCCAAATCAACTTTTTTTGCCATTAAACTGTTAACATGATTGTCTCATAGTGTTGTCTACAAATCCTGGTCATTAATTTTGACAAATTGCTATACATTTGTTAAAATCCTGCTTGTCTGTCTAAAACGGTCAGTGGGGCACCCCCCTTTGTAATGATAGATGAAGGTGGACCCAGAATTCAGCCAACACAACCGAGGTACGTAAAGAAACCAGGTTTTAATAAGCAGAACTTATTAGAACAGGAAGTCTCAAAGGTCATACAGGGAATCCAAAAGTCGGTACACGAGAAGGCAATCCAAAAAACAGGCAGGAATCACAGACAGGGGTGATGCGGACTTGGACAAACCTTAGGTGGATCAAAAGGCTCTCAACACAGACTAAGGTTTGTCAACAAAGGAAAGCATTCAAAAAACCGGGACAGGAAAAATCAGACAGGAACACAGGCTGGCTCAGAAAACACAAAAAGGCAATTGGGTTAAGTCTACAGGCTTACAAACAAGATGCTGGACAGAACTCACCAAAAGGTCATAATGATCTGGCAGGGAACTGAACGCTGAGGGAGGACTATATAGTGGAGAGAGCAGGTGAAACCAAGTGAAGCTAATTACAATACAGGCAGGTGGAAACGATCAGATCAGTGACCTGACAGAAAGCTGAAGGTGAGCAAAACTGAGCTGATAACAAAACTTAGACTGATAATGTGACAAGGTAAAACAGGTACTAAACAGTACATAAGCTACTATCAAAACCAAACCGAAAGAACCCATAACCAGAAACTGAAACAACTAATCAAATAACAAACATGAACCAGAACAGAACTCAGAATATTACACCCTTACGTTCAACGGGTGTCTTGCATTGAATTTCAAATAAGTATTGCTATTGGTTCACTTTGAGAAACTGACTTCAGTAGCCCTGCTGCTCCGTTGGCAACTTAACGACCTCTCTAGTGACTTTATCTTCAAATTAGCAACAATAAAAATTCTAGTGACTTTTTTCTTTGTTATTGACAACTTTACGTGAAAGCACCATTGTTCTGTAGTTTACAGTCTTGAGGCAGCTGCAAGTGCAGCCGTGAGTCCCTTCCCACTTCCCTAAGTGCTGTCTCACAGGCAGACAGCTGCGGCGTCGTTAATGAAACCTGCCCACAGTCAGAGCAAAGAGAGCAGAAGAGACCAACACCACTCTGTGTCCACTTTGCAAATAAATCACTCATGGGCAAAGCTGCTGGTCATGCCGCCCTGGATTAGAAAGCGGGAAATAAATATGATAATATATAACTGGACCCATCCTGTCCTGAGTCAACGCCATTTGCCAGCGGCTCAAATTGATAGGGCTCTGGTCCGCTGGGCTCCAAAAATCCCCCCCCCCCCCCCCCGAAAGACCGAACCGTGGCGGAACTACCAGTGTAACTCCACACATTCTCCATGATTCAAAATAGCAAAAAGCTATCTGCCGGCTTCTGTTTTCCCTTGTCCTGACATTATTCTCTTTCTGATATCTTGCCTGATTTGTTTTTATTTACATTCAAGGAGGCAGTATATATGACTGTGTATCTAAGGTGTTGAGTTAAAGGAGCAATAAGTAAGAAATGTCCTCTAAAATTAACTAAAATTTTCTTCGTTTGTCACCCAGGATGGACGTAACGTTCCCTATTTAATCGGCCCTCTCCATCAACGTTGTCTTAATCAAGTTCTCCTTTCAAAATTGGAGGTACAGTGCAGAACTACTTCAGTGCAGTGTGTAGCCCATGTTTACTTCCTGGTTCCTGAACCAATCACATGAGAGTTCCCAGCGTTCCCAAAACATTTTGTATTTTATCTTGGCAAAAGAGCAGCACAGGGGACCCAGTGCGAGATGTGTGACATATTTTGTAAGGTTCACACTGTCCACTAAATGGTGCTCTAATTACATTGTTGCAATCTTGGTAAAATCCTGCCAGATTTGGAACAGGAATTCATGAGATCCAAGATGGTGGAATAAACAGCATTACTGAGACAGACGCTGTCATTATTATTGTAGTACGGCCTGAAACAAGTTTAAACAAAGAAATATTGCAAGAAGCGGACCACAAATAGGACAGAAAACATCATCATATACTTATCCTGTGTACGTAAAGATTCAGTGAGGTTTCACAGTAGCAACAGACTGTTGAGGAAACGGCATGGGCTTTTGTCAGTAACAGGGTTCTGTGTATGTGACTAGGCGTCATTATTACTTATTGCTCCTTTAAATTACTTCCAAACGTGCCTCCAACTGACTTCAATTTTATTAATTATAGTGAACTGGCAGCTCAGAATAAGAGAAAAGGTTACGCTGATGTAAAGCAAACTCGCACTGGCATAGAGTGACAGAAAAGAAGGTAGGTGTCTGTGTGCTTTCTTTTACATACAGTGTATGTTAATATCTGGTTTCAACTGTATGTGTAAAGGGACAGCTTTAACTTTTCCAGAAAACCGCTTCTTTCAAATGAAGCATCAGGTAATAAATTAAGATCAAGGTCAACTGTTCCTCAAGCGTACATTAAGCTCTGGTATTGTATGTGGTGCGATTTCCCATCAAAACTAATGTTGGGACACTTGAATGCACTCTATTGAATAAAAAGCTAAGAAAGTAAATGATACCCAAGATGGAGAGTTTTATGCCGTTCCACTTTGTGTCATAAACATGAGGTTGCCTTTTAGCGGCACAGAAAGTTGTCAAAGGAGCTGTAAACAGCTTTCCAGATGATTTCAGTTCCTTACATTTAAGTTAAATTGAGATTTTATTCATTTTAGACACATACTGAAAACTTTTCCATTATGATTGCTTTTAACTAAACTGCCTCTGTAAAACCCACCCAGCAGCACATACACAATCAACAATGGCAGTGTTCTAATTGGATTACACCAAATGTGTGTCTGTTTGCATGTGTGGCATCTCCAGCATAGTAATTGTGTCAGCCTTGTTGGTCAGCAGGGAATTAAAGTGTTAAATCCAATTCTGAATTTGTTTCTCTTGTATAGAGGAGGGGTGGATGTAGTGTGAGTCGCTACCATATGTTCCCATCCCCAATTCGGGGGGATTGAATATGGATGAGGAACAACACGGGGTCCTGGCATTACCACTGGTGGCACATTTATACTCTGATGGTGTGTGCTTGTTTGGTATCAGACGGGAAGTGGAGTTGTCAACGCCAGCTCTGTAAAACTGACTAAGTTTTCAAATAATTAGGGCAAAATGTATTCAGTGCTTTAGACCCACATGCTTCTGAAAGTGTAGAACAGGCTGAAAAAGATCAACAAATTTCTGAATGGTTTGCCATAACCACACTGAAATAGGATGAGCATTATCGTCTCACTTGATAGTTGATGGAAATAGATCAGATAACTTATAGTGTTATAGATTTTTTTAATTTCTATATAAATCTGCTTTGCAAGTGTTCTCACTTATAATCATAAAGTCTGTGAGACGACCTTTTACTTTAACACCAATAGAAGTAGAAGTTAACCTGCACAATTCAATCCAATTCAATTTTATTTATATAGCGCCAATTCATGAAACATGTCATCTCGAGGCACTTTACAAAGTCAAAATCAATCATATTATACACATTGGTCAAAAATTTCCTATATAAGGGAACCAGTTGATTGCTTCAAAGTCCCGACAAGCAGCATTCACTCCTGGAGAAGCGTAGAGCTACAGGGAGAGTGGTCTGCATTGTCCATGGCTTTGCAGCAATCCCTCATACTGAGCAAGCATAAAGCGACAGTGGAAAGAAAAAACACCCATTAGCGGGAAGGAAAAACCTCCAGCAGAACCGGGCTCAGTATGAACGGTCATCTGCCTCGAACGACTGGGGGTTACAGAAGACAGAGCAGAGACACAACAAGACAGACAAACAAGCACAGAAGCACACATTGATCCAGTAATCTGTTCTACATTAGATGGTAATAGCAGGTGAGCAATTGACTCATTCGCTCATTAATATTGGGCTTTGACGATTTATTTGAACCATCCTTTTTTCAGGGGGGAATATTCATATAATGTTAGAACGCGGTGATGTAAAAATAAAATAAATAAATAAATAAAAATTACCTACAATAACACATTAAAGACTCCCTTTCATCCACACTAGATCATACATGCAGACTCAAAAGTAATCATTTAAATTCCAGCAAGAGACTCTGAGATGGTAATTCAAGAAGGTTTGAGTTATAGTCTGTTTTATTTATTACAAAAATCCTCTGACGTCAGCTTGGAGCCACTGTGAGAAAACGCATCAGTGTGTTTAAAAAAAAACAAGTTTAAACCATCAAGGTGAAGATGTCGTGCAATGCATCAGTAACAGGTGCAGTCCCATTGAATGATGATGCCGCCACTATGCTTGATAGGCGGTAAAGTGTTCTTAAATGTAAAAACTCCATCTAGACTAGCCATGTGGTGGTTTAATAGCTTCACAGTGTGATGACATTTGTTTCTTCATTTTTCCTTTGCCTGCTTTAAAACATTTGCAATATGAAGGTAATGCATGAATCTTATAATATTTCATAAAATTTATTAATTGTACTAGAAAATAAACACATAGTATATAATTAATTGTTTTATACATTTTGAAAGGTCCAAAATATATAAATATTTACTTCTGGTTACGATGCCAAAGTCGACGCGAAAAGATTCTGCACCAATAGGAATAGTAGTTACATTTACAGATTTAGTTACATTAGTTAGATTTAAGCGGACCAAAAATTGAAGCAAAAGGGTGAGCATCGGTCAAGGCTCAGAAGCCACATGAAGGTTGTCGCTTTCCTTCTGGACAGGAAAGTTAAATGTTTGCTAATGCTAACCGAAAGACCTGGCAACCGGCTGGCAAATAGTCCAACTGAAGGCTGGAATGAGAGCGGGCGAGCACGAGTTCACAACCTACTGGTCAGGAGGAGTTAAACATGTAGCTATCTCCTTTAATAAACTTTTGATACCTCCGGAATATCGCCAAAATTAGAAACATTCTGTCCAGGAGTGATGCTGAAAAACTAGTCCATGCATTTGTTACTTCAAGGCTGGACTATTGTAGTTCTTTACTATCAGGAAGTCCACAAAATGCAGTTCAAAGTCTTTAGCTAATCCAAAATGCTGCTGCAAGAGTTCTGATGAAAATCCCTTCATTGGCTTCCTGTTAAATCAAGAATAGAATTTAAAATTCTCCGTCTACCGTATAAAGCCCTTCAAAATCAAGCTCCATCATATATCAGAGCTCTGATTACCCCGTATATTCCTAACAGAGCACTTTGCTCTCAGACTGCAGGTCTGCTGGTGGTTCCTAGAGTCTAAAAGTAGAATAGGAGGCATATATTTTAGTTATCAGGCTTCTCTCCTGTGGAACTAACTCCCAGTTTTAGTCCGTGAGGCAGACACCCTGTCTACTTTCAAGACTAGGCTTAGAACGTCCCATTTTAATCAAGATTATAGTTAGAGTGGCTTAGCTTACACTGAGGTATCTCTGTAGTTATGCTGCTATAGGCTTAGGCTGCTGGAAGACATCAGGGTCTATTTTTCTCACTCCGCTGAATTTTCCTACTGTTCTCCAATTTGCATTGTTAGTTGTTATTTCAACTTTTAACTTTATGTTCTTTCTGTTTTTTTTCTCTTCATCGTAGGTACACCTGGTCTGGTGTTCTGTTAGCTGTGACATCTTCCAGGGGAGGCAGATTGTCTGCCAATACCCTCTAACATAGAAAGGATTCCTGGATCAATGTGTGCTTCTGTGCTTTTTTGTGTCTCTGCTCTGTCTTCTCTAACCCCCAGTCGGTGGAGGCAGATGACCGTTCACACTGAGCCTGGTTCTGGTGGAGGTTTTTCCTCCGTGTTAAAGGAAAATTTTCCTCTCCACTGTTGTTTCATGCATGCTCAGTATGAGGGATTGCTGCAAAGCCATTGACAATGCAGACGACTGTCCACTGTGGCTCTACGCTCTTTCAGGAGGAGTGAATGCTGCTTGTCAAGACTTGATGCAATCTGCTGGGTTTCCTTAGATAGACATTTTTTGACCAATCTATCTGTACAATTTGCTTGAATTTGACTTTTGAAAGTGCCTTGAGATGACGTGCTGTGAATTGGCACTATATATAAAGAGAATTGAATTGATACCAACAAAAAGCTAAATTCTTGTTGGATACTGTTTCTTTCTCCATTGCTTCAGAAAAGACATACCGGTAATTGTCAAAGAAAAAGATCAGGTGTCAGTTTCTGTTGATGTATGTGTGGGGATACAGCGGTCCATCGTATCTTTATAAGGTGGCATATCATCATAAAATATTACATTTACTTTAATGACTATGCACATAACGTTAAAATGTGCTGTCAGAATTGTATTGCTGAAGATGTGGTTGTGGAGGTTTTTGTCATCTCTTTAGCATAATAAAAAAAAATGCAACAGCACATGTCAAAAAGCTGAGTTTACCATTTGATTGACAAAGTTTTTCAGAGGAAGTGCCATACAGATACACACAATAGCAATCAACACCCTGCAGTAAACATGTTACTGTACACCCCAAAACAAGGCATGACTCCTGTGGGTTGCAACTTCAAGTGAATAATGAGGTGTTAACAAGGTGTAACAATATTTTTTTTCTAATATTCAGCGTTGCCTATGTTTCCAGATGGAGAATTATGAAGACAGTCCCAGGATGCGTAAATAATAGTTACCAGGGGGATAGATGAAGATAGGCAGCAAAAAACTGAATGTGATGAGAAAAAAAATGTAACAGATGTGTGTGTTTTGATTTTGGTTATCTCAAGTAATACTAAAAAGGTAATAATTAAGATAATAGTTTATGAGCTTGTTAGCAGTTTAGCTTTAGGGTATGTAAGCGTAATGCCCTTTGGGCATCAAGAGAACAAGGACCCAAGACACAGGAGCATGTATGACATAATGGCAGGAAAATAAATTAAATCAGGGTTTTCTAATGGGGTTGTCAAGGTCCAGTTACACTCAAATAGCCAATATATAAACTGATATTGAGTTAATACTTTGTAGAGTAAATCTTATTTTCTTCAGCCATTTTATAACTCTGGAAAAGGTTGCTAATATCTTATTTAAAGGGTCAGTCTATTGTAGATTTTGATAAATGACCCAGTGCTTTATGATGGGCAGTGACTTCATTTGAGGTTGACCCACTGGGATGGATCATTTATGACTTTCATATTATCTCCTAACACTTATATGCAGATGATACTGAGCTACACGCCACCTGTAATTCTTCGGAGCTCATCAAACTGTCTAAATTACTTAAGTACCTAAAACCAATTACAATCTGGTTAAAAACCAACTCACTTCATCAGAACTCTGAGAGGACAAAGTGTTTGATTATAGCTCCACGAGGCATTATTCCTCTGATCAGGTTGATCATTGGACTTTTCTGCTGTCAAACCAAGCGGAAGCAATTTAGATGTTTTCGACTAATCTGTGTTTCCTTAAGTCACTTCAAATAGCAAATAACCATTGGAGAGATATGTTCAAGCTAAGAAAGTTGGTGTCAAAACAAGATCTTGAGATGGTTATTAATGCTTTTATTTCTTCTCATATATAGCCTTGTAATTCATGTTGTAAAAGTAACAACAAAACAGCTTTGATCATCTTGGGTTTGTCCAAAGTTTTGCAGCAAAGCTCAGAAGAAGCTCACATCCTTCCTGTTTTAAGGTCTTTCTGTTGGTTACCCATTCATTATCAATTATTTTAAAATCCTTTAATTTTGCCTTTCAGGGCCATATGTGGCCAAGGTCCTCCATAAATTAATCAATTGTTAAAGTCACATTTCGCTACTCAGGTTCTCAAACCAAAATATATTCGTAATTAAAGATATTTTTATTCAAACTTGCTATTCCTTAAGATATTTACAATAAATATTGTGTGTGTTTTAAATTAATTAAGTATTTACATGCTTTAATTTATAATTTGCCATTTTAATAATTTATTCATTTGATTCTGTTTTAATGTTTATAGTGTCTGTGGTTCATATGAGTTTTGGATGTGAAAGGTGCCTTTTAATCAAAGAATTAGTTCTTCATTAGATTTAAAACCACACTTTTTAGCTATAGAATTAAATTTGTATAAATAACTCTATTTTGCCCTTACAAAGAGTCTTTAAACACTCTAGATGAAACACAATAGCTCGGACAAGCTCCTCAGAACCATACACCTAACCCTAACTACAGATTTTGTCCTCAGTTGGTTAAATGACCAGATGACATCCTCTACCTTATAGTAAGAGCGCTCCTTTTTTACATTCATTATCTCTCTGCAAACTTTGGTTGCATCCATCAAGTCCACAGCTGCTTTGAAGCATCACTCGACCCCACCCTGCTCCACTTTCTTCTTCTGTTTCTCTTGAGCTCCTCACTCTGCTTTTTTTTTTTTTTTTTCAAGCTCATGAGAGGAGACATGGCCATAAATCTCAGAGCAGCTAATGAACTGCATTTAACAATAAAATGCACTGGAAATGGAACATTTCATTTACAAGGAGATCAATGGCAAAGACAAACGCCCTTCTCGGAGCGACTAGTTAGCGGGATGATGTTCCGCAGGCAATCCAATCAATCACAGCACACCGACACTGATATCAATCAGACAAGGGGATACAAGAAAAAGAGAAAGAAAAAAAGGGCTCATGTGTTTCTCACAAAATGTATGCAGGGTCTTTATTTAAATCAAGCTTCTCGTCACTTAATCAAAAGTCCACATTATTTCTCTCTTATTTCTTGGATAATGTCACTAAATTCTCTTTAGATCCAACTCAGTTTCCCTCTTTTTCCTCCCCCCCCCATCCTCAGCAGTTAAGAGGCAAAAAGAAGAGAAAAGTGAGTGATAACCATCCGGGGAGTCGAGTGCTCCATCACCACCATCTCCATCTGCGAAGCGACAAGTTCATAATGCCAGGCATCTGCTTTCATTTATAAAGACCTCACTTAGCCCTCTCTCATACAGATACACACACACTTTCAGTCTCTCCAGCTCCTATTCTACAAACTTGCCTTCTCCTCTTCCACCCATCCGGCTGGCTCATGGAGGTGTCTGGTCCATCTTACGTATCTGCCTCTTTTTCATTTTTTTCTCAAAGTCAGAGACTTTCATCATTTTATTTTCCCCTTCACCTGCAAATCGGTGCAGCTAAAACGAAGATTTGTGGTTTATACGCTGTCATTTCAGTGTATTTGTAAGATTTTGGAGGCATGTTTATGCAAAAACCACCAACATGTGGAATTAGATACTCAAAACACTTAGATTAATTATTAAAAAACAGATGATTTTGTAAACTTTACGCACTGTGAAGTTTAAAAGAGAAGGTAATTCAAAACTACATCACCTTAGTAATTATTCACATTGTATGGTGTAGAATATTTGCAAGTACATTTTGTAAATTTATAGTTAGTCATTATGTCAGTCATTTAATCATCATAGTTACAGTGCAAAACATAATTTAGTGAACAAGGCACTTGCAACCATTAGGGGGCGCACTTCTCCCACAGTACAAAAAAAGACCTGTAGAGATGACAAAAAGAAAGGAGAGAGAGAGAAAGAGAGAAGAAAAACTTGCTGTATCCATTATGAAGTAAATTTTATGAAATTGGTTTTTATCATGAAAAATAAAATGAAACATCTGTCGAAATATATTTGGATACATTAGTTTGTCCTCAGAGGGCTGCATGGAAATCGCCTGCAGTGTGTGTGTGTGTGTGTGTCAGAAATTTTGCGCACCAATTTTTTGAGTACATACATGCTTCATTTATGCAACAAAGTGACCACACAGAGTTTTAAACCAATGACAGACCAAAGCTTGGAGCTGAAGAGTGGCCATGAAGTAGTTCAGATGCTTGTACTTCAATATTAAACTTCTTTCTGGGAGAAAAATACACATCATACAATGAAGAGGAAATATTTGGACAGTTAACATGTACGATAGTGTTACTGAAGTAATTCCAGCTGACTAAAACATATACAGGCCCCTTCAAAACAGAGCAATGCTAGTTTCTCTATAGCAGCTCAACAATAAGGGTTTGAAATCAAAAAGGGAACAGGCGCCAAAAGAGCAGCACTCGCTTTTTGCTGCCAGGAATGTACTTTTAGAGCTTTTTCACATGTTTATTACAAGTTAAGAACCATCAGTGTCTTCTTCCCTGATGAACTCATGGGTTGTTTCTAAGGTAAGTTTCGGGTCATCTATAAAAGATATCTTGATTTACCATTTCACCAAATTGTAGCTCCATCTTGTCGCCATGCTTGTACATTTCATCATTCCTACTTCCTTTTTGCTGATAAAAGATCATTATTACCCATGGAGAGTGAAAACACTGGACAGTTTAGCTTTTGTTTTCATTAATTATACAGAAAACAAAATAGGAAATCCTAAAATCTCATGTAAAATTATGTAATATATGTATTATTTACAATTTGTTTCATATCCATTCCTTTTTTATCTGATCCCCTTTTGGATCAATTAAGTGATGAAATTAGATCAAACCATATTAAATGAGAAACCTGATTAATATGAGTTATACAACCACATTTCTCCACCGCAGACTGTTTAGATTATAGAAGAATGTTTATTATCGAAAAAAATATGCATTATTATATGCCGCAAAATGACAAAAATCACAAAAGTATACAATGTTGCAATAACTTTGGAGGGGATGGTAAAAAAAGGGGGCTCAGACAGTAGATTGTGTTTTAAAATATTCAGATTTTAAAAATGGGGCCAAAAGAGTTAAGGCTATTTGAGATGTCTTAAAATTTTCAGCGAGGTTAACTTATTGGTCTCTTAAGAGCTATACGTGCCTACATGGGTACAGCAGTTCCCTCCCATACTCCAAAGACATGCATGTTGTTTACACTGGTGATTCAAAATGATCCATTGATATGAGTACATGTGCATAATGGTTTGCTCTGTGATTGTGCTGTGCTTGTGACTGACAGGTAGCCTTAGGCATGTACAGAAAAACAGAAGGATGATGACACAGAATATGATTATCTTTTCACTGTGCACTGTAATATAAAACTCCCAATAAGAATATGTAATAGATAAATAAAAACCAAAGGTTTGTGGCAAGGATTATTTGAGTTTTAAGCATTTTATTTAATCATTAAGCAAAATGTGTACTTCTTTTAAAATCCCAGTTTGGTTTATAAGTCTAACTTCTTATCCACTTCTTGAAATGGTCACAAAGAAGCATAGACAATAGACAATGCTAAAGAAAGTCACAACCAAAAATTTAAACCAGGTAATCTCACTTGTAATTGTAGTAAATCTTTAGATCCAAAAAGGTCCATCACTTGTATAGCATTTGAACAAATCCCAAAGACCGTTGGAGCAGGGGTTGAAACGACAACCCAATGGTTACAGAACAAACTCCTAGCTCCTGCACCACGTGTTGGTACGTAAACTCTGATGATTACATAAGCAAACACAATTGACCACTCTCATTCAGAAGAGAAGCCATGCATGTTTTATTTTTTTGTTATTTCTTTTGTGTTTTCTTGTAAAGTGTCACAACCAGAATTGTGAGAAGACAAAGGTATCAACTAAAGCACTCCTACCTGTATTGACCTTTGAGCTACAAAGAGTCCAAGCAAACCTTAACTTTACGTAATATAAACATGTTTTTAATGCTTTTGTCATTTTTAGATTTATGTAAATACAAGTATGATTAAAAAGGAAGAGCAACTGAATAAAATAGCATTTTAAATGCAGTTCACTGGTGGGTTTTGCTATTTTTTGAACAGAGTTGAGGGCACCACATGTGGTCCTGGGGGGCCACCTGGTGCCTGCGGGCACCATGTTGGTGACCCCTGATTTATACTATGTCTTCAACATCAAGTTAAATTTTGGCCTACTAGTTCATAGCTTGCCATTCAGGCATTGCTATATACTTGTTCAACCAAATAAATGCTTATAGATTCTTAACAAACACTATCTAATGGTCAAACACTTTTACACCAGTTGAGTGACATTCAACAACCTAGTGACTGTCATTTGCTATCTTCACACTGAGACATACTTATACTGATCTCCTAAAGGGACATTGAAGGGGAATAAATGTGTCCTGTCTGTCAGTGTAGCATTAAGAATTGTTGTCTTAATGTCAAACAGAGCCCAACAGATTTTACTTTCACAAGTGGAGCACTACTGCTTTCGCTGTAGTGCTCCGCTTGATTTATATATGCATAAAGCTTTATTAGATTTTATTCTGGTACTATTTCATGTTCAATGGACACAAAAATGGGAAGGTAGAAGAGAAAAAGAAGAGAAAAAATTAGTCGAAATGCTAAAAGGGAGCAAAGGTGAAAAAAATGGAGGAGCGGAAAAGGAGACAAGATAATATCCTCAGTATCTGCTTCTTCACCTGCAAAGAGATATATAAAAAGAGAAGCAAAACCAATACAAAGCAAGCCAATAATGTATTATAGGTACAAACAGCCAACGCCTTGATAACATCACTGATAAATACACAGTATTATTAAATACTAGATGTATAAAGTGACAGCTAAGCTAATAATAGGGGTTTTCTGTATAAAAATGAGTCTGTAAGCACCTTAATCTATGCAGCTGTAGGTGTTTGCGAGAGTGTACTTGTATATGTAAGGTTTATCCATAAGGAAAATGGTCAAAAGTGGTTGTGAGGAGCCAAAGACCCAACCCCCCAGGGCGCCGAGACAGACGTTGGGGAAATCAGAACCCCAGACGCCCGAAAGAGCCCCCAGAGCAAAGGTGCCCAAGAGGGACAAACACAGGGATATCCACCTCCACATCCCAGGGGAGAACAGAGAGGAGCCCTAGGAAACCCCCAACACCATCCAACCCCAACCTACCAGGTCCATGCTCCGGCCCTAACCCCACCCTGATCTCAGCCCAGACGACCCACGGGCCCCTCCACCTGGATTTGGGGCCAACATGAACCCGAACGTGCCTGCCAACCAGAGCCCACTCCATTAACCCTGAGACGCTGTCTCCCCCACACCCTGCCTTCCATAATCCGGGGGAGAGCAGAAGTGGAGCCTGACCAGGGGGCCCGCTCCTCCTTCAGGCCCCTAACTCCGGATGGCAATCAGAGAACAGGGGTGTGAGCAAGACCCAGCGGCTTCCTCTGCATACCCCGATGTGGTGTTGATCCATGTTGTTCTCATTTGAAAATGGGGGAGAAACCTCAATGTCTAAATGCAAATGGGGGCAAAGGAAGCCACCAGGGAAGAAGCCTAAACAAAGATTTTGCTTTATAGCTGGCATGTCATAGGGCACCATTTCAAGCATGATTTTGCTCTACATTTTCAAATCTAATGGAAACTGAGCTCAGTTTAAAACTCGTCTGCAGTCACGTTAAAACTTTTTGTCCTTGAACATAAATGCTCAATTGAATTTCAAAGCTCTGTATACTGAGGAAATACTATAATATAACAGACATGCAATTATTTTTTGTTAGTTATAGACCGTTTTATAGATCCATATCTTCATTGGGATAAATTATCTAAACAATTATTGTTACCACATAGGATTTTACTCCAAAAGAACTGTCTATGAATGACGTAACTGTGGTACTTTGTACAATACATTGTAAGATCATACCTACATACTCTCCAACACATCTGATTCTATATAGTTGTACTTAACAACATGTTAATATTTTAGGCTCTATAACTGACTTTGCTGCAGTAATTTACCAAGGGCTAAATGTCCTCGGGACAGTGTTGTTGACACCCTCCTCCCCCATCTGGCTTTAAAGCTAATAGTCATTCTCAGTGGGAGCCAATGGGTCGCCTATGCCTTTGCCGTCATCATTAAGCACCATCGGTTTAATGAACGCGCTGTTTAGGAGTGCTTGGACCTTCATGCTCCACCGCTTCATTAAGTGGAAAGCAAACTAATATGGGTAGCAACCTAGAGCTCACCTCTAGAGATGGGGAAGGGAGAGAAGGCTTAAGAGAGGAAGGCACAGATGTACACAGTGTCAGATCTCTGTTTTATTGCACTCTCCATTTTGCCCCCGGAGCAGCCAGACTTTCCTTTAATCCTTTTAAAAAGTTTGGTGAACAATTCTTCAGGCTTTCTGAAGGTCCTTTAAAGCTGTTCCTCAGACTTTGGCTGCCTTCACACTCATCCGTTGTCCCATATCCTGGGGTGTTGGACTGTGGGGGATCGGGAATGCTACATGGTGCAACGCAGAAAATGTCAAAATATCTAGAATCAAAAGATTTTTTGTGTGTGATGTAGTTTTTACATTTCTAATTCATGTCAAAACAAAAATTGCCCTTGCTGGAATTTGGATTAAAGGTAATAATGAATGTTCAGAGGCCCCTTTCTCCCCTTTATGTTAAGTTGCTAAATTATTTAAACCATATCTGTCTGCTGCTTCTCTAGCAGGAGGCAGGAAAAAGTCCAGTCTTTCCCCAAGAAAAGGAAATCAGGCTGCCAGAAAGGAAATAGAATGAGAGGGAGAGAAAATTAAGTTACGGCAAGCAGCTGATTAGTCATATATTTGAGAAGCGAGATTAGCATCACAATCAAACTACACAGTTTGAGCCTTTAAGCAGTTATCTTAGGGTAATGCTAGCACTTTATTGTAACACTTATTTACTGTTATAAATTAATCAGGATGACACTCAGATGTTTTCATATTTCTATATACGTTTGAGCCCTTTCCCACTGATTGATCATGGCATATTCTGTATCAATAGATTCCTTGTAATCATAGGATTATGAAAATCTCAAACAAATGGCAATTCAAATTTTATTATGCTGGAGTTAAGCATTTTCAATCAAGTGGGCATATGTTGGTGAAGATTCTCAGTTATCCAGGTCATGATCACTCCACTAAGAAAGGTTAAAAATTAAAACAACTGGACCTCTATTCTGAATACTAAAGACATTTTGCTTCCCATCCAGGAAGCTTTCTCAAATTCAAAATGTCTGTCTATAAAGCTCAAAACGCCACACTACTCCAGACACATTTTTATGAGAGATCAAAACATACTCATCTACTGACACTACAGCATTTTAAGAGTTTTGCAATTAACTGTGAATTAACTAGACATTAAAAACTCACGAGATGAACCAGTGTCGTTTCAACACATAGGACTCTTTGGATCTTTAGATTGGATCTTTTGTCACTTTGTTACCAAGGTGACAAAACGTATCATTATTCTTCTCTTCTTATCATTATTATACTGATTACACTCCTTACTGGTCAATTAGGACTAAATATACACTTCTACATGACAGGTGGCAAGTCTAACAGATCAAAACCTGCTTAGTTGTGTTCCAGTGGTGGACTTAAAGGGAAGCTGTGCTATCACTGATAAAGATGCTCAGTAAGCGATATATCTTGGTCATTTCTGCAGGAAATTCAGACATTTGTTATGCATACATGTCATATTTCGATTCAGAAGTACCATCAAGCAGGGGCCAAGGAGGACAATGTCCACACTGATGGATTTAATTCAGGTTTTGATGATACAACATATAAATAAACCGCATAAAATCATGTCACGTTTGATTTAGGTCTGCCACCAAGATAAGAAGTGTCCCTCTATCTGGCCACCCCTCAAAAGCACTGTTTGAATCTTTATAAAATAAATAGGGATGTGCTTAAAAAAATAAATAAACAAAAATAAATCTAGGTGTCATGATCCCCAGGTGTTTAGCTTGTTGTTACTTTATGTTCTCTATCTTTTTACTGTTGTTTATTTCTGTTCCTTGCTTCTTGTCTCTTATCATCATTTGACAGTGCCGCAGGAGTTAGGGAGCTTGTCGTCGATTGAGCTCGTCTCAATCGTTGTGTCCTCAGGCAAGACGCTTCCACCGCATTGCCTGCTGGCGGTGGTCAGAGGGCCCGGTGGCGCCGATGTATGGCAGCCTTGCTTCTGTCAGCCTGCCCCAGGGTTTGTTGTTTCTGTTAGATCCTGACTTCTCTGCCTTCCTGTCATTAGTTCAGTCAGTGAGTTAATTTTGTCATAGTCTGTTTATTCATTGTGATGTTTATATTATTGTTAGCTTCTGTTTTCCTCCTGTCTCTGTCATTCCATTGCACTCCCTCTCCTTCAGCTCATTACCAGCATGTCTTCCACCTGTGCTAATTACTCTCACCTGCCTCTCCTTCTGTTCCCTCCCCTATTTAACCTGCCAGTTTCATCACCCTTTGTTTTACTCCTGGTTCTTGTGTACGCCTACCCAGACTGGAAGTTTGCGTTTTGTTGCTGAATCAAGTCACCGTTTACTTTATCATGCGGCTCCCTGGCTCTTGTCTGCATTCTGGTTAATCTACAAACACAAACGTCATGACACTATAGCAGAGGTCTGCAACCTGTGGCTCTGGAGCCCCAAGTGGCTCTTTGGATCTTCCACAGTGGCTCTTAATAACTTTGGCTACAAATTATATTTTTATTATGGTATCTAAATGTAATATTGATAATAAATTCAGGTTTTAGCAGTTTTTTCTTGGAATAATTGCTTTTAATTTTCACAACAGAATGATGCTGAAAGTGCCAGTAATATTTAATTTTAAATTAATGTTTTTTCATTATGTTGGAAACTATGATTTTTTTTTTTACATCATTATCCACAAATATCAACATCCCATCCATCCTCTTTTTTGTAAACCTCAAAACAGACATAAAAGGGCATTTCTTTAACAATGACAACGTGTTTCCTACACTAGATCTTTATCAAAAATTATAACTTGTCTTTTTTCAAAAGGCCAGGCAACATTTGCGGCTCTGAACGAGTTTAATTCAAATGGACTGTAAGGAAAATTGCTCTTTAGACTGTAAAGGTTGCAGGCCCCTGCACTATAGATACTAGCTAATATCTGAAGATGGAAAGCTTAGGTACACTTGAACTTGCACCATCTATATATTTTTATTCTTTTTTAAACTTTTTTTCTCATTTGTTTTATTTTCTTCCTTAGTTATGGATCATCTTACATGGATGTGACCAAAAAGTTTTTTGTTCTAACATATGTAGGCCTACTAAATAAAAAACCTTGTTTTTCCAATCACAACCGATAAGAGAGCAAAACTTTACAATAGTGACTTTGATGAATTAAGAAAATTTGTGAAAAGGATTTTGTTTTATATGGGCTTTTCTGTAATTTATTTTTAAATATATCCTTTCATTTTGTTCTTTTTAACATGTGAACCCTGTTTCTGGACTGAAGTCTGTCAGAAAAAAGATCCTCTGCACCACCCACTCAGGTTAACTGAACCATCCTAATTATTTAGTCCTCCTCAGCATATGCCTGTCGGAAATGTTTATAGCCTTCCCTCAGCACCGGTCTGTCCCACAGACATCAAATACTCTGACGTTAGATGTTTATAGTCGACTTAGAGACGTGTGTGATATATGCTGAATAAACGGAAAAGAATTATGGCTGTTGTATAGAATTAGGAGGGGCCCATGATGATTTTCTGCCAACCTCGTTCTCATTTCAGACAGTTATGGACCTAGGAATGGCAAAAAACAGCTGCTCCTCTGACCATAAAGCCCAGCAGCGAACCCTTAATTGTTGCTCTGAGGAGAGGGAATAATTTTCACCCCAGCTTACCCCGGGGAGAAGGAGCTAAGGAAAGAAGAGGGGGCAGCGAGGTAGCTGCAAGATAATGTGCGAGTGGACAAAATAGCAGAGTGGATGGCAGAGGGGTGGGATATTCTAGGGAAAGGTTAAACTAAAGATGGCATTAACAACTTCTGTGAAGGGTTAACACTAGAAACTAACACTCCGTCCAAACCAACCTGGATTTTACCTTTCCAGCTCTCCCAGAACTCATCATCCAAATGCAGACTGTAGTTACAGATAAATCTCTACATTAAAAATAATCATCAAATAGTTAATTTATTGCAATAATTCAGTTTATAATCTTGTTTAAATGCTTTCCAAAGTGATGGTTTGTAGAAATAATGTTTTAGTAATTTGGTATGTGCAATTTATCAACCATCCAAACTATCTGGTTGTTTCTAAACAAACAATGGATAAAACCTGAAGAACTATTAGCTGTATGGGATTTGCTGTTTAATTCTGAAGCAGTTTTAATGTTAACACTTAGCTGATTGGTCTGACATACTTATTGTTGTTTAGATTTCTGTTTTACATTGAAGACAGCCTATTACACAAGTTTACCTCTAAAGGATATTTTAATTAACTTTGATTAAAGTAATATGCAGTTAAAAAAATGTAGGACTTCCATTGGTCTTATTATTTTTCTTTTCAGCATCAACGTTCGCAAAAACAAAAATGAAAAACAAACAGGCAAATCAGGAAGAGAAGTCGTTCTGGAAAATAGCCTACACACTTCTCCGCAGAGTTAACAGTGAGCCTGATTGCGACTTTTACATATCAGCATTGGTTAGTATATGGAATCTGTGTAGGTTACGTGTCTGTAGACGACAGAGGGAGATGATGATGGAGAGAGAGCTGTGAAAAAGTAAAGTGAATGAGTGGGAGGTGGTGAAGAAAAAAAATAGCTTGGTCTTTAGTTGCCATCCGCAGTGTTAATAAGCCAATATCAGAGAAAGTGTGAATAGTGTTACAATGAAGTTCTAAGAGGCTAATGGATTCAGTAGAGGGTTCTTGTCATTGTAGAGACCCTTTAAGCAAAGATAAAACAACTTGATACTATAAGTAAGTCTGCAAATCAGAACTTGAAAAAAAATCTTTATATGAATAAGCAATCCTATCTCAGATAATAGGAATAACCTCTTATACACTCTATGCCAAAATAGACTGAAATAGACAAAATACACTTTCCCTCCATGCTCTGCAATCTTGATTTCTCACAGAAATACAAAATAATTTTTATCTGATAAAAGGACTTTGGACTACATCATCCAGACATCCATCATCATACCACAAATTGTGAAGCTTTACTAAATTCTTGAATTGATTTTGCTTAACATTTCTCTCAAGGCTGCTGCGATCCCTGTTGCACCTTTTTCTACCACGCTTTTTCCTTCCACTTTACTTGAAAACCAGCTTTTTTTCTATGGCAAAGACCTTTTTTTGGCCCACCCCTATTATGTCAGTTTTACGATTTAAAAGAAAAAGAGCTCTTTCGCGATATTCTGTTTTTTTAATATGTACTCGTATGTCAAGGCATTTGCACAGCTGCTACTCAAATATCACAATGATGACCCGGTAAAAACATTACCTAATCCCATACAATGCAACGCAAACACTGTCTGTGCTCATCACGATTCACTCACCTCAGAGGGCTGGATGCTTGAAACTGAGAGTGAAACTGACAGCATGACCAACCTTCTGGTTAATTTGGCTAATATTTATCTAACCACATGGAGGCACTCATTTCATTCCCAGATGGTCAGTTTGGTCTGAAATGACACCCCACAAAATCTGCCTTATGTCTTCCCATTTAACACCTGGAGAACATCCCCTTGTCAATAAGCCAACAAGGAAGATAGTAGACACTGGTACAGCAGCTCAAGGTTAACATGCCCCACGAAATTTACTTAAGGGTTAAACGACAAATACTTAATGTTCACACTTAATGAGGTTCATGGCCTCATTCAGTTACCTGAAAAGACCCAGCCACACCCCTCAACAACTCCCATCCAACCTCCCCATGACAGGTAAGTTGCTGTATCCATTAATTATCAGCTCTACTTTCCACAGCAGAACTGTAACCATGATGGGGAAATGGGGATCAAAAAATGATTAGTGAGGCAAAGAAGGCTGAAGAATGGGAGAAAAGGGGGGCCAAAAAAGAAGAATTACAGGTCACAAGATATATGAAGACAAATAATTAAAATATTGCTGGGCTAAAAAGGGAGCCAAACATTAGACAATACAGAAGAGAGAATTTTATATATTTTTTTTCTAATCTATAAATGTTGCCAAAGCATCCCAGTGCCTGCTCCCCATCTAATTATTCCAATTATCATGGCACTCTATGAAAACGTGATTAATAACACAGCAGATATTGTTGTGGCAATTAGCCATATGGTGGTGGGACTCAGCTCTGTCACGAATTTGCCATTAGCATCTACTTATGTTTGTCAGAGGCGTGCAGCCATGACAAGCTCAAGTTCTGCTCACCTTGCACTACCCACCAAGAGGTGCACGCTGGGGGCAGAGGATGAGCTCGGCGTTCCTCCCGGTTTCATGCCTGAGTGAGTTTTTTATGTTGCATTCGCTTGGACTGGGGACAAAATGTCAACTGGCGTCTGGGACAGCCCATCAACTTCTGTGCTCCTGGGAAAGGGAAAGAAAAAGGGGGAGAAAGGACGCACAAGTCAAGCAAAATTATTTGTGCTTGTGTGTTTTTCAAACATACACACAATGTATTGATGCATATTTTAGCAAGCTATCTCCATTTCCCAAGGTTTCCTTTTTCTCTCCATGCTGTCTGGATATTTCCATCATATGAAATAACATGCCCCCCTCCTCCCCTCCCCCTCTTTCTTTACACGGTGAAATGCACAAAAAGTCATGGTCTGCCAAATTAGTCAAGTTGACTTTGAGTGAGTTTCCACAATGATTTGTACTACTGAAACCCCCTCATTATGACCCGTTAGTGTTCTCCAGATGGCAATAAAAATGCATGAGGTCCGCATGAAGAGAACTTATCTACTTAAGGGGAAAGAAAACAAAAACTCAGAGAGAAAGAAAAGCAGGTAGAGAGTGTTGCTAAGCTGACACTCCTAGGACTGAGAGAGCATCAGCCCACCGTGGCTGCTGCTGTGCACTTCTGAGAATCGAGGACGTGCATCTTGTTATCTGCCTTGTCAACTTAAGTTGTGTTGTCCTGTTATGCCACATAAGCTCCCATTTGGCTGTCAAGGGTAACGCTCAGAGGATGTTTGACTACCATCTCCGAGAAGTGAGAATGATGAGCGGCGTGGAAAACTTGGTTAGGCCTTCTGTGGAGACAGTAGCATCCTTAATGAAAGCAAAAGGAGAACAAAAAGAAGGTCACTTCAATAAAGAGAATAGCTGCTAATATTTTTTTCCCCACTGGCATAAAATCATAAAGGAATCTAAAGTTGACCCACTGCGCCACTGTGCAGCAGTGAGTTTGCATGTTCTCCCTGTGTATGCATGGGTTCTCCGGCTTCCTCCCACAGTCCAAAAACATGACTGTTAGGTTAATTGGTCTCTCTAAATTGTCCGTGTGCGTGAATGGTTGTTTGTCCTGTCTGTGTCTGTGTTGCCCTGTGACAGACTGGCAACCTGTCCAGGGTGTACCCCGCCTCTCGCCCATTGAACACTGGAGATAGGCACCAGCACCCCTCACGACCCCATGAGGGATAAGCGAGTCAGAAAATGGATGGATGGATCTAAAGTTGATTCTTTAGAGACCTGTATGACAACACAGTTTCATTTAGGTAAATTAAAAACAGGCTGCAGGGTGGAATCGTTGGTAGCACTGTTGCCTTGCAGCAAGAAGGTCTCAGGTTTGAATCCTGGCCTGGGGCCTTTCTGCATTAACCTGACAAAAGCCAGCTGTATGTCGCTCCGCCTAGCTCCACTCACATACATCTGGGACACCGCCATAGGAATTGCCTTTACAGAAGGCTGGGCCTTATCAAAAATTCTTGCATATGATTGGATAAGCCACTTGTCTGTCATCTTTATTGACGTGCTATTTCAACCACTCACACCGAAGCTAACCCGTGACGCTGATGATAGCGACGCAGGAAAAAAAAAAAAATAATAATAATGTGTTTGCGGCTCTAGTGCCATGCGTTTTATTGACAGTGAGCTGACAGGAAGAGGGGGGAAGACAGGCGGCAAAGCGCCACGGGTCGGAGTCGATTCCGGGCCGACCGCGTTGAGGACTAAAGGCCTCCTAACATAGTTAGCGCTAACCGCTAACCGCTCCGGGGCGCGTCCGCGTCTGCACGTCCGCTGGCCCCGGAAAACAAAACTTGCCAAATCCGGTCGGGAGAAGGGCGAAAACATCGTTTCCACCAACAAAAGCCTTCAGAGCCGTTCTCTGATGTTCTTTTAATGAAACAATAGTAGGTAGATTGGACAACACGGAAGAAATAGCAGCATCAATGTTAACGCTTGCTTCCTCGACGAGCCGCCATTGCTATCAAAACAGTCTCACGTCATGGTCGCGTCTCCACTACGTCACATCTATGAAACTCCAGCCCTGCGTCCTGATTGGCCAGACCATAAATTTGGTTGGAGAAATCACTCTCTACCGGCGGTGTCCCAGATGTATGTGAGTGGAGCTAGGCGGAGCAACATACATCTGGCTGTTGTCAGGTTATTTCTGCATACCCCGTGCAGGGAATCTCTCCCATGGTCCAAAAACAAAACTTAGGTTACCTGGACTCTCTAAAATTGACCTTTGGTATTTAAACACAAAGTGGACAATCCACTATGAAGTCCATTCTGTGTCCCAACTTCAACACCATCTAGTACTTTGACTGCTTTTCATACATATATAACTAGAGTGGCTCATGTTACTCTGAGCTACCTTTATAGTTTTACTGCTATAGGCTTAGGCTACTGGAGGACATCAGGATCTAATTTTCTCACTCTATAGAGTTCTACTGTTCTTCAATTATGCATTACGTGTTGTCATCTTCTGTAACCCCCAGTCGGTCGAGGCAGATGACCGTTCATACTGAGCCCGGTTCTGCCGGAGGTTTTCCTTCCCGTTAATGGGGAGTTTTTCTTCCCACTGTCGCTTCATGCTTGCTCAGTATGAGGGATTGCAGCAAAGCCATGGACAATGCAGACGACTCTCCCTGTAGCTCTACGCTTCCCCAGGAGTGAATGCTGCTTGTCGGGACTTTGATGCAATCAACTGGTTTTCTTATATAGGAACATTTTTGACCAATCTGTATAATATGATTAAACTTGACTTTGTAAAGTGCCTCGAGATGGCATGTTTCATGAATTAGCGCTATATAAATAAAATTGAATTGAACATGCAGCGGAACCCTAAAACGACTGTATTTTCTTCCTACTAAACATCTGCCAAAAAAAAGAAAAAAAAATTGAATGAAAATGGGGCTTCTGGCAGCAGCATTGGGTGGCCACATTATCCCAAAGTGTTAACGTGGACTGAGGAGTACAGCTGAAGAACAAGGAATATGGGACCTTTCATCGCCATAATTAAAACAGCAAGACAGATTCGGTAATTGAATGAAAAATCTGGATGTGAGCAACATCTGTGCCATCAGCATAAATCATTTCAATGAGAGGCTTGAAACGCTATTACACCAGTATAACTTAGAGTCAGAGAGCTTGTCAAAGTGCTTCTTCGGGCAGTGTGACTGACAAGGGAAAAGGCATAAGAGCTGAGACTTTATTCAATATTTTATATTACTGTTTTAAAAAATCATTAAGATGATGGCCATATTTTCACCGCACAACGTTAAATGAAAGTGTCAAATGCTGGTTTTATTTAGAGTAACTTGCAGTAAACACAACTGTTCATTGTCATACTTTAATGCACTCAGTTTAAAGGTCAGCGCCTTAAACCAACACACAAAGGGTACCAAAAGTGGTGATCATGTGGAAGATACGATAGCCAGTAGAGAGCAATCTCTTCCGAAGCCGGCTGATATTCTGCACTGAAGTACAAAACAGTCACGTACTGTCACCTAACCAAAGCTAAATCAAACGTGCGTGCAAAGGTCAAAGTATTGTCTGCATTATTTCCTTTGTGGTAGGTGTTACAAAACATCAGTGATTACAGCACAAACCACAAACTGTCAAGACGGCACATAGTATGGAAAACGTTCAAACCAGCAGAGCAAACCCAAACATCTGTCCTATCATAGGACAATTGTGCAAATATTTAGAGAAAATCCATCTCCACCGAGTGCCTCCTGCCTTCACTATTGTACAAAAACGTTCTTATATTGTAAGAAGTGTCAAGTTAGTACAATGATTGTTTTTAAAAAGTCTCTGTTTTGGTTCAAATCACAAATAACTTCACTTATTTTGTGGTTCTTCAGGGTTCTGTATAATATCCACTGCTGTTAATTCCACATTTCCTGCCTGTAATGTATATTTTTAGACAGGGAAATAGTCTTTTTAATCATTTTGCTAGTGATATCCAGGTCTATGAGGCTGGTATGTTGAATGATAGTCATCCATTGAATTCCTTTCTTAACGATGTGAATGAATGTATTATCAGTATTCAGTTTTATTCTTCCTGTTTTTCTTCTACTGACAGATCTGTCTGTGTCTGTCTGTCTATCTGTCTGTCTGTCTATCTGTCTATCTATCCTGCAAGATGTGCTTTTTCAAATTTGCAGGCTAAATCCACGGCTTTCTCAAAACTCCCTACTGCAGCTTTAATTGTGTTTACTTTGCATTGGTAACGATGCGCTACCTTCTTTTCAGATTTCAGTTGTCTTTAAAGGACAGCAGAATGCTTTTTTTTGCTGCTTTTTCCTTGTTGAGATTTGCTTCCAAACTAAATTTTTAACTAACACAATTAACCAAATATTAGGTAACCATTACTTGCAAAGTGGCATTAATATTTCGATTTATTAAGTTATGAAGAATTATAAATAACGACTTATTCAATTCTACAAGTCAGTATTCAGGCCGAAAACAACCCAGAAATACATTTAGTCACAGTTAACTCATGATGCAACAAGCGGGGACAATGATGTTTTCATATTAGGCCAGGTTGATTGGGATACTTTTTGGGATATTAACAATTTTTAGATGAGATTTATGTAAAGGAGATTTCTGTATTTTTACTTATGATATTTGTGCTTGTGTGTATATCCTTATATAGTTCTGTAAACATTAGCCGAAGAGACTAATTTAAAGTCTGAAGTAATTTTCACCGAGGACCAATATAATCCTGTTACAACTTCTCCAAGGAACCCTGTTTCAGAAAATCCAAACTGTCCCTTTAAGGATAGTAATCTTAGCATTGTAATGCAGTAGTTGGACTCTGTTTTATTCAATTCAATTCAATTGTATTTATATAGTGCCAATTCATGAAACATGTCATCTCAAGGCACTTTACGAAGTCAAAATCAAGCATATTATACAGATTGGTCAAAAATTTCCTATATAAGGGAACAAGTTGATTGCATCAAAGTCCCGACAAGCAGCATTCACTCCTGGAGGAGCGTAGAGCCACAGGGAGAGTCGTCTGCATTGTACATGGCTTTGCAGCAATCCCTCATACTGAGCAAGCATGAAGCAACAGTGGAAAGAAAAACTCCCCATTAACGGGAAGGGAAAACCTCCAGCAGAACCGGGCTCAGTATGAACGGTCATCTGCCTCGACCGACTGGGGGTTACAGAAGACAGAGCAGAGACACAACAAGACAGACAAACAAGCACAAAAGCACACATTGATCCAGTAATCTGTTCTATATTAGATGATAATAGCAGGTGATCTGTCTTCTCTGGATGATGTCATAGTTAACAGAACGCCAGACCAGGTGTACCTACTATGAAGATAAAAGAACAGAAAGTTAAAGCAGAAATGACAACACGTAATGCATAATTGAAGAACAGTAGAACTCTATAGAGTGAGAAATTTAGATCCTGATGTCCTCCAGCAGCCTAAGCCTATAGCAGTAAAACTATAAAGGTAGCTCAGAGTAACATGAGCCACTCTAGTTATAAGCTTTGTCAAAAAGGAAGGTTTTAAGATTAGTCTTAAAAGTAGACAGGGTGTCTGCCTCACGGACCAAAACTGGGAGTTGGTTCCACAGGAGAGGAGCCTGATAGCTAAAGGATCTGCCTCCCATTCTACTTTTAGAGACTCTAGGAACCACCAGCAGACCTGCAGTCTGAGAGCAAAGTGCTCTGTTAGGAACATACGGGGTAATCAGAGCTCTGATATATGAGGGAGCTTGATTAATAAGGGCTTTATACGTTAGAAGAAGAATTTTAAATTCTATTCTTGATTTAACAGGAAGCCAATGAAGGGAAGCTAAAATTGGAGAAATATGATCCCGCTTGTTGATTTTCATCAGAACTCTTGCTGCAGCATTTTGGATCAGCTGAAGACTTTGAACTGCATTTTGTGGACTTCCTGATAGTAAAGAACTACAATAGTCCAGCCTTGAAGAAACAAATGCATGGACTAGTTTTTCAGCATCACCCCTGGACAAAATGTTTCTAATTTTGGCGATATTCCGGAGGTGAAAAAAGGAAACTCTGGAAACCTGTTTAATATGGGATTTAAATGACATATCTTGGTCAAAAATAACAGAGGCCAAGTTAATGCCATCCAGATTAAGTGATTGATTAAGAACTTAATTTTTTGAGGACTCTGGTCCAAAGATTACAACTTCTGTCTTGTCAGAATTTAAATGCAGAAAATTTAAAGTCATTTTATCTAACACATAAATACATGTAAAAAAAAACAACAAGTTGTTTTTCAAGTTAAAAACTAACACTGGGTTTAAGTTAATCCTAATATTTGTATACTAAATAGATTTTGTTAATTATATTCAGAACATTAAATAAACACGTTCACTTATATTCATCCCCACTGATATGGCTGAGCTCCAGAATACAATAAGAGTACAAAAAAAGTTATCTTTTCAAGCTTTTCAACCAAATTATTGATGTGAAGTATCACTTAAACACAAATTGATGCATTAGACTATTTTAGATGGGACCAGTCCTCTGAATATGAACAGGGTATTTGGTTAAAAGCGTTAAATATACTGTAATAGGATTAGAGTATGATATACACTAGCACAGTATTGTTTTTACATTCTGTTAATTGAATTAGATGACAGCTTTGTCTCTTATTTTGTGCAGCCCCCTGTGTGTGAATTGCACAAATTAAATACGTGATGTTAAGAAGAGACACCAACCTTAAGCCGAGATGTTTTAGTTTCCAAAACTTTGGCACGTGACACATCTGCCTATGGTATATTTACTGTTTAATGAAATATTAAATATTTGTCATGGAAGCTTATGATGACTGCTAATTCAAAAACTTAGTTTGAAACATAAAGAGGCTTAAGAGTTATTCAGTCCAATTATGAGGCTTTCAGAAGTTACTAAACTGTCCTTGGATAAATTCTCCCTTGTGACTGGAGGAAGCAGCAGCCTGAACGCAGATGTCAAATTTTCAAATTGTATTTCTCCACTTCTGTAACATTAAAGCTATTTGCGAAGATTTGTCACATTTAAAACAACATCTCGTGTATTAGGTTAAAGGGAAGCTTTTCCTACTTTTAGGTAGGGCTTAGTGGGTGGTTATTAGTATTTAGTATCTTACTTGCTACAGATAACTTTAAAAACTTTGGCGTGAAAAAGATGTTTTTAAACAGAGTCCAACTAACAGCTAGTCCACACAGGGTTGAGATCTAAGTGGCCTGATGTCATCTTAAAAAATATATCCAATCTCCTAATATTATCATCCTCATATTAGGCAAACGGTGTACAAACAATCACGTAGGCTGCGATTCCATGGGAGAGCAATAATCATTTTCTTTTGTAACCCACTAACTGAAAGATGAGGTAACAACTCTTTTTTTAACAAAAGTTCAACATCTCTAGTTCCATGACCAGATGGCTGGAAGTAAGACGGAGCCAACTGGATCCGCTGCTGCCTCCAGCCCAAAGCTAACTTCGAGCACATAGGGGCTGTAGTTTCTGTCGGGAGAACCACCACGACACCTGCAGACATCTGGGTCCATGTGAGCTGCTTATAATGAAACACACCTTCAGCCAGAGTGTCCACACAACAGATAATAAAGTCTGGAATTACAGCGTTCTTTTCAGATCAAGTTGTTAAATGCCTCAGCTCAGTGATCCAACGTGACAGCGGCTGGTATGGACAGCCATGATGGCAGTAGCATGAAGTTTCCAGTTACGGAGGGCTGATGCTAACCAACCAATAGGGAGCCGTTGTCCCCTTAAGATCACACCCTCCTCATTTGCATAATAAGGCAGAAAATGCATACAAAAATGGAAAAAGAACAGGAAGAAATAGATAAGGTGGAATAAATAAATAAATGGGGTAAACATATAGAAAGGAAAAATAAAAATGAAAAAAATATTAAACAGACAGGAATAAATACATTTATAAACTAAGTAATTAATAAATAAAGTTGACAATTATAATGAAATATTAATTAAATGAGGTGATTAATAAGTAGAGTAATGAATAAATAAGCTAATTATAAGAGATATTTACATTTTTGCCTCATTGTATAATTTTTATTGCTGCTTTTATTTTTGCGTATTTATTTTATGCCTATACATTTATTGAGCATGTATTTATTTCTGTATATTTATTTTTGAATACGTCAGAGTCAGTCCTCCATACTCTGTCCCTCAAGCCCCGGGGGTATCACCGTATCTATTGGTTGATCTATTGGCTGATCTATTGGCGATCACGTAACGCCAGTGTTCGTTCCTTGTTAGTCTCCTCTTGCTAGCTGTGCATGCGCACTTATAGTGTTTATGTATCTGGTTAGCTTAGCGGTTAGCTTCGCTGTTAGCCATTCATTGTAGCTCCGCTGCTCTCATGATATACCATGAACATGGCTGAGAGTCGCAAGAAGTGAACCACATTCAAGTTTATGAAAGGACGAGGAAGGCCTCAGTAGAAAGAAGTAATACCAGAGTGGATTTGGGAAATTTCTTTTCACGCGATCTCCCAAAGGAGCGGAAGGTAGCAGGTAAGACAGTCTTGCACATGCACAGTTATTCAAAAAGGGAGTTGGTGAAACTTCCGGAAAAATCACTGACTCTACCTTTAAGCTGATTTAGAATCTTTTCTAATCCCTCCATCTATGTTACCGTATCTAAAAACGTGGTTTTCATAATTTGCATCTTAAAACACGTCAGGGCTGGTCATCTTTAGTCTCTTATTCTTATTCTGATCTTGATTTATGTTTTTACATTTCTATCTTTGTGTGAGTCTGCGTGCTTCCGTTTGTCTGTCTCTTTGCTGCTGGTACAACAGAATCTCCCCCACTGAGGGATAATAAAGGCTATTTCTAGTCTGTTCTATACTATTTTACGTGTTTCTCGTTTACTTGTAATTCCTTACGGCGCGTGCAGATCAAAGGGATGTAAAATCCTGGACAAGATCGGGTACAGTAATAAATCTTGGGAGAATTCACCTAACTGGGTGATTAAGCATCAAAGACAATCACTTGATGTTTCAGTGACACCATCACCAAAGACAAAGTGCAGTGTTCATCAATAAAAGATTTGTCACTGCCCAGAGCAACATGAGGCACATTTAAACCCCTTCCTTCACCCACTTCAACACAACTGAAGGAGCTTGGAATACACATGAAATCAGGGATTTAGACTTTTTATGTTGAGACCAATTTCTAAAAGATATTTTATCAGCATCTAAAGCTGAGATTGTTTGCCTTAAAAATGTTCAGATGTCTCCCCCCCAAAGCCGCTCCTGCGATACGCAACTCTGTGATGAAGAAATTAGTCACACACGTTAATACATTTGAAAGGCATGTTCTCTGAGTAGACATGATCCCTTTTCTAATTATTCAATAATCTAATGACACAATTGGTCATGGTGAGCACAACCACGTGCTGACGCCAGATGGTGGCTTTTGCAATCGAACCCCCCACACGCTCTGTGCATCCTCGTTTCAGTTCAAGACAGTCAGAAGCTTCGTCTGTTCTCCCTAAACTTAAGGTGATCCAAGGAGTTGTTCTCTCTTCGTTTAAAAGATCAAATGTGAGATTCTGAAGAAAAAAAAACGTCTGATTCTGGCATGTGAGATGATCGGGAAGAGCAATTCGTTTCATCTTATGTGCTATTAGTCATTTCGAAGCAGCAGGTGCACTTCACGTCGAGTCTCATTTTGTAGCGGGTTTTGTCATCTGGAGATGTAACTGCTCTTGTCAGGCCCTACAAAATTCATGGAGCGTTGTTGCAGCAGCTACAGGGTCTGAGTAACGCGACGGCACTGATCTGAGGCACCGTCCTCAGGGCAGCTCCGGGGTGGAGGGACCGGATGTCAGAAACCGTTTGCCACCGATGCAGAAACATGCGTCTCTCTGTAAATATGCATCAATACTGAAATGTTTCTTTGCATTTGTTCTTGGGGGGAGAGGTATACGGGGTTTTACCTGTCCTCTCCTTCTGGGTTTGTCTCCATGGTTTATTTCGAGTGACTTTCAGAGGTGTACCTGGTACCTTTGAGTTAACTTTTTCCTTTAATATCACCAGGACTTAAATGAGTGAAACAACAAAACCCATTATCCTGCTACAGTGATGTGAAGTGGTAGCCTCACTTCTGCTACACAAAGCATACGCCATGCATTCACATGAAAATATGAGGTTATCTTTACAAAAGAAAAAGGAAGTGAAACAAATCAAATAAATTACAATTTAAGAATCTAAAATTGTTTCACATTTCGTCACGTCACAGCCAGTTACTTTAAACTTTATTTCAGCAATTTCCCTCTGGGATTATTAAAGTATGTCTGATTCTGATTCTGAAATTGTTTGGAAAATAAAACGCAACGGTGAAGTGGATGAAAAATGACGCCTGGTTTCCATTTCTTTATGAATAAAAATCTGAAAAGTGTGGATAGCTTTGCACATCTAGAGACGGAAATTCTCGGCCATTGATCTTTGTGAAAGATTAGCTCGAGTTCAGTCCGACTGACTGGAGAGCGTCCGTTTGTGAACAGCAATGGGGAATGTGAACCTGTGTTCACAGAATACAGAATAAATAAGTGACCAGAAAATGCTACATAAATACATAACATAGTGCTGCAAGTTAGTTTCGGATCCTGAAAAAAACACCCTTATAATTAAACTAAAAGGTAAAGGAAATGGAGAGAAACATTTCCATGCAAAAATTATTCTCTGTAACAGTTCAAGGTCAGATTTGGTGCAGTGCGCAGCTTGAAGAAGTATTTGCGCCTCACATACAGTCATATTAACAAGACTTTACAAGTCATGCTGTTTGCTAGATCTTTCCTAAACGTTTAATCTGTTTATATTTAAATTTTCTAGCCATTTAGAGGTGAACTTGCTGGTGTACATAAAAACATTGTCTCCTTCAGGATTGTCTGCTAAAGAACGGAGCTCTACTCCAACCATCACAGCAAGTTGTCCAGGTCCTGAAGCAGCAAACCGCTACCAGACCATCACACTACCACCACTTTTTCAGCTGTGGATTTTGCCTTGGAACTCTCCTGTAGATGCATTTATGCCTGCACTGATTTAAATATTGGTATGGGATCTTTGGCCGCCTCCTGGGTGAGTCCTCAAGTAGCTCAATGAGTAATTTTGATTGCCCGGCTACTCCTGCGGAGGACCACCACTGTACCTAGTTTTCTTCATTTGTGGATAATGACTCTCTCTGCGGTTTGTTGGAGTCCCAACTGGTTTTGTAACATTTTCCTGACTGACAGAGCTCAATAAATTTGTTTTACATCAAATTAAAGATTTTATTTTAATTGGAGCGTGGTTTGTTACTTTTGTGATCATTTAGCTTAATTTATAGTAGTTAGTCAGATGGTTCTATTTAAATGATTACTTGTGTACAAATAAAACTGTTATTTTCTCTGTTTATTCTTGTCTAAGATTAATATTTGTTGTATAATCTAAAACAATTAAGTGTGACAATGGGGAGGAAATCTGTATAATGAAATGAAAATACAAACAGGAGGACTCTTTGCTAAATAGGTAACTCCTGGAGATTGATTGCACTGGAGTTTATTTAGGGGTATCCAAGTAAAACGGCTAAATACATTAGAAAGCTATACTTATCACATATTTGTTTGTGAAGAGAAATTAAAGGCTATGCTTCTTTCCCTTTCCTGTTAAGAATTCTTTGAAACGTTTTAACCCTAATCGTTTCACCTAAAATCCCTACAAAACAACAGTAGGAAAAAGTTTGTGGTTGTAATCTGAGAAAATACAAGTAAAGTTTGAATAAATACTTTTGCAAGATATTGTAGGTTTCTTCCAGATGGTTTTAAACTCCAACAAAGGACAAACAGTGTACATAGTTAAAAAAATAAAAATAGCTCAAGTGAAGCACTAAGACATGCTTGATTGTCAGCATTAATTGGAAAGTGAGGGAGGATAGAAAACTTTGTTGCCATAAAAATCTAAATAAATAATTGCTAGGTGAAACTCTGGGAGAATGCATGCTCTATCTGGCTGATCGTAAATCCTGAAATAATGACATGCTTACCCATAAATGACTAAACAAGGGGCCATTAAGGCACGCATGACTTCTCCTGATGTCTGTGTAGCAGATGTTAATAATTTTTTCCATAATGGAGGAGGAGAAAAGGGAAAGCGGGAACTGCTGTAATCATATCAAAGAAAATGTCAAATAAGGGTCAACAACGTAAACATACCAAATGTGGGAGTAAACTCCAGAGTATGGAGAACAGAAAGAAGATGTTTGTTTACTACATCTTAAATCTTTTAATCCATGCGCTGTGAGGAAAATGCAACCAAGGCACGACATTTTTGAGTTGTTTGTACATTATATCATGTTTCTTTTTAAAACCCGATCAGATAAAAACACTTTGTTGATAGATGCACGTGAGAGAGCTGAGAGCAGGCGTAGATTCTATCTCTCTGTACGGTGTATCGGTACATCTGCCATCTCCTCTGCTCGCTCCGCTGACTTTTTTGTGTCGTTTTCAGATCTTATTGGGAGATATTTTTTCATGTATGAGCCCAACGTGACTGATCAGACCCAATTTAGAGCCCCTTATCTTGCATGGATTGGTTCCAGCAACCAGATTATAAGTCTATTAGATTAATTCTGGCATGTGGTGCAGATCACATTAGTGCTGATTTTTGATAGCTTAGACGCTCTTTCTTAAGGCTGCATCGTTATCAGTCAGAGGTTTGGATAAAATAATCTGTCTCCTTGTTGTGATCAGATACCAACATTGTTCTAATAAACCATTTTCTCATGTTTTTGTTTGCTGTCATTAACAAAGGAGCCGTTAAAGATGTAAAGTAACTTTTAAATTTCATTGGGAAACTTTTTGGCACTTTTTTTTTTGCCTTGGAGAATGATTATTGCCATATTAATCAGTGCAATATTGTCATCTCAAATGTTATGCTTTGTTTATATTGCCTTTCATTCTGACATTTTATGATTGCTGTAGTAATTAGAGTAGGTAGATTATTGGAGCATGTTATGAGACTTGCTGCTTTATCGCCTGATGTAAATGCAGAATATTTATACTCTAGTTTTTATTGACAAAGAAAATAAAACAATGTTGGAACTAAAGTACCGTCATGGCCAGAAGTTGTGTCAGTTTTGCAAACTTGAGGGTTTGTGAGTCCTTTGCAAATGTTTTCTCACCCCTCAATGCTTTTCACATTTTGTCATATTAAAACCCCAAACTTGAATTGTTTTAATTGGGATTTTATGTCATAGACTGACATAAATGATGCACGGTGTTCAAAATTGTTGAAAGAAAAATAAATGAAAAAGGTTTGGGTGCCTTTTTCTTGCAGTCCCTTACTAAATAAAATGTACTGCTACAGTTTCCCTTCAAAAAGTTACACCTATTTTTATGCAAGTAACAGTCAAATTTAAGGCTTTTCATATATTTTAGGGCTACAATGTTTAAAATTTAACAGGAATTCTGAGGGAAAAAATGCTTACTTTAATAAGCTTTAATATATTTGTGCACTTGTAGTATTCTTCGGTTTTTCACACACTGAAATGCTTCAGATTGCACATTTATGTATCAGACAAAGATACTGAGTAAGAACAAAAATAGTTTTTGATTGATGACTTCATTTATTACTGCATTTTTGGGTCTATTTCACTTGCCACACTAAGGCCTTACTGCTGTCTGACCTGAAGAATCAAGAAATAACATTTTCAATTCAATTCAATTTTATTTATATAGCGCCAATTCATGAAACATGTCATCTCAAGGCACTTTACAAAGTCAAATTCAATCATATTTTACAGATTGGGTCAGATTATAAAGACTGGTCAAAAATTTCCTATATAAGGGAACATCAACTAATTTGTCTCATTACATCAAGTAGGCTGACACATCAAATTGTGCACACAATTAAAGACATTCAAGACCAAATTACAAGCAAAGTTATTGACATCTATCAGTCACAAAAGAGTTACAAAGCTATTGAGGCTTTGGGAGCCCAGTGAACCTCAGTGAGAATCACCATTTATGAATAGAGAAAACATAGAAAGGTGGTAAGCCCTGCCAGGACTGGCCAACTTAGTCCAAGAGCACATAGAAACCATAACTACATCTTGAATGCAAGCACTGCAGGCCAGCGTTCAGTCTCCAATATTCATTAATGAAAGATTGGGCAGGAGCGGCAATGGCATGTCTCACATTAGCCAGAAAACATCCTGATGATCCCCGAGACTTTTGGGGATGCATCCTGTGGACTGACCAGACACCTCTGGAACTTTTTAGAAAGGTTGCATCCTAATATAAAACTAACGCAGCATTTCAGAAAAGTCAAATATCGTGGTGGCAGAGTGATGGTCTGGGTCTTCTTTTGGCTCCAACAATCCAGGACATATTTGCTGAGGATCTGTGTTTTATCCCGCATGCTGGAACACAAGTCACAAGGAAAATGTGATAACACACAAATCTGAACAAATAATATTTTAGATCTGCGGCCAGGAAACTCTAGAAATCCCAACCTCACTGAAAACGTGTGGTGAGTTCTCAAAAAGCAGGGCGGCAAACCGAATCCTACAAACCCGTGATCAACTCCAAGCTTGAGTAAGAAAAGAACGGGTAGCCATCAGTCAGGCCTTTGGTCCAGAGGTTCATATCCAGCATATAAGAAGCTGAAGCTGAAGGGTCACTGATAGGTTTCATTTATTTTGATGATAAAACCACTTGCTGGATTTTATAAAGCAGTGAAATAATCTAAAGACGTTAAAAGCCTTTTTTCAGTTAACTCCAAGATTTCCCTCTAAAGTGTGCTAAAACAGTAAAAAGGGACATTTTGTAAAAGCAGACAAACAGTAAAAGTGAGTTCTAACTTTTAACACTCAGACCACGCTGTTGAATGTCAAATGGCATTTCTTTGAACTGATTCTCAGAATGTTTGCAACAGTTAAAAAAAAAAAAAAGCCTCTTCTTCTGAACTGCAACATTTAGCAAATTCGACAAAGCGTTCAGAAGCCTCGTTTCTTCTCCTGGGCTCTGTTCAAATAACAGACGACACGGTTTCACAACTCTGAGTAGTCCAAGCGTATGTGCTTTGATTTTTCATGTGTTCAGCAGCTTTCTTTCTTTCTTTTCAAACTCTGCCAAGAGAGTAAAAATCAAAGCAACAGAAAAATAAAAACTAACACCCTAAAATGATTAATGAGTGCGATTTATTAGCTTTGAATCACAGATGAAAAAGACATTAGGCCTCCTTGGGTTTTTCTAAATGCACGATCAATGGGAATACTCCATAAACAAGAAAAGGATGCTTTTAACCCTTAACCGAAAACAACACAGGTAAAGCTTTTTTATTACTAATTGAATTCAGTCATCTCAAGGTGTTTTCTAAGTCTTTTGTATCAAGATGTACTATAAAAGCATCTCTAAGAGCTCACTCAAGGATAAATTGTTGGGTTCCTCTTTGCACAACATAAGCTTTTGACCTTTCCATGTGCTTTCCCTTTACATACAATAGCTAGATGCTTTGTGATGCTTTGCACATAAATGAAACTGAATAATATTCAATTTTAATGTGTTATGCACTGTAATGAATACAAAACATTGACTATCCATGTAGTGGAAAATACAGGTGCATCCCAACAACTTAGAAGATCAGTGAAAAGTTAATTTCATTCAGTAATTAAAAATTTAAACTCATATGGTATATGAATAAATCAAACCAAAACAATACATTTCAAGCATTTCTATCTGTTCGTGTTGTTGATTTTGCTTATAAAGATGAAATTATGTTTCTAATTTGAATATTACATACGACCTGTAAACATGGCCATGACCTACACAGGCATCCTCCACAAGGATTGTAAGACACAACAGGTCATTGCTATTAAAGGTTACTACTTTGTGGAGAGCTTTGGCTATGCACAGTGATGGAAAGTTTAGTGGAGGGAGAAAAAAAGCTGCTCATACCATCTTTGAAGTATCAAAGGAGGAAGAGTTATGGTTTGTGGATGGTTTACTGCAGCATGGCCATTCATCTCCTCATCGTAGATCCAGCAGTAACTCTTCTGTCTATCAGACAGTAGAGTAGGCAGTACAATTTCTTTTTTTATTTTAAAACTATTTTTATTGTATTTTTCTTGCATAAAACACAACAGAGCAAACAAACAACCCTTATTCCCACGAAACACACCTCTGCACCAGTGTATAGGCAAAAGGAAGAATATCACAATGTCTGTCATCTCAAAGTCATGACCAAATGGGAAACATACAGAATCTGATAAGCAAAATGTAATCAAAGATTAGAGAGTCATAGCATCAGAGTCCATTTCTTCAATAGACCAGAGGACACCAAATTGTTGTGCATTGCCCAGCATAATAATAATAAAAAAGTTTATTTTATTGATCTCACAATGGAGAAATTCACTTCTCCATTGGATCTTAACCCATCCCCTTGGGGAGCAGTGGGCTGCCACTGTGCGGCACCCGGGGAGCAATTGGGGGTCAAGGGTCTTGCTCAGGGACCCAGAGTGCAGGCTGTGGCGATTGAACCGGGTACTTGCAACCTTCTCAGAGCACCAGCACACTGCTCTAACCACTAGGCCAAAGCCAACCTCCAGCACATATCAAGGTGCTCCCTGTCACATTCAATATAAACCTATTTTATGATCATACAAGGCCAAACACAGCCTTGGAAATGCAGGACACATCACCAACACTATCATGACATAATACATTTTAATTTGACACAGATTGCACGACAGTAATCAGTCTCTGCTTGCCCGTTATTGTTCACCAATTAATCATTACAGTTTATAAAAAAAGGCAAGATTTATCTTTTTTGAAGTTTAATAAAATGGTTATATTTTAGCCCAGTGACTGGAGACCTGTCCAGGATGAACCCTGTGTCCGCGCTCCACTTTAACTTCATAAAAAAACTCTCTGAGAATCGCCTTTCTCTGGCCTCACCCAGTTAGAACCCGTTCTCCAGTCCATGTTGTAGCTGCAGTTTATTTATTTGATCTTTTTGATGTAGTTTTCTTAACAATCTGCAAACATCAAAATCCTTGTCATTTTATTTAGTATCCTGGAGCGCAGCTGCTCATCAGGTGAACACTGCTGCATACCGACAGCAGATACAGCTCTGCCTTCTTTGCTTCAGAACAGCGCAGGTTTATTTTTTTATTTTTATTTTTTTTTTCCCAATCGAACTCAGTCAAATGCCGACTGCTCTTCTTCAAGGGTCATGCTAAATTAGCCTGAGCTAGCGCGTTACTCTTCTTTGTTTAAATAAAACATAACAGCGAATCACGAGGAGATCCCTGGTTGGTCGCCGCGTTTATCAGCGAGGAAATAAACGCTGACAGACGACATGGCCACAGGTGGAAATAATTTATTAATTAACTGCAGGAGCAGATTGACGCTTACCGAGGGAAGTTGTTGTCAGCTGTTCTATCCGCTGAACTTTCTGACCTGCTGGTTTGCATTAATCCAAAGAAAACCTTTGACCACCGCTACTTTCATTCATATCATCTTTGGTCAGTTTGAGATGTTCTTCCAAAAGTTAAAATGATTGAACACCGATAAACCTCAGACTGGCAATGTCCGCTTTGCAAAGACCCGCCCTACTCTCTTTCTGATTGGCTAATGTCCCGGCTCTGCCAGGTTTAATTTGTTGAGAGCAGCTTCAGTGTAAAACCTTGAATAAAAAGTCTAGACGGGACTTTCTGCGCTCAATTTCCAAATGACGGAAATCCGTCGCAACGACGGAGAACTTTAACCCCTGAGTTAGACACTGTCGTCGGACAACATGCAGTAATATATAAATGTTTTAAATCAGGTGGGGTCCGGATTAGCCAGCAGGTGGGTCCGGATCCGGACCCTGGTCCGCTAATCCGTGACCTCTGATCTAGAGGTTTTAAATTTTCTAAACTAGGTAATGAATATATTTTTCCTAATTGTCTCTTTTGAACAAGGGAATATTTTGAAAATGTTGTCTAAAAAGGACTCTATCGGGAGTGATGGAAAACCCCTTAAATGAGATGAGACAAAGCTGAGGAGCTGGAGATTTCTAAAGAAAAAATGTGACCTGGGAATATCAACACTGTAAAAACTGACAGCTGCCTTAAATTCAATCCACTTGTTTTGTCCTATAAACTAAACTTATAGGACAATAAGTCCTCATAAAAACGTATGAGTTTTTGACACAGAACTTAGGTTTGTACGTTTTCCAACGTTTAACTTATTGTTGTATATTGTCCTGACTTTTCTTAAGATAAGAATATGCTAATCTGAAAGCTGACTTTGCTTGGAATTTTAGGGCAGCTTTAGATTTTTCCTTTCTACGTTGATAAGAGGCTTGTTGTTGTTCATTTTAATAGTAGAACTGCTGCTTCTATGTAAATCTAATTTATCATATATTATTTATAAATATGTAAATAGTAACATTGGAAGGAAATATATAAGTTGTCGCACATTGTTAAGACGTTTCTTTGTGTGACCGTTAACAGATCATGAACTGTGTAACCAAGTCAAATGTCAAAAAAGTCCTATTCGAATACAAATCTTACAAATCGGCCTCACCCCACAGCCCATTTTTTAAAGCATTATCTGTTATGGAGGGCCTAAACATATTATTCATAACCATTGGAGCATCCTTTTACATATCAGTCAGAGAGAAAGCATGTCGAAATTGGATCCATATTTTTAAAGAATGCTTCACAACTGGGTTTTTAAAGTATAAAGTTTCTGAAAAAGGCAACTTAGAACCAGCTAGAGCATGTAAAGAAGTAGATGAGCTTGATGCATGTTCAAGTTTTAGCCAGAAGTAAATTACGTTTTTAATATTAGTGACGGGTTTTGTTTATTAGATTTGCAGTATGTTTGGTCAACAGTAGGTTAAACGCAGTTTGGAGAATTGTTCATTGCTTTAGCAAATTTTGTGAAGGGATACTAACAATCAGTGAATCTATTTTCAGTATTTTGCATTATATTTCTTTGGATCTAATTTGTCAACGAATATATGCTTTTAGGGCTTCCCATATTATTAAAGCTGACATCCAAAGATGATGTTATTTCCGCTGCAATAAATTCTACAAATTTATCAGCAAGCAATTGGCTCTTTAAGCGCCAATGATGATACGAAGCTTGGGAAACTGCAGAGCCATGGAGAGAAAGAGTCGCAACACTCTTTGATGTCACCGCCAGGGCAGTCACGTGGTTCGTGTAGACCGCTATAGTTCCAAAACATACGCTGGCTTTCATGTTCTTCTATGGGACAGACAGCAGCGATTGCGTTATTTAACGGTAAATATATATATAAACATACACCCTACTACTTTTTCAGCTGTTATTGCATGATTACATATTTGTTAATGTCAGTTTTCTATTTTGAGAGGCAGGGTGACAACAAAAAGCTGTATATTACTTAGATATGTTTTACATTTTTGGGGGGAAAAGCTTATGTTCATGTTCGTATGGACAGGAGAACAGGCTAGAATGGCTCTAACTTAACTTTTCTTTTCCATATCATTCATATAATGACAGATGTCTCATGATTTTCATTTTATGGCGACTGGGCTGTATTATTGATTACCGTGATTTTGCTTATAAATTCCAATTCAGCCATTAGCTTACCTTTGTGGTAGCGTTAGGTCTGCCGTGGTCCATTCAGCATTCGCCTAGCAGCTAGCTCACTTCTGATAAGTGGTCACCCCCAGACCACAATGTGAAACATGATCATGGTAAGACTAAGAATATAATTTTAAGATTAAGCCATTCACATATTATCAAAAGCATTATGCTTATATGTTTGGGTCTATAGGTAAGTGCAGAGCTATTAAGATTTTTCTCTACGTCTCTGGGTTAATGCACAGAGTAAGAGTAAGGTTAGCTGCAGAGAGAGTGATAGAGAACAGTGACAGGCAACACTCCCATTGGACTCCATTGTTGCTTTTTGCTTTTTTGAGAAAGAACAGTCCATTCAGCATTTACACCCACTTTTTCTGATGAGGCAGGAGTTGGCCACACAACAATGATAATTTTAATACTAAGCCATGCACAAAGAATCAAATATATTAAAGAATAACAACTCATTAAGCTTGGATGAATGAATCAAATATTGTTTAATAAAAAATACTGAGTGAGACAACAAGGTGTGTGTGTGTGTGTGTGTGTGTGTGTGTGTGTGTGTGTGTGTGTGTGTGTGTGTATGTGTGTATCTAACTGGAAAAACAAGAACAAAGTGAAGGAACAGGGAGGAATATTATAAGTGATTAATACATTTAAAAAAAAATCCTCCACATACATCAGGCTTCAGAGTGCATCAGGGCTGAAAGGAAGGACAACATTAATAATAAAGGTACCTGGCATAAGATAAAAATGAACAGTGTGGAACAAAAAAAATGGGAACAAGCACGAATAATATCAACAAACATACGTACAGTATGTGTGAACAAGAACAACAAATGTGTAAACAGGCGTTAAGAACAGGTATCCTGTTCTTAACGCCTGTTAAGGGGGGGGGGCTCCACTGAAACCTGTGATGGCCACAACAACGATACTGGTGGTCCAGCAAGATCTGTTGAGACAGGGGCACAAATATGTTCATTCCAGCCAGTTGCACTGTGCACATACAAATAAATATAAGCATATGCACCATAAAGGGCCTATTTATATAATATACAGAGTTGACAATTCAAAAGATTTAGCTATTTAATCAATTTACGCCTGGATATAACGTTAGTGCTACCTTTACAGAGGGCGAAGTAAAGCTAACAAACTAGCAGGCAATCGGTGGTCTACCAAGATAAAACATATATATAATTACGCTGTGTACATACAAATAAAGATCAGTATATGCATCATAAAGGACCTCTGATAAAATATAGACAGTTGACAGTTCAAAATAGGTAGCTAT